>CM068371.1:66096509-67334916 GCA_034769895.1 Magicicada septendecula
TAATGGTCCCAGAAAATCCACTGCAATTAGCTCTCCTTTGTTCTCCTTCTGTATACTCTGCATTCCTACATATGTGTGTAAATTCGGTCCTTAATTTTACATTATCTTACTCATACATTCTTACCTTCGCTTCTGATCTTCCTTAATTCTTTTCTTAACATGACATTACTTTATCTAATACATTACTTATACAATACATTAACATTCATTACCTTTTATTACATTTCTTTAACATTACCTTTCTGATCGCTACTACTTTCCTGAAATACACTTCCATAACAGAATACTCTTTTAGCTTTGTAGTGTGTCGCATGATCGGTTACAGAGGAACTGTCTTGGAAAACAACGATATTTTTCTTGAAGTCCTTAATCCTAAGTAGTCTCTGCCCATTTGACTTTTCACTCTTGCTTTCTTCTGTGTCCGTGTATCTCCATTAAGTATTCGCTTGATCAGCCGTTCTAACAATTCTGGCAATTATTTCCATTCCTAACCCTTTCTTCATATTATAACGTAAATCGTTATAGATGATAAGATACTATACTGTGTAAGTATAATTGTAGTTGTAGTTGTAATTGTAGTGTGCTTGCAGATACGCTCCGGTATCTGCTATTATGTTGTTTCTATAAAAACTGCTCCAATTGTAACTATTAGGAGTTATTAGTGTGATTGTATAAGTGTTTATGAAGATTTGACTCTTTCAATTTAAATGAGTTTCACGCACTTTTTGTTGTATGCCTCCCTCACTTACCACAAGTATCCGTTTCAGGCCTGTTCTGTGACGGTTGTTACTGAAATACATACATTCAAAATATGCACAAATATTCAATTTGAATATTTATAACAGTTAGTACACATATGTCATACTTTAAATTTCTCTTAGTTTGAATTCTTCCGCCACCTTTGGTAGAACTGATTTACAAGAAATAATTTAATTTCTACTTGAAATGATACTCTTGTTCATTGGTAAAGAAGTGTAGGTTTATTAACAAATTTTAAAATGGAAAATTTCAAAAAAAACAATTAACAATCATTTAGACTAATAACCCTTTAAATAATAATTACAATCGATTAATTTTGACATAAAACTCTATCCAGGCTCAATGTTGGTAGTCCTATCTCTAATACAATAATTTGAATTTATAAGGTTATGTTTTCTCGTTAATACATTATCAGGTTGTTAGGTTCTTTGAAGATCCATGATATCAGTGTCAAGATGTAATATTTATATAATCAATAAAATTAAACAATGGTTCAAAAATAACAAATAAATATAAAACAATGAAATTTAATACCATATGTATGGTAAGTAAGTAACTATCGTACGTCTGTATGCGCACGCACCTTAAAACATTCTATAGCCAGTGTCAGACTCGTGGCTTGTACGGTTTCAATATACCGTTTTATTTTCAACAATGAATTTGATAGATATTTATTTTCAAGAGAAAAAATTAATAAAATACAAAAAAAACTCTTGTTATGATTTCTATTTAGTTTGGAAACTATTTGAGAACAGATGCAACAGTTATATTAATAAGTTACCGCTACCAATTTGAGGTTAGCGAACACAGGTAATGCTATTACAGAAAATGATTTCTTACTGGTTAATATTTCTTAATTTATATTTTTGAACATAATATTAGTAACCTTTTAACATGTTACTATAAAAATTACTTTATACTCTTGTACGTACGTTAAGGTTATTTACTTCAAAATATCGAATAATCAAAACAAGTTTAGTCAAAAGAGTGACTAAATTTAAACTCTTGTTATTAGTAATAGTTACTGTAAACATACTTTAATAGTTATAACAGTTAATTAAAATATTTAATTAATATTTTAATGAATAAAAAATTAACATTTCTTGAAATTATAATAATAATTTCATCATAAGTTTGATACTGCGCTAATAATGACTCGCGTAGTATCAAAATGTCTATTTCAAAAATATTATTTCTGAAAATTAAAGTTATTCAAATAAAATAATGTACTCCCTGTTTATAATCACAACACACGCGAGTACGATCGGGATTATACACTATCGTACTTATTATTCGGTAATCCCGCACATATCACTCGGAAGTGTATTTGTTGTGTTAAGGTTACGTCTGTATATTAACTTTATGTCAATGTACGCGCACAAATTTTAAAATAATACTTCTTCATGACGTGGAGTGGCGTGACCTATTCGTCTGGAAGCTGTCCTTAGACTGTTACAAATTGCCAAAGCGTCTCTCTCGTTTCTGACAAAATGCGTTGATTTGATTGGCTGTCATCACTATAATCTTCACCCCAAAGGCCCATGTTTTATAAAAATATTTGGTGTTTTACCAAATTTTGACTTTGGGTCCTGGGTTATATGACGTAAGCACTAGTGTAAAAAATACTTGAAAAGTTAATAATTACAATAACTTTCTTATCAAACGTCCTATCGTTACATGAGTTATGTCATTGAATTATAGACATTTTCCTCTTTAATTCAAGTCTAAACAATACTATTTTATTTGCATTGCTTCTCTTAAAATAATGTTTTTATTAATTATTTTGGTGTTTCTTATTTTTATAAGTTTTTGACACCAGATTTAATTATTTTCACTAAAAATACTTTCTAAATAAACACTTGGAGTCCATTTCTCACTTGGTTTAATTGGTTATTTGGAAATAATTATTTCCTTAACAATAGCTTATTTTAGCGTCATTAGGCGTCCATCTTGGTTTTCATATAAAAGTATTTACAATGAATTTCCCTTATCTAATACAAGTAATCTTATAATTTAATAATACTAAAGCGATTATTTACATGATTTCACATTTAAATATACTCACATGATTGTATTAAACATAATACACATACTGTCTCCTTCCTCTTCTACCTTTCTCATACAATTATCAATATAATTTTAGTCTTTTTCTAAGTGAATTATATTAAGTATGAAATGTCATTAGTGTACATACATTGTACTTAATGTATTACATATATGGGTCAGCTTCTAGCTAGTTTAGTACCCTTCAATTCTCTAATAATGGGCTTGTTCCTATGGTGTCTCAACATAATGGTCATTTATTTTTCATAAAAACAATACTTAAACTGTTATTGTTACATTATGTTTGTGTTTCTACATTGGTATTAGACATTACTCCTACTTTTGGTAATGTTCTCATTTACTCTTAGATAAATTTATATGTCATATTTTACATAAGTAACTCACTTAACATGGTTGGTTTATTTGTGATTTTTGTCATTATGGTCAGTTGGTTTCTAATTATTTGCATATATACTGACTGTTTTTATAGTTCTAATCTGTTCTCAAAGTTGTATTGATTTTCCCTCTAACTACTGGTAATATTTGTGAACAATCTGTGTTTAAGTTTTAATACACTTTTTTCCTTAACTAATGGGCCATACAGTGGTCCATCTTACATCTGATTGTTTGTACATGGTTAGTTAGTTTACATTATTTTGTTTATAATACTGTTGTTATTATGTTAAAGATCTTTTCTCAAACCATTACCAGATATTAGTCTTACTACTGGTAATATGGTCATTCACTGTAGTATTGGTTTTGATATTGCACTTTGCCTATTTGAATTGGCATATTTGTTGCATCTTTGCTATAGCTGTCTGCCATTGCATTTGATTGGTTTTATTTACATAGTTGCTTTTTGATGTATTGTCTATTAGGATGTATTGTTATTTGTAACAATTCCTTAATTGATATCACTGTTGATAATCATTTATTTTCATTGATATTTTTGGTTTTCTGTTTAACAGGTACTTTCTCTATGGGTTATGTAACAATGTTCCATCTGTTTTAATGCAGTATGTCTCTACTATCTACATGGTATCAGTATGGTCTTTCACAATAATATTTTACTTATTTTGTGACACATGTTTACACATTCCTTCTTAAACATTAATACATATCTTATTGTATTATTTATGATGCTTTCCTAGTCATGGGTTGAATTCAATTCAATTCCTTTTGTTTGATATAATGGTTTTTTATATTGTTGTCAGTTCTTTACCAAAAATAAAACATAGTTATATTGTTCTATTTTGTTTCATTTTGGTGGACTTATGATTATCTGTGTTAATCACAACTTTATCAAACGCGTCACACTCATTGTTCGTGTCTATTTGACTTATTTAGTATTTTGTTGTTTTCATCATGGAATTAACATATTTTCCTATACTTATAAATTTCCTCACTATAATTGTTTGTGTGGTTTTATCAGTAGAAATAGTTGGTTATTCACATGTTTCACATCTATTAAGTACGCACTGTTATTGTTTGTGTTTCCTTAAATGCTAATCACTGTTTTTCATTCTCACATTTGATAATCATTATTTCACTTGTCACTTAATTAGTCTTTGGTGCACGTGGTTTATGTTGATTTCTGGTATGATTTATTCATCTTCTTCTCTCTTCTGAATCAGCTTTCTTGTCCTTCTTCTTTCTTCTTTCTTGTTATTTTCATTGTAGTCATTATTCTTTAGTCGTTTCCCCTCACTTTCGGAGTTTGTTAAATCTTGTTTCGTCGTTTCCTCTCACTTTCGGATTCTGTTAAATTTTATTTCGTCGTTTCCCCTCACTATTGGATCCTATTGAATTTTATTTCGTCGTTTCCCCTCACTTTTGGATCCTATTGGGTCTATTATTGGTATTTGGTTTTGGCTCACTTCATTTTCTTTCTTATTTTTCGTAGTTGATGTCACTAGATTGATATCATCTTATTCATAGTTGGATTTTCATATTAACACATTTGTAGATACACACTTTATATACATGGATTTACTTATCTAGATTTACATTCACATTTTTTATCTTACTTGCCGTCCTTTAGGCTCATTTTATGTAACTGCCATATTTGGTTATGTTACATATGCCTTCCTTTAAGAATTGATTAATTCTGAGTTATGATTATACTATATTTTCCTATGAAGAATTTATCAATTATTGTACATTCCATATTGATTTACATGTTTTTTCCATATATCCTTTCACTTTCTGCTCTTTGAATCATATTTATTTCTTCTCTATGTAATTACTTCCCTCGTTTATTTAGTTCCCTAACATACATTTAGCTGGGGCAGTTTAGAGCGGCTCACTTTGGCTATTCGACTCTACTGGCCATACTAATTTCAATAAATATGGAGGCAAATCATCTCCTTTAATAATAATAAATGATTGCTGGCATTACTCTTCAGTCAATTCATCTCAAATCATTAATAACAATAATAATAGTGGTCGTTTTTCCGACAAATAATAAATATTCTTGGGATTAATTCTCGCATCTGCGGTTTGTACATTGTGATTCTCTCTTTTCTTGATTCAACTTAACTAATTCTTCACATATCATCGGGATATTTTGTTTTACATTTCCTCACTGGTATACTCTCATGATTTTCTTCGTTAGTATATTCTTTTTTATTCTTCTTCATCATAAATTAATCTCTTCATTCTGTGTTATCTTGAACGTTATTTCGTCATAATCTTCGTTCCAAATTCATTCTTCTAGGTACTATGTATTAGTACACATATTTTTTCTTTCCTCTTCCTGGTTTTATTTGGTATTTGTACTTCATGTAGTGCTGGCTTTTCTTTATTCAAATATAAATTTGTCGTGTGTAGTCGTTTCTCTACAGTAATAATGTTCATTTGGTTTATCCTTCCAACTCTTCTTTTTCTCTTATAGTAGTACGGGTGAGATGTTGTTCTACTGGTTGACGTGGCTCTTGGAATTAGTTTGTGCCAAAGATGTTGTGTGTCTTTCTCGTATTGACATCCTTCTTATATAGTAGTCCGGGCGAGATGTTGTTGTTCTACTGGTTTGTCGTGGCTCTTGGAATTAGTTTGTGCCAAAGATGTTGTGTGTCTTTCTCGTATTGACATCCTTCTTATATAGTAGTACAGGTGAGATGTTGTTGTTCTACTGGTTGACGTGGCTCTTGGAATTAGTTTGTGCCAAAGATGTTGTGTGTCTTTCTCGTATTGACATCCTTTTTATATAGTAGTACGGGTGAGATGTTGTTGTTCTACTGGTTGACGTGGCTCTTGGAATTAGTTTGTGCCAAAGATGTTGTGTGTCTTTCTCGTATTGACATCCTTCTTATATAGTAGTACGGGTGAGATGTTGTTGTTCTACTGGTTGACGTGGCTCTTGGAATTAGTTTGTGCCAAAGATGTTGTGTGTCTTTCTCGTATTGACATCCTTCTTATATAGTAGTACGGGTGAGATGTTGTTGTTCTACTGGTTGACGTGGCTCTTGGAATTAGTTTGTGCCAAAGATGTTGTGTGTCTTTCTCGTATTGACATCCTTTTTATATAGTAGTACGGGTGAGATGTTGTTGTTCTACTGGTTGACGTGGCTCTTGGAATTAGTTTGTGCCAAAGATGTTGTGTGTCTTTCTCGTATTGACATCCTTCTTATATAGTAGTACAGGTGAGATGTTGTTGTTCTACTGGTTGACGTGGCTCTTGGAATTAGTTTGTGCCAAAGATGTTGTGTGTCTTTCTCGTATTGAGATTTTTTCTATAGTAGTTATCATTAATGAATACAATGTTCTGATTCCTTTACATAAATTCTCTGGGATCATTTTTTCCCACATTATAAAATGACAATATACATTCAATGTTTAATACATAATTACATAGTTATTTTTCATTTAATACAAACATATAATAATCTTCATAATAGTAATTCACCCTTTTTCTTCAGTCAACATTTATTTTTATAATTATATTTTTACTTTTCATTTTGTAAATAACAATAATCTTCATGGCCACATTTCATTTTTCATTTTGATATAGTCAACAGTTATTCTCATAATTATTTTTTCATTTTACACAATAAACATTTTCATCCTTTACATAGTATCAATAATAAAATAATCCTTATCGCTCACTTTTCACTTGTAATTTCATATTTCAATTGTCAACATATTTTTTCATCGAAGTCTGATTATACGAGCCCTTTATCTTTTTTGTAATAGGGTTTTGCAATTCATAGGTGTTGTTTAGATTGTCTTTTGTTACAGTATATGGTCCGGTATATAATAGTAGTAATTTCTTTGCAATGCCCTCGATAGTGCTTGGGAGTTCTCGATTTTTGATTAATACTTGGTCTCCCACTTTGTATTTTATAATTTTGGGCTGCAATTTTTTGTATTTAATTCTCAGTTTCTGGGCTCTTTCAACAGCATTATTATAGAACTTGGTTTGGTCAAACTTGATCTCTGCACTTATTGGAAAGTTAATTATTTCTGTGATCTCTCGGGGTGGTCTTTTTTCATGCATTGCCATGTATGGTGTCTCCTCAGTTGACTGATGGTATGCGAGGTTTAAGAAGTCTTCAGCTGGGGACAAATACTCCTCCCACTTCCTCTGCTGGCTGTGACAGTAGGTTCTTAAAATCCTTCCTACTTCCCTCAACACTCTCTCAGCAGGGTTGCTGTTGGGGTGGTACACCGATGTCTTATACGTTTTGATGCCCAGATGGAGCAGTGTTTCCCGCCATTTCCGTCCTCGAAACTGCGTTCCGTGATCTGTAACTATTGATGCTGGTCGGCCCACTTCGGGTATGTATTTGTTTATAACTACTTCTAGTATCTTGCTTGTTGTGGCTCGATTAAGTGGATACAGCTTCGTATATTTTGTATAGTGGTCGAAGATAATAATGATATATTTAAACTGATGTCTTCCACCACTCCGTGGAAACGGCCCACAAATGTCCAGGAAGATTTTTTCTAATTTTGTCACAGATGTTATCGGTATCATCACTCCTTCTCTCTTTTCGTTACTGCATTTGACTAGCTGGCAAATATGGCAATTCTGTATATATTTTCTTACCTTCCTATTCATATCAGTGAAATACGCATGTTCTTGCAGTGCTTTTACCACCTTCACTGCTCCCATATGACCATATCGTATGTGATAGTCGATGGTCAAATCTCTCTCTAGAACCTTTGGGACAACTACTTTCCAGCCTTCACCATTTTTATTGCTTTTGGTGAACACTAGCTGGTTATGAATACAGAAATATTGTTTAATGTTGGCATCGTTATCTGCTAGTTTTTTAATAACTATCAGTATTTTAGGATCTTGTTGTTGCTGTATAGCTATATCTGACAGTATTTTAGTAAGCTCAGATTTATTTTTTAGCAAGTGGTAGACCTTCGCGATGGTTTCTCTCTCTCCATGAAACGTTTGGGCGTCGATGTTAATCCGGGATAACACGTCTGCAGCTGTGTTACTTTTTCCCGGTATGTACTCCCACTGTATATTATACTCTTGGAGTGTGAGAGTCCATCTGGTCAATCTCCCATGTTTCAATTTACAGTTCTTGAGGAATGAAATGGATTTATGATCCGTTCTTACTGTCACTTTATATCCCAAAATAAAGGTTCTAAACTTTTCGCAAGCGAATACGATACTTAACAATTCTTTTTCTGTGGTGTGATAGTTGCGTTCACACTTGTTCAACGTGCGACTTGCAAAACTGATTACTTCATGGTTTCCGTCTTGGTCTTCTTGATATAGCACGGATCCGAGACTCAAATCGCTGGCGTCGCAGTTCATGAAAAATTGTTTTTCAAAGTTAGGGTGATGTAACATTACGGTTTCTAGGAACTTTTCTTTGATTAACTTAAATGTAGATTCTTGTTCTGATTCCCATTTCCACTTTTCTTTTGATGAAAGCTGTTTTGAAAATCGAGCTGTTAATTCGGAGTAATTCACTTGAAATTTACGATAGTAGTTGCAGATCCCGAGGAACGATTGCAGTTGTTTCTTGTTCTGTGGGACGGGGAAACGCTGTATTGCCTCCATCTTTTCCTGGGACGGTGTAATTCCATGTTCAGATAGGTTAAACCCCAAAAATTGGACTTCTTTTGCTATTAATTGAGACTTGTCTAACTTCAATGTAATGTGATTATCTTCTAGTTTCTGTAAGACCTGTGCCACCCTTTCACAGTGTTCCTCCCAATTGTTGGAGGCGATTAAGAGATCGTCAACATAGACTGTTGTAAATTGCAGTGTATTATGGCCCAGTATTTCGTCCATACACTTGACGAATATTGCTACCGAATTTACTAAGCCAAACGGTAGTCTTTTGAAATGATAATTTCTACCTTCGAAAATAAAGGCAGTATACTTGCCTACTATTCGGATGCAGTTCAACTTGCCAATATCCGCATACCGTATCCCATATACTGTAGAATTTCGAACCATAAAACTTCTTTAAGATCTCATCAATTTCTCCAGGTGATGTCCTGTCGTTAATTATGGTTTTGTTTAATTCCCTAGCATCTAAACAAATTCGTACCGCACCATTTTTCTTCGGTACGGCGACAATAGGGTTGGTATATGGTGAATTGCTTACTTCGATAATGTCATTTGCTATCAAACGCTGGATTTCTTCCCTTACTGCTTCCTTCAGCGAAAAGGCGATAGGATAAGATTTTCGTTTAAATTCGGTTTGGTCTTTGAATCTTAATTCGCTTTGGAAATTTTTAATTTTTCCGGGTGTATCGGAAAATATGTGACGATACTGGCAATATATGTTTATCAGATGGTCCTTTTGTTCCCATGTCAGCTCTTGGTTATTTTGGTTGGTCTTGAATTCTCGTATCTCATTAATCTTGGTCAACCATAAATCTTCCTCTGGGTTATTGTGAAGCTGCTCGTTGATGGCGCCTTCCTGATGTTGTTGGCCTTCCCTAATGTAATAGATTACATGTTCTGCGGGTGCCTTTTGATATTCTGTTAGCTTGGCTGTCCACTCAACTTCTCCTGTCTTCATTCTGACTGTATTGGTGTCCATGTTAATTATCGCAGTGTATTTCCTGAGTATATCACACCCAATGAGCAGGGTAAATGGTAACCCACTGGCTACGAGGAATATCATCTGTATTGTGTTGCCGTTGCTGGATACATCAAGCTGCACTTGTTGTCTAATCGTCTTGTTTTGACGTCCGGTAGCTCCAATGAGTACAATGTTGTTAATAGGTAAAGTGGGTATTGTCGCTTTATTTTCAGATTGAATTCTATCTAACTCCACTTTATCAATCAATGATACATTTGCTCCGGTATCTATCATTGCCGTTGCTTTTATGTTATTGACCTTCACCGCTATGTAGGCAATTTCACTATTACTTGTGTCGCTGATAGCATTCTCTTTTTCTTCCATTAGATCTCTTCTAATATTTTTCAAATAATTATTGGTGTATGTTTTGCGACGATTTTGATGGTTTGCCAAAACTCTAGACCCAATAGTCCGGTTCAGTGAGGGTACTACTTGGTTTTTCACTGCCGGTTGGCGTTTAAAGGCAGGTCACTATTCCCGTGCCTGTCTTGCGATGTCGAAGCTATGGGTTCTTGATTCCCATTTCCATGTCCATTATTGTAGACTGTTGTATTTTGCGTTGTCGTTCCTTGACTTCCATTACTGTCGCTTCCGTTAGATCGGTATCCAGATTCCCGCTCCTCTCTATCGCTGTTGCTGGAGTGACTATGTTGATTAGGGAAACTCCTTCTTCCTTGGTAGTAGTTTCGACGATTTCCCCCTCGACTGGCTTGAGCATAATGCACTCTGCGAAAGTGATTATTATGTTGATTGCCATTGTTTTGTCTTGGGTGATGATTTGGAGCTTGATTCTGGTACGGCCGGTAATAATTGTTACCTCTTTGGTAGGCTGGCTCTCGCTGATATCCACCTGAATGTTGATTATTATTATTATTCCCTCTATTGTTGACGTTGTTGCCACCTCCGTCTTGACGTGGTACAGGGTGATTTTGGTATCTTGGTGGGTAATTGTGATTTCTCCCTGGGCTATTCCTTTCGTTGGATATGTTGGGGTTATTATTCCCAGGTCCGCTTCGATCATACGTCTGGTTTGGTCCTTGTCGGCTGCGTTGGTAGTAGCGTTCTCTTTCATGGTTCTCCAACAGTTCGCACATCCCTTGGACTGTCTTTATTTGTGCGTTTAGCCTCCCTTGTGATATGCCTTGATTGAAGTGGTAGGCTAATTTCGTCACTAGACATTCTTCTGGAATGGCGGGTTCAAGATTCCTGGCTAGGCAAATCTTTCCCAGGAAATACGTTGTCATTGATTGCCTTCCATGTATATCAAACCTCCCGTTCGTGATGTCGTCCCTGACGATGTTCTGGGTGGCTTCTGACCAATATTTCTGTTTAAACGCCACTTTGAAGTTATCATAATTCCCCACTTCATTACGGGTTGCCGTCCACCAATTGTCGAACGTGCTTTTGAAAGCTTCGTCTAACATTCCCTTAATGGTAGTCCATCTATTTTCTCTGTTTTTTCGTAGGATTTCTTCCATCCGTTCTAAAAATTCTAGCGGGTTTTTATAATACGTTCTGAATTCAATCTGGTCTCGGTTGTCTAGATGAGTCAATCCAGATAGTAGATTCGGTATCGTTTGTATACGATGCATCTCGTCGCGGAGGTCATCTAGCTCTCTTCGCTGACGCTCGCTTAGTAGGGTTCTTTCATCGTGTACCTGCTGCTTTATCGCGTCCACTCTTCCGGATACTTCTTCACACTTGTCGGTTAGTGTTGACTGTGCTATTTTCATGTTGGTTTGTTCTTGTGTTATCACATTAATTTGTGTACCGTGCGTTCTCTCCATTTCGTTGATACGTTGATTGATGTCCAACTCTGTTTGTATTAGTCTCAGGCTGGTACCTTCTCCCTCCTTTCGTACTTCCTCCATCTCGATATTAACTCCAGTTGATAGGATTGCCATGCGCTTCTCGATTTCATCGACATTTTCCTTCAGTCTTTTTTCTACCATTTCTTCTGTATTCTTGGTGGCTTCCTTCATCTTGTTACTGTGGATACTTATTTGTTGCCACATCCCTTCATGGTCAGATTGTATTGTTTCGACGTCTCTATTGAACTTGGCCGTGATTTCATCCATTTTCTGGTTGGCCTTATCCATTCTGACTCCCAACTCTGTCGATAACTCCTCTTTCATGATGGCCATTTTCTTCTCCAGTAATTCCTCAGTTTTCTTTTGTCCATCTTCCATCCTCCTGTTCGTCTCCTGTATTTGGTTATTGAACTCTTCCTTTAATAATTCCATATGTTTCTTGTTCTCCCTCTGGCCTTCCTCTATTTTCTTGCTTAAATCCTCTTTGGTGGATCGCTGGCCTTCCTCTATTCTGCTTAAGTCTGCTTTGGTGGAGTTCAGTGATTCTTCCATCCTTTTCTGGCCTTCTTCTATTTTGCTGTTCACGTCCGCCTTGGTAGAATTCAGTGATTCCTCTATTCTATTAAAGTTCTCCTTGGTGGATCGGTTGCTTTCTTCGATAGCTCTTAGTATTGTTAATAATTGGGCATTCATTATTGTCGTAGATTTCTCGGGTTGGCTATCCTCCTGTATAATTTCTTGTGGTGTTATTTCCGGTAGAATCTCTGGTTGTATTATTTCTGGCTCCTCATCTGGCTGTTGAACCCCCTCCGCCGGTTCAATTTGTTTGTCTTTTACTTCCACTACCATCTCCTCCACATCTTCTGTTGACATAGCCTCCTTCTCTTCTTTTCTGGTTTCTTTCTCTGCTTGCGCCATCCTTTTTCTGGACGTTGACCTTGATTTAGATCTTGATTTCAATCGGTCTGTATACATCTTGATCTTCTGATAATGGTCCTGCTGTCTTCTCACGAATTAGTATATTTAGGTTAATGGTTATTGTATATCTCCCTAACTCGTGCTCAGACGTTGGGCGCCAATCTTTAACGTAATGGTTATTGATTATGATGATAATATATTAAAGTTATATTTGTATTTATAGTTGTAACTGTAGTGTGCTTGCAGATACGCTCCGGTATCTGCTATTATGTTGTTTCTATAAAAACTGCTCCAATTATAACTATTAGGAGTTATTAGTGTGATTGTATAAGTGTTTATGAAGATTTCACTCTTCCAATTTAAATGAGTTTCGCGCACTTTTTGTTGTATGCCTCCCTCACTTACCACAAGTATCCGTTTCAGGCCTGTTCTGTGACGGTTGTTACTGAAATACATACATTCAAAGTATGCACAAATATTCAATTTGAATATTTATAACAGTTAGTACACATATGTAATACTTTAAATTTCTCTTAGTTTGAATTCTTCCGCCACCTTTGGTAGAACTGATTTACAAGAAATAATTTAATTTCTACTTGAAATGATACTCTTGTTCATTGGTAAAGAAGTGTAGGTTTATTAACAAATTTTAAAATGGAAAATTTCAAAAAAAAACAATTAACAATCATTTAGACTAATAACCCTTTAAATAATAATTACAATCGATTAATTTTGACATAAAACTCTATCCAGGCTCAATGTTGGTAGTCCTATCTCTAATACAATAATTTGAATTTATAAGGTTATGTTTTCTCGTTAATACATTATCAGGTTGTTAGGTTCTTTGAAGATCCATGATATCAGTGTCAAGATGTAATATTTATATAATCAATAAAATTAAACAATGGTTCAAAAATAACAAATAAATATAAAACAATGAAATTTAATACCATATGTATGGTAAGTAAGTAACTATCGTACGTCTGTATGCGCACGCACCTTAAAACATTCTATAGCTAGTGTCAGACTCGTGGCTTGTACGGTTTCAATATACCGTTTTATTTTCAACAATGAATTTGATAGATATTTATTTTCAAGAGAAAAAATTAATAAAATACAAAAAAAACTCTTGTTATGATTTCTATTTAGTTTGGAAACTATTTGAGAACAGATGCAACAGTTATATTAATAAGTTACCGCTACCAATTTGAGGTTAGCGAACACAGGTAATGCTATTACAGAAAATGATTTCTTACTGGTTAATATTTCTTAATTTATATTTTTGAACATAATATTAGTAACCTTTTAACATGTTACTATAAAAATTACTTTATACTCTTGTACGTACGTTAAGGTTATTTACTTCAAAATATCGAATAATCAAAACAAGTTTAGTCAAAAGAGTGACTAAATTTAAACTCTTGTTATTAGTAATAGTTACTGTAAACATACTTTAATAGTTATAACAGTTAATTAAAATATTTAATTAATATTTTAATGAATAAAAAATTAACATTTCTTGAAATTATAATAATAATTTCATCATAAGTTTGATACTGCGCTAATAATGACTCGCGTAGTATCAAAATGTCTATTTCAAAAATATTATTTCTGAAAATTAAAGTTATTCAAATAAAATAATGTACTCCCTGTTTATAATCACAACACACGCGAGTACGATCGGGATTATACACTATCGTACTTATTATTCGGTAATCCCGCACATATCACTCGGAAGTGTATTTGTTGTGTTAAGGTTACGTCTGTATATTAACTTTATGTCAATGTACGCGCACAAATTTTAAAATAATACTTCTTCATGACGTGGAGTGGCGTGACCTATTCGTCTGGAAGCTGTTCTTAGACTGTTACAAATTGCCAAAGCGTCTCTCTCGTTTCTGACAAAATGCGTTGATTTGATTGGCTGTCATCACTATAATCTTCACCCCAAAGGCCCATGTTTTATAAAAATATTTGGTGTTTTACCAAATTTTGACTTTGGGTCCTGGGTTATATGACGTAAGCACTAGTGTAAAAAATACTTGAAAAGTTAATAATTACAATAACTTTCTTATCAAACGTCCTATCGTTACATGAGTTATGTCATTGAATTATAGACATTTTCCTCTTTAATTCAAGTCTAAACAATACTATTTTATTTGCATTGCTTCTCTTAAAATAATGTTTTTATTAATTATTTTGGTGTTTCTTATTTTTATAAGTTTTTGACACCAGATTTAATTATTTTCACTAAAAACACTTTCTAAATAAACACTTGGAGTCCATTTCTCACTTGGTTTAATTGGTTATTTGGAAATAATTATTTCCTTAACAATAGCTTATTTTAGCGTCATTAGGCGTCCATCTTGGTTTTCATATAAAAGTATTTACAATGAATTTCCCTTATCTAATACAAGTAATCTTATAATTTAATAATACTAAAGCGATTATTTACATGATTTCACATTTAAATATACTCACATGATTGTATTAAACATAATACACATACTGTCTCCTTCCTCTTCTACCTTTCTCATACAATTATCAATATAATTTTAGTCTTTTTCTAAGTGAATTATATTAAGTATGAAATGTCATTAGTGTACATACATTGTACTTAATGTATTACATATATGGGTCAGCTTCTAGCTAGTTTAGTACCCTTCAATTCTCTAATAATGGGCTTGTTCCTATGGTGTCTCAACATAATGGTCATTTATTTTTCATAAAAACAATACTTAAACTGTTATTGTTACATTATGTTTGTGTTTCTACATTGGTATTAGACATTACTCCTACTTTTGGTAATGTTCTCATTTACTCTTAGATAAATTTATATGTCATATTTTACATAAGTAACTCACTTAACATGGTTGGTTTATTTGTGATTTTTGTCATTATGGTCAGTTGGTTTCTAATTATTTGCATATATACTGACTGTTTTTATAGTTCTAATCTGTTCTCAAAGTTGTATTGATTTTCCCTCTAACTACTGGTAATATTGTGAACAATCTGTGTTTAAGTTTTAATACACTTTTTTCCTTAACTAATGGGCCATACAGTGGTCCATCTTACATCTGATTGTTTGTACATGGTTAGTGAGTTTACATTATTTTGTTTATAATACTGTTGTTATTATGTTAAAGATCTGTTCTCAAACCATTACCAGATATTAGTCTTACTACTGGTAATATGGTCATTCACTGTAGTATTGGTTTTGATATTGCATTTTGCCTATTTGAATTGGCATATTTGTTGCATCTTTGCTATAGCTGTCTGCCATTGCATTTGATTGGTTTTATTTACATAGTTGCTTTTTGATGTATTGTCTATTAGGATGTATTGTTATTTGTAACAATTCCTTAATTGATATCACTGTTGATAATCATTTATTTTCATTGATATTTTTGGTTTTCTGTTTAACAGGTACTTTCTCTATGGGTTATGTAACAATGTTCCATCTGTTTTAATGCAGTATGTCTCTACTATCTACATGGTATCAGTATGGTCTTTCACAATAATATTTTACTTATTTTGTGACACATGTTTACACATTCCTTCTTAAACATTAATACATATCTTATTGTATTATTTATGATGCTTTCCTAGTCATGGGTTGAATTCAATTCAATCCCTTTTATTTGATATAATGGTTTTTTATATTGTTGTCAGTTCTTTACCAAAAATAAAACATAGTTATATTGTTCTATTTTGTTTCATTTTGGTGGACTTATGATTATCTGTGTTAATCACAACTTTATCAAACGCGTCACACTCATTGTTCGTGTCTGTTTGACTTATTTAATATTTTGTTGTTTTCATCATGGAATTAACATATTTTCCTATACTTATAAATTTCCTCACTATAATTGTTTGTGTGGTTTTATCAGTAGAAATAGTTGGTTATTCACATGTTTCACATCTATTAAGTACGCATTGTTATTGTTTGTGTTTCCTTAAATGCTAATCACTGTTTTTCATTCTCACATTTGATAATCATTATTTCACTTGTCACTTAATTAGTCTTTGGTGCACGTGGTTTATGTTGATTTCTGGTATGATTTATTCATCTTCTTCTCTCTTCTGAATCAGCTTTCTTGTCCTTCTTCTTTCTTCTTTCTTGTTATTTTCATTGTAGTCATTATTCTTTAGTCGTTTCCCCTCACTTTCGGAGTTTGTTAAATCTTGTTTCGTCGTTTCCCCTCACTTTCGGATTCTGTTAAATTTTATTTCGTCGTTTCCCCTCACTATTGGATCCTATTGAATTTTATTTCGTCGTTTCCCCTCACTTTTGGATCCTATTGGGTCTATTATTGGTATTTGGTTTTGGCTCACTTCATTTTCTTTCTTATTTTTCGTAGTTGATGTCACTAGATTGATATCATCTTATTCATAGTTGGATTTTCATATTAACACATTTGTAGATACACACTTTATATACATGGATTTATTTATCTAGATTTACATTCACATTTTTTATCTTACTTGCCGTCCTTTAGGCTCATTTTATGTAACTGCCATATTTGGTTATGTTACAATATTAATAACAACAATAACATCTTTTACCATTACTTTCTTAAATATTTCTCTACAATAGCATTCCTTTTTATTTGCTATCATTACCATTATTAACTAACATTTCTTAATTATACTCTCTTATATTATTATTACACATATTATTTCTTATTATTAATAGTAATATTATTTTATTTTAAAAATAATTATTCATTTCATTCGGGTATTGAGTTCTGAGTTCAGTGTGTAGTTCGATCTTACACCCCTCATTATAACATTTGCATTGTCCGTCGTCTACCGGACGTATATTGTTCCTTTGTAACATAGTCGTCGTGCTTACCATTGTTCTCACCCTTGTGTAAACAAGGTCCGCGTTCCATTGTATTACTGCGACGTTTGTTTTTATCGTAGAAGTCACCTGTTCATAGGGCAATGTTTTCATTTTGCCTCTCTTTCTCTCGTAACAAATGCTTCGCTCTTTCTCAATTCTCTCGTCACTAGTTTGGTTGAATGAACCTATCTGAACAGCTGTCGACGGTTTTTTCATTCGTCGTTTATGATAATCTCTGTAGTTTTTATAATTACAGTTATAATTATCGATATTATAGTTATCGTTCGCTTTATATTTATCATGCGTATATCTAACATCATACTTACCACGATTTTGGGTAGTGTTTCGTATAGATAATTTACTACGTTTATTGTTAGGCCTACAGTGATATATTTTCTCCGTAAGTGTGGTGCCTTAAGTGTGTCATCTTATGTGACTTACTAGTGTGTGTGTGTCTCACAATAGGGATATCGCCATTAATAAGGTATGTTTTATTAACCTTTATTTGCTTCTCCTCCTTAATGTTAATTACTTTTTTATAATTATCGTTAGTAATTACACACGTATTTTCAATTAGTATGAATTCTTCACATGCTATCTTTTCACATATTAGCTCCGTTTGTTTATTAATCATTCCACAGACATTTTCTGCGATCGTGTCAATACGTCTGTTGGTGTCACCAATTTTTTTGGTTAATTGTGCATTACTGTCAATTATACTTTGTTTTATTTCAAGATTATCAATTTTTAACTCTTCTAGACTCTCTGTAATTTTTATGGTGTCCTGTCTAAAATTTTCGGACTGTAGCTCTAATTTATTTTCTAAACTTTCTGTTTGTTTCTTATTAGATTCTTTTAATTCGTCTATTCTAGCATTTAAATTTTCTGTCTGTTTATTTAAATTTTCTGTCTGTTTTGTGCTTAATTCATCGACCCAGGCACGCATCATCATCTGGAATGCCTCGACGTCTAAATTTCCTGAAGTCGTCATGTTGAAGTATTATAATTAAAATATTTATTTAGTAGTAATTCTTTAACAATTATTATTGATAACCGTTCCCTACTTATTTATTTATTTCTTTATTTTTATGAATAGTTATTATTAATACTCATTACAGTTACACCTGTTACATAGACAAATAATATTATTCGTGGGTGCCAGCTGTGTGATTAACAACAATTAACATTACATTCAGTTACTGTTTAATATAAATAATAATTACATATTATACATTTTACATTTAACACACTCTTTATGTTTTAGAGCAACCATTTAGCTACATAAAAAATGTTAATAGTTAAATGATGGGGATCGGGCCATACGTTCATGGGCTACAATTTATGTAACAAATTTTTGTACATAAATTTAGGCATGTCGTGCCCCACGTTGGGCACCAAATATATGTAACATATTTACTTTTGTTAAAATTAATTTCAAATACAAATACACTTCTATTTGTGTTTGCGGAGCCCCACGATCTTGGAGCGCCAAATATATATACATAAACACATATACATATACACAAATTTAGCGTGACCGGTCTCACGTTCAAGATTGACAAATTATGTAACAATATAACATTTAAATTGGGTTTCAGGTGTATCTGCAATAAGAACTCTATATAACTTGTAACGATATTTCAAATTTATTTGATATTATTAAAAAATTGTGCACATGGCACTGACTTCGATTTAAAACATTCGTTATTATTTGTTATTATGCTGTAAGGCTTATGCTATATACATCCTTACTGACTAAATATTCTATTCTACTAATTATTGTATTAAAGAAAAATCTCATTTTCATACTACTCAGTCAATTAATGTGTTTCAAAATATCAATATTTAAATCTCTTTTTATATATTGTAATGTACTCAAAATATTAATAGTTATTGAATTTATCTTTTGTTTTTCTCAGTACTCTTTTATCTCAAATACTAATTGTTTTCATTTAAATGCTTTATATTCATTTTATTTCATATTAATTTGAGCTCTTTGATACGTTAATCGTATTTCTAAAACATCTATGTTTTTAATTCTACTTTACAAGAAACATTGGCTCTTACTTTAAAATAAAATAGAAATGTCTTTAATTGTCTTTGAGTTCATTGTACGATTAAGATATAAATAAGTTGTTTATCACCTTATTGTCGTCAATCATACTCGATCATTTTGATACATCTGTAGTCGTCCTCGTCTCGCACTCCAGCATCGGCTGTCTCTCTTCTCCTCTTGTCCAGTGTCGGCTGTCTCTCTTGTCCTCTTGTCCAGCGTCGAATCACTCCTTCTTGTCCAGCATCGTATCACTCTCTGGAACTCTCCTCTTGTCCAGCGTCGTATCACTCTCTGGAACTCTCCTCTTGTCGTTTCTGACGTCAATGGGTCTTCTTATGTAATTCTTCTTACGTACTGCTGTTATATTTAAAATGATTGTATTTATAACTTAGTTACATAGTTGTATATAACTGGAAAATTTAAATTATTTACAAAAAAATAAATACGCCGTGCGGACGGGCATAAGCTCCCGCTGCACCGTGGATGATTTAAGAAAGAGAACCACTGTGGCTTGCGTGTCCTATTTATACCCATGTCTTGGTCGACACCTGCAGTGGTACGAAATCGACATGTCAGAAACTGTCTCTGGATTCAGTTCCCCCACTCTTTGTCAAATTCGCTATTTCTTATATTTCTGCGAATTGCAGAGTCCTGTAAGTATACTCTTATACTTATAACTATTTTTACAACACATGTTCACTGTAATTTTGGACATTGCAACTTAACCCTTTCGATTTGTACACAGTTATTTCACTATTACACTCGTACGGTGTGTCACTTTCACGTGGTTTTCGTACACAGTATTTAGTAAATTTTATTAAATTTTATTGTGTTTTTGGATTTTAATTCTTAATTATAGTTTATGAATAATTATGGAAAAACAGTAATTGTGCAATTATTCATCTTGGGGTGGCAAACTCGCCTGCATAGACCTGCGTTCACACACACTAGCAAAATACTGGTGTACACACTGTCAGTTACATTTGTGTGTGTGTGTGCACGTCGATTCAGGTCGAAACACCTGTTCATATTTTTGTCTGAGCCAAGCTTGCAATCCCTGACATGCTTATTTCTAATATATTATTAATTTAAATTTTTATATTCAATGCTTAGTAGATCACTTATTTGTACTGTCGCACTATATATTATTTTATAATTTTTAGTCTCCGAGTCCTGCAAATGTGCTCGACAAATATGTTCTGGAGTGCTGGAACAAGAGAGAGATAGATAGATAGATAGACTATATATTTACCCGTGGGGATTTACCCCATAGGGCTAATGCATAAGTATACAAAATTTAACATAATTATATAGAATGAGTAGCGCAATAGTACATCAGTTATAAACAAAAGCAAGATTAAAGAGCAGAGTAATTATAATTTAAACAATCTCTCGAAATTACTTCCGAGTACAATTCCTTTTAATTATATTTTGGAAATACTTAAAACACCTGAGACCAAATATCAGCTACAATGAAAAACGTGCTGGAACGAGAGAGAGATAAATAGACTATATATTTACCCGTGGGGATTTACCCCATAGGGCTAATGCATAAGTACAAAATTTAACATAATTATATAGAATGAGTAGCGCAATAGTACATCAGTTATAAACAAAAGCAAGATTAAAGAGCAGAGTAATTATAATTTAAACAATCTCTCGAAATTACTTCTGAGTAAAATTCCTTCAACTTGGTTGAGGATCATCTGGAGGATTATATTTTCGCAGTCTCCATCTCCTCAATGGCTTTTTCGTTGCAGGGTATCTTTCCCGAGAGCTTACTGCACTCCATATCCACGATTCGCACTCCATCCAGCGATCTCACTCTACTTAAAGTGACGTATGCTTGTCCCTTTTGGAATAACCATTTCCCAAGGTACACGACTGCATAATCGACGGTGCAGCCTTGCATCTTATGAACTGTGCAAGCCCAACACAAGACAATGGGTAGCATTCATCTCGCGATCGTTCCATAGTTGAATTTAGCAGGAAACTGAATAGATTGCGGTTCAATCAGATGAATGCCATCCCTACCAAAGTCTATGCGAACAGAGGGAACATCTGTGTCGTATATCTGGTCGCGACTGATATACGGCCAAATTATCTCGGTGATATTGCCAATTGTGCCATTCACAAGACCCTTCTCGACATTGATGTTGGATCGTAACATTACTTTTGCACCGATAAATATCTCCAAATCCTTGGGCAAGCCCCCAGTCTTGTTGATGTCGGCTGGGATGATATTGTCCAAGTTGACATTTTCGACATTGCGTGTAGCATCGGCTGCATGATCTTGCGCCTTTATTTTGTATATTCTCTCTCCCTGTGATCGGTAGTACTCAAGAACAGCATTATTGTGGGCATCTACTTGCGCTCTCAATGGATAGATGCGAATCGCCTTGTTCAAGGCGAATTCGCCTGTTGCATCCACCAACGTCTTCGACAGCAGCAAGTCAAAGTGGGGACCCTTGAGTTCACCAATTCGAAGAGCATTGAGCAGATCGGCAAAACATGTGTCGCCCTGCTGGCGCATATTCTCGGTAAGCTCAACCAATCTGAAGTAGCGCCAGAGGTGTGGTGCTGGCAAGAATCATACTGGTTGTTCAAAAACCTGAGCTCCTTTAACGGGTGGAAGCTGCATCAAGTCACCAAACAGCATGATGTTGAGACCTCCAAATGCTTCATCATCCTTATTCTTGAGCTGTCTTAATCGCGAGTCGATCATGCAAAGCATCTCATAAGGGACCATCAAAATTTCATCAATGAAGATGTATTCAATATCCTTCCACTGCTTTCGCATAATCTTTAAATAATTTCCCGTCAACATCGGCATGTTGGAAACAATGAAGCCATCCTTTTGAACCGGTAACTTGAGCATAGTATGTAGAGTTGATCCACCAACTAGTCTCACAGCTACACCCGTTAAAGCTGCAACTTTCACCGAAGCAGCAATTGACTTGATTTTTCAGTGCATTAAAAGTGAAAGTCTTGCCGACTCCAGCTCCGCCAGTCACAAACAGCCTGAGGCGTTGTTTGCTTCCGCTCAGCTGCTCCTGAGTGCTGCGAGTGACTGCAGAGAAGAGCTCTCACTGCTTGATGTTCATCGCAGCACAAGCCGATTGGAATTGTTCATCAGTCATACCTTAGTTGGGAATTTCTTCCTCGAGCTCTTCTTCAACAAACTCTTGGGATCGCTGCAGAATATCGAATGCATGAGCTTGGTTGAAAGCGATCTCAAGTTGGCGATCTATTTTGCGGAAAGCCTCCATGTGTTTGCTCTTCTCCTTCAATTCTTGTTCACAGGCAAGGAATGCATCTCGCGCATTATCAAACTCTCTGAGCAAAGCACTCTCAGATTCCTAAGGCTGATATTGAAGAAGAAGGCTATAGAAGTAGTTCTCGGGATCCATGTGCATCATGAAGAATGGCACTCGTACGACCGCTGGAAAATTTTGTACAACCATTTTTGATTTGTCTGTGAGAATAATGAGCTTTCGCCTTTGTTGTGACTGTTCCGCATCTTCTTCATCAAGGCTTTCTTCAGTGTCGCCTTTGTTGATGTAGTATGGCTCAAATTGAATTGCAAACTCAACCAAACTCATATCCTTGAAGTTGTATTCTGAATGATTTGTAGGGCGCTTCTCGTATCACTCAAAGATGTTGGAGCACACTCCCGTTGCCTGATTGCCGTCAAACTTCAGGACGTGATATCGTTGTTCAGGCTTACGCGTGTTCAAGAATACGCACTTTCTTGAACTTCCGCGGAATGGAAGGTGACACAACCGGAATACACATTCGCATGCAGAAATTTGACGCTCCTTCATAATTCTCATGCATATTTTAAACAACTTGCGAGCAACATTTGAATCTTCTTGACGAATTCGTCTGATCGCCTCTGCAATACCCTGATTCAAGTTTACGGGCTCAGATTTTGCATTTCGCAAAATGTAAATAGTGTCTTTTATACATTCACGCTTATGTATACCTCTATAATGTTTCTTTCCAATGTTGGTACACTTGTTAAACAGCTGAAAAACGTGTACTACTGCAGAAATATTGTTTACTGTTATTGTTTTGATGTGTGAAGTTTTATATTACATTTTGAATTGTGTTTTCAGTGAGTAGATTGATACTTTGTTGAAAGTGGTTTCAAAATGCCAAATGTGCACAATTTCAAATTTTCATAATTTTGCAAAATTGACAATTTTCTTGATTTTTTATTAAAATTGATTTTACATTTTCATCAATGGATTATTGTATTGTTGTCATCTAGATACATAAGTGTGCAAAATTTTAAATTTTCACAATTTTGGAAAATTCACAATTTTTTCAATTGATTATTGTATTGTCATCGGAGATACATAAGTGTGCCAAATATCAAAGGTCTAGCTAGTCTGGAAGGTAGTTAAAAATCAATCGCAAGATTCCACCCGGACAGACAGACACCACAGCGAGTGGAGAAAAACGTTTTAAAAAAAGGGGACTGATTTTCTGTATACCGACCAAGCAACACATTGGAAAGAAGGAACCAAATAAATAATATTAAATCAACAAAATTCAAAAAGCATGTAAGGACAACTTACTCAAGATATTTAGAAACAATATGATTTAAGATAAACGACAAAACGCTAAGAGAATGTAAGAACAGATTATATAATTTATTTATAAATAACATGATTTAGAATGGAATAAGAGAAAAAATAATATTTTAATGGGAACGAGAAGGAAAAAAAATATAAAAACAATTAATGGTAATGTGCTCAGACAAGAAGGTAAAATAAGGACAATGGATAATATAATGACTATAATTACAATAAAACTAAAGAATGATAATAATTAATACAGCTACAATTTAGAATTTCTTGGAGTTTAAAATGATAAAGGAAAAATAGTACGAAGAACACCTGTCACAAGAAGGAAAGTCAAAAGGATTTACAAATAATGCCTGTCATTAACGTTATCTAAAATTAGTTACTGAAAATAAGAAGGAATCAAGAAGAAAAAGAAATATATAATTAAATGTAAACAGCAACAACGTGAAGAATCCCAAAAGTGTTTTTTATTAGTCGAAAAATAGACTATTATGGTATAATTTTTATTTAACAACTGTCTGTAGATGAATTCCAGCAGTATTATATTTTGAGCAGAGATGATAATTCCTCTGAGCTCACAAAAGTGTAGTATGGCCAGCAGAGTATGTAGCCAAAAGTGCCCCTCTGGACTGCCCCAGCTCACGTGTTAGGGAATGTTAAGGAAATTGAATATTTAAGGGATAATAAAACAGCTGAGAAGATTGATATCAGATTCCAGAAGTATGAAGGAAGAAAACAGAAGGAAGATAGCAGACAGAAGCTCAATTGAGAAAGCACATTTATAGAAGTAAATAGAAATATGAGAGTGTTAAAACAAGTTTTTATTGATTATTGTGACCAGGACTGATAAACAACCACCACAAGAAAGAATATCATTAGTGAATTTTCCTCCAAGAGAAGAGAGTTCAGTATGAAATCAAGTCAATTACCATTAACAAAATAAAAGGTATAAATAACCAAACTGAAATGAAAATTGTAACGATACAATTAAGCCAAATCTCGTACCAGTAATAAAAAAGATAATTCTTAATATAAAAGTTACTTCATATGAAATAAAATGTGTAAAAAATGATTAAAATGTAAATACTTTGACATGACGTACCACGATATTACCCAACCCAAGTGATTGAGCCAAAAAACACAAACATAAAGAAGGGAACCACGTAACATACTTATTAAAATGTAGATATTTTGACATGATTGAGCCGACAACCCAAACATACTTAAGAAAATGTGATTGACAAAACAATGATGGACATAGAACTAAAGGAGAACCAAACCAAGATGAAGAATGAAGATGAAGATTATTGAAGAAGAAGAAGAGGAAGAATGAAGAGGAGACAGATAAAACCCAAGGGGAAACTAACACACATATATAAAAGGGAAAGATTGTATGTTAAAGATAGAATACGGTCAATAAACCTTAAATAATTATATATTAATGAAACCAATGTTATTATTATTATTGATTTAACATATGTAACCATTTTTAAGACAATACAATTATAAAGCAAAGTAGTATAGGAAGAGTACATTAACCCTGTCAGAAAGGTTAGATTCAACCAAAACACAACTAGCCTAATATTGTTTATAGTAAACATAATACTAGAACAAAATAGTGAGAAATGGTAGGAAAAAGTATAGGGGTTACCCATTAAATAACACTAATTACAAAACAGTGAACCAAAGTGAAGTGTTAATGCCCTATAAAATAGTGAAGGTGAAACATTCAAATTAGAATGCTAAGGAAATAGACACTCTTTAAAACATTGATAAACCACCAATGATTAGAGTGGAATTATAATTAATTGTATACCTAGAAGTAATTAAAAATAGTATTTAAAATTAATATAAGGAAAGCATGTGACATATCAGGGAGAAAGCCCAGTACCATAACTTGTGTTAACATGGCATGATAGGATAGAAGTAAAGTTTGTTATTAAAGATTACATTTATAAAGGATACAACACCCCATGTTGAAAGGGGAATCAACCTTAATAATATTAGAGAAAGTGACAATGTTTATCACCATACTTTATAAGACAAGATAGAAATCAATGTTAGTACTAAGAATAATTTATGATTTATAAAGAATAGTTGATTCAATGTTAAAGAAGGAATATGACTGAAAAGGGACTTACAGTCCATAAACCTAACTATTATATTTTAAATGAAAAGTAATGAAAATTTATGTTGAATAATAATTAAAACACAAACAAATAAGTGAAGCCCATCAGGCTGAATTCAGAATGTAATTTAAAAGGGAAATACACTAGAAAACAATCATGGCTGTTTGTAACTAGGAAAACAGTTAACTGTCAAGAACATTTCAATGCAAATTGTATCAATTTCACAAAAAATCTTACTAATCTAAGAACAGTGAATGGACAATGATTGTATATCAGTTATTTCTACACAGAAATATTATTGTAATAATTTAATTCAAGAAAGATATGTTATTTTTTAAATGTCGACTAATTAGACTATAGTTAAAGTGTAACAAAATATGACCTTATGAGGTATCATTGTAAACTTTGAAAGGAAAGAAAAATAATAGTGATGTCATTTATTATCCCAAAGGAAATATAAGGGAATAAAATCATTGGGAAAATACTTAATAAATTTGAATAAACATTCAAATATCTCTAACAATGTAAGTAAAGAGTAATGAAACAAGCATGGAATTATTAGTTACTATGACAACGAGTCATTTGAGGCTTATTTTTCCGTTAAATTATACAGACGCTGAAGAAACGAAGCGTGGGTACGCCACACAAGAAATTGGACAAACTAAAACTTTAATTTAAATAGTTATAACAAGTCAACTAGTGAATTCAAATGATCCCATGTGAAGAGACGTCGATCTGTACAGAATTAATGATGACCAGGAACGAAATTGAACCAACTAATTAAAGAAAAAAAACCAGACCAGTTTGAAGAAGACGCTGGAAGCCTACAACCAGCCCAAATTCGAAAAATACACGCCTACCCATGATGACCCTCCAACGTGAGACGAACTGATAAGTACCGAATAATTTCTTACTCCTAAAACCCCAAATCACTTAAATTATTTTCAAATGATAAAATTTCTCACTATTTAAAAGTAGTATTTTCTTTCAAAGGTAAAGGCATAATTTACTTATATTAAAAACCATTTATAAAGATAACCTTATTTGTAAACATAATTACTGTAACAGAAATACGACACTACGGAACAAATTGTACAAACACATTATAAATCCTAAGTACCTATAAGGTATAATAGTGTACTTTCTTTTCATGTAATCAACGTTTATGTCTATTTTCATGATCAAAAGAACTCCAGATTTTAAAAACATATTAATTTGTTGACATAACGGAACGATAGTGTTTTAAAATCGAAATTTGCCAACCTTGAGATGTTTATGTTTCACGCTCTAAGCCGGGGCATAATATTATAATCTGTTTATGATTCAATTGTCATATTTATTAATAATTAAATTTGTATTAAAAGATACAGTACAACACAATATTCTCTTGTTATTTCATAGGATTTATTTTTGTAAAATATATGTGTGTTAGCGAAGTAGTAAGTATCAGCCAACTAGCGCTTGTTACGAGTGGCCGAGTCGACAACCTGAGTAGCAGCGGGAATAATTCGAACGCCACAGCTGTCCATGCTAATACCACATATTACTTTAAAAATTAAATGTTTTAATTGTTTTAATAAAAACAATTTGGCGCCACCCGGGAATCGTAATCCCTATGAATTGACAGGTAGGTTGTACTGGTGACATTGACAACGCTACGGACTCCAGTAGTGACGTCGATTTTTGTAACAACCAGTGTGAGGCAAACACACTACAATCACACTAATACATCATATAAACAAGTGTGAGACTTTCAACAGGTACGACCCCTAAATTCTACGTTACATATTGGCTTCCATCGCGGGGCTTAAACCAGGCGGACGTCATTTATTAACTCGTTACATATTGGCTTCCATCGCGGGGCTTAAACAAGGCGGACGTCTATTAATTGTTACATATTGGCGACCAGCAACGTGTGGCTGGTAAAAATAACTAGCGGCGATCATGAATAGACACGGGATGGTTACGAGACGCAAACGGAAGGAAACACCAAACCAAGAAGGAAACCCAGAAGAAGTGGAGGAAGTCGAGGAAGTAGAAATGGAGGAAACGACTGGAGAATTGTCAGAAGAAAACCCACAGGAGGACCAAACGGAAAATCCAAATCCACCTGAACCTGAACCTGAACCGGAAATAGAAGCAGAAGTCATGGCAAATAACCAACCAATCAAACTAACAGAAGAAACGACTTTAGATAGCATGATGAAGTTCATGATGGAACAATTTGGACAAATGAATAAAAAATTAGAGTCAGACAAGGAGGAGAGAAGACAAGACAAGGAAGATAGAAGACAGGGCAAGGGAAATTTGAATAGAATATTGGAAAAATTGGACCAAAACAGTGAAGAGCTGAAGAAGCAAATAAAGGAGAGTATAGAATTCCTGAGTGACAAGATAGAGAACAACCATGAAGACTTGAAGAGAGGTCAGGAGGCGTTAGAAAATAAGAGCGAGGAGCTGAAGAAACAGATCAAGAAGGATCTAGAAATAATAAATCAAAAGATGGAAAATAATCATGATATTCTCCAACGGAAAATCGAGGAAGTAGGTGAGAAGAATTGAGATTCATGTTTGCAGAGTTTCATGAAGAAGACAAACGGACAAAAACAGGGATGAATAAGAGATGGGAAGAAACAAGTTACCCCGTAAATCCACTTCAAGAAACTTTAGTTAGTGATTTCAAACCAAGGAATGAAACACTAGACAGCACTCCTGAAGGTATCAAAGAAACGGTGAACGAGAACATGGAACCGGGGAATCAGAAAATAACACAGAAGGAGATGGTCAAGGAACTAGAGGAGAGGCACCAAGAACTACAAATAGGTGTAAACAGTCGTATGAAGAAGAATCGAATTATTAAGAAGATTAAGAAAACAGAGGAATTGAGAAAGGTATATAAGAGGAAACTCATCAAAACACGAGAAGAAATGGAGATGATGAAGAACGGACTCATCGATGTATTTAATTTGCCCATTACCTATCAAAGCAAATTAATAAAGTACAAAGATTGTAGGAGGACTCTGAGGGAAATTATAAAAGGAATTCAGAACCAAACAGCAGATGAAAAATTCAACAAATCAATACTTGGATGGAAGATGCCAGAAATAGAAATGACTGACAACAAAACAGAGTACAGCAAACCAAGAAGGTCAATAAAATACTGGAGCACACCAGAAATGGAAATACCAAATAAAAAGGCAAAAATAACATTAATAAGAGAGACACAATTAACGTCTCTGATTAATGGACAAAGTGATCAAATGTTTGAGGTAAACATAAATACCACAGAACATAGGGTATTAAAGGAATTATGGTACAAGACGGAGGAGACCTATTTCACCAGTAAGAAAACAGTTCTACACGCCAGAGTTATCCGAACCATAAGGGCAGAGGAACTGATGGACCACGGGTAAACTAAATGAAGATACCACAAACCAAGAAAAGGGACGGATCTTCAAGTTACGGACCCAGCAACCCAATGGAACAGAAGGAAGGTTAAATTAGACCAATGACAATCACCAAGACGAATTAAATGAAAAAAAAAACCATAATTAATAAATAAATTTAATCATTTCATCCAGAATAAGTGTGTCTACCAAGCACTTGAAGGAGTAGGGTGCTTAATAACAAAGAGTCGAACAAGAGAAGGAAATAATAAAGGAAAGAAAAGGAGAAGTCAACTTACCAAGAATATAAATAACAAGGACCTGTGTATAGTAATATGAATAGAACAATTATGTATATCATAATAATCCGTATATCATCACAAGAGACAATGGTAATAATACTTACCAAATCAGTAATATCAATACAAGGAAAATCAAGGGAGTTTACAATCAAACTTCAATAAAAAAGTTTTACGAGGAAGAATAAAGCCATTGTGAAATAAAACAAATTTCAAAATTCTAAAAGAGATTGTAAGAGCAGCTTACTCAAATATTTAGATGATGTATGCGGAACGATGAAAAAGTTTTAATGAAAAAAAAAAACAAAGGAAACAGTTACACAAATTCCTTTCAATTTAAATCAGTTTAAAATATAACAAAAAATTGAAGTATGAAGTAAAAAGGGAGATAATCAGGAATAAGTTACACACATTCCTATGTAATAAAAATGTAAGAAGCACAAACTTACAATTATAATTAAAAACAAAAAATAGCTAAAAAGGAATACGCTACAAACATTCCTTTAAGGTAAGACCATTAACTTACCAAAGAATTATCAAAAATGATGTTGAATACAGAGTAAAATAAACAAAAATAAAATCAAGTTCCAATTACTGAGATAAATACTTGAAATTATACTGAACCGAAAGTATTATCAGAAAAAATAAATAAAACTTTACCTGGTACAAGGAGAGAGAGAGAAATTGTATATAAAACAAATATACAAATATGGCTAAAGCAGAATCCTGCTAAATGACTAAGAAAAAAAAAAGAAAAATGTCTAAGACAATTAAAATGATCACATCGAGCATTGAAAACAAAATAATGAAAAGCGAGATATGATGAAATTAACATATGAATAAAGATAAAATTTCTCAATATAGTATATGAGTAGATGATAGTGTATAGTTAAGGTATAGCGGAAGGAAGAATGAGTAGTAAGGATAAAGTGATCTAAAGTCAAACCACAAGGTGGACAATCCCAATTATATTATTATATTGTTATTATTATTAAGTCACAAGTTGACAAAGATTTAAGATTGACTGTCGAAAAGTCCAGCAATCTATGTGAACTGAGTAGAGAAGATGTGCCTCTAGTCTCAGAAAATTGAGTAGTAATGGGAGAAACCAGCTACTATATAAAGTTAGGGAAATAAAATTTGTGTATGAGGGAATATGCACCAATGGAAATAAATAAAAACAGATCCAAATAAAATGGAGTGAATTAAGTAAGAAGAGAAATGGAGAATGGAGAAACAAACAAGGAAGAGAAGGAAAAAAGTTATCTATAACTGATAATTTCATAAAACACTATGCTAGTATTTTATTAAAATGATCAATTTTAGAGGAGAGGCATTATGTAACGATACAATTAAGCCAAATCTCGTACCAGTAATAAAAAAGATAATTCTTAATATAAAAGTTACTTCATATGAAATAAAATGTGTAAAAAATGATTAAAATGTAAATACTTTGACATGACGTACCACGATATTACCCAACCCAAGTGATTGAGCCAAAAAACACAAACATAAAGAAGGGAACCACGTAACATACTTATTAAAATGTAGATATTTTGACATGATTGAGCCGACAACCCAAACATACTTAAGAAAATGTGATTGACAAAACAATGATGGACATAGAACTAAAGGAGAACCAAACCAAGATGAAGAATGAAGATGAAGATTATTGAAGAAGAAGAAGAGGAAGAATGAAGAGGAGACAGATAAAACCCAAGGGGAAACTAACACACATATATAAAAGGGAAAGATTGTATGTTAAAGATAGAATACGGTCAATAAACCTTAAATAATTATATATTAATGAAACCAATGTTATTATTATTATTGATTTAACATATGTAACCATTTTTAAGACAATACAATTATAAAGCAAAGTAGTATAGGAAGAGTACATTAACCCTGTCAGAAAGGTTAGATTCAACCAAAACACAACTAGCCTAATATTGTTTATAGTAAACATAATACTAGAACAAAATAGTGAGAAATGGTAGGAAAAAGTATAGGGGTTACCCATTAAATAACACTAATTACAAAACAGTGAACCAAAGTGAAGTGTTAATGCCCTATAAAATAGTGAAGGTGAAACATTCAAATTAGAATGCTAAGGAAATAGACACTCTTTAAAACATTGATAAACCACCAATGATTAGAGTGGAATTATAATTAATTGTATACCTAGAAGTAATTAAAAATAGTATTTAAAATTAATATAAGGAAAGCATGTGACATATCAGGGAGAAAGCCCAGTACCATAACTTGTGTTAACATGGCATGATAGGATAGAAGTAAAGTTTGTTATTAAAGATTACATTTATAAAGGATACAACACCCCATGTTGAAAGGGGAATCAACCTTAATAATATTAGAGAAAGTGACAATGTTTATCACCATACTTTATAAGACAAGATAGAAATCAATGTTAGTACTAAGAATAATTTATGATTTATAAAGAATAGTTGATTCAATGTTAAAGAAGGAATATGACTGAAAAGGGACTTACAGTCCATAAACCTAACTATTATATTTTAAATGAAAAGTAATGAAAATTTATGTTGAATAATAATTAAAACACAAACAAATAAGTGAAGCCCATCAGGCTGAATTCAGAATGTAATTTAAAAGGGAAATACACTAGAAAACAATCATGGCTGTTTGTAACTAGGAAAACAGTTAACTGTCAAGAACATTTCAATGCAAATTGTATCAATTTCACAAAAAATCTTACTAATCTAAGAACAGTGAATGGACAATGATTGTATATCAGTTATTTCTACACAGAAATATTATTGTAATAATTTAATTCAAGAAAGATATGTTATTTTTTAAATGTCGACTAATTAGACTATAGTTAAAGTGTAACAAAATATGACCTTATGAGGTATCATTGTAAACTTTGAAAGGAAAGAAAAATAATAGTGATGTCATTTATTATCCCAAAGGAAATATAAGGGAATAAAATCATTGGGAAAATACTTAATAAATTTGAATAAACATTCAAATATCTCTAACAATGTAAGTAAAGAGTAATGAAACAAGCATGGAATTATTAGTTACTATGACAACGAGTCATTTGAGGCTTATTTTTCCGTTAAATTATACAGACGCTGAAGAAACGAAGCGTGGGTACGCCACACAAGAAATTGGACAAACTAAAACTTTAATTTAAATAGTTATAACAAGTCAACTAGTGAATTCAAATGATCCCATGTGAAGAGACGTCGATCTGTACAGAATTAATGATGACCAGGAACGAAATTGAACCAACTAATTAAAGAAAAAAAACCAGACCAGTTTGAAGAAGACGCTGGAAGCCTACAACCAGCCCAAATTCGAAAAATACACGCCTACCCATGATGACCCTCCAACGTGAGACGAACTGATAAGTACCGAATAATTTCTTACTCCTAAAACCCCAAATCACTTAAATTATTTTCAAATGATAAAATTTCTCACTATTTAAAAGTAGTATTTTCTCTCAAAGGTAAAGGCATAATTTACTTATATTAAAAACCATTTATAAAGATAACCTTATTTGTAAACATAATTACTGTAACAGAAATACGACACTACGGAACAAATTGTACAAACACATTATAAATCCTAAGTACCTATAAGGTATAATAGTGTACTTTCTTTTCATGTAATCAACGTTTATGTCTATTTTCATGATCAAAAGAACTCCAGATTTTAAAAACATATTAATTTGTTGACATAACGGAACGATAGTGTTTTAAAATCGAAATTTGCCAACCTTGAGATGTTTATGTTTCACGCTCTAAGCCGGGGCATAATATTATAATCTGTTTATGATTCAATTGTCATATTTATTAATAATTAAATTTGTATTAAAAGATACAGTACAACACAATATTCTCTTGTTATTTCATAGGATTTATTTTTGTAAAATATATGTGTGTTAGCGAAGTAGTAAGTATCAGCCAACTAGCGCTTGTTACGAGTGGCCGAGTCGACAACCTGAGTAGCAGCGGGAATAATTCGAACGCCACAGCTGTCCATGCTAATACCACATATTACTTTAAAAATTAAATGTTTTAATTGTTTTAATAAAAACAATTTGGCGCCACCCGGGAATCGTAATCCCTATGAATTGACAGGTAGGTTGTACTGGTGACATTGACAACGCTACGGACTCCAGTAGTGACGTCGATTTATGTAACAACCAGTGTGAGGCAAACACACTACAATCACACTAATACATCATATAAACAAGTGTGAGACATTTCAACAGGTACGACCCCTAAATTCTACGTTACATATTGGCTTCCATCGCGGGGCTTAAACCAGGCGGACGTCATTTATTAACTCGTTACATATTGGCTTCCATCGCGGGGCTTAAACAAGGCGGACGTCTATTAATTGTTACATATTGGCGACCAGCAACGTGTGGCTGGTAAAAATAACTAGCGGCGATCATGAATAGACACGGGATGGTTACGAGACGCAAACGGAAGGAAACACCAAACCAAGAAGGAAACCCAGAAGAAGTGGAGGAAGTCGAGGAAGTAGAAATGGAGGAAACGACTGGAGAATTGTCAGAAGAAAACCCACAGGAGGACCAAACGGAAAATCCAAATCCACCTGAACCTGAACCTGAACCGGAAATAGAAGCAGAAGTCATGGCAAATAACCAACCAATCAAACTAACAGAAGAAACGACTTTAGATAGCATGATGAAGTTCATGATGGAACAATTTGGACAAATGAATAAAAAATTAGAGTCAGACAAGGAGGAGAGAAGACAAGACAAGGAAGGTAGAAGACAGGGCAAGGGAAATTTGAATAGAATATTGGAAAAATTGGACCAAAACAGTGAAGAGCTGAAGAAGCAAATAAAGGAGAGTATAGAATTCCTGAGTGACAAGATAGAGAACAACCATGAAGACTTGAAGAGAGGTCAGGAGGCGTTAGAAAAGAAGAGCGAGGAGCTGAAGAAACAGATCAAGAAGGATCTAGAAATAATAAATCAAAAGATGGAAAATAATCATGATATTCTCCAACGGAAAATCGAGGAAGTAGGTGAGAAGAATTGAGATTCATGTTTGCAGAGTTTCATGAAGAAGACAAACGGACAAAAACAGGGATGAATAAGAGATGGGAAGAAACAAGTTACCCCGTAAATCCACTTCAAGAAACTTTAGTTAGTGATTTCAAACCAAGGAATGAAACACTAGACAGCACTCCTGAAGGTATCAAAGAAACGGTGAACGAGAACATGGAACCAGGGAATCAGAAAATAACACAGAAGGAGATGGTCAAGGAACTAGAGGAGAGGCACCAAGAACTACAAATAGGTGTAAACAGTCATATGAAGAAGAATCGAATTATTAAGAAGATTAAGAAAATAGAGGAATTGAGAAAGGTATATAAGAGGAAACTCATCAAAACACGAGAAGAAATGGAGATGATGAAGAACGGACTCATCGATGTATTTAATTTGCCCATTACCTATCAAAGCAAATTAATAAAGTACAAAGATTGTAGGAGGACTCTGAGGGAAATTATAAAAGGAATTCAGAACCAAACAGCAGATGAAAAATTCAACAAATCAATACTTGGATGGAAGATGCCAGAAATAGAAATGATTGACAACAAAACAGAGTACAGCAAACCAAGAAGGTCAATAAAATACTGGAGCACACCAGAAATGGAAATACCAAATAAAAAGGCAAAAATAACATTAATAAGAGAGACACAATTAACGTCTCTGATTAATGGACAAAGTGATCAAATGTTTGAGGTAAACATAAATACCACAGAACATAGGGTATTAAAGGAATTATGGTACAAGACGGAGGAGACCTATTTCACCAGTAAGAAAACAGTTCTACACGCCAGAGTTATCCGAACCATAAGGGCAGAGGAACTGATGGACCACGGGTAAACTAAATGAAGATACCACAAACCAAGAAAAGGGACGGATCTTCAAGTTACGGACCCAGCAACCCAATGGAACAGAAGGAAGGTTAAATTAGACCAATGACAATCACCAAGACGAATTAAATGAAAAAAAAAACCATAATTAATAAATAAATTTAATCATTTCATCCAGAATAAGTGTGTCTACCAAGCACTTGAAGGAGTAGGGTGCTTAATAACAAAGAGTCGAACAAGAGAAGGAAATAATAAAGGAAAGAAAAGGAGAAGTCAACTTACCAAGAATATAAATAACAAGGACCTGTGTATAGTAATATGAATAGAACAATTATGTATATCATAATAATCCGTATATCATCACAAGAGACAATGGTAATAATACTTACCAAATCAGTAATATCAATACAAGGAAAATCAAGGGAGTTTACAATCAAACTTCAATAAAAAAGTTTTACGAGGAAGAATAAAGCCATTGTGAAATGAAACAAATTTCAAAATTCTAAAAGAGATTGTAAGAGCAGCTTACTCAAATATTTAGATGATGTATGCGGAACGATGAAAAAGTTTTAATGAAAAAAAAAAACAAAGGAAACAGTTACACAAATTCCTTTCAATTTAAATCAGTTTAAAATATAACAAAAAATTGAAATATGAAGTATGAAGTAAAAAGGGAGATAATCAGGAATAAGTTACACACATTCCTATGTAATAAAAATGTAAGAAGCACAAACTTACAATTATAATTAAAAACAAAAAATAGCTAAAAAGGAATACGCTACAAACATTCCTTTAAGGTAAGACCATTAACTTACCAAAGAATTATCAAAAATGATGTTGAATACAGAGTAAAATAAACAAAAATAAAATCAAGTTCAAATTACTGAGATAAATACTTGAAATTATACTGAACCGAAAGTATTATCAGAAAAAATAAATAAAACTTTACCTGGTACAAGGAGAGAGAGAGAAATTGTATATAAAACAAATATACAAATATGGCTAAAGCAGAATCCTGCTAAATGACTAAGAAAAAAAAAAAGAAAAATGTCTAAGACAATTAAAATGATCACATCGAGCATTGAAAACAAAATAATGAAAAGCGAGATATGATGAAATTAACATATGAATAAAGATAAAATTTCTCAATATAGTATATGAGTAGATGATAGTGTATAGTTAAGGTATAGCGGAAGGAAGAATGAGTAGTAAGGATAAAGTGATCTAAAGTCAAACCACAAGGTGGACAATCCCAATTATATTATTATATTGTTATTATTATTAAGTCACAAGTTGACAAAGATTTAAGATTGACTGTCGAAAAGTCCAGCAATCTATGTGAACTGAGTAGAGAAGATGTGCCTCTAGTCTCAGAAAATTGAGTAGTAATGGGAGAAACCAGCTACTATATAAAGTTAGGGAAATAAAATTTGTGTATGAGGGAATATGCACCAATGGAAATAAATAAAAACAGATCCAAATAAAATGGAGTGAATTAAGTAAGAAGAGAAATGGAGAATGGAGAAACAAACAAGGAAGAGAAGGAAAAAAGTTATCTATAACTGATAATTTCATAAAACACTATGCTAGTATTTTATTAAAATGATCAATTTTAGAGGAGAGGCATTATGTAACGATACAATTAAGCCAAATCTCGTACCAGTAATAAAAAAGATAATTCTTAATATAAAAGTTACTTCATATGAAATAAAATGTGTAAAAAATGATTAAAATGTAAATACTTTGACATGACGTACCACGATATTACCCAACCCAAGTGATTGAGCCAAAAACACAAACATAAAGAAGGGAACCACGTAACATACTTATTAAAATGTAGATATTTTGACATGATTGAGCCGACAACCCAAACATACTTAAGAAAATGTGATTGACAAAACAATGATGGACATAGAACTAAAGGAGAACCAAACCAAGATGAAGAATGAAGATGAAGATTATTGAAGAAGAAGAAGAGGAAGAATGAAGAGGAGACAGATAAAACCCAAGGGGAAACTAACACACATATATAAAAGGGAAAGATTGTATGTTAAAGATAGAATACGGTCAATAAACCTTAAATAATTATATATTAATGAAACCAATGTTATTATTATTATTGATTTAACATATGTAACCATTTTTAAGACAATACAATTATAAAGCAAAGTAGTATAGGAAGAGTACATTAACCCTGTCAGAAAGGTTAGATTCAACCAAAACACAACTAGCCTAATATTGTTTATAGTAAACATAATACTAGAACAAAATAGTGAGAAATGGTAGGAAAAAGTATAGGGGTTACCCATTAAATAACACTAATTACAAAACAGTGAACCAAAGTGAAGTGTTAATGCCCTATAAAATAGTGAAGGTGAAACATTCAAATTAGAATGCTAAGGAAATAGACACTCTTTAAAACATTGATAAACCACCAATGATTAGAGTGGAATTATAATTAATTGTATACCTAGAAGTAATTAAAAATAGTATTTAAAATTAATATAAGGAAAGCATGTGACATATCAGGGAGAAAGCCCAGTACCATAACTTGTGTTAACATGGCATGATAGGATAGAAGTAAAGTTTGTTATTAAAGATTACATTTATAAAGGATACAACACCCCATGTTGAAAGGGGAATCAACCTTAATAATATTAGAGAAAGTGACAATGTTTATCACCATACTTTATAAGACAAGATAGAAATCAATGTTAGTACTAAGAATAATTTATGATTTATAAAGAATAGTTGATTCAATGTTAAAGAAGGAATATGACTGAAAAGGGACTTACAGTCCATAAACCTAACTATTATATTTTAAATGAAAAGTAATGAAAATTTATGTTGAATAATAATTAAAACACAAACAAATAAGTGAAGCCCATCAGGCTGAATTCAGAATGTAATTTAAAAGGGAAATACACTAGAAAACAATCATGGCTGTTTGTAACTAGGAAAACAGTTAACTGTCAAGAACATTTCAATGCAAATTGTATCAATTTCACAAAAAATCTTACTAATCTAAGAACAGTGAATGGACAATGATTGTATATCAGTTATTTCTACACAGAAATATTATTGTAATAATTTAATTCAAGAAAGATATGTTATTTTTTAAATGTCGACTAATTAGACTATAGTTAAAGTGTAACAAAATATGACCTTATGAGGTATCATTGTAAACTTTGAAAGGAAAGAAAAATAATAGTGATGTCATTTATTATCCCAAAGGAAATATAAGGGAATAAAATCATTGGGAAAATACTTAATAAATTTGAATAAACATTCAAATATCTCTAACAATGTAAGTAAAGAGTAATGAAACAAGCATGGAATTATTAGTTACTATGACAACGAGTCATTTGAGGCTTATTTTTCCGTTAAATTATACAGACGCTGAAGAAACGAAGCGTGGGTACGCCACACAAGAAATTGGACAAACTAAAACTTTAATTTAAATAGTTATAACAAGTCAACTAGTGAATTCAAATGATCCCATGTGAAGAGACGTCGATCTGTACAGAATTAATGATGACCAGGAACGAAATTGAACCAACTAATTAAAGAAAAAAAACCAGACCAGTTTGAAGAAGACGCTGGAAGCCTACAACCAGCCCAAATTCGAAAAATACACGCCTACCCATGATGACCCTCCAACGTGAGACGAACTGATAAGTACCGAATAATTTCTTACTCCTAAAACCCCAAATCACTTAAATTATTTTCAAATGATAAAATTTCTCACTATTTAAAAGTAGTATTTTCTTTCAAAGGTAAAGGCATAATTTACTTATATTAAAAACCATTTATAAAGATAACCTTATTTGTAAACATAATTACTGTAACAGAAATACGACACTACGGAACAAATTGTACAAACACATTATAAATCCTAAGTACCTATAAGGTATGATAGTGTACTTCTTTTCATGTAATCAACGTTTATGTCTATTTTCATGATCAAAAGAACTCCAGATTTTAAAAACCTATTAATTTGTTGACATAACGGAACGATAGTTTTTTAAAATCGAAATTTGCCAACCTTGAGATGTTTATGTTTCACGCTCTAAGTCGGGGCATAATATTATAATCTGTTTATGATTCAATTGTCATATTTATTAATAATTAAATTTGTATTAAAAGATACAGTACAACACAATATTCTCTTGTTATTTCATAGGATTTATTTTTGTAAAATATATGTGTGTTAGCGAAGTAGTAAGTATCAGCCAACTAGCGCTTGTTACGAGTGGCCGAGTCGACAACCTGAGTAGCAGCGGGAATAATTCGAACGCCACAGCTGTCCATGCTAATACCACATATTACTTTAAAAATTAAATGTTTTAATTGTTTTAATAAAAACAATTTGGCGCCACCCGGGAATCGTAATCCCTATGAATTGGCAGGTAGGTTGTACTGGTGACATTGACAACGCTACGGACTCCAGTAGTGACGTCGATTTATGTAACAACCAGTGTGAGGCAAACACACTACAATCACACTAATACATCATATAAACAAGTGTGAGACATTTCAACAGGTACGACCCCTAAATTCTACGTTACATATTGGCTTCCATCGCGGGGTTTAAACCAGGCGGACGTCATTTATTAACTCGTTACATATTGGCTTCCATCGCGGGGCTTAAACAAGGCGGACGTCTATTAATTGTTACATATTGGCGACCAGCAACGTGTGGCTGGTAAAAATAACTAGCGGCGATCATGAATAGACACGGGATGGTTACGAGACGCAAACGGAAGGAAACACCAAACCAAGAAGGAAACCCAGAAGAAGTGGAGGAAGTCGAGGAAGTAGAAATGGAGGAAACGACTGGAGAATTGTCAGAAGAAAACCCACAGGAGGACCAAACGGAAAATCCAAATCCACCTGAACCTGAACCTGAACCGGAAATAGAAGCAGAAGTCATGGCAAATAACCAACCAATCAAACTAACAGAAGAAACGACTTTAGATAGCATGATGAAGTTCATGATGGAACAATTTGGACAAATGAATAAAAAATTAGAGTCAGACAAGGAGGAGAGAAGACAAGACAAGGAAGATAGAAGACAGGGCAAGGGAAATTTGAATAGAATATTGGAAAAATTGGACCAAAACAGTGAAGAGCTGAAGAAGCAAATAAAGGAGAGTATAGAATTCCTGAGTGACAAGATAGAGAACAACCATGAAGACTTGAAGAGAGGTCAGGAGGCGTTAGAAAAGAAGAGCGAGGAGCTGAAGAAACAGATCAAGAAGGATCTAGAAATAATAAATCAAAAGATGGAAAATAATCATGATATTCTCCAACGGAAAATCGAGGAAGTAGGTGAGAAGAATTGAGATTCATGTTTGCAGAGTTTCATGAAGAAGACAAACGGACAAAAACAGGGATGAATAAGAGATGGGAAGAAACAAGTTACCCCGTAAATCCACTTCAAGAAACTTTAGTTAGTGATTTCAAACCAAGGAATGAAACACTAGACAGCACTCCTGAAGGTATCAAAGAAACGGTGAACGAGAACATGGAACCGGGGAATCAGAAAATAACACAGAAGGAGATGGTCAAGGAACTAGAGGAGAGGCACCAAGAACTACAAATAGGTGTAAACAGTCGTATGAAGAAGAATCGAATTATTAAGAAGATTAAGAAAACAGAGGAATTGAGAAAGGTATATAAGAGGAAACTCATCAAAACACGAGAAGAAATGGAGATGATGAAGAACGGACTCATCGATGTATTTAATTTGCCCATTACCTATCAAAGCAAATTAATAAAGTACAAAGATTGTAGGAGGACTCTGAGGGAAATTATAAAAGGAATTCAGAACCAAACAGCAGATGAAAAATTCAACAAATCAATACTTGGATGGAAGATGCCAGAAATAGAAATGACTGACAACAAAACAGAGTACAGCAAACCAAGAAGGTCAATAAAATACTGGAGCACACCAGAAATGGAAATACCAAATAAAAAGGCAAAAATAACATTAATAAGAGAGACACAATTAACGTCTCTGATTAATGGACAAAGTGATCAAATGTTTGAGGTAAACATAAATACCACAGAACATAGGGTATTAAAGGAATTATGGTACAAGACGGAGGAGACCTATTTCACCAGTAAGAAAACAGTTCTACACGCCAGAGTTATCCGAACCATAAGGGCAGAGGAACTGATGGACCACGGGTAAACTAAATGAAGATACCACAAACCAAGAAAAGGGACGGATCTTCAAGTTACGGACCCAGCAACCCAATGGAACAGAAGGAAGGTTAAATTAGACCAATGACAATCACCAAGACGAATTAAATGAAAAAAAAAAACCATAATTAATAAATAAATTTAATCATTTCATCCAGAATAAGTGTGTCTACCAAGCACTTGAAGGAGTAGGGTGCTTAATAACAAAGAGTCGAACAAGAGAAGGAAATAATAAAGGAAAGAAAAGGAGAAGTCAACTTACCAAGAATATAAATAACAAGGACCTGTGTATAGTAATATGAATAGAACAATTATGTATATCATAATAATCCGTATATCATCACAAGAGACAATGGTAATAATACTTACCAAATCAGTAATATCAATACAAGGAAAATCAAGGGAGTTTACAATCAAACTTCAATAAAAAAGTTTTACGAGGAAGAATAAAGCCATTGTGAAATGAAACAAATTTCAAAATTCTAAAAGAGATTGTAAGAGCAGCTTACTCAAATATTTAGATGATGTATGCGGAACGATGAAAAAGTTTTAATGAAAAAAAAAACAAAGGAAACAGTTACACAAATTCCTTTCAATTTAAATCAGTTTAAAATATAACAAAAAATTGAAATATGAAGTATGAAGTAAAAAGGGAGATAATCAGGAATAAGTTACACACATTCCTATGTAATAAAAATGTAAGAAGCACAAACTTACAATTATAATTAAAAACAAAAAATAGCTAAAAAGGAATACGCTACAAACATTCCTTTAAGGTAAGACCATTAACTTACCAAAGAATTATCAAAAATGATGTTGAATACAGAGTAAAATAAACAAAAATAAAATCAAGTTCAAATTACTGAGATAAATACTTGAAATTATACTGAACCGAAGTATTATCAGAAAAAATAAATAAAACTTTACCTGGTACAAGGAGAGAGAGAGAAATTGTATATAAAACAAATATACAAATATGGCTAAAGCAGAATCCTGCTAAATGACTAAGAAAAAAAAAAGAAAAATGTCTAAGACAATTAAAATGATCACATCGAGCATTGAAAACAAAATAATGAAAAGCGAGATATGATGAAATTAACATATGAATAAAGATAAAATTTCTCAATATAGTATATGAGTAGATGATAGTGTATAGTTAAGGTATAGCGGAAGGAAGAATGAGTAGTAAGGATAAAGTGATCTAAAGTCAAACCACAAGGTGGACAATCCCAATTATATTATTATATTGTTATTATTATTAAGTCACAAGTTGACAAAGATTTAAGATTGACTGTCGAAAAGTCCAGCAATCTATGTGAACTGAGTAGAGAAGATGTGCCTCTAGTCTCAGAAAATTGAGTAGTAATGGGAGAAACCAGCTACTATATAAAGTTAGGGAAATAAAATTTGTGTATGAGGGAATATGCACCAATGGAAATAAATAAAAACAGATCCAAATAAAATGGAGTGAATTAAGTAAGAAGAGAAATGGAGAATGGAGAAACAAACAAGGAAGAGAAGGAAAAAAGTTATCTATAACTGATAATTTCATAAAACACTATGCTAGTATTTTATTAAAATGATCAATTTTAGAGGAGAGGCATTATGTAACGATACAATTAAGCCAAATCTCGTACCAGTAATAAAAAAGATAATTCTTAATATAAAAGTTACTTCATATGAAATAAAATGTGTAAAAAATGATTAAAATGTAAATACTTTGACATGACGTACCACGATATTACCCAACCCAAGTGATTGAGCCAAAAAACACAAACATAAAGAAGGGAACCACGTAACATACTTATTAAAATGTAGATATTTTGACATGATTGAGCCGACAACCCAAACATACTTAAGAAAATGTGATTGACAAAACAATGATGGACATAGAACTAAAGGAGAACCAAACCAAGATGAAGAATGAAGATGAAGATTATTGAAGAAGAAGAAGAGGAAGAATGAAGAGGAGACAGATAAAACCCAAGGGGAAACTAACACACATATATAAAAGGGAAAGATTGTATGTTAAAGATAGAATACGGTCAATAAACCTTAAATAATTATATATTAATGAAACCAATGTTATTATTATTATTGATTTAACATATGTAACCATTTTTAAGACAATACAATTATAAAGCAAAGTAGTATAGGAAGAGTACATTAACCCTGTCAGAAAGGTTAGATTCAACCAAAACACAACTAGCCTAATATTGTTTATAGTAAACATAATACTAGAACAAAATAGTGAGAAATGGTAGGAAAAAGTATAGGGGTTACCCATTAAATAACACTAATTACAAAACAGTGAACCAAAGTGAAGTGTTAATGCCCTATAAAATAGTGAAGGTGAAACATTCAAATTAGAATGCTAAGGAAATAGACACTCTTTAAAACATTGATAAACCACCAATGATTAGAGTGGAATTATAATTAATTGTATACCTAGAAGTAATTAAAAATAGTATTTAAAATTAATATAAGGAAAGCATGTGACATATCAGGGAGAAAGCCCAGTACCATAACTTGTGTTAACATGGCATGATAGGATAGAAGTAAAGTTTGTTATTAAAGATTACATTTATAAAGGATACAACACCCCATGTTGAAAGGGGAATCAACCTTAATAATATTAGAGAAAGTGACAATGTTTATCACCATACTTTATAAGACAAGATAGAAATCAATGTTAGTACTAAGAATAATTTATGATTTATAAAGAATAGTTGATTCAATGTTAAAGAAGGAATATGACTGAAAAGGGACTTACAGTCCATAAACCTAACTATTATATTTTAAATGAAAAGTAATGAAAATTTATGTTGAATAATAATTAAAACACAAACAAATAAGTGAAGCCCATCAGGCTGAATTCAGAATGTAATTTAAAAGGGAAATACACTAGAAAACAATCATGGCTGTTTGTAACTAGGAAAACAGTTAACTGTCAAGAACATTTCAATGCAAATTGTATCAATTTCACAAAAAATCTTACTAATCTAAGAACAGTGAATGGACAATGATTGTATATCAGTTATTTCTACACAGAAATATTATTGTAATAATTTAATTCAAGAAAGATATGTTATTTTTTAAATGTCGACTAATTAGACTATAGTTAAAGTGTAACAAAATATGACCTTATGAGGTATCATTGTAAACTTTGAAAGGAAAGAAAAATAATAGTGATGTCATTTATTATCCCAAAGGAAATATAAGGGAATAAAATCATTGGGAAAATACTTAATAAATTTGAATAAACATTCAAATATCTCTAACAATGTAAGTAAAGAGTAATGAAACAAGCATGGAATTATTAGTTACTATGACAACGAGTCATTTGAGGCTTATTTTTCCGTTAAATTATACAGACGCTGAAGAAACGAAGCGTGGGTACGCCACACAAGAAATTGGACAAACTAAAACTTTAATTTAAATAGTTATAACAAGTCAACTAGTGAATTCAAATGATCCCATGTGAAGAGACGTCGATCTGTACAGAATTAATGATGACCAGGAACGAAATTGAACCAACTAATTAAAGAAAAAAAACCAGACCAGTTTGAAGAAGACGCTGGAAGCCTACAACCAGCCCAAATTCGAAAAATACACGCCTACCCATGATGACCCTCCAACGTGAGACGAACTGATAAGTACCGAATAATTTCTTACTCCTAAAACCCCAAATCACTTAAATTATTTTCAAATGATAAAATTTCTCACTATTTAAAAGTAGTATTTTCTTTCAAAGGTAAAGGCATAATTTACTTATATTAAAAACCATTTATAAAGATAACCTTATTTGTAAACATAATTACTGTAACAGAAATACGACACTACGGAACAAATTGTACAAACACATTATAAATCCTAAGTACCTATAAGGTATGATAGTGTACTTCTTTTCATGTAATCAACGTTTATGTCTATTTTCATGATCAAAAGAACTCCAGATTTTAAAAACCTATTAATTTGTTGACATAACGGAACGATAGTTTTTTAAAATCGAAATTTGCCAACCTTGAGATGTTTATGTTTCACGCTCTAAGTCGGGGCATAATATTATAATCTGTTTATGATTCAATTGTCATATTTATTAATAATTAAATTTGTATTAAAAGATACAGTACAACACAATATTCTCTTGTTATTTCATAGGATTTATTTTTGTAAAATATATGTGTGTTAGCGAAGTAGTAAGTATCAGCCAACTAGCGCTTGTTACGAGTGGCCGAGTCGACAACCTGAGTAGCAGCGGGAATAATTCGAACGCCACAGCTGTCCATGCTAATACCACATATTACTTTAAAAATTAAATGTTTTAATTGTTTTAATAAAAACAATTTGGCGCCACCCGGGAATCGTAATCCCTATGAATTGGCAGGTAGGTTGTACTGGTGACATTGACAACGCTACGGACTCCAGTAGTGACGTCGATTTATGTAACAACCAGTGTGAGGCAAACACACTACAATCACACTAATACATCATATAAACAAGTGTGAGACATTTCAACAGGTACGACCCCTAAATTCTACGTTACATATTGGCTTCCATCGCGGGGTTTAAACCAGGCGGACGTCATTTATTAACTCGTTACATATTGGCTTCCATCGCGGGGCTTAAACAAGGCGGACGTCTATTAATTGTTACATATTGGCGACCAGCAACGTGTGGCTGGTAAAAATAACTAGCGGCGATCATGAATAGACACGGGATGGTTACGAGACGCAAACGGAAGGAAACACCAAACCAAGAAGGAAACCCAGAAGAAGTGGAGGAAGTCGAGGAAGTAGAAATGGAGGAAACGACTGGAGAATTGTCAGAAGAAAACCCACAGGAGGACCAAACGGAAAATCCAAATCCACCTGAACCTGAACCTGAACCGGAAATAGAAGCAGAAGTCATGGCAAATAACCAACCAATCAAACTAACAGAAGAAACGACTTTAGATAGCATGATGAAGTTCATGATGGAACAATTTGGACAAATGAATAAAAAATTAGAGTCAGACAAGGAGGAGAGAAGACAAGACAAGGAAGATAGATGACAGGGCAAGGGAAATTTGAATAGAATATTGGAAAAATTGGACCAAAACAGTGAAGAGCTGAAGAAGCAAATAAAGGAGAGTATAGAATTCCTGAGTGACAAGATAGAGAACAACCATGAAGACTTGAAGAGAGGTCAGGAGGCGTTAGAAAAGAAGAGCGAGGAGCTGAAGAAACAGATCAAGAAGGATCTAGAAATAATAAATCAAAAGAAGGAAAATAATCATGATATTCTCCAACGGAAAATCGAGGAAGTAGGTGAGAAGAATTGAGATTCATGTTTGCAGAGTTTCATGAAGAAGACAAACGGACAAAAACAGGGATGAATAAGAGATGGGAAGAAACAAGTTACCCCGTAAATCCACTTCAAGAAACTTTAGTTAGTGATTTCAAACCAAGGAATGAAACACTAGACAGCACTCCTGAAGGTATCAAAGAAACGGTGAACGAGAACATGGAACCGGGGAATCAGAAAATAACACAGAAGGAGATGGTCAAGGAACTAGAGGAGAGGCACCAAGAACTACAAATAGGTGTAAACAGTCGTATGAAGAAGAATCGAATTATTAAGAAGATTAAGAAAACAGAGGAATTGAGAAAGGTATATAAGAGGAAACTCATCAAAACACGAGAAGAAATGGAGATGATGAAGAACGGACTCATCGATGTATTTAATTTGCCCATTACCTATCAAAGCAAATTAATAAAGTACAAAGATTGTAGGAGGACTCTGAGGGAAATTATAAAAGGAATTCAGAACCAAACAGCAGATGAAAAATTCAACAAATCAATACTTGGATGGAAGATGCCAGAAATAGAAATGACTGACAACAAAACAGAGTACAGCAAACCAAGAAGGTCAATAAAATACTGGAGCACACCAGAAATGGAAATACCAAATAAAAAGGCAAAAATAACATTAATAAGAGAGACACAATTAACGTCTCTGATTAATGGACAAAGTGATCAAATGTTTGAGGTAAACATAAATACCACAGAACATAGGGTATTAAAGGAATTATGGTACAAGACGGAGGAGACCTATTTCACCAGTAAGAAAACAGTTCTACACGCCAGAGTTATCCGAACCATAAGGGCAGAGGAACTGATGGACCACGGGTAAACTAAATGAAGCTACCACAAACCAAGAAAAGGGACGGATCTTCAAGTTACGGACCCAGCAACCCAATGGAACAGAAGGAAGGTTAAATTAGACCAATGACAATCACCAAGACGAATTAAATGAAAAAAAAAAACCATAATTAATAAATAAATTTAATCATTTCATCCAGAATAAGTGTGTCTACCAAGCACTTGAAGGAGTAGGGTGCTTAATAACAAAGAGTCGAACAAGAGAAGGAAATAATAAAGGAAAGAAAAGGAGAAGTCAACTTACCAAGAATATAAATAACAAGGACCTGTGTATAGTAATATGAATAGAACAATTATGTATATCATAATAATCCGTATATCATCACAAGAGACAATGGTAATAATACTTACCAAATCAGTAATATCAATACAAGGAAAATCAAGGGAGTTTACAATCAAACTTCAATAAAAAAGTTTTACGAGGAAGAATAAAGCCATTGTGAAATGAAACAAATTTCAAAATTCTAAAAGAGATTGTAAGAGCAGCTTACTCAAATATTTAGATGATGTATGCGGAACGATGAAAAAGTTTTAATGAAAAAAAAAAACAAAGGAAACAGTTACACAAATTCCTTTCAATTTAAATCAGTTTAAAATATAACAAAAAATTGAAGTATGAAGTAAAAAGAGAGATAATCAGGAATAAGTTACACACATTCCTATGTAATAAAAATGTAAGAAGCACAAACTTACAATTATAATTAAAAACAAAAAATAGCTAAAAAGGAATACGCTACAAACATTCCTTTAAGGTAAGACCATTAACTTACCAAAGAATTATCAAAAATGATGTTGAATACAGAGTAAAATAAACAAAAATAAAATCAAGTTCAAATTACTGAGATAAATACTTGAAATTATACTGAACCGAAAGTATTATCAGAAAAAATAAATAAAACTTTACCTGGTACAAGGAGAGAGAGAGAAATTGTATATAAAACAAATATACAAATATGGCTAAAGCAGAATCCTGCTAAATGACTAAGAAAAAAAAAAAGAAAAATGTCTAAGACAATTAAAATGATCACATCGAGCATTGAAAACAAAATAATGAAAAGCGAGATATGATGAAATTAACATATGAATAAAGATAAAATTTCTCAATATAGTATATGAGTAGATGATAGTGTATAGTTAAGGTATAGCGGAAGGAAGAATGAGTAGTAAGGATAAAGTGATCTAAAGTCAAACCACAAGGTGGACAATCCCAATTATATTATTATATTGTTATTATTATTAAGTCACAAGTTGACAAAGATTTAAGATTGACTGTCGAAAAGTCCAGCAATCTATGTGAACTGAGTAGAGAAGATGTGCCTCTAGTCTCAGAAAATTGAGTAGTAATGGGAGAAACCAGCTACTATATAAAGTTAGGGAAATAAAATTTGTGTATGAGGGAATATGCACCAATGGAAATAAATAAAAACAGATCCAAATAAAATGGAGTGAATTAAGTAAGAAGAGAAATGGAGAATGGAGAAACAAACAAGGAAGAGAAGGAAAAAAGTTATCTATAACTGATAATTTCATAAAACACTATGCTAGTATTTTATTAAAATGATCAATTTTAGAGGAGAGGCATTATGTAACGATACAATTAAGCCAAATCTCGTACCAGTAATAAAAAAGATAATTCTTAATATAAAAGTTACTTCATATGAAATAAAATGTGTAAAAAATGATTAAAATGTAAATACTTTGACATGACGTACCACGATATTACCCAACCCAAGTGATTGAGCCAAAAAACACAAACATAAAGAAGGGAACCACGTAACATACTTATTAAAATGTAGATATTTTGACATGATTGAGCCGACAACCCAAACATACTTAAGAAAATGTGATTGACAAAACAATGATGGACATAGAACTAAAGGAGAACCAAACCAAGATGAAGAATGAAGATGAAGATTATTGAAGAAGAAGAAGAGGAAGAATGAAGAGGAGACAGATAAAACCCAAGGGGAAACTAACACACATATATAAAAGGGAAAGATTGTATGTTAAAGATAGAATACGGTCAATAAACCTTAAATAATTATATATTAATGAAACCAATGTTATTATTATTATTGATTTAACATATGTAACCATTTTTAAGACAATACAATTATAAAGCAAAGTAGTATAGGAAGAGTACATTAACCCTGTCAGAAAGGTTAGATTCAACCAAAACACAACTAGCCTAATATTGTTTATAGTAAACATAATACTAGAACAAAATAGTGAGAAATGGTAGGAAAAAGTATAGGGGTTACCCATTAAATAACACTAATTACAAAACAGTGAACCAAAGTGAAGTGTTAATGCCCTATAAAATAGTGAAGGTGAAACATTCAAATTAGAATGCTAAGGAAATAGACACTCTTTAAAACATTGATAAACCACCAATGATTAGAGTGGAATTATAATTAATTGTATACCTAGAAGTAATTAAAAATAGTATTTAAAATTAATATAAGGAAAGCATGTGACATATCAGGGAGAAAGCCCAGTACCATAACTTGTGTTAACATGGCATGATAGGATAGAAGTAAAGTTTGTTATTAAAGATTACATTTATAAAGGATACAACACCCCATGTTGAAAGGGGAATCAACCTTAATAATATTAGAGAAAGTGACAATGTTTATCACCATACTTTATAAGACAAGATAGAAATCAATGTTAGTACTAAGAATAATTTATGATTTATAAAGAATAGTTGATTCAATGTTAAAGAAGGAATATGACTGAAAAGGGACTTACAGTCCATAAACCTAACTATTATATTTTAAATGAAAAGTAATGAAAATTTATGTTGAATAATAATTAAAACACAAACAAATAAGTGAAGCCCATCAGGCTGAATTCAGAATGTAATTTAAAAGGGAAATACACTAGAAAACAATCATGGCTGTTTGTAACTAGGAAAACAGTTAACTGTCAAGAACATTTCAATGCAAATTGTATCAATTTCACAAAAAATCTTACTAATCTAAGAACAGTGAATGGACAATGATTGTATATCAGTTATTTCTACACAGAAATATTATTGTAATAATTTAATTCAAGAAAGATATGTTATTTTTTAAATGTCGACTAATTAGACTATAGTTAAAGTGTAACAAAATATGACCTTATGAGGTATCATTGTAAACTTTGAAAGGAAAGAAAAATAATAGTGATGTCATTTATTATCCCAAAGCAAATATAAGGGAATAAAATCATTGGGAAAATACTTAATAAATTTGAATAAACATTCAAATATCTCTAACAATGTAAGTAAAGAGTAATGAAACAAGCATGGAATTATTAGTTACTATGACAACGAGTCATTTGAGGCTTATTTTTCCGATAAATTATACAGACGCTGAAGAAACGAAGCATGGGTACGCCACACAAGAAATTGGACAAACTAAAACTTTAATTTAAATAGTTATAACAAGTCAGCTAGTGAATTCAAATGATCCCATGTGAAGAGACGTCGATCTGTACAGAATTAATGATGACCAGGAACGAAATTGAACCAACTAATTAAAGAAAAAAAACCAGACCAGTTTGAAGAAGACGCTGGAAGCCTACAACCAGCCCAAATTCGAAAAATACACGCCTACCCATGATGACCCTCCAACGTGAGACGAACTGATAAGTACCGAATAATTTCTTACTCCTAAAACCCCAAATCACTTAAATTATTTTCAAATGATAAAATTTCTCACTATTTAAAAGTAGTATTTTCTTTCAAAGGTAAAGGCATAATTTACTTATATTAAAAACCATTTATAAAGATAACCTTATTTGTAAACATAATTACTGTAACAGAAATACGACACTACGGAACAAATTGTACAAACACATTATAAATCCTAAGTACATATAAGGTATAATAGTGTACTTTCTTTTCATGTAATCAACGTTTATGTCTATTTTCATGATCAAAAGAACTCCAGATTTTAAAAACATATTAATTTGTTGACATAACGGAACGATAGTGTTTTAAAATCGAAATTTGCCAACCTTGAGATGTTTATGTTTCACGCTCTAAGCCGGGGCATAATATTATAATCTGTTTATGATTCAATTGTCATATTTATTAATAATTAAATTTGTATTAAAAGATACAGTACAACACAATATTCTCTTGTTATTTCATAGGATTTATTTTTGTAAAATATATGTGTGTTAGCGAAGTAGTAAGTATCAGCCAACTAGCGCTTGTTACGAGTGGCCGAGTCGACAACCTGAGTAGCAGCGGGAATAATTCGAACGCCACAGCTGTCCATGCTAATACCACATATTACTTTAAAAATTAAATGTTTTAATTGTTTTAATAAAAACAATTTGGCGCCACCCGGGAATCGTAATCCCTATGAATTGACAGGTAGGTTGTACTGGTGACATTGACAACGCTACGGACTCCAGTAGTGACGTCGATTTATGTAACAACCAGTGTGAGGCAAACACACTACAATCACACTAATACATCATATAAACAAGTGTGAGACATTTCAACAGGTACGACCCCTAAATTCTACGTTACATATTGGCTTCCATCGCGGGGCTTAAACCAGGCGGACGTCATTTATTAACTCGTTACATATTGGCTTCCATCGCGGGGCTTAAACAAGGCGGACGTCTATTAATTGTTACATATTGGCGACCAGCAACGTGTGGCTGGGTAAAAATAACTAGCGGCGATCATGAATAGACACGGGATGGTTACGAGACGCAAACGGAAGGAAACACCAAACCAAGAAGGAAACCCAGAAGAAGTGGAGGAAGTCGAGGAAGTAGAAATGGAGGAAACGACTGGAGAATTGTCAGAAGAAAACCCACAGGAGGACCAAACGGAAAATCCAAATCCACCTGAACCTGAACCTGAACCGGAAATAGAAGCAGAAGTCATGGCAAATAACCAACCAATCAAACTAACAGAAGAAACGACTTTAGATAGCATGATGAAGTTCATGATGGAACAATTTGGACAAATGAATAAAAAATTAGAGTCAGACAAGGAGGAGAGAAGACAAGACAAGGAAGATAGAAGACAGGGCAAGGGAAATTTGAATAGAATATTGGAAAAATTGGACCAAAACAGTGAAGAGCTGAAGAAGCAAATAAAGGAGAGTATAGAATTCCTGAGTGACAAGATAGAGAACAACCATGAAGACTTGAAGAGAGGTCAGGAGGCGTTAGAAAAGAAGAGCGAGGAGCTGAAGAAACAGATCAAGAAGGATCTAGAAATAATAAATCAAAAGATGGAAAATAATCATGATATTCTCCAACGGAAAATCGAGGAAGTAGGTGAGAAGAATTGAGATTCATGTTTGCAGAGTTTCATGAAGAAGACAAACGGACAAAAACAGGGATGAATAAGAGATGGGAAGAAACAAGTTACCCCGTAAATCCACTTCAAGAAACTTTAGTTAGTGATTTCAAACCAAGGAATGAAACACTAGACAGCACTCCTGAAGGTATCAAAGAAACAGTGAACGAGAACATGGAACCGGGGAATCAGAAAATAACACAGAAGGAGATGGTCAAGGAACTAGAGGAGAGGCACCAAGAACTACAAATAGGTGTAAACAGTCGTATGAAGAAGAATCGAATTATTAAGAAGATTAAGAAAACAGAGGAATTGAGAAAGGTATATAAGAGGAAACTCATCAAAACACGAGAAGAAATGGAGATGATGAAGAACGGACTCATCGATGTATTTAATTTGCCCATTACCTATCAAAGCAAATTAATAAAGTACAAAGATTGTAGGAGGACTCTGGGGGAAATTATAAAAGGAATTCAGAACCAAACAGCAGATGAAAAATTCAACAAATCAATACTTGGATGGAAGATGCCAGAAATAGAAATGACTGACAACAAAACAGAGTACAGCAAACCAAGAAGGTCAATAAAATACTGGAGCACACCAGAAATGGAAATACCAAATAAAAAGGCAAAAATAACATTAATAAGAGAGACACAATTAACGTCTCTGATTAATGGACAAAGTGATCAAATGTTTGAGGTAAACATAAATACCACAGAACATAGGGTATTAAAGGAATTATGGTACAAGACGGAGGAGACCTATTTCACCAGTAAGAAAACAGTTCTACACGCCAGAGTTATCCGAACCATAAGGGCAGAGGAACTGATGGACCACGGGTAAACTAAATGAAGATACCACAAACCAAGAAAAGGGACGGATCTTCAAGTTACGGACCCAGCAACCCAATGGAACAGAAGGAAGGTTAAATTAGACCAATGACAATCACCAAGACGAATTAAATGAAAAAAAAAAACCATAATTAATAAATAAATTTAATCATTTCATCCAGAATAAGTGTGTCTACCAAGCACTTGAAGGAGTAGGGTGCTTAATAACAAAGAGTCAAACAAGAGAAGGAAATAATAAAGGAAAGAAAAGGAGAAGTCAACTTACCAAGAATATAAATAACAAGGACCTGTGTATAGTAATATGAATAGAACAATTATGTATATCATAATAATCCGTATATCATCACAAGAGACAATGGTAATAATACTTACCAAATCAGTAATATCAATACAAGGAAAATCAAGGGAGTTTACAATCAAACTTCAATAAAAAAGTTTTACGAGGAAGAATAAAGCCATTGTGAAATGAAACAAATTTCAAAATTCTAAAAGAGATTGTAAGAGCAGCTTACTCAAATATTTAGATGATGTATGCGGAACGATGAAAAAGTTTTAATGAAAAAAAAAACAAAGGAAACAGTTACACAAATTCCTTTCAATTTAAATCAGTTTAAAATATAACAAAAAATTGAAATATGAAGTATGAAGTAAAAAGGGAGATAATCAGGAATAAGTTACACACATTCCTATGTAATAAAAATGTAAGAAGCACAAACTTACAATTATAATTAAAAACAAAAAATAGCTAAAAAGGAATACGCTACAAACATTCCTTTAAGGTAAGACCATTAACTCACCAAAGAATTATCAAAAATGATGTTGAATACAGAGTAAAATAAACAAAAATAAAATCTAGTTCAAATTACTGAGATAAATACTTGAAATTATACTGAACCGAAAGTATTATCAGAAAAAATAAATAAAACTTTACCTGGTACAAGGAGAGAGAGAGAAATTGTATATAAAACAAATATACAAATATGGCTAAAGCAGAATCCTGCTAAATGACTAAGAAAAAAAAAAGAAAAATGTCTAAGACAATTAAAATGATCACATCGAGCATTGAAAACAAAATAATGAAAAGCGAGATATGATGAAATTAACATATGAATAAAGATAAAATTTCTCAATATAGTATATGAGTAGATGATAGTGTATAGTTAAGGTATAGCGGAAGGAAGAATGAGTAGTAAGGATAAAGTGATCTAAAGTCAAACCACAAGGTGGACAATCCCAATTATATTATTATATTGTTATTATTATTAAGTCACAAGTTGACAAAGATTTAAGATTGACTGTCGAAAAGTCCAGCAATCTATGTGAACAGAGTAGAGAAGATGTGCCTCTAGTCTCAGAAAATTGAGTAGTAATGGGAGAAACCAGCTACTATATAAAGTTAGGGAAATAAAATTTGTGTATGAGGGAATATGCACCAATGGAAATAAATAAAAACAGATCCAAATAAAATGGAGTGAATTAAGTAAGAAGAGAAATGGAGAATGGAGAAACAAACAAGGAAGAGAAGGAAAAAAGTTATCTATAACTGATAATTTCATAAAACACTATGCTAGTATTTTATTAAAATGATCAATTTTAGAGGAGAGGCATTATGTAACGATACAATTAAGCCAAATCTCGTACCAGTAATAAAAAAGATAATTCTTAATATAAAAGTTACTTCATATGAAATAAAATGTGTAAAAAATGATTAAAATGTAAATACTTTGACATGACGTACCACGATATTACCCAACCCAAGTGATTGAGCCAAAAAACACAAACATAAAGAAGGGAACCACGTAACATACTTATTAAAATGTAGATATTTTGACATGATTGAGCCGACAACCCAAACATACTTAAGAAAATGTGATTGACAAAACAATGATGGACATAGAACTAAAGGAGAACCAAACCAAGATGAAGAATGAAGATGAAGATTATTGAAGAAGAAGAAGAGGAAGAATGAAGAGGAGACAGATAAAACCCAAGGGGAAACTAACACACATATATAAAAGGGAAAGATTGTATGTTAAAGATAGAATACGGTCAATAAACCTTAAATAATTATATATTAATGAAACCAATGTTATTATTATTATTGATTTAACATATGTAACCATTTTTAAGACAATACAATTATAAAGCAAAGTAGTATAGGAAGAGTACATTAACCCTGTCAGAAAGGTTAGATTCAACCAAAACACAACTAGCCTAATATTGTTTATAGTAAACATAATACTAGAACAAAATAGTGAGAAATGGTAGGAAAAAGTATAGGGGTTACCCATTAAATAACACTAATTACAAAACAGTGAACCAAAGTGAAGTGTTAATGCCCTATAAAATAGTGAAGGTGAAACATTCAAATTAGAATGCTAAGGAAATAGACACTCTTTAAAACATTGATAAACCACCAATGATTAGAGTGGAATTATAATTAATTGTATACCTAGAAGTAATTAAAAATAGTATTTAAAATTAATATAAGGAAAGCATGTGACATATCAGGGAGAAAGCCCAGTACCATAACTTGTGTTAACATGGCATGATAGGATAGAAGTAAAGTTTGTTATTAAAGATTACATTTATAAAGGATACAACACCCCATGTTGAAAGGGGAATCAACCTTAATAATATTAGAGAAAGTGACAATGTTTATCACCATACTTTATAAGACAAGATAGAAATCAATGTTAGTACTAAGAATAATTTATGATTTATAAAGAATAGTTGATTCAATGTTAAAGAAGGAATATGACTGAAAAGGGACTTACAGTCCATAAACCTAACTATTATATTTTAAATGAAAAGTAATGAAAATTTATGTTGAATAATAATTAAAACACAAACAAATAAGTGAAGCCCATCAGGCTGAATTCAGAATGTAATTTAAAAGGGAAATACACTAGAAAACAATCATGGCTGTTTGTAACTAGGAAAACAGTTAACTGTCAAGAACATTTCAATGCAAATTGTATCAATTTCACAAAAAATCTTACTAATCTAAGAACAGTGAATGGACAATGATTGTATATCAGTTATTTCTACACAGAAATATTATTGTAATAATTTAATTCAAGAAAGATATGTTATTTTTTAAATGTCGACTAATTAGACTATAGTTAAAGTGTAACAAAATATGACCTTATGAGGTATCATTGTAAACTTTGAAAGGAAAGAAAAATAATAGTGATGTCATTTATTATCCCAAAGGAAACATAAGGGAATAAAATCATTGGGAAAATACTTAATAAATTTGAATAAACATTCAAATATCTCTAACAATGTAAGTAAAGAGTAATGAAACAAGCATGGAATTATTAGTTACTATGACAACGAGTCATTTGAGGCTTATTTTTCCGTTAAATTATACAGACGCTGAAGAAACGAAGCGTGGGTACGCCACACAAGAAATTGAACAAACTAAAACTTTAATTTAAATAGTTATAACAAGTCAACTAGTGAATTCAAATGATCCCATGTGAAGAGACGTCGATCTGTACAGAATTAATGATGACCAGGAACGAAATTGAACCAACTAATTAAAGAAAAAAAACCAGACCAGTTTGAAGAAGACGCTGGAAGCCTACAACCAGCCCAAATTCGAAAAATACACACCTACCCATGATGACCCTCCAACATGAGACGAACTGATAAGTACCGAATAATTTCTTACTCCTAAAACCCCAAATCACTTAAATTATTTTCAAATGATAAAATTTCTCACTATTTAAAAGTAGTATTTTCTTTCAAAGGTAAAGGCATAATTTACTTATATTAAAAACCATTTATAAAGATAACCTTATTTGTAAACATAATTACTGTAACAGAAATACGACACTACGGAACAAATTGTACAAACACATTATAAATCCTAAGTACCTATAAGGTATGATAGTGTACTTTCTTTTCATGTAATCAACGTTTATGTCTATTTTCATGATCAAAAGAACTCCAGATTTTAAAAACCTATTAATTTGTTGACATAACGGAACGATAGTTTTTTAAAATCGAAATTTGCCAACCTTGAGATGTTTATGTTTCACGCTCTAAGTCGGGGCATAATATTATAATCTGTTTATGATTCAATTGTCATATTTATTAATAATTAAATTTGTATTAAAAGATACAGTACAACACAATATTCTCTTGTTATTTCATAGGATTTATTTTTGTAAAATATATGTGTGTTAGCGAAGTAGTAGTATCAGCCAACTAGCGCTTGTTACGAGTGGCCGAGTCGACAACCTGAGTAGCAGCGGGAATAATTCGAACGCCACAGCTGTCCATGCTAATACCACATATTACTTTAAAAATTAAATGTTTTAATTGTTTTAATAAAAACAATTTGGCGCCACCCGGGAATCGTAATCCCTATGAATTGGCAGGTAGGTTGTACTGGTGACATTGACAACGCTACGGACTCCAGTAGTGACGTCGATTTATGTAACAACCAGTGTGAGGCAAACACACTACAATCACACTAATACATCATATAAACAAGTGTGAGACATTTCAACAGGTACGACCCCTAAATTCTACGTTACATATTGGCTTCCATCGCGGGGCTTGAACCAGGCGGACGTCATTTATTAACTCGTTACATATTGGCTTCCATCGCGGGGCTTAAACAAGGCGGACGTCTATTAATTGTTACATATTGGCGACCAGCAACGTGTGGCTGGTAAAAATAACTAGCGGCGATCATGAATAGACACGGGATGGTTACGAGACGCAAACGGAAGGAAACACCAAACCAAGAAGGAAACCCAGAAGAAGTGGAGGAAGTCGAGGAAGTAGAAATGGAGGAAACGACTGGAGAATTGTCAGAAGAAAACCCACAGGAGGACCAAACGGAAAATCCAAATCCACCTGAACCTGAACCTGAACCGGAAATAGAAGCAGAAGTCATGGCAAATAACCAACCAATCAAACTAACAGAAGAAACGACTTTAGATAGCATGATGAAGTTCATGATGGAACAATTTGGACAAATGAATAAAAAATTAGAGTCAGACAAGGAGGAGAGAAGACAAGACAAGGAAGATAGAAGATAGGGCAAGGGAAATTTGAATAGAATATTGGATAAATTGGACCAAAACAGTGAAGAGCTGAAGAAGCAAATAAAGGAGAGTATAGAATTCCTGAGTGACAAGATAGAGAACAACCATGAAGACTTGAAGAGAGGTCAGGAGGCGTTAGAAAAGAAGAGCGAGGAGCTGAAGAAACAGATCAAGAAGGATCTAGAAATAATAAATCAAAAGAATGAAAATAATCATGATATTCTCCAACGGAAAATCGAGGAAGTAGGTGAGAAGAATTGAGATTCATGTTTGCAGAGTTTCATGAAGAAGACAAACGGACAAAAACAGGGATGAATAAGAGATGGGAAGAAACAAGTTACCCCGTAAATCCAGTTCAAGAAACTTTAGTTAGTGATTTCAAACCAAGGAATGAAACACTAGACAGCACTCCTGAAGGTATCAAAGAAACGGTGAACGAGAACATGGAACCGGGGAATCAGAAAATAACACAGAAGGAGATGGTCAAGGAACTAGAGGAGAGGCACCAAGAACTACAAATAGGTGTAAACAGTCGTATGAAGAAGAATCGAATTATTAAGAAGATTAAGAAAACAGAGGAATTGAGAAAGGTATATAAGAGGAAACTCATCAAAACACGAGAAGAAATGGAGATGATGAAGAACGGACTCATCGATGTATTTAATTTGCCCATTACCTATCAAAGCAAATTAATAAAGTACAAAGATTGTAGGAGGACTCTGAGGGAAATTATAAAAGGAATTCAGAACCAAACAGCAGATGAAAAATTCAACAAATCAATACTTGGATGGAAGATGCCAGAAATAGAAATGACTGACAACAAAACAGAGTACAGCAAACCAAGAAGGTCAATAAAATACTGGAGCACACCAGAAATGGAAATACCAAATAAAAAGGCAAAAATAACATTAATAAGAGAGACACAATTAACGTCTCTGATTAATGGACAAAGTGATCAAATGTTTGAGGTAAACATAAATACCACAGAACATAGGGTATTAAAGGAATTATGGTACAAGACGGAGGAGACCTATTTCACCAGTAAGAAAACAGTTCTACACGCCAGAGTTATCCGAACCATAAGGGCAGAGGAACTGATGGACCACGGGTAAACTAAATGAAGATACCACAAACCAAGAAAAGGGACGGATCTTCAAGTTACGGACCCAGCAACCCAATGGAACAGAAGGAAGGTTAAATTAGACCAATGACAATCACCAAGACGAATTAAATGAAAAAAAAAAACCATAATTAATAAATAAATTTAATCATTTCATCCAGAATAAGTGTGTCTACCAAGCACTTGAAGGAGTAGGGTGCTTAATAACAAAGAGTCGAACAAGAGAAGGAAATAATAAAGGAAAGAAAAGGAGAAGTCAACTTACCAAGAATATAAATAACAAGGACCTGTGTATAGTAATATGAATAGAACAATTATGTATATCATAATAATCCGTATATCATCACAAGAGACAATGGTAATAATACTTACCAAATCAGTAATATCAATACAAGGAAAATCAAGGGAGTTTACAATCAAACTTCAATAAAAAAGTTTTACGAGGAAGAATAAAGCCATTGTGAAATGAAACAAATTTCAAAATTCTAAAAGAGATTGTAAGAGCAGCTTACTCAAATATTTAGATGATGTATGCGGAACGATGAAAAAGTTTTAATGAAAAAAAAAAACAAAGGTAACAGTTACACAAATTCCTTTCAATTTAAATCAGTTTAAAATATAACAAAAAATTGAAGTATGAAGTAAAAAGGGAGATAATCAGGAATAAGTTACACACATTCCTATGTAATAAAAATGTAAGAAGCACAAACTTACAATTATAATTAAAAACAAAAAATAGCTAAAAAGGAATACGCTACAAACATTCCTTTAAGGTAAGACCATTAACTCACCAAAGAATTATCAAAAATGATGTTGAATACAGAGTAAAATAAACAAAAATAAAATCAAGTTCAAATTACTGAGATAAATACTTGAAATTATACTGAACCGAAAGTATTATCAGAAAAAATAAATAAAACTTTACCTGGTACAAGGAGAGAGAGAGAAATTGTATATAAAACAAATATACAAATATGGCTAAAGCAGAATCCTGCTAAATGACTAAGAAAAAAAAAAGAAAAATGTCTAAGACAATTAAAATGATCACATCGAGCATTGAAAACAAAATAATGAAAAGCGAGATATGATGAAATTAACATATGAATAAAGATAAAATTTCTCAATATAGTATATGAGTAGATGATAGTGTATAGTTAAGGTATAGCGGAAGGAAGAATGAGTAGTAAGGATAAAGTGATCTAAAGTCAAACCACAAGGTGGACAATCCCAATTATATTATTATATTGTTATTATTATTAAGTCACAAGTTGACAAAGATTTAAGATTGACTGTCGAAAAGTCCAGCAATCTATGTGAACTGAGTAGAGAAGATGTGCCTCTAGTCTCAGAAAATTGAGTAGTAATGGGAGAAACCAGCTACTATATAAAGTTAGGGAAATAAAATTTGTGTATGAGGGAATATGCACCAATGGAAATAAATAAAAACAGATCCAAATAAAATGGAGTGAATTAAGTAAGAAGAGAAATGGAGAATGGAGAAACAAACAAGGAAGAGAAGGAAAAAAGTTATCTATAACTGATAATTTCATAAAACACTATGCTAGTATTTTATTAAAATGATCAATTTTAGAGGAGAGGCATTATGTAACGATACAATTAAGCCAAATCTCGTACCAGTAATAAAAAAGATAATTCTTAATATAAAAGTTACTTCATATGAAATAAAATGTGTAAAAAATGATTAAAATGTAAATACTTTGACATGACGTACCACGATATTACCCAACCCAAGTGATTGAGCCAAAAAACACAAACATAAAGAAGGGAACCACGTAACATACTTATTAAAATGTAGATATTTTGACATGATTGAGCCGACAACCCAAACATACTTAAGAAAATGTGATTGACAAAACAATGATGGACATAGAACTAAAGGAGAACCAAACCAAGATGAAGAATGAAGATGAAGATTATTGAAGAAGAAGAAGAGGAAGAATGAAGAGGAGACAGATAAAACCCAAGGGGAAACTAACACACATATATAAAAGGGAAAGATTGTATGTTAAAGATAGAATACGGTCAATAAACCTTAAATAATTATATATTAATGAAACCAATGTTATTATTATTATTGATTTAACATATGTAACCATTTTTAAGACAATACAATTATAAAGCAAAGTAGTATAGGAAGAGTACATTAACCCTGTCAGAAAGGTTAGATTCAACCAAAACACAACTAGCCTAATATTGTTTATAGTAAACATAATACTAGAACAAAATAGTGAGAAATGGTAGGAAAAAGTATAGGGGTTACCCATTAAATAACACTAATTACAAAACAGTGAACCAAAGTGAAGTGTTAATGCCCTATAAAATAGTGAAGGTGAAACATTCAAATTAGAATGCTAAGGAAATAGACACTCTTTAAAACATTGATAAACCACCAATGATTAGAGTGGAATTATAATTAATTGTATACCTAGAAGTAATTAAAAATAGTATTTAAAATTAGTATAAGGAAAGCATGTGACATATCAGGGAGAAAGCCCAGTACCATAACTTGTGTTAACATGGCATGATAGGATAGAAGTAAAGTTTGTTATTAAAGATTACATTTATAAAGGATACAACACCCCATGTTGAAAGGGGAATCAACCTTAATAATATTAGAGAAAGTGACAATGTTTATCACCATACTTTATAAGACAAGATAGAAATCAATGTTAGTACTAAGAATAATTTATGATTTATAAAGAATAGTTGATTCAATGTTAAAGAAGGAATATGACTGAAAAGGGACTTACAGTCCATAAACCTAACTATTATATTTTAAATGAAAAGTAATGAAAATTTATGTTGAATAATAATTAAAACACAAACAAATAAGTGAAGCCCATCAGGCTGAATTCAGAATGTAATTTAAAAGGGAAATACACTAGAAAACAATCATGGCTGTTTGTAACTAGGAAAACAGTTAACTGTCAAGAACATTTCAATGCAAATTGTATCAATTTCACAAAAAATCTTACTAATCTAAGAACAGTGAATGGACAATGATTGTATATCAGTTATTTCTACACAGAAATATTATTGTAATAATTTAATTCAAGAAAGATATGTTATTTTTTAAATGTCGACTAATTAGACTATAGTTAAAGTGTAACAAAATATGACCTTATGAGGTATCATTGTAAACTTTGAAAGGAAAGAAAAATAATAGTGATGTCATTTATTATCCTAAAGGAAATATAAGGGAATAAAATCATTGGGAAAATACTTAATAAATTTGAATAAACATTCAAATATCTCTAACAATGTAAGTAAAGAGTAATGAAACAAGCATGGAATTATTAGTTACTATGACAACGAGTCATTTGAGGCTTATTTTTCCGTTAAATTATACAGACGCTGAAGAAACGAAGCGTGGGTACGCCACACAAGAAATTGGACAAACTAAAACTTTAATTTAAATAGTTATAACAAGTCAACTAGTGAATTCAAATGATCCCGTGTGAAGAGACGTCGATCTGTACAGAATTAATGATGACCAGGAACGAAATTGAACCAACTAATTAAAGAAAAAAAACCAGACCAGTTTGAAGAAGACGCTGGAAGCCTACAACCAGCCCAAATTCGAAAAATACACGCCTACCCATGATGACCCTCCAACGTGAGACGAACTGATAAGTACCGAATAATTTCTTACTCCTAAAACCCCAAATCACTTAAATTATTTTCAAATGATAAAATTTCTCACTATTTAAATGTAGTATTTTCTTTCAAAGGTAAAGGCATAATTTACTTATATTAAAAACCATTTATAAAGATAACCTTATTTGTAAACATAATTACTGTAACAGAAATACGACACTACGGAACAAATTGTACAAACACATTATAAATCCTAAGTACCTATAAGGTATAATAGTGTACTTTCTTTTCATGTAATCAACGTTTATGTCTATTTTCATGATCAAAAGAACTCCAGATTTTAAAAACATATTAATTTGTTGACATAACGGAACGATAGTGTTTTAAAATCGAAATTTGCCAACCTTGAGATGTTTATGTTTCACGCTCTAAGCCGGGGCATAATATTATAATCTGTTTATGATTCAATTGTCATATTTATTAATAATTAAATTTGTATTAAAAGATACAGTACAACACAATATTCTCTTGTTATTTCATAGGATTTATTTTTGTAAAATATATGTGTGTTAGCGAAGTAGTAAGTATCAGCCAACTAGCGCTTGTTACAAGTGGCCGAGTCGACAACCTGAGTAGCAGCGGAAATAATTCGAACGCCACAGCTGTCCATGCTAATACCACATATTACTTTAAAAATTAAATGTTTTAATTGTTTTAATAAAAACAATTTGGCGCCACCCGGGAATCGTAATCCCTATGAATTGACAGGTAGGTTGTACTGGTGACATTGACAACGCTACGGACTCCAGTAGTGACGTCGATTTATGTAACAACCAGTGTGAGGCAAACACACTACAATCACACTAATACATCATATAAACAAGTGTGAGACATTTCAACAGGTACGACCCCTAAATTCTACGTTACATATTGGCTTCCATCGCGGGGCTTAAACCAGGCGGACGTCATTTATTAACTCGTTACATATTGGCTTCCATCGCGGGGCTTAAACAAGGCGGACGTCTATTAATTGTTACATATTGGCGACCAGCAACGTGTGGCTGGTAAAAATAACTAGCGGCGATCATGAATAGACACGGGATGGTTACGAGACGCAAACGGAAGGAAACACCAAACCAAGAAGGAAACCCAGAAGAAGTGGAGGAAGTCGAGGAAGTAGAAATGGAGGAAACGACTGGAGAATTGTCAGAAGAAAACCCACAGGAGGACCAAACGGAAAATCCAAATCCACCTGAACCTGAACCTGAACCGGAAATAGAAGCAGAAGTCATGGCAAATAACCAACCAATCAAACTAACAGAAGAAACGACTTTAGATAGCATGATGAAGTTCATGATGGAACAATTTGGACAAATGAATAAAAAATTGGAATCAGACAAGGAGGAGAGAAGACAAGACAAGGAAGATAGAAGACAGGGCAAGGGAAATTTGAATAGAATATTGGAAAAATTGGACCAAAACAGTGAAGAGCTGAAGAAGCAAATAAAGGAGAGTATAGAATTCCTGAGTGACAAGATAGAGAACAACCATGAAGACTTGAAGAGAGGTCAGGAGGCGTTAGAAAAGAAGAGCGAGGAGCTGAAGAAACAGATCAAGAAGGATCTAGAAATAATAAATCAAAAGATGGAAAATAATCATGATATTCTCCAACGGAAAATCGAGGAAGTAGGTGAGAAGAATTGAGATTCATGTTTGCAGAGTTTCATGAAGAAGACAAACGGACAAAAACAGGGATGAATAAGAGATGGGAAGAAACAAGTTACCCCGTAAATCCACTTCAAGAAACTTTAGTTAGTGATTTCAAACCAAGGAATGAAACACTAGACAGCACTCCTGAAGGTATCAAAGAAACGGTGAACGAGAACATGGAACCGGGGAATCAGAAAATAACACAGAAGGAGATGGTCAAGTAACTAGAGGAGAGGCACCAAGAACTACATATAGGTGTAAACAGTCGTATGAAGAAGAATCGAATTATTAAGAAGATTAAGAAAACAGAGGAATTGAGAAAGGTATATAAGAGGAAACTCATCAAAACACGAGAAGAAATGGAGATGATGAAGAACGGACTCATCGATGTATTTAATTTGCCCATTACCTATCAAAGCAAATTAATAAAGTACAAAGATTGTAGGAGGACTCTGAGGGAAATTATAAAAGGAATTCAGAACCAAACAGCAGATGAAAAATTCAACAAATCAATACTTGGATGGAAGATGCCAGAAATAGAAATGACTGACAACAAAACAGAGTACAGCAAACCAAGAAGGTCAATAAAATACTGGAGCACACCAGAAATGGAAATACCAAATAAAAAGGGAAAAATAACATTAATAAGAGAGACACAATTAACGTCTCTGATTAATGGACAAAGTGATCAAATGTTTGAGGTAAACATAAATACCACAGAACATAGGGTATTAAAGGAATTATGGTACAAGACGGAGGAGACCTATTTCACCAGTAAGAAAACAGTTCTACACGCCAGAGTTATCCGAACCATAAGGGCAGAGGAACTGATGGACCACGGGTAAACTAAATGAAGATACCACAAACCAAGAAAAGGGACGGATCTTCAAGTTACGGACCCAGCAACCCAATGGAACAGAAGGAAGGTTAAATTAGACCAATGACAATCACCAAGACGAATTAAATGAAAAAAAAAACCATAATTAATAAATAAATTTAATCATTTCATCCAGAATAAGTGTGTCTACCAAGCACTTGAAGGAGTAGAGGTGCTTAATAACAAAGAGTCGAACAAGAGAAGGAAATAATAAAGGAAAGAAAAGGAGAAGTCAACTTACCAAGAATATAAATAACAAGGACCTGTGTATAGTAATATGAATAGAACAATTATGTATATCATAATAATCCGTATATCATCACAAGAGACAATGGTAATAATACTTACCAAATCAGTAATATCAATACAAGGAAAATCAAGGGAGTTTACAATCAAACTTCAATAAAAAAGTTTTACGAGGAAGAATAAAGCCATTGTGAAATGAAACAAATTTCAAAATTCTAAAAGAGATTGTAAGAGCAGCTTACTCAAATATTTAGATGATGTATGCGGAACGATGAAAAAGTTTTAATGAAAAAAAAAACAAAGGAAACAGTTACACAAATTCCTTTCAATTTAAATCAGTTTAAAATATAACAAAAAATTGAAATATGAAGTATGAAGTAAAAAGGGAGATAATCAGGAATAAGTTACACACATTCCTATGTAATAAAAATGTAAGAAGCACAAACTTACAATTATAATTAAAAACAAAAAATAGCTAAAAAGGAATACGCTACAAACATTCCTTTAAGGTAAGACCATTAACTTACCAAAGAATTATCAAAAATGATGTTGAATACAGAGTAAAATAAACAAAAATAAAATCAAGTTCAAATTACCGAGATAAATACTTGAAATTATACTGAACCGAAAGTATTATCAGAAAAAATAAATAAAACTTTACCTGGTACAAGGAGAGAGAGAGAAATTGTATATAAAACAAATATACAAATATGGCTAAAGCAGAATCCTGCTAAATGACTAAGAAAAAAAAAAAAGAAAAATGTCTAAGACAATTAAAATGATCACATCGAGCATTGAAAACAAAATAATGAAAAGCGAGATATGATGAAATTAACATATGAATAAAGATAAAATTTCTCAATATAGTATATGAGTAGATGATAGTGTATAGTTAAGGTATAGCGGAAGGAAGAATGAGTAGTAAGGATAAAGTGATCTAAAGTCAAACCACAAGGTGGACAATCCCAATTATATTGTTATTATTATTAAGTCACAAGTTGACAAAGATTTAAGATTGACTGTCGAAAAGTCCAGCAATCTATGTGAACTGAGTAGAGAAGATGTGCCTCTAGTCTCAGAAAATTGAGTAGTAATGGGAGAAACCAGCTACTATATAAAGTTAGGGAAATAAAATTTGTGTATGAGGGAATATGCACCAATGGAAATAAATAAAAACAGATCCAAATAAAATGGAGTGAATTAAGTAAGAAGAGAAATGGAGAATGGAGAAACAAACAAGGAAGAGAAGGAAAAAAGTTATCTATAACTGATAATTTCATAAAACACTATGCTAGTATTTTATTAAAATGATCAATTTTAGAGGAGAGGCATTATGTAACGATACAATTAAGCCAAATCTCGTACCAGTAATAAAAAAGATAATTCTTAATATAAAAGTTACTTCATATGAAATAAAATGTGTAAAAAATGATTAAAATGTAAATACTTTGACATGACGTACCACGATATTACCCAACCCAAGTGATTGAGCCAAAAAACACAAACATAAAGAAGGGAACCACGTAACATACTTATTAAAATGTAGATATTTTGACATGATTGAGCCGACAACCCAAACATACTTAAGAAAATGTGATTGACAAAACAATGATGGACATAGAACTAAAGGAGAACCAAACCAAGATGAAGAATGAAGATGAAGATTATTGAAGAAGAAGAAGAGGAAGAATGAAGAGGAGACAGATAAAACCCAAGGGGAAACTAACACACATATATAAAAGGGAAAGATTGTATGTTAAAGATAGAATACGGTCAATAAACCTTAAATAATTATATATTAATGAAACCAATGTTATTATTATTATTGATTTAACATATGTAACCATTTTTAAGACAATACAATTATAAAGCAAAGTAGTATAGGAAGAGTACATTAACCCTGTCAGAAAGGTTAGATTCAACCAAAACACAACTAGCCTAATATTGTTTATAGTAAACATAATACTAGAACAAAATAGTGAGAAATGGTAGGAAAAAGTATAGGGGTTACCCATTAAATAACACTAATTACAAAACAGTGAACCAAAGTGAAGTGTTAATGCCCTATAAAATAGTGAAGGTGAAACATTCAAATTAGAATGCTAAGGAAATAGACACTCTTTAAAACATTGATAAACCACCAATGATTAGAGTGGAATTATAATTAATTGTATACCTAGAAGTAATTAAAAATAGTATTTAAAATTAATATAAGGAAAGCATGTGACATATCAGGGAGAAAGCCCAGTACCATAACTTGTGTTAACATGGCATGATAGGATAGAAGTAAAGTTTGTTATTAAAGATTACATTTATAAAGGATACAACACCCCATGTTGAAAGGGGAATCAACCTTAATAATATTAGAGAAAGTGACAATGTTTATCACCATACTTTATAAGACAAGATAGAAATCAATGTTAGTACTAAGAATAATTTATGATTTATAAAGAATAGTTGATTCAATGTTAAAGAAGGAATATGACTGAAAAGGGACTTACAGTCCATAAACCTAACTATTATATTTTAAATGAAAAGTAATGAAAATTTATGTTGAATAATAATTAAAACACAAACAAATAAGTGAAGCCCATCAGGCTGAATTCAGAATGTAATTTAAAAGGGAAATACACTAGAAAACAATCATGGCTGTTTGTAACTAGGAAAACAGTTAACTGTCAAGAACATTTCAATGCAAATTGTATCAATTTCACAAAAAATCTTACTAATCTAAGAACAGTGAATGGACAATGATTGTATATCAGTTATTTCTACACAGAAATATTATTGTAATAATTTAATTCAAGAAAGATATGTTATTTTTTAAATGTCGACTAATTAGACTATAGTTAAAGTGTAACAAAATATGACCTTATGAGGTATCATTGTAAACTTTGAAAGGAAAGAAAAATAATAGTGATGTCATTTATTATCCCAAAGGAAATATAAGGGAATAAAATCATTGGGAAAATACTTAATAAATTTGAATAAACATTCAAATATCTCTAACAATGTAAGTAAAGAGTAATGAAACAAGCATGGAATTATTAGTTACTATGACAACGAGTCATTTGAGGCTTATTTTTCCGTTAAATTATACAGACGCTGAAGAAACGAAGCGTGGGTACGCCACACAAGAAATTGGACAAACTAAAACTTTAATTTAAATAGTTATAACAAGTCAACTAGTGAATTCAAATGATCCCATGTGAAGAGACGTCGATCTGTACAGAATTAATGATGACCAGGAACGAAATTGAACCAACTAATTAAAGAAAAAAAACCAGACCAGTTTGAAGAAGACGCTGGAAGCCTACAACCAGCCCAAATTCGAAAAATACACGCCTACCCATGATGACCCTCCAACGTGAGACGAACTGATAAGTACCGAATAATTTCTTACTCCTAAAACCCCAAATCACTTAAATTATTTTCAAATGATAAAATTTCTCACTATTTAAAAGTAGTATTTTCTTTCAAAGGTAAAGGCATAATTTACTTATATTAAAAACCATTTATAAAGATAACCTTATTTGTAAACATAATTACTGTAACAGAAATACGACACTACGGAACAAATTGTACAAACACATTATAAATCCTAAGTACCTATAAGGTATAATAGTGTACTTTCTTTTCATGTAATCAACGTTTATGTCTATTTTCATGATCAAAAGAACTCCAGATTTTAAAAACATATTAATTTGTTGACATAACGGAACGATAGTGTTTTAAAATCGAAATTTGCCAACCTTGAGATGTTTATGTTTCACGCTCTAAGCCGGGGCATAATATTATAATCTGTTTATGATTCAATTGTCATATTTATTAATAATTAAATTTGTATTAAAAGATACAGTACAACACAATATTCTCTTGTTATTTCATAGGATTTATTTTTGTAAAATATATGTGTGTTAGCGAAGTAGTAAGTATCAGCCAACTAGCGCTTGTTACAAGTGGCCGAGTCGACAACCTGAGTAGCAGCGGGAATAATTCGAACGCCACAGCTGTCCATGCTAATACCACATATTACTTTAAAAATTAAATGTTTTAATTGTTTTAATAAAAACAATTTGGCGCCACCCGGGAATCGTAATCCCTATGAATTGACAGGTAGGTTGTACTGGTGACATTGACAACGCTACGGACTCCAGTAGTGACGTCGATTTATGTAACAACCAGTGTGAGGCAAACACACTAATACATCATATAAACAAGTGTGAGACATTTCAACAGGTACGACCCCTAAATTCTACGTTACATATTGGCTTCCATCGCGGGGCTTAAACCAGGCGGACGTCATTTATTAACTCGTTACATATTGGCTTCCATCGCGGGGCTTAAACAAGGCGGACGTCTATTAATTGTTACATATTGGCGACCAGCAACGTGTGGCTGGTAAAAATAACTAGCGGCGATCATGAATAGACACGGGATGGTTACGAGACGCAAACGGAAGGAAACACCAAACCAAGAAGGAAACCCAGAAGAAGTGGAGGAAGTCGAGGAAGTAGAAATGGAGGAAACGACTGGAGAATTGTCAGAAGAAAACCCACAGGAGGACCAAACGGAAAATCCAAATCCACCTGAACCTGAACCTGAACCGGAAATAGAAGCAGAAGTCATGGCAAATAACCAACCAATCAAACTAACAGAAGAAACGACTTTAGATAGCATGATGAAGTTCATGATGGAACAATTTGGACAAATGAATAAAAAATTGGAATCAGACAAGGAGGAGAGAAGATAAGACAAGGAAGATAGAAGACAGGGCAAGGGAAATTTGAATAGAATATTGGAAAAATTGGACCAAAACAGTGAAGAGCTGAAGAAGCAAATAAAGGAGAGTATAGAATTCCTGAGTGACAAGATAGAGAACAACCATGAAGACTTGAAGAGAGGTCAGGAGGCGTTAGAAAAGAAGAGCGAGGAGCTGAAGAAACAGATCAAGAAGGATCTAGAAATAATAAATCAAAAGATGGAAAATAATCATGATATTCTCCAACGGAAAATCGAGGAAGTAGGTGAGAAGAATTGAGATTCATGTTTGCAGAGTTTCATGAAGAAGACAAACGGACAAAAACAGGGATGAATAAGAGATGGGAAGAAACAAGTTACCCCGTAAATCCACTTCAAGAAACTTTAGTTAGTGATTTCAAACCAAGGAATGAAACACTAGACAGCACTCCTGAAGGTATCAAAGAAACGGTGAACGAGAACATGGAACCGGGGAATCAGAAAATAACACAGAAGGAGATGGTCAAGTAACTAGAGGAGAGGCACCAAGAACTACAAATAGGTGTAAACAGTCGTATGAAGAAGAATCGAATTATTAAGAAGATTAAGAAAACAGAGGAATTGAGAAAGGTATATAAGAGGAAACTCATCAAAACACGAGAAGAAATGGAGATGATGAAGAACGGACTCATCGATGTATTTAATTTGCCCATTACCTATCAAAGCAAATTAATAAAGTACAAAGATTGTAGGAGGACTCTGAGGGAAATTATAAAAGGAATTCAGAACCAAACAGCAGATGAAAAATTCAACAAATCAATACTTGGATGGAAGATGCCAGAAATAGAAATGACTGACAACAAAACAGTGTACAGCAAACCAAGAAGGTCAATAAAATACTGGAGCACACCAGAAATGGAAATACCAAATAAAAAGGGAAAAATAACATTAATAAGAGAGACACAATTAACGTCTCTGATTAATGGACAAAGTGATCAAATGTTTGAGGTAAACATAAATACCACAGAACATAGGGTATTAAAGGAATTATGGTACAAGACGGAGGAGACCTATTTCACCAGTAAGAAAACAGTTCTACACGCCAGAGTTATCCGAACCATAAGGGCAGAGGAACTGATGGACCACGGGTAAACTAAATGAAGATACCACAAACCAAGAAAAGGGACGGATCTTCAAGTTATGGACCCAGCAACCCAATGGAACAGAAGGAAGGTTAAATTAGACCAATGACAATCACCAAGACGAATTAAATGAAAAAAAAAACCATAATTAATAAATAAATTTAATCATTTCATCCAGAATAAGTGTGTCTACCAAGCACTTGAAGGAGTAGAGGTGCTTAATAACAAAGAGTCGAACAAGAGAAGGAAATAATAAAGGAAAGAAAAGGAGAAGTCAACTTACCAAGAATATAAATAACAAGGACCTGTGTATAGTAATATGAATAGAACAATTATGTATATCATAATAATCCGTATATCATCACAAGAGACAATGGTAATAATACTTACCAAATCAGTAATATCAATACAAGGAAAATCAAGGGAGTTTACAATCAAACTTCAATAAAAAAGTTTTACGAGGAAGAATAAAGCCATTGTGAAATGAAACAAATTTCAAAATTCTAAAAGAGATTGTAAGAGCAGCTTACTCAAATATTTAGATGATGTATGCGGAACGATGAAAAAGTTTTAATGAAAAAAAAAACAAAGGAAACAGTTACACAAATTCCTTTCAATTTAAATCAGTTTAAAATATAACAAAAAATTGAAATATGAAGTATGAAGTAAAAAGGGAGATAATCAGGAATAAGTTACACACATTCCTATGTAATAAAAATGTAAGAAGCACAAACTTACAATTATAATTAAAAACAAAAAATAGCTAAAAAGGAATACGCTACAAACATTCCTTTAAGGTAAGACCATTAACTTACCAAAGAATTATCAAAAATGATGTTGAATACAGAGTAAAATAAACAAAAATAAAATCAAGTTCAAATTACCGAGATAAATACTTGAAATTATACTGAACCGAAAGTATTATCAGAAAAAATAAATAAAACTTTACCTGGTACAAGGAGAGAGAGAGAAATTGTATATAAAACAAATATACAAATATGGCTAAAGCAGAATCCTGCTAAATGACTAAGAAAAAAAAAAAAAGAAAAATGTCTAAGACAATTAAAATGATCACATCGAGCATTGAAAACAAAATAATGAAAAGCGAGATATGATGAAATTAACATATGAATAAAGATAAAATTTCTCAATATAGTATATGAGTAGATGATAGTGTATAGTTAAGGTATAGCGGAAGGAAGAATGAGTAGTAAGGATAAAGTGATCTAAAGTCAAACCACAAGGTGGACAATCCCAATTATATTATTATATTGTTATTATTATTAAGTCACAAGTTGACAAAGATTTAAGATTGACTGTCGAAAAGTCCAGCAATCTATGTGAACTGAGTAGAGAAGATGTGCCTCTAGTCTCAGAAAATTGAGTAGTAATGGGAGAAACCAGCTACTATATAAAGTTAGGGAAATAAAATTTGTGTATGAGGGAATATGCACCAATGGAAATAAATAAAAACAGATCCAAATAAAATGGAGTGAATTAAGTAAGAAGAGAAATGGAGAATGGAGAAACAAACAAGGAAGAGAAGGAAAAAAGTTATCTATAACTGATAATTTCATAAAACACTATGCTAGTATTTTATTAAAATGATCAATTTTAGAGGAGAGGCATTATGTAACGATACAATTAAGCCAAATCTCGTACCAGTAATAAAAAAGATAATTCTTAATATAAAAGTTACTTCATATGAAATAAAATGTGTAAAAAATGATTAAAATGTAAATACTTTGACATGACGTACCACGATATTACCCAACCCAAGTGATTGAGCCAAAAAACACAAACATAAAGAAGGGAACCACGTAACATACTTATTAAAATGTAGATATTTTGACATGATTGAGCCGACAACCCAAACATACTTAAGAAAATGTGATTGACAAAACAATGATGGACATAGAACTAAAGGAGAACCAAACCAAGATGAAGAATGAAGATGAAGATTATTGAAGAAGAAGAAGAGGAAGAATGAAGAGGAGACAGATAAAACCCAAGGGGAAACTAACACACATATATAAAAGGGAAAGATTGTATGTTAAAGATAGAATACGGTCAATAAACCTTAAATAATTATATATTAATGAAACCAATGTTATTATTATTATTGATTTAACATATGTAACCATTTTTAAGACAATACAATTATAAAGCAAAGTAGTATAGGAAGAGTACATTAACCCTGTCAGAAAGGTTAGATTCAACCAAAACACAACTAGCCTAATATTGTTTATAGTAAACATAATACTAGAACAAAATAGTGAGAAATGGTAGGAAAAAGTATAGGGGTTACCCATTAAATAACACTAATTACAAAACAGTGAACCAAAGTGAAGTGTTAATGCCCTATAAAATAGTGAAGGTGAAACATTCAAATTAGAATGCTAAGGAAATAGACACTCTTTAAAACATTGATAAACCACCAATGATTAGAGTGGAATTATAATTAATTGTATACCTAGAAGTAATTAAAAATAGTATTTAAAATTAATATAAGGAAAGCATGTGACATATCAGGGAGAAAGCCCAGTACCATAACTTGTGTTAACATGGCATGATAGGATAGAAGTAAAGTTTGTTATTAAAGATTACATTTATAAAGGATACAACACCCCATGTTGAAAGGGGAATCAACCTTAATAATATTAGAGAAAGTGACAATGTTTATCACCATACTTTATAAGACAAGATAGAAATCAATGTTAGTACTAAGAATAATTTATGATTTATAAAGAATAGTTGATTCAATGTTAAAGAAGGAATATGACTGAAAAGGGACTTACAGTCCATAAACCTAACTATTATATTTTAAATGAAAAGTAATGAAAATTTATGTTGAATAATAATTAAAACACAAACAAATAAGTGAAGCCCATCAGGCTGAATTCAGAATGTAATTTAAAAGGGAAATACACTAGAAAACAATCATGGCTGTTTGTAACTAGGAAAACAGTTAACTGTCAAGAACATTTCAATGCAAATTGTATCAGTTTCACAAAAAATCTTACTAATCTAAGAACAGTGAATGGACAATGATTGTATATCAGTTATTTCTACACAGAAATATTATTGTAATAATTTAATTCAAGAAAGATATGTTATTTTTTAAATGTCGACTAATTAGACTATAGTTAAAGTGTAACAAAATATGACCTTATGAGGTATCATTGTAAACTTTGAAAGGAAAGAAAAATAATAGTGATGTCATTTATTATCCCAAAGGAAATATAAGGGAATAAAATCATTGGGAAAATACTTAATAAATTTGAATAAAAATTCAAATATCTCTAACAATGTAAGTAAAGAGTAATGAAACAAGCATGGAATTATTAGTTACTATGACAACGAGTCATTTGAGGCTTATTTTTCCGTTAAATTATACAGACGCTGAAGAAACGGAGCGTGGGTACGCCACACAAGAAATTGGACAAACTAAAACTTTAATTTAAATAGTTATAACAAGTCAACTAGTGAATTCAAATGATCCCATGTGAAGAGACGTCGATCTGTACAGAATTAATGATGACCAGGAACGAAATTGAACCAACTAATTAAAGAAAAAAAACCAGACCAGTTTGAAGAAGACGCTGGAAGCCTACAACCAGCCCAAATTCGAAAAATACACGCCTACCCATGATGACCCTCCAACGTGAGACGAACTGATAAGTACCGAATAATTTCTTACTCCTAAAACCCCAAATCACTTAAATTATTTTCAAATGATAAAATTTCTCACTATTTAAAAGTAGTATTTTCTTTCAAAGGTAAAGGCATAATTTACTTATATTAAAAACCATTTATAAAGATAACCTTATTTGTAAACATAATTACTGTAACAGAAATACGACACTACGGAACAAATTGTACAAACACATTATAAATCCTAAGTACCTATAAGGTATAATAGTGTACTTTCTTTTCATGTAATCAACGTTTATGTCTATTTTCATGATCAAAAGAACTCCAGATTTTAAAAACATATTAATTTGTTGACATAACGGAACGATAGTGTTTTAAAATCGAAATTTGCCAACCTTGAGATGTTTATGTTTCACGCTCTAAGCCGGGGCATAATATTATAATCTGTTTATGATTCAATTGTCATATTTATTAATAATTAAATTTGTATTAAAAGATACAGTACAACACAATATTCTCTTGTTATTTCATAGGATTTATTTTTGTAAAATATATGTGTGTTAGCGAAGTAGTAAGTATCAGCCAACTAGCGCTTGTTACAAGTGGCCGAGTCGACAACCTGAGTAGCAGCGGGAATAATTCGAACGCCACAGCTGTCCATGCTAATACCACATATTACTTTAAAAATTAAATGTTTTAATTGTTTTAATAAAAACAATTTGGCGCCACCCGGGAATCGTAATCCCTATGAATTGACAGGTAGGTTGTACTGGTGACATTGACAACGCTACGGACTCCAGTAGTGACGTCGATTTATGTAACAACCAGTGTGAGGCAAACACACTAATACATCATATAAACAAGTGTGAGACATTTCAACAGGTACGACCCCTAAATTCTACGTTACATATTGGCTTCCATCGCGGGGCTTAAACCAGGCGGACGTCATTTATTAACTCGTTACATATTGGCTTCCATCGCGGGGCTTAAACAAGGCGGACGTCTATTAATTGTTACATATTGGCGACCAGCAACGTGTGGCTGGTAAAAATAACTAGCGGCGATCATGAATAGACACGGGATGGTTACGAGACGCAAACGGAAGGAAACACCAAACCAAGAAGGAAACCCAGAAGAAGTGGAGGAAGTCGAGGAAGTAGAAATGGAGGAAACGACTGGAGAATTGTCAGAAGAAAACCCACAGGAGGACCAAACGGAAAATCCAAATCCACCTGAACCTGAACCTGAACCGGAAATAGAAGCAGAAGTCATGGCAAATAACCAACCAATCAAACTAACAGAAGAAACGACTTTAGATAGCATGATGAAGTTCATGATGGAACAATTTGGACAAATGAATAAAAAATTGGAATCAGACAAGGAGGAGAGAAGATAAGACAAGGAAGATAGAAGACAGGGCAAGGGAAATTTGAATAGAATATTGGAAAAATTGGACCAAAACAGTGAAGAGCTGAAGAAGCAAATAAAGGAGAGTATAGAATTCCTGAGTGACAAGATAGAGAACAACCATGAAGACTTGAAGAGAGGTCAGGAGGCGTTAGAAAAGAAGAGCGAGGAGCTGAAGAAACAGATCAAGAAGGATCTAGAAATAATAAATCAAAAGATGGAAAATAATCATGATATTCTCCAACGGAAAATCGAGGAAGTAGGTGAGAAGAATTGAGATTCATGTTTGCAGAGTTTCATGAAGAAGACAAACGGACAAAAACAGGGATGAATAAGAGATGGGAAGAAACAAGTTACCCCGTAAATCCACTTCAAGAAACTTTAGTTAGTGATTTCAAACCAAGGAATGAAACACTAGACAGCACTCCTGAAGGTATCAAAGAAACGGTGAACGAGAACATGGAACCGGGGAATCAGAAAATAACACAGAAGGAGATGGTCAAGTAACTAGAGGAGAGGCACCAAGAACTACAAATAGGTGTAAACAGTCGTATGAAGAAGAATCGAATTATTAAGAAGATTAAGAAAACAGAGGAATTGAGAAAGGTATATAAGAGGAAACTCATCAAAACACGAGAAGAAATGGAGATGATGAAGAACGGACTCATCGATGTATTTAATTTGCCCATTACCTATCAAAGCAAATTAATAAAGTACAAAGATTGTAGGAGGACTCTGAGGGAAATTATAAAAGGAATTCAGAACCAAACAGCAGATGAAAAATTCAACAAATCAATACTTGGATGGAAGATGCCAGAAATAGAAATGACTGACAACAAAACAGTGTACAGCAAACCAAGAAGGTCAATAAAATACTGGAGCACACCAGAAATGGAAATACCAAATAAAAAGGGAAAAATAACATTAATAAGAGAGACACAATTAACGTCTCTGATTAATGGACAAAGTGATCAAATGTTTGAGGTAAACATAAATACCACAGAACATAGGGTATTAAAGGAATTATGGTACAAGACGGAGGAGACCTATTTCACCAGTAAGAAAACAGTTCTACACGCCAGAGTTATCCGAACCATAAGGGCAGAGGAACTGATGGACCACGGGTAAACTAAATGAAGATACCACAAACCAAGAAAAGGGACGGATCTTCAAGTTACGGACCCAGCAACCCAATGGAACAGAAGGAAGGTTAAATTAGACCAATGACAATCACCAAGACGAATTAAATGAAAAAAAAAACCATAATTAATAAATAAATTTAATCATTTCATCCAGAATAAGTGTGTCTACCAAGCACTTGAAGGAGTAGAGGTGCTTAATAACAAAGAGTCGAACAAGAGAAGGAAATAATAAAGGAAAGAAAAGGAGAAGTCAACTTACCAAGAATATAAATAACAAGGACCTGTGTATAGTAATATGAATAGAACAATTATGTATATCATAATAATCCGTATATCATCACAAGAGACAATGGTAATAATACTTACCAAATCAGTAATATCAATACAAGGAAAATCAAGGGAGTTTACAATCAAACTTCAATAAAAAAGTTTTACGAGGAAGAATAAAGCCATTGTGAAATGAAACAAATTTCAAAATTCTAAAAGAGATTGTAAGAGCAGCTTACTCAAATATTTAGATGATGTATGCGGAACGATGAAAAAGTTTTAATGAAAAAAAAAACAAAGGAAACAGTTACACAAATTCCTTTCAATTTAAATCAGTTTAAAATATAACAAAAAATTGAAATATGAAGTATGAAGTAAAAAGGGAGATAATCAGGAATAAGTTACACACATTCCTATGTAATAAAAATGTAAGAAGCACAAACTTACAATTATAATTAAAAACAAAAAATAGCTAAAAAGGAATACGCTACAAACATTCCTTTAAGGTAAGACCATTAACTTACCAAAGAATTATCAAAAATGATGTTGAATACAGAGTAAAATAAACAAAAATAAAATCAAGTTCAAATTACCGAGATAAATACTTGAAATTATACTGAACCGAAAGTATTATCAGAAAAAATAAATAAAACTTTACCTGGTACAAGGAGAGAGAGAGAAATTGTATATAAAACAAATATACAAATATGGCTAAAGCAGAATCCTGCTAAATGACTAAGAAAAAAAAAAAAAGAAAAATGTCTAAGACAATTAAAATGATCACATCGAGCATTGAAAACAAAATAATGAAAAGCGAGATATGATGAAATTAACATATGAATAAAGATAAAATTTCTCAATATAGTATATGAGTAGATGATAGTGTATAGTTAAGGTATAGCGGAAGGAAGAATGAGTAGTAAGGATAAAGTGATCTAAAGTCAAACCACAAGGTGGACAATCCCAATTATATTATTATATTGTTATTATTATTAAGTCACAAGTTGACAAAGATTTAAGATTGACTGTCGAAAAGTCCAGCAATCTATGTGAACTGAGTAGAGAAGATGTGCCTCTAGTCTCAGAAAATTGAGTAGTAATGGGAGAAACCAGCTACTATATAAAGTTAGGGAAATAAAATTTGTGTATGAGGGAATATGCACCAATGGAAATAAATAAAAACAGATCCAAATAAAATGGAGTGAATTAAGTAAGAAGAGAAATGGAGAATGGAGAAACAAACAAGGAAGAGAAGGAAAAAAGTTATCTATAACTGATAATTTCATAAAACACTATGCTAGTATTTTATTAAAATGATCAATTTTAGAGGAGAGGCATTATGTAACGATACAATTAAGCCAAATCTCGTACCAGTAATAAAAAAGATAATTCTTAATATAAAAGTTACTTCATATGAAATAAAATGTGTAAAAAATGATTAAAATGTAAATACTTTGACATGACGTACCACGATATTACCCAACCCAAGTGATTGAGCCAAAAAACACAAACATAAAGAAGGGAACCACGTAACATACTTATTAAAATGTAGATATTTTGACATGATTGAGCCGACAACCCAAACATACTTAAGAAAATGTGATTGACAAAACAATGATGGACATAGAACTAAAGGAGAACCAAACCAAGATGAAGAATGAAGATGAAGATTATTGAAGAAGAAGAAGAGGAAGAATGAAGAGGAGACAGATAAAACCCAAGGGGAAACTAACACACATATATAAAAGGGAAAGATTGTATGTTAAAGATAGAATACGGTCAATAAACCTTAAATAATTATATATTAATGAAACCAATGTTATTATTATTATTGATTTAACATATGTAACCATTTTTAAGACAATACAATTATAAAGCAAAGTAGTATAGGAAGAGTACATTAACCCTGTCAGAAAGGTTAGATTCAACCAAAACACAACTAGCCTAATATTGTTTATAGTAAACATAATACTAGAACAAAATAGTGAGAAATGGTAGGAAAAAGTATAGGGGTTACCCATTAAATAACACTAATTACAAAACAGTGAACCAAAGTGAAGTGTTAATGCCCTATAAAATAGTGAAGGTGAAACATTCAAATTAGAATGCTAAGGAAATAGACACTCTTTAAAACATTGATAAACCACCAATGATTAGAGTGGAATTATAATTAATTGTATACCTAGAAGTAATTAAAAATAGTATTTAAAATTAATATAAGGAAAGCATGTGACATATCAGGGAGAAAGCCCAGTACCATAACTTGTGTTAACATGGCATGATAGGATAGAAGTAAAGTTTGTTATTAAAGATTACATTTATAAAGGATACAACACCCCATGTTGAAAGGGGAATCAACCTTAATAATATTAGAGAAAGTGACAATGTTTATCACCATACTTTATAAGACAAGATAGAAATCAATGTTAGTACTAAGAATAATTTATGATTTATAAAGAATAGTTGATTCAATGTTAAAGAAGGAATATGACTGAAAAGGGACTTACAGTCCATAAACCTAACTATTATATTTTAAATGAAAAGTAATGAAAATTTATGTTGAATAATAATTAAAACACAAACAAATAAGTGAAGCCCATCAGGCTGAATTCAGAATGTAATTTAAAAGGGAAATACACTAGAAAACAATCATGGCTGTTTGTAACTAGGAAAACAGTTAACTGTCAAGAACATTTCAATGCAAATTGTATCAGTTTCACAAAAAATCTTACTAATCTAAGAACAGTGAATGGACAATGATTGTATATCAGTTATTTCTACACAGAAATATTATTGTAATAATTTAATTCAAGAAAGATATGTTATTTTTTAAATGTCGACTAATTAGACTATAGTTAAAGTGTAACAAAATATGACCTTATGAGGTATCATTGTAAACTTTGAAAGGAAAGAAAAATAATAGTGATGTCATTTATTATCCCAAAGGAAATATAAGGGAATAAAATCATTGGGAAAATACTTAATAAATTTGAATAAAAATTCAAATATCTCTAACAATGTAAGTAAAGAGTAATGAAACAAGCATGGAATTATTAGTTACTATGACAACGAGTCATTTGAGGCTTATTTTTCCGTTAAATTATACAGACGCTGAAGAAACGGAGCGTGGGTACGCCACACAAGAAATTGGACAAACTAAAACTTTAATTTAAATAGTTATAACAAGTCAACTAGTGAATTCAAATGATCCCATGTGAAGAGACGTCGATCTGTACAGAATTAATGATGACCAGGAACGAAATTGAACCAACTAATTAAAGAAAAAAAACCAGACCAGTTTGAAGAAGACGCTGGAAGCCTACAACCAGCCCAAATTCGAAAAATACACGCCTACCCATGATGACCCTCCAACGTGAGACGAACTGATAAGTACCGAATAATTTCTTACTCCTAAAACCCCAAATCACTTAAATTATTTTCAAATGATAAAATTTCTCACTATTTAAAAGTAGTATTTTCTTTCAAAGGTAAAGGCATAATTTACTTATATTAAAAACCATTTATAAAGATAACCTTATTTGTAAACATAATTACTGTAACAGAAATACGACACTACGGAACAAATTGTACAAACACATTATAAATCCTAAGTACCTATAAGGTATAATAGTGTACTTTCTTTTCATGTAATCAACGTTTATGTCTATTTTCATGATCAAAAGAACTCCAGATTTTAAAAACATATTAATTTGTTGACATAACGGAACGATAGTGTTGTAAAATCGAAATTTGCCAACCTTGAGATGTTTATGTTTCACGCTCTAAGCCGGGGCATAATATTATAATCTGTTTATGATTCAATTGTTATATTTATTAATAATTAAATTTGTATTAAAAGATACAGTACAACACAATATTCTCTTGTTATTTCATAGGATTTATTTTTGTAAAATATTTGTGTGTTAGCGAAGTAGTAAGTATCAGCCAACTAGCGCTTGTTACGAGTGGCCGAGTCGACAACCTGAGTAGCAGCGGGAATAATTCGAACGCCACAGCTGTCCATGCTAATACCACATATTACTTTAAAAATTAAATGTTTTAATTGTTTTAATAAAAACAATTTGGCGCCACCCGGGAATCGTAATCCCTATGAATTGACAGGTAGGTTGTACTGGTGACATTGACAACGCTACGGACTCCAGTAGTGACGTCGATTTATGTAACAACCAGTGTGAGGCAAACACACTAATACATCATATAAACAAGTGTGAGACATTTCAACAGGTACGACCCCTAAATTCTACGTTACATATTGGCTTCCATCGCGGGGCTTAAACCAGGCGGACGTCATTTATTAACTCGTTACATATTGGCTTCCATCGCGGGGCTTAAACAAGGCGGACGTCTATTAATTGTTACATATTGGCGACCAGCAACGTGTGGCTGGTAAAAATAACTAGCGGCGATCATGAATAGACACGGGATGGTTACGAGACGCAAACGGAAGGAAACACCAAACCAAGAAGGAAACCCAGAAGAAGTGGAGGAAGTCGAGGAAGTAGAAATGGAGGAAACGACTGGAGAATTGTCAGAAGAAAACCCACAGGAGGACCAAACGGAAAATCCAAATCCACCTGAACCTGAACCTGAACCGGAAATAGAAGCAGAAGTCATGGCAAATAACCAACCAATCAAACTAACAGAAGAAACGACTTTAGATAGCATGATGAAGTTCATGATGGAACAATTTGGACAAATGAATAAAAAATTAGAGTCAGACAAGGAGGAGAGAAGACAAGACAAGGAAGATAGAAGACAGGGCAAGGGAAATTTGAATAGAATATTGGAAAAATTGGACCAAAACAGTGAAGAGCTGAAGAAGCAAATAAAGGAGAGTATAGAATTCCTGAGTGACAAGATAGAGAACAACCATGAAGACTTGAAGAGAGGTCAGGAGGCGTTAGAAAAGAAGAGCGAGGAGCTGAAGAAACAGATCAAGAAGGATCTAGAAATAATAAATCAAAAGATGGAAAATAATCATGATATTCTCCAACGGAAAATCGAGGAAGTAGGTGAGAAGAATTGAGATTCATGTTTGCAGAGTTTCATGAAGAAGACAAACGGACAAAAACAGGGATGAATAAGAGATGGGAAGAAACAAGTTACCCCGTAAATCCACTTCAAGAAACTTTAGTTAGTGATTTCAAACCAAGGAATGAAACACTAGACAGCACTCCTGAAGGTATCAAAGAAACGGTGAACGAGAACATGGAACCGGGGAATCAGAAAATAACACAGAAGGAGATGGTCAAGGAACTAGAGGAGAGGCACCAAGAACTACAAATAGGTGTAAACAGTCGTATGAAGAAGAATCGAATTATTAAGAAGATTAAGAAAACAGAGGAATTGAGAAAGGTATATAAGAGGAAACTCATCAAAACACGAGAAGAAATGGAGATGATGAAGAACGGACTCATCGATGTATTTAATTTGCCCATTACCTATCAAAGCAAATTAATAAAGTACAAAGATTGTAGGAGGACTCTGAGGGAAATTATAAAAGGAATTCAGAACCAAACAGCAGATGAAAAATTCAACAAATCAATACTTGGATGGAAGATGCCAGAAATAGAAATGACTGACAACAAAACAGAGTACAGCAAACCAAGAAGGTCAATAAAATACTGGAGCACACCAGAAATGGAAATACCAAATAAAAAGGCAAAAATAACATTAATAAGAGAGACACAATTAACGTCTCTGATTAATGGACAAAGTGATCAAATGTTTGAGGTAAACATAAATACCACAGAACATAGGGTATTAAAGGAATTATGGTACAAGACGGAGGAGACCTATTTCACCAGTAAGAAAACAGTTCTACACGCCAGAGTTATCCGAACCATAAGGGCAGAGGAACTGATGGACCACGGGTAAACTAAATGAAGATACCACAAACCAAGAAAAGGGACGGATCTTCAAGTTACGGACCCAGCAACCCAATGGAACAGAAGGAAGGTTAAATTAGACCAATGACAATCACCAAGACGAATTAAATGAAAAAAAAAAACCATAATTAATAAATAAATTTAATCATTTCATCCAGAATAAGTGTGTCTACCAAGCACTTGAAGGAGTAGAGGTGCTTAATAACAAAGAGTCGAACAAGAGAAGGAAATAATAAAGGAAAGAAAAGGAGAAGTCAACTTACCAAGAATATAAATAACAAGGACCTGTGTATAGTAATATGAATAGAACAATTATGTATATCATAATAATCCGTATATCATCACAAGAGACAATGGTAATAATACTTACCAAATCAGTAATATCAATACAAGGAAAATCAAGGGAGTTTACAATCAAACTTCAATAAAAAAGTTTTACGAGGAAGAATAAAGCCATTGTGAAATGAAACAAATTTCAAAATTCTAAAAGAGATTGTAAGAGCAGCTTACTCAAATATTTAGATGATGTATGCGGAACGATGAAAAAGTTTTAATGAAAAAAAAAAAACAAAGGAAACAGTTACACAAATTCCTTTCAATTTAAATCAGTTTAAAATATAACAAAAAATTGAAATATGAAGTATGAAGTAAAAAGGGAGATAATCAGGAATAAGTTACACACATTCCTATGTAATAAAAATGTAAGAAGCACAAACTTACAATTATAATTAAAAACAAAAAATAGCTAAAAAGGAATACGCTACAAACATTCCTTTAAGGTAAGACCATTAACTTACCAAAGAATTATCAAAAATGATGTTGAATACAGAGTAAAATAAACAAAAATAAAATCAAGTTCAAATTACCGAGATAAATACTTGAAATTATACTGAACCGAAAGTATTATCAGAAAAAATAAATAAAACTTTACCTGGTACAAGGAGAGAGAGAGAAATTGTATATAAAACAAATATACAAATATGGCTAAAGCAGAATCCTGCTAAATGACTAAGAAAAAAAAAAAAAGAAAAATGTCTAAGACAATTAAAATGATCACATCGAGCATTGAAAACAAAATAATGAAAAGCGAGATATGATGAAATTAACATATGAATAAAGATAAAATTTCTCAATATAGTATATGAGTAGATGATAGTGTATAGTTAAGGTATAGCGGAAGGAAGAATGAGTAGTAAGGATAAAGTGATCTAAAGTCAAACCACAAGGTGGACAATCCCAATTATATTATTATATTGTTATTATTATTAAGTCACAAGTTGACAAAGATTTAAGATTGACTGTCGAAAAGTCCAGCAATCTATGTGAACTGAGTAGAGAAGATGTGCCTCTAGTCTCAGAAAATTGAGTAGTAATGGGAGAAACCAGCTACTATATAAAGTTAGGGAAATAAAATTTGTGTATGAGGGAGTATGCACCAATGGAAATAAATAAAAACAGATCCAAATAAAATGGAGTGAATTAAGTAAGAAGAGAAATGGAGAATGGAGAAACAAACAAGGAAGAGAAGGAAAAAAGTTATCTATAACTGATAATTTCATAAAACACTATGCTAGTATTTTATTAAAATGATCAATTTTAGAGGAGAGGCATTATGTAACGATACAATTAAGCCAAATCTCGTACCAGTAATAAAAAAGATAATTCTTAATATAAAAGTTACTTCATATGAAATAAAATGTGTAAAAAATGATTAAAATGTAAATACTTTGACATGACGTACCACGATATTACCCAACCCAAGTGATTGAGCCAAAAAACACAAACATAAAGAAGGGAACCACGTAACATACTTATTAAAATGTAGATATTTTGACATGATTGAGCCGACAACCCAAACATACTTAAGAAAATGTGATTGACAAAACAATGATGGACATAGAACTAAAGGAGAACCAAACCAAGATGAAGAATGAAGATGAAGATTATTGAAGAAGAAGAAGAGGAAGAATGAAGAGGAGACAGATAAAACCCAAGGGGAAACTAACACACATATATAAAAGGGAAAGATTGTATGTTAAAGATAGAATACGGTCAATAAACCTTAAATAATTATATATTAATGAAACCAATGTTATTATTATTATTGATTTAACATATGTAACCATTTTTAAGACAATACAATTATAAAGCAAAGTAGTATAGGAAGAGTACATTAACCCTGTCAGAAAGGTTAGATTCAACCAAAACACAACTAGCCTAATATTGTTTATAGTAAACATAATACTAGAACAAAATAGTGAGAAATGGTAGGAAAAAGTATAGGGGTTACCCAATAAATAACACTAATTACAAAACAGTGAACCAAAGTGAAGTGTTAATGCCCTATAAAATAGTGAAGGTGAAACATTCAAATTAGAATGCTAAGGAAATAGACACTCTTTAAAACATTGATAAACCACCAATGATTAGAGTGGAATTATAATTAATTGTATACCTAGAAGTAATTAAAAATAGTATTTAAAATTAATATAAGGAAAGCATGTGACATATCAGGGAGAAAGCCCAGTACCATAACTTGTGTTAACATGGCATGATAGGATAGAAGTAAAGTTTGTTATTAAAGATTACATTTATAAAGGATACAACACCCCATGTTGAAAGGGGAATCAACCTTAATAATATTAGAGAAAGTGGCAATGTTTATCACCATACTTTATAAGACAAGATAGAAATCAATGTTAGTACTAAGAATAATTTATGATTTATAAAGAATAGTTGATTCAATGTTAAAGAAGGAATATGACTGAAAAGGGACTTACAGTCCATAAACCTAACTATTATATTTTAAATGAAAAGTAATGAAAATTTATGTTGAATAATAATTAAAACACAAACAAATAAGTGAAGCCCATCAGGCTGAATTCAGAATGTAATTTAAAAGGGAAATACACTAGAAAACAATCATGGCTGTTTGTAACTAGGAAAACAGTTAACTGTCAAGAACATTTCAATGCAAATTGTATCAATTTCACAAAAAATCTTACTAATCTAAGAACAGTGAATGGACAATGATTGTATATCAGTTATTTCTACACAGAAATATTATTGTAATAATTTAATTCAAGAAAGATATGTTATTTTTTAAATGTCGACTAATTAGACTATAGTTAAAGTGTAACAAAATATGACCTTATGAGGTATCATTGTAAACTTTGAAAGGAAAGAAAAATAATAGTGATGTCATTTATTATCCCAAAGGAAATATAAGGGAATAAAATCATTGGGAAAATACTTAATAAATTTGAATAAAAATTCAAATATCTCTAACAATGTAAGTAAAGAGTAATGAAACAAGCATGGAATTATTAGTTACTATGACAACGAGTCATTTGAGGCTTATTTTTCCGTTAAATTATACAGACGCTGAAGAAACGGAGCGTGGGTACGCCACACAAGAAATTGGACAAACTAAAACTTTAATTTAAATAGTTATAACAAGTCAACTAGTGAATTCAAATGATCCCATGTGAAGAGACGTCGATCTGTACAGAATTAATGATGACCAGGAACGAAATTGAACCAACTAATTAAAGAAAAAAAACCAGACCAGTTTGAAGAAGACGCTGGAAGCCTACAACCAGCCCAAATTCGAAAAATACACGCCTACCCATGATGACCCTCCAACGTGAGACGAACTGATAAGTACCGAATAATTTCTTACTCCTAAAACCCCAAATCACTTAAATTATTTTCAAATGATAAAATTTCTCACTATTTAAAAGTAGTATTTTCTTTCAAAGGTAAAGGCATAATTTACTTATATTAAAAACCATTTATAAAGATAACCTTATTTGTAAACATAATTACTGTAACAGAAATACGACACTACGGAACAAATTGTACAAACACATTATAAATCCTAAGTACCTATAAGGTATAATAGTGTACTTTCTTTTCATGTAATCAACGTTTATGTCTATTTTCATGATCAAAAGAACTCCAGATTTTAAAAACATATTAATTTGTTGACATAACGGAACGATAGTGTTGTAAAATCGAAATTTGCCAACCTTGAGATGTTTATGTTTCACGCTCTAAGCCGGGGCATAATATTATAATCTGTTTATGATTCAATTGTTATATTTATTAATAATTAAATTTGTATTAAAAGATACAGTACAACACAATATTCTCTTGTTATTTCATAGGATTTATTTTTGTAAAATATTTGTGTGTTAGCGAAGTAGTAAGTATCAGCCAACTAGCGCTTGTTACGAGTGGCCGAGTCGACAACCTGAGTAGCAGCGGGAATAATTCGAACGCCACAGCTGTCCATGCTAATACCACATATTACTTTAAAAATTAAATGTTTTAATTGTTTTAATAAAAACAATTTGGCGCCACCCGGGAATCGTAATCCCTATGAATTGACAGGTAGGTTGTACTGGTGACATTGACAACGCTACGGACTCCAGTAGTGACGTCGATTTATGTAACAACCAGTGTGAGGCAAACACACTAATACATCATATAAACAAGTGTGAGACATTTCAACAGGTACGACCCCTAAATTCTACGTTACATATTGGCTTCCATCGCGGGGCTTAAACCAGGCGGACGTCATTTATTAACTCGTTACATATTGGCTTCCATCGCGGGGCTTAAACAAGGCGGACGTCTATTAATTGTTACATATTGGCGACCAGCAACGTGTGGCTGGTAAAAATAACTAGCGGCGATCATGAATAGACACGGGATGGTTACGAGACGCAAACGGAAGGAAACACCAAACCAAGAAGGAAACCCAGAAGAAGTGGAGGAAGTCGAGGAAGTAGAAATGGAGGAAACGACTGGAGAATTGTCAGAAGAAAACCCACAGGAGGACCAAACGGAAAATCCAAATCCACCTGAACCTGAACCTGAACCGGAAATAGAAGCAGAAGTCATGGCAAATAACCAACCAATCAAACTAACAGAAGAAACGACTTTAGATAGCATGATGAAGTTCATGATGGAACAATTTGGACAAATGAATAAAAAATTAGAGTCAGACAAGGAGGAGAGAAGACAAGACAAGGAAGATAGAAGACAGGGCAAGGGAAATTTGAATAGAATATTGGAAAAATTGGACCAAAACAGTGAAGAGCTGAAGAAGCAAATAAAGGAGAGTATAGAATTCCTGAGTGACAAGATAGAGAACAACCATGAAGACTTGAAGAGAGGTCAGGAGGCGTTAGAAAAGAAGAGCGAGGAGCTGAAGAAACAGATCAAGAAGGATCTAGAAATAATAAATCAAAAGATGGAAAATAATCATGATATTCTCCAACGGAAAATCGAGGAAGTAGGTGAGAAGAATTGAGATTCATGTTTGCAGAGTTTCATGAAGAAGACAAACGGACAAAAACAGGGATGAATAAGAGATGGGAAGAAACAAGTTACCCCGTAAATCCACTTCAAGAAACTTTAGTTAGTGATTTCAAACCAAGGAATGAAACACTAGACAGCACTCCTGAAGGTATCAAAGAAACGGTGAACGAGAACATGGAACCGGGGAATCAGAAAATAACACAGAAGGAGATGGTCAAGGAACTAGAGGAGAGGCACCAAGAACTACAAATAGGTGTAAACAGTCGTATGAAGAAGAATCGAATTATTAAGAAGATTAAGAAAACAGAGGAATTGAGAAAGGTATATAAGAGGAAACTCATCAAAACACGAGAAGAAATGGAGATGATGAAGAACGGACTCATCGATGTATTTAATTTGCCCATTACCTATCAAAGCAAATTAATAAAGTACAAAGATTGTAGGAGGACTCTGAGGGAAATTATAAAAGGAATTCAGAACCAAACAGCAGATGAAAAATTCAACAAATCAATACTTGGATGGAAGATGCCAGAAATAGAAATGACTGACAACAAAACAGAGTACAGCAAACCAAGAAGGTCAATAAAATACTGGAGCACACCAGAAATGGAAATACCAAATAAAAAGGCAAAAATAACATTAATAAGAGAGACACAATTAACGTCTCTGATTAATGGACAAAGTGATCAAATGTTTGAGGTAAACATAAATACCACAGAACATAGGGTATTAAAGGAATTATGGTACAAGACGGAGGAGACCTATTTCACCAGTAAGAAAACAGTTCTACACGCCAGAGTTATCCGAACCATAAGGGCAGAGGAACTGATGGACCACGGGTAAACTAAATGAAGATACCACAAACCAAGAAAAGGGACGGATCTTCAAGTTACGGACCCAGCAACCCAATGGAACAGAAGGAAGGTTAAATTAGACCAATGACAATCACCAAGACGAATTAAATGAAAAAAAAAAACCATAATTAATAAATAAATTTAATCATTTCATCCAGAATAAGTGTGTCTACCAAGCACTTGAAGGAGTAGAGGTGCTTAATAACAAAGAGTCGAACAAGAGAAGGAAATAATAAAGGAAAGAAAAGGAGAAGTCAACTTACCAAGAATATAAATAACAAGGACCTGTGTATAGTAATATGAATAGAACAATTATGTATATCATAATAATCCGTATATCATCACAAGAGACAATGGTAATAATACTTACCAAATCAGTAATATCAATACAAGGAAAATCAAGGGAGTTTACAATCAAACTTCAATAAAAAAGTTTTACGAGGAAGAATAAAGCCATTGTGAAATGAAACAAATTTCAAAATTCTAAAAGAGATTGTAAGAGCAGCTTACTCAAATATTTAGATGATGTATGCGGAACGATGAAAAAGTTTTAATGAAAAAAAAAAACAAAGGAAACAGTTACACAAATTCCTTTCAATTTAAATCAGTTTAAAATATAACAAAAAATTGAAATATGAAGTATGAAGTAAAAAGGGAGATAATCAGGAATAAGTTACACACATTCCTATGTAATAAAAATGTAAGAAGCACAAACTTACAATTATAATTAAAAACAAAAAATAGCTAAAAAGGAATACGCTACAAACATTCCTTTAAGGTAAGACCATTAACTTACCAAAGAATTATCAAAAATGATGTTGAATACAGAGTAAAATAAACAAAAATAAAATCAAGTTCAAATTACCGAGATAAATACTTGAAATTATACTGAACCGAAAGTATTATCAGAAAAAATAAATAAAACTTTACCTGGTACAAGGAGAGAGAGAGAAATTGTATATAAAACAAATATACAAATATGGCTAAAGCAGAATCCTGCTAAATGACTAAGAAAAAAAAAAAAAGAAAAATGTCTAAGACAATTAAAATGATCACATCGAGCATTGAAAACAAAATAATGAAAAGCGAGATATGATGAAATTAACATATGAATAAAGATAAAATTTCTCAATATAGTATATGAGTAGATGATAGTGTATAGTTAAGGTATAGCGGAAGGAAGAATGAGTAGTAAGGATAAAGTGATCTAAAGTCAAACCACAAGGTGGACAATCCCAATTATATTATTATATTGTTATTATTATTAAGTCACAAGTTGACAAAGATTTAAGATTGACTGTCGAAAAGTCCAGCAATCTATGTGAACTGAGTAGAGAAGATGTGCCTCTAGTCTCAGAAAATTGAGTAGTAATGGGAGAAACCAGCTACTATATAAAGTTAGGGAAATAAAATTTGTGTATGAGGGAGTATGCACCAATGGAAATAAATAAAAACAGATCCAAATAAAATGGAGTGAATTAAGTAAGAAGAGAAATGGAGAATGGAGAAACAAACAAGGAAGAGAAGGAAAAAAGTTATCTATAACTGATAATTTCATAAAACACTATGCTAGTATTTTATTAAAATGATCAATTTTAGAGGAGAGGCATTATGTAACGATACAATTAAGCCAAATCTCGTACCAGTAATAAAAAAGATAATTCTTAATATAAAAGTTACTTCATATGAAATAAAATGTGTAAAAAATGATTAAAATGTAAATACTTTGACATGACGTACCACGATATTACCCAACCCAAGTGATTGAGCCAAAAAACACAAACATAAAGAAGGGAACCACGTAACATACTTATTAAAATGTAGATATTTTGACATGATTGAGCCGACAACCCAAACATACTTAAGAAAATGTGATTGACAAAACAATGATGGACATAGAACTAAAGGAGAACCAAACCAAGATGAAGAATGAAGATGAAGATTATTGAAGAAGAAGAAGAGGAAGAATGAAGAGGAGACAGATAAAACCCAAGGGGAAACTAACACACATATATAAAAGGGAAAGATTGTATGTTAAAGATAGAATACGGTCAATAAACCTTAAATAATTATATATTAATGAAACCAATGTTATTATTATTATTGATTTAACATATGTAACCATTTTTAAGACAATACAATTATAAAGCAAAGTAGTATAGGAAGAGTACATTAACCCTGTCAGAAAGGTTAGATTCAACCAAAACACAACTAGCCTAATATTGTTTATAGTAAACATAATACTAGAACAAAATAGTGAGAAATGGTAGGAAAAAGTATAGGGGTTACCCAATAAATAACACTAATTACAAAACAGTGAACCAAAGTGAAGTGTTAATGCCCTATAAAATAGTGAAGGTGAAACATTCAAATTAGAATGCTAAGGAAATAGACACTCTTTAAAACATTGATAAACCACCAATGATTAGAGTGGAATTATAATTAATTGTATACCTAGAAGTAATTAAAAATAGTATTTAAAATTAATATAAGGAAAGCATGTGACATATCAGGGAGAAAGCCCAGTACCATAACTTGTGTTAACATGGCATGATAGGATAGAAGTAAAGTTTGTTATTAAAGATTACATTTATAAAGGATACAACACCCCATGTTGAAAGGGGAATCAACCTTAATAATATTAGAGAAAGTGGCAATGTTTATCACCATACTTTATAAGACAAGATAGAAATCAATGTTAGTACTAAGAATAATTTATGATTTATAAAGAATAGTTGATTCAATGTTAAAGAAGGAATATGACTGAAAAGGGACTTACAGTCCATAAACCTAACTATTATATTTTAAATGAAAAGTAATGAAAATTTATGTTGAATAATAATTAAAACACAAACAAATAAGTGAAGCCCATCAGGCTGAATTCAGAATGTAATTTAAAAGGGAAATACACTAGAAAACAATCATGGCTGTTTGTAACTAGGAAAACAGTTAACTGTCAAGAACATTTCAATGCAAATTGTATCAATTTCACAAAAAATCTTACTAATCTAAGAACAGTGAATGGACAATGATTGTATATCAGTTATTTCTACACAGAAATATTATTGTAATAATTTAATTCAAGAAAGATATGTTATTTTTTAAATGTCGACTAATTAGACTATAGTTAAAGTGTAACAAAATATGACCTTATGAGGTATCATTGTAAACTTTGAAAGGAAAGAAAAATAATAGTGATGTCATTTATTATCCCAAAGGAAATATAAGGGAATAAAATCATTGGGAAAATACTTAATAAATTTGAATAAAAATTCAAATATCTCTAACAATGTAAGTAAAGAGTAATGAAACAAGCATGGAATTATTAGTTACTATGACAACGAGTCATTTGAGGCTTATTTTTCCGTTAAATTATACAGACGCTGAAGAAACGGAGCGTGGGTACGCCACACAAGAAATTGGACAAACTAAAACTTTAATTTAAATAGTTATAACAAGTCAACTAGTGAATTCAAATGATCCCATGTGAAGAGACGTCGATCTGTACAGAATTAATGATGACCAGGAACGAAATTGAACCAACTAATTAAAGAAAAAAAACCAGACCAGTTTGAAGAAGACGCTGGAAGCCTACAACCAGCCCAAATTCGAAAAATACACGCCTACCCATGATGACCCTCCAACGTGAGACGAACTGATAAGTACCGAATAATTTCTTACTCCTAAAACCCCAAATCACTTAAATTATTTTCAAATGATAAAATTTCTCACTATTTAAAAGTAGCATTTTCTTTCAAAGGTAAAGGCATAATTTACTTATATTAAAAACCATTTATAAAGATAACCTTATTTGTAAACATAATTACTGTAACAGAAATACGACACTACGGAACAAATTGTACAAACACATTATAAATCCTAAGTACCTATAAGGTATAATAGTGTACTTTCTTTTCATGTAATCAACGTTTATGTCTATTTTCATGATCAAAAGAACTCCAGATTTTAAAAACATATTAATTTGTTGACATAACGGAACGATAGTGTTTTAAAATCGAAATTTGCCAACCTTGAGATGTTTATGTTTCACGCTCTAAGCCGGGGCATAATATTATAATCTGTTTATGATTCAATTGTTATATTTATTAATAATTAAATTTGTATTAAAAGATACAGTACAACACAATATTCTCTTGTTATTTCATAGGATTTATTTTTGTAAAATATTTGTGTGTTAGCGAAGTAGTAAGTATCAGCCAACTAGCGCTTGTTACGAGTGGCCGAGTCGACAACCTGAGTAGCAGCGGGAATAATTCGAACGCCACAGCTGTCCATGCTAATACCACATATTTAAAAATTAAATGTTTTAATTGTTTTAATAAAAACAATTTGGCGCCACCCGGGAATCGTAATCCCTATGAATTGACAGGTAGGTTGTACTGGTGACATTGACAACGCTACGGACTCCAGTAGTGACGTCGATTTATGTAACAACCAGTGTGAGGCAAACACACTACAATCACACTAATACATCATATAAACAAGTGTGAGACATTTCAACAGGTACGACCCCTAAATTCTACGTTACATATTGGCTTCCATCGCGGGGCTTAAACCAGGCGGACGTCATTTATTAACTCGTTACATATTGGCTTCCATCGCGGGGCTTAAACAAGGCGGACGTCTATTAATTGTTACATATTGGCGACCAGCAACGTGTGGCTGGTAAAAATAACTAGCGGCGATCATGAATAGACACGGGATGGTTACGAGACGCAAACGGAAGGAAACACCAAACCAAGAAGGAGACCCAGAAGAAGTGGAGGAAGTCGAGGAAGTAGAAATGGAGGAAACGACTGGAGAATTGTCAGAAGAAAACCCACAGGAGGACCAAACGGAAAATCCAAATCCACCTGAACCTGAACCTGAACCGGAAATAGAAGCAGAAGTCATGGCAAATAACCAACCAATCAAACTAACAGAAGAAACGACTTTAGATAGCATGATGAAGTTCATGATGGAACAATTTGGACAAATGAATAAAAAATTAGAGTCAGACAAGGAGGAGAGAAGACAAGACAAGGAAGATAGAAGACAGGGCAAGGGAAATTTGAATAGAATATTGGAAAAATTGGACCAAAACAGTGAAGAGCTGAAGAAGCAAATAAAGGAGAGTATAGAATTCCTGAGAGACAAGATAGAGAATAACCATGAAGACTTGAAGAGAGGTCAGGAGGCGTTAGAAAAGAAGAGCGAGGAGCTGAAGAAACAGATCAAGAAGGATCTAGAAATAATAAATCAAAAGATGGAAAATAATCATGATATTCTCCAACGGAAAATCGAGGAAGTAGGTGAGAAGAATTGAGATTCATGTTTGCAGAGTTTCATGAAGAAGACAAACGGACAAAAACAGGGATGAATAAGAGATGGGAAGAAACAAGTTACCCCGTAAATCCACTTCAAGAAACTTTAGTTAGTGATTTCAAACCAAGGAATGAAACAATAGACAGCACTCCTGAAGGTATCAAAGAAACGGTGAACGAGAACATGGAACCGGGGAATCAGAAAATAACACAGAAGGAGATGGTCAAGGAACTAGAGGAGAGGCACCAAGAACTACAAATAGGTGTAAACAGTCGTATGAAGAAGAATCGAATTATTAAGAAGATTAAGAAAACAGAGGAATTGAGAAAGGTATATAAGAGGAAACTCATCAAAACACGAGAAGAAATGGAGATGATGAAGAACGGACTCATCGATGTATTTAATTTGCCCATTACCTATCAAAGCAAATTAATAAAGTACAAAGATTGTAGGAGGACTCTGAGGGAAATTATAAAAGGAATTCAGAACCAAACAGCAGATGAAAAATTCAACAAATCAATACTTGGATGGAAGATGCCAGAAATAGAAATGATTGACAACAAAACAGAGTACAGCAAACCAAGAAGGTCAATAAAATACTGGAGCACACCAGAAATGGAAATACCAAATAAAAAGGCAAAAATAACATTAATAAGAGAGACACAATTAACGTCTCTGATTAATGGACAAAGTGATCAAATGTTTGAGGTAAACATAAATACCACAGAACATAGGGTATTAAAGGAATTATGGTACAAGACGGAGGAGACCTATTTCACCAGTAAGAAAACAGTTCTACACGCCAGAGTTATCCGAACCATAAGGGCAGAGGAACTGATGGACCACGGGTAAACTAAATGAAGATACCACAAACCAAGAAAAGGGACGGATCTTCAAGTTACGGACCCAGCAACCCAATGGAACAGAAGGAAGGTTAAATTAGACCAATGACAATCACCAAGACGAATTAAATGAAAAAAAAAAAAAAACCATAATTAATAAATAAATTTAATCATTTCATCCAGAATAAGTGTGTCTACCAAGCACTTGAAGGAGTAGAGGTGCTTAATAACAAAGAGTCGAACAAGAGAAGGAAATAATAAAGGAAAGAAAAGGAGAAGTCAACTTACCAAGAATATAAATAACAAGGACCTGTGTATAGTAATATGAATAGAACAATTATGTATATCATAATAATCCGTATATCATCACAAGAGACAATGGTAATAATACTTACCAAATCAGTAATATCAATACAAGGAAAATCAAGGGAGTTTACAATCAAACTTCAATAAAAAAGTTTTACGAGGAAGAATAAAGCCATTGTGAAATGAAACAAATTTCAAAATTCTAAAAGAGATTGTAAGAGCAGCTTACTCAAATAGTTAGATGATGTATGCGGAACGATGAAAAAGTTTTAATGAAAAAAAAACAAAGGAAACAGTTACACAAATTCCTTTCAATTTAAATCAGTTTAAAATATAACAAAAAATTGAAATATGAAGTATGAAGTAAAAAGGGAGATAATCAGGAATAAGTTACACACATTCCTATGTAATAAAAATGTAAGAAGCACAAACTTACAATTATAATTAAAAACAAAAAATAGCTAAAAAGGAATATGCTACAAACATTCCTTTAAGGTAAGACCATTAACTTACCAAAGAATTATCAAAAATGATGTTGAATACAGAGTAAAATAAACAAAAATAAAATCAAGTTCAAATTACCGAGATAAATACTTGAAATTATACTGAACCGAAAGTATTATCAGAAAAAATAAATAAAACTTTACCTGGTACAAGGAGAGAGAGAGAAATTGTATATAAAACAAATATACAAATATGGCTAAAGCAGAATCCTGCTAAATGACTAAGAAAAAAAAAAAAGAAAAATGTCTAAGACAATTAAAATGATCACATCGAGCATTGAAAACAAAATAATGAAAAGCGAGATATGATGAAATTAACATATGAATAAAGATAAAATTTCTCAATATAGTATATGAGTAGATGATAGTGTATAGTTAAGGTATAGCGGAAGGAAGAATGAGTAGTAAGGATAAAGTGATCTAAAGTCAAACCACAAGGTGGACAATCCCAATTATATTATTATATTGTTATTATTATTAAGTCACAAGTTGACAAAGATTTAAGATTGACTGTCGAAAAGTCCAGCAATCTATGTGAACTGAGTAGAGAAGATGTGCCTCTAGTCTCAGAAAATTGAGTAGTAATGGGAGAAACCAGCTACTATATAAAGTTAGGGAAATAAAATTTGTGTATGAGGGAATATGCACCAATGGAAATAAATAAAAACAGATCCAAATAAAATGGAGTGAATTAAGTAAGAAGAGAAATGGAGAATGGAGAAACAAACAAGGAAGAGAAGGAAAAAAGTTATCTATAACTGATAATTTCATAAAACACTATGCTAGTATTTTATTAAAATGATCAATTTTAGAGGAGAGGCATTATGTAACGATACAATTAAGCCAAATCTCGTACCAGTAATAAAAAAGATAATTCTTAATATAAAAGTTACTTCATATGAAATAAAATGTGTAAAAAATGATTAAAATGTAAATACTTTGACATGACGTACCACGATATTACCCAACCCAAGTGATTGAGCCAAAAAACACAAACATAAAGAAGGGAACCACGTAACATACTTATTAAAATGTAGATATTTTGACATGATTGAGCCGACAACCCAAACATACTTAAGAAAATGTGATTGACAAAACAATGATGGACATAGAACTAAAGGAGAACCAAACCAAGATGAAGAATGAAGATGAAGATTATTGAAGAAGAAGAAGAGGAAGAATGAAGAGGAGACAGATAAAACCCAAGGGGAAACTAACACACATATATAAAAGGGAAAGATTGTATGTTAAAGATAGAATACGGTCAATAAACCTTAAATAATTATATATTAATGAAACCAATGTTATTATTATTATTGATTTAACATATGTAACCATTTTTAAGACAATACAATTATAAAGCAAAGTAGTATAGGAAGAGTACATTAACCCTGTCAGAAAGGTTAGATTCAACCAAAACACAACTAGCCTAATATTGTTTATAGTAAACATAATACTAGAACAAAATAGTGAGAAATGGTAGGAAAAAGTATAGGGGTTACCCAATAAATAACACTAATTACAAAACAGTGAACCAAAGTGAAGTGTTAATGCCCTATAAAATAGTGAAGGTGAAACATTCAAATTAGAATGCTAAGGAAATAGACACTCTTTAAAACATTGATAAACCACCAATGATTAGAGTGGAATTATAATTAATTGTATACCTAGAAGTAATTAAAAATAGTATTTAAAATTAATATAAGGAAAGCATGTGACATATCAGGGAGAAAGCCCAGTACCATAACTTGTGTTAACATGGCATGATAGGATAGAAGTAAAGTTTGTTATTAAAGATTACATTTATAAAGGATACAACACCCCATGTTGAAAGGGGAATCAACCTTAATAATATTAGAGAAAGTGACAATGTTTATCACCATACTTTATAAGACAAGATAGAAATCAATGTTAGTACTAAGAATAATTTATGATTTATAAAGAATAGTTGATTCAATGTTAAAGAAGGAATATGACTGAAAAGGGACTTACAGTCCATAAACCTAACTATTATATTTTAAATGAAAAGTAATGAAAATTTATGTTGAATAATAATTAAAACACAAACAAATAAGTGAAGCCCATCAGGCTGAATTCAGAATGTAATTTAAAAGGGAAATACACTAGAAAACAATCATGGCTGTTTGTAACTAGGAAAACAGTTAACTGTCAAGAACATTTCAATGCAAATTGTATCAATTTCACAAAAAATCTTACTAATCTAAGAACAGTGAATGGACAATGATTGTATATCAGTTATTTCTACACAGAAATATTATTGTAATAATTTAATTCAAGAAAGATATGTTATTTTTTAAATGTCGACTAATTAGACTATAGTTAAAGTGTAACAAAATATGACCTTATGAGGTATCATTGTAAACTTTGAAAGGAAAGAAAAATAATAGTGATGTCATTTATTATCCCAAAGGAAATATAAGGGAATAAAATCATTGGGAAAATACTTAATAAATTTGAATAAAAATTCAAATATCTCTAACAATGTAAGTAAAGAGTAATGAAACAAGCATGGAATTATTAGTTACTATGACAACGAGTCATTTGAGGCTTATTTTTCCGTTAAATTATACAGACGCTGAAGAAACGGAGCGTGGGTACGCCACACAAGAAATTGGACAAACTAAAACTTTAATTTAAATAGTTACAACAAGTCAACTAGTGAATTCAAATGATCCCATGTGAAGAGACGTCGATCTGTACAGAATTAATGATGACCAGGAACGAAATTGAACCAACTAATTAAAGAAAAAAAACCAGACCAGTTTGAAGAAGACGCTGGAAGCCTACAACCAGCCCAAATTCGAAAAATACATGCCTACCCATGATGACCCTCCAACGTGAGACGAACTGATAAGTACCGAATAATTTCTTACTCCTAAAACCCCAAATCACTTAAATTATTTTCAAATGATAAAATTTCTCACTATTTAAAAGTAGTATTTTCTTTCAAAGGTAAAGGCATAATTTACTTATATTAAAAACCATTTATAAAGATAACCTTATTTGTAAACATAATTACTGTAACAGAAATACGACACTACGGAACAAATTGTACAAACACATTATAAATCCTAAGTACCTATAAGGTATAATAGTGTACTTTCTTTTCATGTAATCAACGTTTATGTCTATTTTCATGATCAAAAGAACTCCAGATTTTAAAAACATATTAATTTGTTGACATAACGGAACGATAGTGTTTTAAAATCGAAATTTGCCAACCTTGAGATGTTTATGTTTCACGCTCTAAGCCGGGGCATAATATTATAATCTGTTTATGATTCAATTGTCATATTTATTAATAATTAAATTTGTATTAAAAGATACAGTACAACACAATATTCTCTTGTTATTTCATAGGATTTATTTTTGTAAAATATTTGTGTGTTAGCGAAGTAGTAAGTATCAGCCAACTAGCGCTTGTTACGAGTGGCCGAGTCGACAACCTGAGTAGCAGCGGGAATAATTCGAACGCCACAGCTGTCCATGCTAATACCACATATTACTTTAAAAATTAAATGTTTTAATTGTTTTAATAAAAACAATTTGGCGCCACCCGGGAATCGTAATCCCTATGAATTGACAGGTAGGTTGTACTGGTGACATTGACAACGCTACGGACTCCAGTAGTGACGTCGATTTATGTAACAACCAGTGTGAGGCAAACACACTAATACATCATATAAACAAGTGTGAGACATTTCAACAGGTACGACCCCTAAATTCTACGTTACATATTGGCTTCCATCGCGGGGCTTAAACCAGGCGGACGTCATTTATTAACTCGTTACATATTGGCTTCCATCGCGGGGCTTAAACAAGGCGGACGTCTATTAATTGTTACATATTGGCGACCAGCAACGTGTGGCTGGTAAAAATAACTAGCGGCGATCATGAATAGACACGGGATGGTTACGAGACGCAAACGGAAGGAAACACCAAACCAAGAAGGAGACCCAGAAGAAGTGGAGGAAGTCGAGGAAGTAGAAATGGAGGAAACGACTGGAGAATTGTCAGAAGAAAACCCACAGGAGGACCAAACGGAAAATCCAAATCCACCTGAACCTGAACCTGAACCGGAAATAGAAGCAGAAGTCATGGCAAATAACCAACCAATCAAACTAACAGAAGAAACGACTTTAGATAGCATGATGAAGTTCATGATGGAACAATTTGGACAAATGAATAAAAAATTAGAGTCAGACAAGGAGGAGAGAAGACAAGACAAGGAAGATAGAAGACAGGGCAAGGGAAATTTGAATAGAATATTGGAAAAATTGGACCAAAACAGTGAAGAGCTGAAGAAGCAAATAAAGGAGAGTATAGAATTCCTGAGAGACAAGATAGAGAATAACCATGAAGACTTGAAGAGAGGTCAGGAGGCGTTAGAAAAGAAGAGCGAGGAGCTGAAGAAACAGATCAAGAAGGATCTAGAAATAATAAATCAAAAGATGGAAAATAATCATGATATTCTCCAACGGAAAATCGAGGAAGTAGGTGAGAAGAATTGAGATTCATGTTTGCAGAGTTTCATGAAGAAGACAAACGGACAAAAACAGGGATGAATAAGAGATGGGAAGAAACAAGTTACCCCGTAAATCCACTTCAAGAAACTTTAGTTAGTGATTTCAAACCAAGGAATGAAACAATAGACAGCACTCCTGAAGGTATCAAAGAAACGGTGAACGAGAACATGGAACCGGGGAATCAGAAAATAACACAGAAGGAGATGGTCAAGGAACTAGAGGAGAGGCACCAAGAACTACAAATAGGTGTAAACAGTCGTATGAAGAAGAATCGAATTATTAAGAAGATTAAGAAAACAGAGGAATTGAGAAAGGTATATAAGAGGAAACTCATCAAAACACGAGAAGAAATGGAGATGATGAAGAACGGACTCATCGATGTATTTAATTTGCCCATTACCTATCAAAGCAAATTAATAAAGTACAAAGATTGTAGGAGGACTCTGAGGGAAATTATAAAAGGAATTCAGAACCAAACAGCAGATGAAAAATTCAACAAATCAATACTTGGATGGAAGATGCCAGAAATAGAAATGATTGACAACAAAACAGAGTACAGCAAACCAAGAAGGTCAATAAAATACTGGAGCACACCAGAAATGGAAATACCAAATAAAAAGGCAAAAATAACATTAATAAGAGAGACACAATTAACGTCTCTGATTAATGGACAAAGTGATCAAATGTTTGAGGTAAACATAAATACCACAGAACATAGGGTATTAAAGGAATTATGGTACAAGACGGAGGAGACCTATTTCACCAGTAAGAAAACAGTTCTACACGCCAGAGTTATCCGAACCATAAGGGCAGAGGAACTGATGGACCACGGGTAAACTAAATGAAGATACCACAAACCAAGAAAAGGGACGGATCTTCAAGTTACGGACCCAGCAACCCAATGGAACAGAAGGAAGGTTAAATTAGACCAATGACAATCACCAAGACGAATTAAATGAAAAAAAAAAAAAACCATAATTAATAAATAAATTTAATCATTTCATCCAGAATAAGTGTGTCTACCAAGCACTTGAAGGAGTAGAGGTGCTTAATAACAAAGAGTCGAACAAGAGAAGGAAATAATAAAGGAAAGAAAAGGAGAAGTCAACTTACCAAGAATATAAATAACAAGGACCTGTGTATAGTAATATGAATAGAACAATTATGTATATCATAATAATCCGTATATCATCACAAGAGACAATGGTAATAATACTTACCAAATCAGTAATATCAATACAAGGAAAATCAAGGGAGTTTACAATCAAACTTCAATAAAAAAGTTTTACGAGGAAGAATAAAGCCATTGTGAAATGAAACAAATTTCAAAATTCTAAAAGAGATTGTAAGAGCAGCTTACTCAAATAGTTAGATGATGTATGCGGAACGATGAAAAAGTTTTAATGAAAAAAAAACAAAGGAAACAGTTACACAAATTCCTTTCAATTTAAATCAGTTTAAAATATAACAAAAAATTGAAATATGAAGTATGAAGTAAAAAGGGAGATAATCAGGAATAAGTTACACACATTCCTATGTAATAAAAATGTAAGAAGCACAAACTTACAATTATAATTAAAAACAAAAAATAGCTAAAAAGGAATATGCTACAAACATTCCTTTAAGGTAAGACCATTAACTTACCAAAGAATTATCAAAAATGATGTTGAATACAGAGTAAAATAAACAAAAATAAAATCAAGTTCAAATTACCGAGATAAATACTTGAAATTATACTGAACCGAAAGTATTATCAGAAAAAATAAATAAAACTTTACCTGGTACAAGGAGAGAGAGAGAAATTGTATATAAAACAAATATACAAATATGGCTAAAGCAGAATCCTGCTAAATGACTAAGAAAAAAAAAAAAGAAAAATGTCTAAGACAATTAAAATGATCACATCGAGCATTGAAAACAAAATAATGAAAAGCGAGATATGATGAAATTAACATATGAATAAAGATAAAATTTCTCAATATAGTATATGAGTAGATGATAGTGTATAGTTAAGGTATAGCGGAAGGAAGAATGAGTAGTAAGGATAAAGTGATCTAAAGTCAAACCACAAGGTGGACAATCCCAATTATATTATTATATTGTTATTATTATTAAGTCACAAGTTGACAAAGATTTAAGATTGACTGTCGAAAAGTCCAGCAATCTATGTGAACTGAGTAGAGAAGATGTGCCTCTAGTCTCAGAAAATTGAGTAGTAATGGGAGAAACCAGCTACTATATAAAGTTAGGGAAATAAAATTTGTGTATGAGGGAATATGCACCAATGGAAATAAATAAAAACAGATCCAAATAAAATGGAGTGAATTAAGTAAGAAGAGAAATGGAGAATGGAGAAACAAACAAGGAAGAGAAGGAAAAAAGTTATCTATAACTGATAATTTCATAAAACACTATGCTAGTATTTTATTAAAATGATCAATTTTAGAGGAGAGGCATTATGTAACGATACAATTAAGCCAAATCTCGTACCAGTAATAAAAAAGATAATTCTTAATATAAAAGTTACTTCATATGAAATAAAATGTGTAAAAAATGATTAAAATGTAAATACTTTGACATGACGTACCACGATATTACCCAACCCAAGTGATTGAGCCAAAAAACACAAACATAAAGAAGGGAACCACGTAACATACTTATTAAAATGTAGATATTTTGACATGATTGAGCCGACAACCCAAACATACTTAAGAAAATGTGATTGACAAAACAATGATGGACATAGAACTAAAGGAGAACCAAACCAAGATGAAGAATGAAGATGAAGATTATTGAAGAAGAAGAAGAGGAAGAATGAAGAGGAGACAGATAAAACCCAAGGGGAAACTAACACACATATATAAAAGGGAAAGATTGTATGTTAAAGATAGAATACGGTCAATAAACCTTAAATAATTATATATTAATGAAACCAATGTTATTATTATTATTGATTTAACATATGTAACCATTTTTAAGACAATACAATTATAAAGCAAAGTAGTATAGGAAGAGTACATTAACCCTGTCAGAAAGGTTAGATTCAACCAAAACACAACTAGCCTAATATTGTTTATAGTAAACATAATACTAGAACAAAATAGTGAGAAATGGTAGGAAAAAGTATAGGGGTTACCCATTAAATAACACTAATTACAAAACAGTGAACCAAAGTGAAGTGTTAATGCCCTATAAAATAGTGAAGGTGAAACATTCAAATTAGAATGCTAAGGAAATAGACACTCTTTAAAACATTGATAAACCACCAATGATTAGAGTGGAATTATAATTAATTGTATACCTAGAAGTAATTAAAAATAGTATTTAAAATTAATATAAGGAAAGCATGTGACATATCAGGGAGAAAGCCCAGTACCATAACTTGTGTTAACATGGCATGATAGGATAGAAGTAAAGTTTGTTATTAAAGATTACATTTATAAAGGATACAACACCCCATGTTGAAAGGGGAATCAACCTTAATAATATTAGAGAAAGTGACAATGTTTATCACCATACTTTATAAGACAAGATAGAAATCAATGTTAGTACTAAGAATAATTTATGATTTATAAAGAATAGTTGATTCAATGTTAAAGAAGGAATATGACTGAAAAGGGACTTACAGTCCATAAACCTAACTATTATATTTTAAATGAAAAGTAATGAAAATTTATGTTGAATAATAATTAAAACACAAACAAATAAGTGAAGCCCATCAGGCTGAATTCAGAATGTAATTTAAAAGGGAAATACACTAGAAAACAATCATGGCTGTTTGTAACTAGGAAAACAGTTAACTGTCAAGAACATTTCAATGCAAATTGTATCAATTTCACAAAAAATCTTACTAATCTAAGAACAGTGAATGGACAATGATTGTATATCAGTTATTTCTACACAGAAATATTATTGTAATAATTTAATTCAAGAAAGATATGTTATTTTTTAAATGTCGACTAATTAGACTATAGTTAAAGTGTAACAAAATATGACCTTATGAGGTATCATTGTAAACTTTGAAAGGAAAGAAAAATAATAGTGATGTCATTTATTATCCCAAAGGAAATATAAGGGAATACAATCATTGGGAAAATACTTAATAAATTTGAATAAAAATTCAAATATCTCTAACAATGTAAGTAAAGAGTAATGAAACAAGCATGGAATTATTAGTTACTATGACAACGAGTCATTTGAGGCTTATTTTTCCGTTAAATTATACAGACGCTGAAGAAACGGAGCGTGGGTACGCCACACAAGAAATTGGACAAACTAAAACTTTAATTTAAATAGTTACAACAAGTCAACTAGTGAATTCAAATGATCCCATGTGAAGAGACGTCGATCTGTACAGAATTAATGATGACCAGGAACGAAATTGAACCAACTAATTAAAGAAAAAAAACCAGACCAGTTTGAAGAAGACGCTGGAAGCCTACAACCAGCCCAAATTCGAAAAATACATGCCTACCCATGATGACCCTCCAACGTGAGACGAACTGATAAGTACCGAATAATTTCTTACTCCTAAAACCCCAAATCACTTAAATTATTTTCAAATGATAAAATTTCTCACTATTTAAAAGTAGTATTTTCTTTCAAAGGTAAAGGCATAATTTACTTATATTAAAAACCATTTATAAAGATAACCTTATTTGTAAACATAATTACTGTAACAGAAATACGACACTACGGAACAAATTGTACAAACACATTATAAATCCTAAGTACCTATAAGGTATAATAGTGTACTTTCTTTTCATGTAATCAACGTTTATGTCTATTTTCATGATCAAAAGAACTCCAGATTTTAAAAACATATTAATTTGTTGACATAACGGAACGATAGTGTTTTAAAATCGAAATTTGCCAACCTTGAGATGTTTATGTTTCACGCTCTAAGCCGGGGCATAATATTATAATCTGTTTATGATTCAATTGTCATATTTATTAATAATTAAATTTGTATTAAAAGATACAGTACAACACAATATTCTCTTGTTATTTCATAGGATTTATTTTTGTAAAATATTTGTGTGTTAGCGAAGTAGTAAGTATCAGCCAACTAGCGCTTGTTACGAGTGGCCGAGTCGACAACCTGAGTAGCAGCGGGAATAATTCGAACGCCACAGCTGTCCATGCTAATACCACATATTACTTTAAAAATTAAATGTTTTAATTGTTTTAATAAAAACAATTTGGCGCCACCCGGGAATCGTAATCCCTATGAATTGACAGGTAGGTTGTACTGGTGACATTGACAACGCTACGGACTCCAGTAGTGACGTCGATTTATGTAACAACCAGTGTGAGGCAAACACACTAATACATCATATAAACAAGTGTGAGACATTTCAACAGGTACGACCCCTAAATTCTACGTTACATATTGGCTTCCATCGCGGGGCTTAAACCAGGCGGACGTCATTTATTAACTCGTTACATATTGGCTTCCATCGCGGGGCTTAAACAAGGCGGACGTCTATTAATTGTTACATATTGGCGACCAGCAACGTGTGGCTGGTAAAAATAACTAGCGGCGATCATGAATAGACACGGGATGGTTACGAGACGCAAACGGAAGGAAACACCAAACCAAGAAGGAAACCCAGAAGAAGTGGAGGAAGTCGAGGAAGTAGAAATGGAGGAAACGACTGGAGAATTGTCAGAAGAAAACCCACAGGAGGACCAAACGGAAAATCCAAATCCACCTGAACCTGAACCTGAACCGGAAATAGAAGCAGAAGTCATGGCAAATAACCAACCAATCAAACTAACAGAAGAAACGACTTTAGATAGCATGATGAAGTTCATGATGGAACAATTTGGACAAATGAATAAAAAATTAGAGTCAGACAAGGAGGAGAGAAGACAAGACAAGGAAGATAGAAGACAGGGCAAGGGAAATTTGAATAGAATATTGGAAAAATTGGACCAAAACAGTGAAGAGCTGAAGAAGCAAATAAAGGAGAGTATAGAATTCCTGAGTGACAAGATAGAGAACAACCATGAAGACTTGAAGAGAGGTCAGGAGGCGTTAGAAAAGAAGAGCGAGGAGCTGAAGAAACAGATCAAGAAGGATCTAGAAATAATAAATCAAAAGATGGAAAATAATCATGATATTCTCCAACGGAAAATCGAGGAAGTAGGTGAGAAGAATTGAGATTCATGTTTGCAGAGTTTCATGAAGAAGACAAACGGACAAAAACAGGGATGAATAAGAGATGGGAAGAAACAAGTTACCCCGTAAATCCACTTCAAGAAACTTTAGTTAGTGATTTCAAACCAAGGAATGAAACACTAGACAGCACTCCTGAAGGTATCAAAGAAACGGTGAACGAGAACATGGAACCGGGGAATCAGAAAATAACACAGAAGGAGATGGTCAAGGAACTAGAGGAGAGGCACCAAGAACTACAAATAGGTGTAAACAGTCGTATGAAGAAGAATCGAATTATTAAGAAGATTAAGAAAACAGAGGAATTGAGAAAGGTATATAAGAGGAAACTCATCAAAACACGAGAAGAAATGGAGATGATGAAGAACGGACTCATCGATGTATTTAATTTGCCCATTACCTATCAAAGCAAATTAATAAAGTACAAAGATTGTAGGAGGACTCTGAGGGAAATTATAAAAGGAATTCAGAACCAAACAGCAGATGAAAAATTCAACAAATCAATACTTGGATGGAAGATGCCAGAAATAGAAATGACTGACAACAAAACAGAGTACAGCAAACCAAGAAGGTCAATAAAATACTGGAGCACACCAGAAATGGAAATACCAAATAAAAAGGCAAAAATAACATTAATAAGAGAGACACAATTAACGTCTCTGATTAATGGACAAAGTGATCAAATGTTTGAGGTAAACATAAATACCACAGAACATAGGGTATTAAAGGAATTATGGTACAAGACGGAGGAGACCTATTTCACCAGTAAGAAAACAGTTCTACACGCCAGAGTTATCCGAACCATAAGGGCAGAGGAACTGATGGACCACGGGTAAACTAAATGAAGATACCACAAACCAAGAAAAGGGACGGATCTTCAAGTTACGGACCCAGCAACCCAATGGAACAGAAGGAAGGTTAAATTAGACCAATGACAATCACCAAGACGAATTAAATAAAAAAAAAAAAACCATAATTAATAAATAAATTTAATCATTTCATCCAGAATAAGTGTGTCTACCAAGCACTTGAAGGAGTAGAGGTGCTTAATAACAAAGAGTCGAACAAGAGAAGGAAATAATAAAGGAAAGAAAAGGAGAAGTCAACTTACCAAGAATATAAATAACAAGGACCTGTGTATAGTAATATGAATAGAACAATTATGTATATCATAATAATCCGTATATCATCACAAGAGACAATGGTAATAATACTTACCAAATCAGTAATATCAATACAAGGAAAATCAAGGGAGTTTACAATCAAACTTCAATAAAAAAGTTTTACGAGGAAGAATAAAGCCATTGTGAAATGAAACAAATTTCAAAATTCTAAAAGAGATTGTAAGAGCAGCTTACTCAAATATTTAGATGATGTATGCGGAACGATGAAAAAGTTTTAATGAAAAAAAAAACAAAGGAAACAGTTACACAAATTCCTTTCAATTTAAATCAGTTTAAAATATAACAAAAAATTGAAATATGAAGTATGAAGTAAAAAGGGAGATAATCAGGAATAAGTTACACACATTCCTATGTAATAAAAATGTAAGAAGCACAAACTTACAATTATAATTAAAAACAAAAAATAGCTAAAAAGGAATACGCTACAAACATTCCTTTAAGGTAAGACCATTAACTTACCAAAGAATTATCAAAAATGATGTTGAATACAGAGTAAAATAAACAAAAATAAAATCAAGTTCAAATTACCGAGATAAATACTTGAAATTATACTGAACCGAAAGTATTATCAGAAAAAATAAATAAAACTTTACCTGGTACAAGGAGAGAGAGAGAAATTGTATATAAAACAAATATACAAATATGGCTAAAGCAGAATCCTGCTAAATGACTAAGAAAAAAAAAAAAAGAAAAATGTCTAAGACAATTAAAATGATCACATCGAGCATTGAAAACAAAATAATGAAAAGCGAGATATGATGAAATTAACATATGAATAAAGATAAAATTTCTCAATATAGTATATGAGTAGATGATAGTGTATAGTTAAGGTATAGCGGAAGGAAGAATGAGTAGTAAGGATAAAGTGATCTAAAGTCAAACCACAAGGTGGACAATCCCAATTATATTATTATATTGTTATTATTATTAAGTCACAAGTTGACAAAGATTTAAGATTGACTGTCGAAAAGTCCAGCAATCTATGTGAACTGAGTAGAGAAGATGTGCCTCTAGTCTCAGAAAATTGAGTAGTAATGGGAGAAACCAGCTACTATATAAAGTTAGGGAAATAAAATTTGTGTATGAGGGAATATGCACCAATGGAAATAAATAAAAACAGATCCAAATAAAATGGAGTGAATTAAGTAAGAAGAGAAATGGAGAATGGAGAAACAAACAAGGAAGAGAAGGAAAAAAGTTATCTATAACTGATAATTTCATAAAACACTATGCTAGTATTTTATTAAAATGATCAATTTTAGAGGAGAGGCATTATGTAACGATACAATTAAGCCAAATCTCGTACCAGTAATAAAAAAGATAATTCTTAATATAAAAGTTACTTCATATGAAATAAAATGTGTAAAAAATGATTAAAATGTAAATACTTTGACATGACGTACCACGATATTACCCAACCCAAGTGATTGAGCCAAAAAACACAAACATAAAGAAGGGAACCACGTAACATACTTATTAAAATGTAGATATTTTGACATGATTGAGCCGACAACCCAAACATACTTAAGAAAATGTGATTGACAAAACAATGATGGACATAGAACTAAAGGAGAACCAAACCAAGATGAAGAATGAAGATGAAGATTATTGAAGAAGAAGAAGAGGAAGAATGAAGAGGAGACAGATAAAACCCAAGGGGAAACTAACACACATATATAAAAGGGAAAGATTGTATGTTAAAGATAGAATACGGTCAATAAACCTTAAATAATTATATATTAATGAAACCAATGTTATTATTATTATTGATTTAACATATGTAACCATTTTTAAGACAATACAATTATAAAGCAAAGTAGTATAGGAAGAGTACATTAACCCTGTCAGAAAGGTTAGATTCAACCAAAACACAACTAGCCTAATATTGTTTATAGTAAACATAATACTAGAACAAAATAGTGAGAAATGGTAGGAAAAAGTATAGGGGTTACCCATTAAATAACACTAATTACAAAACAGTGAACCAAAGTGAAGTGTTAATGCCCTATAAAATAGTGAAGGTGAAACATTCAAATTAGAATGCTAAGGAAATAGACACTCTTTAAAACATTGATAAACCACCAATGATTAGAGTGGAATTATAATTAATTGTATACCTAGAAGTAATTAAAAATAGTATTTAAAATTAATATAAGGAAAGCATGTGACATATCAGGGAGAAAGCCCAGTACCATAACTTGTGTTAACATGGCATGATAGGATAGAAGTAAAGTTTGTTATTAAAGATTACATTTATAAAGGATACAACACCCCATGTTGAAAGGGGAATCAACCTTAATAATATTAGAGAAAGTGACAATGTTTATCACCATACTTTATAAGACAAGATAGAAATCAATGTTAGTACTAAGAATAATTTATGATTTATAAAGAATAGTTGATTCAATGTTAAAGAAGGAATATGACTGAAAAGGGACTTACAGTCCATAAACCTAACTATTATATTTTAAATGAAAAGTAATGAAAATTTATGTTGAATAATAATTAAAACACAAACAAATAAGTGAAGCCCATCAGGCTGAATTCAGAATGTAATTTAAAAGGGAAATACACTAGAAAACAATCATGGCTGTTTGTAACTAGGAAAACAGTTAACTGTCAAGAACATTTCAATGCAAATTGTATCAATTTCACAAAAAATCTTACTAATCTAAGAACAGTGAATGGACAATGATTGTATATCAGTTATTTCTACACAGAAATATTATTGTAATAATTTAATTCAAGAAAGATATGTTATTTTTTAAATGTCGACTAATTAGACTATAGTTAAAGTGTAACAAAATATGACCTTATGAGGTATCATTGTAAACTTTGAAAGGAAAGAAAAATAATAGTGATGTCATTTATTATCCCAAAGGAAATATAAGGGAATAAAATCATTGGGAAAATACTTAATAAATTTGAATAAAAATTCAAATATCTCTAACAATGTAAGTAAAGAGTAATGAAACAAGCATGGAATTATTAGTTACTATGACAACGAGTCATTTGAGGCTTATTTTTCCGTTAAATTATACAGACGCTGAAGAAACGGAGCGTGGGTACGCCACACAAGAAATTGGACAAACTAAAACTTTAATTTAAATAGTTATAACAAGTCAACTAGTGAATTCAAATGATCCCATGTGAAGAGACGTCGATCTGTACAGAATTAATGATGACCAGGAACGAAATTGAACCAACTAATTAAAGAAAAAAAACCAGACCAGTTTGAAGAAGACGCTGGAAGCCTACAACCAGCCCAAATTCGAAAAATACACGCCTACCCATGATGACCCTCCAACGTGAGACGAACTGATAAGTACCGAATAATTTCTTACTCCTAAAACCCCAAATCACTTAAATTATTTTCAAATGATAAAATTTCTAACTATTTAAAAGTAGTATTTTCTTTCAAAGGTAAAGGCATAATTTACTTATATTAAAAACCATTTATAAAGATAACCTTATTTGTAAACATAATTACTGTAACAGAAATACGACACTACGGAACAAATTGTACAAACACATTATAAATCCTAAGTACCTATAAGGTATAATAGTGTACTTTCTTTTCATGTAATCAACGTTTATGTCTATTTTCATGATCAAAAGAACTCCAGATTTTAAAAACATATTAATTTGTTGACATAACGGAACGATAGTGTTTTAAAATCGAAATTTGCCAACCTTGAGATGTTTATGTTTCACGCTCTAAGCCGGGGCATAATATTATAATCTGTTTATGATTCAATTGTCATATTTATTAATAATTAAATTTGTATTAAAAGATACAGTACAACACAATATTCTCTTGTTATTTCATAGGATTTATTTTTGTAAAATATTTGTGTGTTAGCGAAGTAGTAAGTATCAGCCAACTAGCGCTTGTTACGAGTGGCCGAGTCGACAACCTGAGTAGCAGCGGGAATAATTCGAACGCCACAGCTGTCCATGCTAATACCACATATTACTTTAAAAATTAAATGTTTTAATTGTTTTAATAAAAACAATTTGGCGCCACCCGGGAATCGTAATCCCTATGAATTGACAGGTAGGTTGTACTGGTGACATTGACAACGCTACGGACTCCAGTAGTGACGTCGATTTATGTAACAACCAGTGTGAGGCAAACACACTAATACATCATATAAACAAGTGTGAGACATTTCAACAGGTACGACCCCTAAATTCTACGTTACATATTGGCTTCCATCGCGGGGCTTAAACCAGGCGGACGTCATTTATTAACTCGTTACATATTGGCTTCCATCGCGGGGCTTAAACAAGGCGGACGTCTATTAATTGTTACAAAATATATTATGAAGATTGATAAAAGAAGGTGAAGAATGAGGAATTCAACAATTAATTTTAATAAAGAAATAAAAATAAATCTGTTCTAGTGGGGGAGCTTTATGTAACATTACATAACCCCTGCTCAGTACTGATAAAATATAAAGAAGTATTCATATAGTATAAGAATAATAAAGTCAGTAGTTACCCATTCCCCAAAGTCAGAAATGGGTGAGTAAGTATCATACTATGAAAATCTTTGTACCATAAAATACTGTAGCAATTGAAAACAATGTACTAAGTGTAATCATAAAAGTGCGGTGTGTACAAAGTGAGACATAATATGTTATGTGCAAATATTAAAAACTTAAAAGGACATCAATCACAAATAAGTGAAGATGCAGTGTTGTAGTAATAAACTGTAATACTAATGATAAGTTGTTGTAGTTTTGTGTTGCTAGGCCACAAAGGCAATATCAGTATAATTAAAATATTATTTTTGTTTATGTTTAAGGAATCCAGGGTTATATCAGAAATTAATAATGACTAATTAATATAAAATAAAGAGATGGGGTGGAAAACAAAATAGTGTAGACTAAGAATACATTAACTGAAATATAAGTCAGAAATAAACCAAGTTAAAAATCATTAAATTATAAAATACAAATAGCCAAGCTTAAGTAAAGATGTGAAGAAAACACTTATATAAATTAAATTTAATTATAGCTAAAATTTGTAAAGGAGTATTTTTTCTAAAAGAAGAAATGAAATAATAATAATTAATACTAGCCTATTTACTAAAACGGTACCTAGGTTAGCCAATAAAAAACCATCAATTTCTTGGTTACTAAGAGTAACTAATCAACAAGAAATTGTTAATTGTTAAATGGTATTTGAAGTGAGCCGATGAAAAAAGTAACGTCCAGTAAATTTTAAACGAATTTAATAACTATCATTCGGAAAAACCCCATACAAAATTAATGAAATGAGTCAGCACCATCCACTACATCTGAGACATCCAGGGAACCACAATAATTCACGCCAGAAGATAAATAAAAAACGAACATTCACCGAACCATTTCTTGGCCGAGACTTCACAACGATCAATCTTTGGGTGAGATCGCCTCTTTTAATAAATAAAAAAATTACACATCACCAATAAGTAACGAATACTAGAAACAGTACCACATATTCCAAGTTATAAGAAAACTCAGTGTGAACATTATAAACTTTATTTTATTTAACCAAAAATTTGTCAAATATGGGTACATTGTAAATCTATGGCAGCCATCTTTCTTTTCTTTGCTTTCTGTGAAGACACGTAGTCTGCACTCTGGCGGTTAAAAAACAAACTTGTTGAATCACATTTTAAAATAAACAAATATTATTTAATGTAAAGTATGATACTAATAAATATGCATTTCTGACTTTCTTAGAGTTCAAAGAAATAACCCTGAGATATATAATTAATTAATTTTAATTAATTTTCTTTCTAATAACTGTAATTGAATACATCTGTTGAGTTATATGTAATGTAAAACTAATATCGAAAAAATGTTGTGATTTCGAAAAATAATCGATTGTAAACTTATTTTTTGGAGACAATAATTTCCATTGAATTAAAATAAATTCAATAAATACCTTTCTTTTAGGTAATTGACTGTGTATTATTTCTGGTAGATAGCAGTTTTGTTACAGGAAACGAAGGAATAGAAGAGAAGAGTATGAATAATAGCTCCGTCATCAGAAATTATGAATAGCTACACAGAACATAACCTGAAATGGGTTCGTAAATAGAAAACAGCTGATGCAACGCACGGAAAAATTTAAACGACTAAATCGTATACAAAGAGAGTAATTCTCTCACTCTCTCTCCTACCCATTTTCACTGATAATCTAACACTCCTACCCATAACAACTGCACTGATATAATACGAAATAAAGAAAACTTGGTCAATATTTTTCATAATCACACACTCTCGATTTAAAAATAAATAACATTTTTAGGATACAAACGTATTACACATAACAGATAAAAAGACGTAGAAACCCCGATACAGGAGTCGTTTTTGTTACAACGTTGATGACATATTAATAGCATCAAGAACATTTTCAGAACACTTAGAACATCTTGAATATGTATTAGATAAATTACAAAATGGGGGTTTAACAGTTAATTGGGAGAAATCTTAAGTTTCTGCAAACTGAAATACATTGTTTAGGTTTCATTATTACTCCAGAGGGAATTCTAGCTAACCCTGATAAAGTAGAAGCTATTATGCGATTTCCAGAACCGAAGAATATTAAGCACCTACAAAGTTTTTTGGGTCTTTGTAACTTATATAGAAAATTTCAGAAAAACTACGAACAGGCGACAGCAAGATTGAGTGCCGTTCTACAGAAGAATAAACAATGGAATTGGGGAGAGAAGGAAAGGGATACATTTAAGGAGATAAAGAAAAAAATTTCAAATATGATAATGATGAATCACCCTGATTTCTTGAAAACTTTCTATTTGCAGACTGACGCAAGTAACGTCGCCTTTGGAGCAGAATTATACCAGGAGGATGGTGACAAAGAACATCAGACGACAGCCTTCGCCAGCAGATCCCTTTTGGTGGCCGAACGGAATTACACGACTACGGAGAAAGAATTGCTGAGTATCGTGTTCGCCGTAGGAAACTTCCGAACGTACATCTTGGGCAACAGGACAGTCATCAGAACCGACCACAAAGCATTGTCATTTCTAAACACGTGCCGATTAACCCATAGCCGACTAACCAGGTGGGTACTAACATTACAGGAGTATAATTTTTCATGGGAATATATTAAGGGGACAGACAATAAAGTACCAGACACTCTTTCCAGGGTAGATGTCATAGAAAATAAAACAGGGAGGGATTTTAAGGAGATAGAGATTTTTCGTTTAACAAGGGAAGATAGAATTTTTGGTGAGGAGTTAAGGGACATTAAGAACATGCAAAGATCAGAAAATAAATCGGGTAAAATAATTGCTAGTCTAGAAGTAGATATAGATGGGTCTGAATATAACACACATTTTCAAATATATCAGGGAATTCTGTTCAAGAAAGTAGAGGGGGGTGAACGTGATTGGAGGTTGGTTGTACCAGAAGAGTTAATAGATAAAATTATTTGGGATTGTCATGTAAGGTATGGGCATTTTGGGGCAAAAAAGTGTACAAATGTTTTAAAGGAGTCTTGTGTTTTTAAGAATATGGAGAGGTGAGTTAGAAGATTGTTATGGGTATACGATTTGTGTCAGAGGTCAAAAGTAGTGAATTATAGGGTAGAAGGGGAGTTGAATTATGTTAAAGTGGAGAGACCGTTTGATTTAGTGGCTGTAGATTTATATGGACCATTGCCCAAGGGTAGAGGTGGAGTAGTGTATGTTTTTGTTGTTTTGGACACTTTTTCTAAGTTTGTTAGGTTGTATAGGGTGAAGAGAGTGACGAGCCGGGTGCTGAGTGAAAAGATAACAAAAGACTGCATGATAAACGTAGGTAAGCCGAAGATAATTTTATCCGATTACGGACCCCAATTCATCAGCGGTAGGTGGAGACAGACTCTAGGCTGGGAAGGCATCATACCCAAGCATACGGCAGTATACCATCCACAGTCTAACCAGGCAGAGCGGGTAATGAGAGAGATTGGTAGGATATTTCGCGCGTATTGTCCCGCCAAGCATACTGATTGGCCATTATACGTGAAGAAAGTAGAAGAATGGTTAAATAGGTACCACCCACGAATCCACCGGGTTTATGCCGTATGAGTTAATAAAGGGAACCAGGCCACCTAGAATATTGGAACAACTTTTTGAGTATCCACCGGAAGATCAGACCATCGACAGGAATGTGAAGATACAACTAGCAAATGAGAGTTTACTTACCAAAGGGGAAAGGAGAAAGCGGAGACATGATGAAAAAGGTAAGTGGACTAAATATGAGGTAGGATAATTAGTATTGGTAAGGAGACACGATTTGTCTAGCGCTCAAGATAAAGAAATAAAGAAGTTTTTTCTGTTATACGAGGGACCCTATGAAAAAATAGAGGTAAAGATGAATAATGCTTACGTATTGCGAAACCAAGCAACACAGGAGATAGTGGGTACACAGAACGCTACGAATTTGAAGTTATATTGGTCATAATAAGTAATTGAATTTTAATATATTTTGTTTGTTTTCAGAAGGGACTCTCCCCCATTTTCGGGCGGTCACAGACTCACCAACCCTGACCGTGGGTTTTGGCTGTTTGGAGGCGGGCGATGGTAAGCAGTAACTTTCTTCGGGTGGTGAAAACGACGATGGTCCGGCTTCACAAAATTGGTATCAATTAGAATGGTGAGGGGGACCCCTAAGGTTCGTGGGTGAAAATTATTGTAAGTAGTGCATAAGTTGGCACGGCCACACGAACCAACAGTTGCCTGATTTTGGCAATTTTCAAATATAAACAGGTGTGATTTGCGATCCGATATCCCATACTAAACAGAATGATGGAATAATATAAAAGTTGTTGGGAAACGAATTGCAAATTTTCAGTATATTTTAGCAAAAACATGGTTTCTAGAGATGGGGTCGGAGATGGTCAGACCCCATATGTTAATGAGTATGAGCTGAAAGCACGTTTGGCAGCATTGAAGGAACTGTACAAAGAGGCTCTAAAAATAGTGTAAATGTAGTGTATGAATTATAATTTTGTATAGGTAGGTAGATTATAGTTTAGGAAACAAACAAATATTTTGTTGTACTCACTATTTTGTGTTCATGAGAATCACGATAAAGAAGGTTAAGAAAGAAAATGAATGGTGCTATAGCACATAATCCATACTAGGAACTTCATATAATGAGAATTGGAAATTTTTGATGCAAGTATATAATATACATTATTTACTTGTGATTCCCCACTTTCGGGCGGTCACGGCGCCCTGACCGTGGATTTGGATTATTGGTAGCAAGTGTAGTTAGGCAGATTGTGTCCGAGCCATACTTGGTATTATTTTCAAAATTGGTGAATTTAGAAATCAAACGGGGGGGGTAAATCAGGGGAATCACCAAACTATGGAACAGCGGCTACCATCGAAGGGGTTGGTAGTGCCGTGTTAAGGGCTTATAAAGTAATATTTAGTAGGATTACTGGTGTCCGCGGACATCAGTAATGACGAATTTTGTATAACGTTGCAACAAGAACGGGGTAGGCAGCGTCTACACCCTAAAAACTTCAGTTCTTGTGGATACACATGGGCGCTACAGTCCACCATCAGGAAATAATAGTGTGTGTGGAAAAGGAGCTGGCAGTTACAAGCAAGGGGCACAGATAACGCATCTCTGCACAAGGTAAATACCTAGACCGACCAACAGGTGGTTTACCTAATTTTAACTGGGTAAAAGGGGGAAAATAATAAAATGATGAAGTACGAGAGGTAGCTGAGAAATCAGTGAGGAGTAATGACCGTAATGGTGGGACAATCAAGTTCACTTACTCTAATTAGAGAGTTGGTGATTGATGACCCAGTTCCTGTTCGGTCATGTTTACTATGAGTTTATGATTCAATGATTAGTGATTGTTACGTTCTACTTACTTACTTTTACAAATTTCATAACAACTAAACTTTATTTACTTTTACACTTTCGGCTAGTGCAGCCGAAATGTTGTTTATTGCCAACATGAAGTTTTACTCACCAAGGTCCAGGTGTTCGAATTAGACATGCTGAAAAAATTGACAAGATGGTTGCTTGAAATGATTACCTCAAATTTACTTGTATTTTTGCAAACTTGTATTTATTCATTATTTTGGTTATTATATATTGATGACAATGGCAAAAATTACTCCCTCCATCTTTTACACTTTTACGATCCAAAAATAAATACAATACATTGTTTTACTTTAACTCGAACCTTTCTTCCAGATATTATCTCAAATTAATTTATTAAACATTGAAATAGATGCTGAAAATTACTAAACTACCTTCTATTAACGTAAACCAGTGCTTTTATTCTTTAGATTAAATTAGGTACCTCCACACACACACACACACACACTCACTCACACTATTTCACCCGGTACATTCTTTTTATTGAGCTCAATTTAAAGGTGTCAGTATTTTAAATAAAATTTAAAATGTCTACTTCCCTGCTGATGCGTAGAAATTCGACGCCCCAGGCGTCAACTTGTGGCTTACACTGCTTGGTGTTTTTCGTAATGCTCTCTTCCACATTTTACGGCCGAACTGTTAATTTACTGCAAATTTTCTCACTGTCTCTATTTGTTTGTTATAATACTGTTTAGATTAAAATATATCAAATTAATCACATTTTTAGTTGCTTTGCGGGCGAAAACGGTACACAGCCGGCGGCGAGCAGAACTGCCCACGTCCGCTTGGTGTTGATGTTAATTGCCGACTGAGAACGAATGTATTGCGTTATTTTCTGAGGTGGAGAGGGTGTCACGTCACCAATCTTATTGTCTTCAGACTATGACGACTCAAATTTTAAGGCGAGGCTAATTGCGCACTGCATTCTCAAATGACGTATTTGCAGGCTTGGCTTGTTGACTTAATCGGTCAGAGTTCGTTTGGCTAAAAATAGCTGTTGTTTTGTGTATGCCCTGTTGACCTTGATACAATTTACACTCGCTGGATATTACGTCGTTATAAAACTTTACAAAACTTTACCATCCATTATTATTTATGCTTTTTAATTACAACAAAATTTATATTTGTTTTCCCCAAAACCACTACAAAGGACAGAAATGTACCGTTACAAGACCCCCTCAGTGAGAGGTTTTATGCCGAAGCATAAAAACTCTCATTGACACACTCATACTTCCTAAAGGGATCAGCCAGGATATGTCGCCACAACCCCCTTTACGGTTTATAAAATAAAAAAATAGTTAACTTACCCCCTGGTCCAGTGACTGTGACTGCACCTGAATTACCTTACTGGACTTCTCTCTCGAGATCCCAACACCGCAAGGCCAGTCAGGCACTTGACGCTCCTGCTCTGATACACTGGCCAGCTCAGTACCGCCGCCACAGCATCACCAGACACTGAAACATCAAATTAAAAATCAAATAGTGGCCTTGTATAATACCATATCCCTAACTGATCTGTTTCCCTTTAGCTGTGTACTGGTTTGCTTTAAGAAGCACTGGTTTTTTCCTTAAATCCTAACCTATATATGAATACAATATTTACTATAACAGGATATAAAACATTCAACCTCAATATCGACATTCTTTATACCCTTATCTTGTTACATCTTATTCCCAAAATTCAAAATATTTCTCTGATTCTATCAGAATTTAAATAAACATCTCCCATTTCAACATTATAAATACCTTCCCTCATAAAATTAATATTTCAAAACAATTAAATTCATTTATAAAATTATATATACAACAAAACACCTTTAAGTCTACTACTTTAGAACAAATTATCTACTTAAAAATGTCAATCATCTTCCATTGTCATAATACTTCTTAATTCAAAACAAAATCATTTAGTTCTCTCCTCAGATCCTCAACATAATTCATTTTAATATTCATTAATGTGTTACTAATAATCTAGTAACCTCCTTCCACACACACTATGGCCTATAACTAAATCTATTCCATTCACACTAACATAATAAAACATAGTAAACCCTCACAATGAACATAAACGTCATTACATTAAAATAAACATCTCAGTTGCTTCTGAATAAAATTTCCAACATTCTAAAACTTTAACCTCAGTTAAACCTGTTAATACTCAACCTTTAATTATTTACCACTTCTTATACAATTAGATTCTCCAAAATTCAAATTTATAATCAACCTTCATTTTACCTAACATTTCGTTTATTTTTACATTTCCACTATGAATTTTCTCTATTTAACATTTTCATCATTAATTAGTTTGGGTGATTCTCTGTCATTCACAATGATATGATTTTTTGAATGGGCATTTATACATATAACCTTACTCCCTTTCTTCCTTCTAACAACCACTAACAGATTTGCATAGGGTGACACCAATCTCTCAATATTTATCACCACTAAATTCTCTAATTCTCTAAATCATTTTCCTCTTTCTACAAAATACCTGATACCCTCTTTGTACCTAGGATGTGTGTTCCCGAACCTGCAATTCCCATTCATACCCTTTTGCCCTCCCTGGAATCTCGGCAAACACTCTTCGAAACTTCTCAATCACCTGCCACAACGACGTACGTTGATCACTCCCTACACACCACCCTCACTACAAAATTTCACCATCACCTATTTACTCTCCATTTACATCACTCTCTTTCTCTACATATATGCACTCCCGCTACTGTGTCCCTACTACTACCCCGTTTCTGTATTACTTTTATTCCCAAAAATTCTTATTTTGTCTAACACCCATTTAAATTAACTCTGACTGACTCAATGCCTTATTGAAATAATTATCACCCAAACTCTATCTTTGACCACCTTTTACATTAATATGATCATTGAAAATTACACTAGAAAATTCATCACGTACCTCATAATAACAATATAACTCAACATCTGAACATATTGTATGTTAATCATTTACTGTTCATTATAGAATCTAAATCTCAGAAAATCATTTAACTTCATTATCAAAATTCCTCTATACAACATTAATTAATTAATTAACTACTCTCCAATTATTTAATTCAATCAATTATTTTAATTATATTTTAAATTTTCACATTTACTCTCATCATTTATTTAGTCTGAAAAAATGTTATAATTATTATTAAATCAATTCCTCTTACATACATACACTGTTTACACAAAATAAAGAATACATCTTAATGCAATACACAAATACATTTAACATTAACACACAAAAGAATATACAATCCAAATTATCATCTGTTATCATTTACCACAAATAATTTCACAATGCAATCCATGTCAAAACCACACTATTCACATAATTAAATGTTCGTGAACAACAACGGTTTAACCACCATCATCGAATAACAATCTGCTCTTACGACTACACAAATCATTTTTTAGTAAATACATTATATTATTACCATCAACATAATGGCTATTTAATTTTTCATATTCTTCCACAAAATCATTATAATTAATAGGATTATTCCATATTATTATATCATATATCTTGTCACCATAGAGTATAGTCATGTTGCCTTTGGTATAATCTGTCACCACTAGGTACGTTATAAATTCATCATTAACATCATCATCTACTGCTGCTACATCCGCTTCAACACAAGGTAAGATTTCAATATAATTATTCACTCTCTCTATACCTAACCTTTCTACTAATTCTGTATAATTTCTACCCACCTTAAATAACTTTATCTCCCCATCAACACACAACTCTATTTCAAAATATCCCTCACCATAACAATGCCATTTCTCATTTTCTCTACTAACCCATGCAGAAGGTAATACAACTTTGCTACTACACCATCTGGCTCCACCAGATGCACAAAAAATCAAGGGACAATTATTTGTAGACCATACGTCTCCCAAATACACTCGTGAAGCATTTTCTTCACCCACAACCACAACACCACGGGAAAATTTTACCCTCTGCAACCCCTCTACCTGTAAACTCTCTCTACACTTTCTCTCTAACTCATCAATACTTTCTATCACTTAATTATCAAATTCTACTCCCACTATAACTTCATCAGCACTCTCACTATTCACAACCTTACTCTCTAACACCATATTTTTAATTATATTATCATTTTTCTCACCCCTACTTACCGTTTCGTCTTTATTTTTATTTAATTTATCGGTCTCTTTACCACTTTCTACCCCCAACTATAATCTCATAATTGTAATTAACATCATTACAACCACTTACCATATTTGATTCACCTGTATCCTCCTTTAATTGATATTTATCTCCTTCCCACTTCTTGTCTTGTTTATCAAGAACATCCTTTAGTTTATTAAAACCCTTATCTATCAGTTCCTTCCTTTCATCTAATATTGTGTTTAACTCATCAAATCTAGCATTTAAGTTACTATTTATTTCATCAAATTTAGCATTTAAGTTACTATTTTGCTCTTTCATAAGGAATTTCATCATATTTATTATGTCACTATTATCGTCTTTTTTGTTTTCATACCGAGTTGAGATGGGTGTTACTTGGATTGTATTTGATTTGGTGGCACTAGACTCACCGATCTGGCTAACTGGGGTTGAGTGAACGCCCATCTCACTAGTGAATGTTTCGTCAGTTATGCTGACTTCTACTTTCTTATCATCATTAGTATTCATTGTGCTTATTTCTAATATATGTATGTGAACAATCTGTTAACATACACAAATTTATGAATAATGTCCCTAGTTCTGGGCGCCATTTATTAATATACAAATTGCATACTTATTTTTGTGTATTTATTTATTATGTGAATCTTACAATAATTATGGTATTTACCATAATTATTAGAGCACATGTCATCATCACTATCTTTGTTTCTTGTTGGGTCCATAGTTCGTATTAAGCGTAAATAGAGACAGTTTGGTGATTTGAAATGAAGTTATCAACATCAAGATGGTAGTAAATCAACGTATTTTTTATTATTTCGAATTTAAAAAGTAAATCGTCATACATTACAATGGCTGCCTTATCGTGACCAAGACAAAATGGTGGTCATATTCTAACTATTATATTCATTAGTCATGACTTTAAATACTTCGTTATATTGTTTGATTAACTAGATAATTTTATTACTTTGCAGCTATTAACATACTTAAGTGTTTCCATTTGATTTATACTGCTATAATCTTTAACACAAACCAACGCCTCAGTTTTGTTACCGGCATTGCTTGATACACTCTTCCTCTCTCTCACTCTCTCCCTGTCATCACAATATTATTCAAGATACCGTAAAACGGGGTGAATAGAAACAGTGGGGTGAATAGAGACAAAACTTCATATACATATATTACTTTGAATATATATATAATTACTGGAAATTATTTTTAACTATTATTGCTTTTGGGTTGGCAACACTTTAGACCAACAAGGAAATTATGTTTTGTTTGTGTGGCAGCACTGTAGGTTGACGTTTATCCTAGTGTCTCTCTTGAAAGTTTTCAAGACGTTTTCCTACCTACTTTGAACTTATCTGGTAAGTAAACATGTATTCTATATGTGATAGTTAATGGCATTGTAAATACTACCTATAACATCAATATAAAACAGTAAGGGTTGGTTTTTGTTTTAGTTTTAACGAAATCAGCTCTGAGAATTTTCATATTTTTTAGGTTACGTTTTTAAAGTTTGTGAAACATAACAATTCTGGTGTTTCTATTCACCCCACAACAGCAAAATTAAAAAAAAAAATCTAGTATGCCATATTAATACTATATAAAAACCTATTATCCATTCTCTAGTTATGTTATATGCATAACTAACATATCTGTGTTGTTTCAGAGTTGCTGTTCAAATATGCCACGGAAATACAAACCCATCGTTGGAGGCGGTTACAAAAAACACAGTCCTGATCATATAAAAAAATGCCCTCTCTGACATCGAATCTGGCGTTAGCCTGCGGAAAGCAGCTGAAAAACATGGGATTCATTATAGTATACTATACAGACACCTAAAAAGAGGCCCAGACATTAAACATCAGGGTGGACAAACTGCCTTGTCTTTTGAAGAAGAAAAGCTGTTTGTAGATAGATTGAAAATATGCAGCGAATGGGGCTATCCTATCGACTCTACAACCTTACGACTTCTAGTAAAGGACTTTCTGGACAGAAGGGGGAAGGAAGTGAAAAGATTTAAGGATAATCTCCCCGGTCGTGATTTTGTGGAATCATTTATGAGACGACACAAAGCTCAATTGGCAGCGCGAATGTGCCAAAACATAAAACGCTCCAGAGCCGGTGTAACACCAGAAACCATCAACAGTTACTTCGATGAACTGTCAAACGAATTAGAGAATGTGCCGCCGTCTAATATAATAAATTATGATGAGACCAACCTTACGGATGATCCGGGAAAACGAAAGGTAATCACACGGAGGGGAACTAAATATCCTGAAAGGGTCATGAACTCTTCAAAGGCATCAATCTCCGTGATGTTTGCAGCCACTGCAGACGGCACTATACTACCCCCTTATGTTGTGTATAAGGCTTTGCATTTATATCAAAGCTGGACCGAAGGCGGGCCAAATTATGCAAGATATAATCGGACGAAATCTGGCTGGTTCGATTCGTTCTGCTTCGAGGATTGGGTCCTTACAGTTGCTGTCCCATATCTGAAAAAGCTAGAAGGGAATAAATTTCTCATTGGAGACAATTTATCTTCGCACCTGTCCTTAGAATCAGTTAAGCTGTGTCAAGACAACGACATAAGATTTATATTCCTACCAGCAAATTCAACACACCTAACACAACCGCTGGACGTGGCATTTTTTCGGCCTTTTAAAACTACTTGGCGCCGAATATTAGAGGAATGGAAGAAAGGCCCAGGAAGAAACGAGGCAACAGTTCCTAAGGATAAATTTCCTCTGCTTTTGAAAAAGTTGTGTTACTCCTTGAAGGAAGAAAATGTTATTGCAGGGTTTAGGAAATGCGGGATTGCGCCTCTAGACCGCAATAAGGTGTTGCCAATGCTCCCAGGTACTGGTATAGTACACAAAAACCAGGATATGAACAACCTTGAAGAATCCACTAATGCTGTTGACAATAGCTTTAAAGAACTCCTTCAAAGTCTTAGGCAAGACCAGACTCCTAAACCAAGGAAAAAAAGGACAAAAGTAACTGTCCAACCCGGCAGAAGTGTTAGTGTTGATGACTTTGAGCACGTGGATGGGGAGGATGTAACCCCCCCCATACTTCACTTTACAGTGACCCAAGCCCTTGTACATCTAAACAGGCCAAGCCAACGAAAAAAAATACCAAGAAAAACAGAAAACGTCTTGATTCATCATCAGAGGATGATGGTGCCTACTCAGTGCAGGACAGCGATGAAGACCTGATTTTGTCCTCTTCAGATTATTCTGATCAAGATGAAAATACTGGTATCTCCATAAGCCAAGGTGACTATATGGTGGTCAAAGTATATGGAAAAACAAAAACATCTTTTAGATGTTATGTTTGCAAAGTTAGTTACCTTAATGACGATGACTTTTGTTGGAACATTTTTAAAAAGAGTTCCTCAAACCAAAAAGTTCACAATGACTGAAGAAGATTCTTTTGTCTCGAGAAACGATGTCGTCCGAAAACTGTCGTCGCCAGTTCTCAGTTCAAGTGCTCGTTTCAAAGACATGCTATGTTTTGAGGATGATCTGTCTGATTTAACAGTTTATTAATGATACAGTACCAGGGTCATGGTAAAGAGTTGTGTTCTGTTTGTTCACCTTAAGTTTGAATACATTAACCCTGTGACATAAACATTTTTGTATTACTTACTTTTTACATTAATTAACCATTATCTTGTGAAATAAATGTTTATCTATGTATTTCCTAATAGAAAAATATATATTTCGTAGTTTCTATTCACCTCTCTTTGGTTTTAAAAGAAACAAACATGGTTTTATAACACTGTTTCTATTCACCCGTATTTTCGGGGTGATTAGAAACACCATGTTTTTATTTTTTTTAATTTTATTGAAATAAAATAATTTAATAATAATATCATAAGCTGATAGGGGCAATACAGACCTGAGTTTTGGGTAGTATTTTTTTTGTTTTAACTTAACAAACAATAAGTAAATTTTTAATCCAAAGTTCAAATTTGTTTCTATTCACCCCGTTTTACGGTACATTTTTGTTTTAGGTATTATTAATTTTGAGCTCAATTATTTAAAAGAAATTTTGATTGCAATTTTGACTTTCCTGCTACTTCGTGCTATCCACATTGAACGGTCATCATCGTCCGGCCAGGTGTGCGGCGTAGTTTCCGTATTTGCTGGGTGTTTCTGTCACTGACTTTACATTGTTAACTAAATGATAATTGTGAAGCACTAACTCTTGTTAATTACATTTCTGTCACTGATTTTAACACATTTTATCTGGCTGACCTTTTGCCAGCAACATTGATAGCATCTTCACTCTATGATGGTATTCAACAAACTGAGAGTGGATGCTATGTACATTTTGCGTAAGTGTGTGCGCATTGACGTCATTGTCTGGTGTATCGAAATAGGAAACGCCCTGATTATGCGTCATTGTTGTTACGTCCTGTATGTTTTTTTAATGACGTTTTGTATTGTTGGCCAATGACAATTATATAACGCTGTGTGTCGCCGGTCACGTACCCTTGACCTTGGAATCGTCCCACACCGATGTAACTGCGTTGTTTTCGTTAAACACAGGGGAAATTGCCCTACCCATTTACATGTGTGCAAAATACAATAAAACACAATAAAATAATTCCTTTTGTACCATAAATATGAAAACAGGCTTTTGTCCTGTTACAAATCTTATAACATAACCCTATCTGACACTCTCGTCATCATCTATATTTCTAAGTACATACCAATTTACTCATTCTAAACAACCATCATGTTTCTCACAACAGGTCCACATTTGTATAAATTTCATTTATGCAAATGGTCCCTGTTCGGGCGCCATTTGTTACATTCTACTTACTTACTTTTACAAATTTCATAACTAAACTTTATTTACTTTTACACTTTCGGCAAGTGCAGCTGCCATGTTGTTTATTGCCAACATAAAGTTTTACTCAACAGGGTCCAGGTGTTCGAATTAGACGAGCTGAAAAAATTGACAAGATGGTTGCTTGAAATGATTACCTCAAATTTACTTGTATTTTTGCAAACTTGTATTTATTCATTATTTTGGTTATTATATATTGATGACAATGGCAAAAATTACTCCCTCCATCTTTTACACTTTTACGATCCAAAAATAAATACAATACATTGTTTTCTTTAACTCCAGCCTTTCTTCCAGATATTATCTCAAATTAATTTATTAAAGAGATAGATGCTGAAAATTACTAAACTACCTTCTATTAACGTAAACCAGTGCTTTTATTCTTTAGATTAAATTAGGTACCTCCACACACACACACACACACACACACACACACACACTCACACTCACACTGTTTCACCCGGTACATTCTTTTTATTGAGCTCAATTTAAAGGTGTCAGTATTTTAAATAAAATTTAAAATGTCTACTTTCCTGCTGATGCGTAGAAATTCGACGCCCCAGGCATCAACCTGTGGCTAACACTGCTTGGTGTTTTTCGTAATGCTCCCTTCCACATTTTACGGCCGAACTGTTAATTTACTGCAAATTTTCTCACTGTCTCTATTTGTTTGTTATAATTCTGTTTAGATTAAAGTATATCAAATTAATCACATTTTTAGCTGCTTTGCGGGCGAAAACGGTACACAGCCGGCAGTGAGCGGAACTGCCCACGTCCGCTTGGTGTTGATGTTAATTGCCGACTGATAACGAATGTATTGCGTTATTTTCTGAGGTGAAGAGGGTGTCATGTCACCAATCTTATTGTCTTCAGACTATGACGACTCAAATTTTAAGGCGAGGCAAATTGCGCACTGCATTCTCAAATGACGTATTTGCAGGCTTGGCTTGTTGACTTAATCGGTCAGAGTTCGTTTGGCTAAAAATAGCTGTTGTTTTGCGTATGCTCTGTTGACCTTGATACAGTTTACACTCACTGGATATTACGTCGTTATAAAACTTTACAAAACTTTACCATCCATTATTATTTATGCTTTTTAATTACAACAAAATTTATATTTGTTTTCCCCAAAACCACTACATGGACAGAAATGTACTGTTACAAGACCCCCTCAATGAGAGGTTTTATGCCGAAGCATAAAAACTCTCATTGACACACTCATACTTCCTAAAGGGATCAGCCAGGATATGTCGCCACAACCCCCTTTACGGTTTATAAAATAAAAAAATAGTTAACTTACCCCCTGGTCCAGTGACTGTGACTGCACCTGAATTACCTTACTGGACTTCTCTCTCGAGATCCCAACACCGCAAGGCCAGTTAGGCCAGTGCCTACTTGACGCTCCTGCTCTGACGCGCTGGCCAGCTCAGGACCACCGCCACAGCATCACCGGACACTGAAACATCAAATTAAAAATCAAATAGTGGCCTTGTATAATACCATATCGCTAACTGATCTGTTTCCCTTTTGGCTGTGTACTGGTTTGCTTTAAGAAGCACTGGTTTTTTCCTTAACTCCTAACCTATATATGAATACAATATTTACTATAACAGGATATAAAACATCCAACCTCAATATCGACATTCTTTATACCCTTCTCTTGTTACATCTTATTCCCAAAATTCAAAATATTTCTCTGATTCTATCAGAATTTAAATAAACATCTCCCATTTCAACATTATAAATACCTTCCCTCATAGAATTAATATTTCAAAACAATTAAATTCATTTATAAAATTCTTATATATAACAAAACACCTTTAAGTCTACTACTTTAGAACAAATTATCTACTTAAAAATGTCAATCATCTTCCATTGTCATAATACTTCTTAATTCAAAACAAAATCATTTAGTTATCTCCTCAGATCCTCAACATAATTCATTTTAATATTCATTAATGTGTTACTAATAATCTAGTAACCTCCTTCCACACACACTATGGCCTATAACTAAATCTATTCCATTCACACTAACATAATAAAACATAGTAAACCCTCACAATGAACATAAACTTCATTACATTAAAATAAACATCTCAGTTGCATCTGAATAAAATTTCCAAACATTCTAAAACTTTAATCTCATTTAAACTTGTTAATACTCAACCTTTAATTATTTACCACTTCTTATACAATTAGATTCTACAAAATTCAAATTTATAATCAACCTTCATTTTACCTAACATTTCGTTTATTATTACATTTCCACTATGAATTTTCTCTATTTAACATTTTCATCATTAATTAGTTTGGGTGATTCTCTGTTATTCACAATGATTTGATTTATTGAATGTGCATTTATACATATAACCTTACTCCCTTTCTTCCTTCTAACAACCACTAACAGATCCAGTCTCTCAATATTTATCACCACTAAATTCTCTAATTCTCTAAATCATTTTCCTCTTTCTACAAAATACCTGATACCCTCTTTGTACCTAGGATGTGTGTTCCCGAACCTGCAATTCCCATTCATACCCTTTTGCCCTCCCTGGAATTTCGGCAAACACTCTTCGAAACTTCTCAATCACCTGCCACAACGACGTACGTTGATCACTCCCTACACACCACCCTCACTACAAAATTTCACCATCACCTATTTACTCTCCATTTACATCACTCTCTTTCTCTACATATATGCACTCCCGCTACTGTGTCCCTACTACTACCCCGTTTCTGTATTACTTTTATTCCCAAAAATTCTTATTTTGTCTAACACCCATTTAAATTAACTCTGACTGACTCAATGCCTTATTGAAATAATTATCACCCAAACTCTATCTTTGACCACCTTTTACATTAATATGATCATTGAAAATTACACTAGAAAATTCATCACTTACCTCATAATAACAATATAACTCAACATCTGAACATATTGTATGTTAATAATTTACTGTTCATTATAGAATCTAAATCTCAGAAAATCATTTAACTTCATTATGTGAAGTTACTCACTTTTTGCACTGCCATTTACTACATTACACTCATCATGAAATAATACTTACCGCTGCCAGAATTTCACTTACCGTCATGGTCCCCGTAAAACTTATCTTTTGAAAACTGCCCAAGGTCGCCACGATATTTTTTCTAAAAGGTAAAATATCGAAAACTTATATACTCTTGCCCTTATAAAAAATCCCGCTATCTGACTGTAATAAAATTTCAGAAAACCCCCGATTTCGTTAGACGAATTTTTTCAACACAGAAATGAGGAAGTGGTAATGACGAAATAACTTAGACTAACACATTTTAGTGGTTAAATGAATGCTTTACTTACTAAGCACGGACATCCTTAATCCAAAAACCACAAAGGAAAGAAAACATAAACTAAGTTGGTTACATTACTCTTATATTAATTATATGCTTTTTACTCACAAAGTAGCCCAGCTTTGCTCATTCTCTCTACCACACCCCATACAAACCCTTTTTGAAATGTTCTAAAAAGCTAACAGAAAAATTAGTTTGATATGCGCGAGGTCCGCCGAGCACGTGCTTTCGTTTCGGTCACATTTTATGTTAGTAGCCGCACTTGAATCGTCACTGTACTGTACTGCACTGTTTGTAATATCGTTCACTTCCTCGGTCCCGGTCGGTCTTCCTGAATTACTTACATTTTCCGAAAACTTGACCAACCGGGCCCGAAAACAAAATATAAGCGTCTGTAACGGAACTCTGTATCTCGTTGACCACTTGGCGTCTCTGACTACTGTCGACTGTCACCGAGAACGTAACAGGTACATGTTGCTTTCTCTGGAGGGAAATTGTGGTTCACTGCCACTATGTTTTCATCGCTCAAGCCCAGTTGTTGTGAGCTAACCATTTTATATATGGAATAGGGGAATTATATTCCGGTTACCAAAGTACAATATTGGCTTTGGCTCTGCTGATGTCATAAATAGTAGGCGGGGCGTTAGCAGTGTTTCCGGAAAGTCTTGGAGAAGACGATGCATATTCTCGCTCTTTGGCCATCTTGAGTTCTTAGTCCAGAGTGTGGGTAGGCGCCCCTGCTTGGCGTGCGCAATGCCACACTCTCGCATAGTTCTTAGAAATTTGTGGAGGTGCAAATTCTTCAGCCGCATTACACAACAACAACTGCGTCTATGCCTTTGTTTCAAACTGTTTCTTAACACCGTTCTGTTACACAATGGAAATAACGTTGCCATGCATTCTGTTATAATGGAATGAATTACGTTGCACAAGAATTTTCACAACTTTTTTACAAGCCCGCCCAAAATAAAAGAAATAAAAGATATAAATGCCCCATACGGTTAAAAATAAAAAATACCCAAAAATTGACCCGCTACAATACCCCCTCGATGAGAATTCTGCTGTTCATAACAGAAGAAATCTCATCGACAAACCCCGAAGAGGACCGGTGAGGAACTGGTGCCAACAACTCCCTGGTTCTTAATCTCATGGGTACACGACCCCCCTGGCTCAGCAACTATGGGCTCATCTGAACGAGATCACTGGACTTCTCCGCAAGAGATCCCAACACCGAGACATCGAACAGACTCGTACCACAGCGCACCTCACCTTCTAGCATGCTACCCCCAAAATCCTCACTCCCTGGCTCAGACTATTCCAGGTCCTCAGCCGATATGGTTCCCCTTGTATGAAAGCTGGGCTGCCTTTAGCAAATACTGGGCTCACACACACTCACATTACATGTTAACCTACACATAGTACAATAAAGAATTCCTTTTAAAATTTATAAAAAAATTTAAAATAATATTTTATCAAGAAAAAAAATTCTCTTCATTATTTTTTCTTTTTCTTTTAGAATGACTTAAAATAAGTGTTTCTTCTACTTGAACAAATCCTTAACCTAACATGTCTTAGTCTAACGATACAGTGCAGTACAAGAAATCAGTAAACTAAACATGGTAAATACACATAATAAAACAACCACTACCTAAAATATGCATTCGCTGGCAGGCGAAAAATCTTTTTTTTTTTTTTTTTCAAAAAAAATTAAAATTCCCAAAAAATTTTAAATTTATTCAAATGTTTCCTTCATATGCAAAATTATTTAAAATTGGTTTAAATCAGTTAAATAAACAAATTAAAATTAACTTCCTACTATACAGGCTTAGTAGGTATATGAACTCATCAGCTGATCGAAAGTAGGTCAAGTCCAAGACCCTTGACCTACATATGTTATGCACAATTTCTATCTGAAATACATTTGACATCTGTAAAATCCTATCTTGAAATACAAAACATAATAAAATAAAACATTTAAAATAACAAAATATTATTATAATAATCAAGTTGACATTTAAATTATTTAAAATAAACAATTCTTGACTTTACATTACTTTCAAATTTTATCAAAATTCTGTCACTGGTTTCGAAAAAATAAAAATTTTATATTCTTTATCATAAATCTCTCTTTTTATTCAACAATCCTACTTCAATCTACGGTGGGTGATGTAAATTATTTATTCTCATTTACTGTATTAGATCTGTATACATATATAACCTTTCTCCATATGACTCTAATATTAATCAACTTCAATTCCCATGACACCCATCTCTACCAAAATATCTACTAATCAAGACACTCTAAGCCCCAACTTATCATTGAACTCAAATCGTCACCTTCTCTCTATATATAAAAAAATATACTCTAACCCTTTGTACATAGGATACGTATTTCCATCCCCAAAGCTCATTCCCTTATGTTGGTTCCTGGACCCTCCCTAGGTAACCCTTTCCGGCGCCAATCGGTCCTAATCCCGTCCCAACACTTGTTGCGGACTCCCCAAATACACTACCCCCTAATACAAAATTGCCATCCCCAAAAAATCTCACTCTCATTACCTCACTACAAATACAACAAAATAACCTCATTAATTATAAACATATCATTCAAAACTATACAATTATTCTCCGTAACTACTGTGTCAACATCAATAATTCTCAAAATTCAATAATATACATTTCTTCAAAACAACATCACATTATATTCATCTCTACTATTTCAACTTCAACTTTGAATTCAAACTTGGACAGATCTACATGTCCCATAAAATATTTATCACCCAAAAAACTATCTCTTATTAGATTTCACAAATCGTTAATTTATTTCTCATTGTAGCAAATTATTTTTTATAATACATTAAAACATTACCTTGAACATCAAGTACTTATAACATTTACAAACCAATATACCAGTGACCTGTTATTGCTGATCAGCTGATATCCTAACACAATGAAAATACATCTCACAATTGAACAATTTACATGAAATATATATATATATATTTATTTATCCTTACTCCTCACCTCCTTGTTTCCCATTTCTCTGCTTCTGGTCATTTATGTTAACCTGCCAGACGATTTAATTATTGGCTTAGAAAAAAAATACACACACATTTTTCATTTATTATTAAAATTTTTAATTATTATTTTTATTGACCACAATTTTTTCCAATAATCTCTTATTACTGAATTAAAATCTTAGTTACCTGTTTTTGTTATACATGATTATAAAATTTTCATACTTACAGTTCAGTTAACATGATATACACACAAAACATAATCACCATATCACAATACTTTTCACCTCACCTCTGTAACATTTAACACAAAAATATTAGTTTACATCCAACAATTCCTTTAATTACAAAATTCATCTCGTAAAACCATTTGTCTTCGAAACACAAAAAAAATTCAATTATAACTTTTAAATCAATCAAATTATTTCAAATATTTCAAACTGTTTCAATTAAATTCATTCTTAAAATACAAATTCCAATACTATCAAAATATTTACCACTAGCCAATTACTGTTGCCAAACTTACTGTTATTATCCCTTTAAATTGCAAAATATTATTATTACAACAATTAATTACCTACATACACTGTTCACTTAACCACAATGCATACAATTGGCTTTACTACATATTTATTTACAAATCTGATTCATTATTTATTCAGTTATCACGTCTCAATGTCCCACTCAGCTAGGTCAAACCCTCTAAAACAAAATATTTAACTGTTTTATGGTTTAGCCTCCATCGTCAAAAAGATACCTCACATATTTATAGCATAAATAATTTTTATTTACATCCAATTTATTATTATTATTCTTATTATAAACCGTTACCTCTGTGTCATTCATTTTCCCTTTTATTATTTCATAAGACTTGTCACCATTATTTGTTTTTATCCCGCCTCCGTGAATATTCGTTGTTACACCCAGGTAAGTTATTTTCTCATCATATTTCTCCACTACAAGTACACTAATTCTTCCTACAGGTACATATTTATCATCAATATAATCATTGTCTACTACTACACAAGGTATGTCTACACTATTCATCATAACTCCCTTAATATCCATCCTCTCTATCAGCTCTACATAACCTCTATTTATCTTGAACCACTCTAACTCTTTCTCTCTCTCATAATCACTTTCATCACAATACCTGTCACAACACCACTGACCTACTTCGCTCCATGCAAAGGGCACAACAAACTTACTATACCACTTCCTGGCTTTTCCAGGTTTACAAAAAATTAGGGGATTGCTTGAAGACACCTTGTCTTCCACATAATTACCGGAGGAAACTCTGTCCTCAAAAATCACTACTGGCGGAGTCCTTACTCCACTTACATCACGGGGAAAATTTGCCCTTTGCCACCCTAACCTTTCATCACACTCTCTCTCAATTTCATCAACACTCGCTAACATTTCGTTATTAAATTCTACTTCACCACAAACTTCATCATCACCATTTGTTTTCACTACATCATTCCTGAATAGCTCATTTTCAATTATTCTATCACTATTATTTATTAATTCATTTTTACCACTGTAACTTACCTTGTTAATTATTTCTTCGCTGTTATCAAAGACATTATTACCACTTACCTGTGTTAACTCAACTTCTGTACTCTCTTTTACTTTATCTGCCTCTCGTTTCCAGTTCTCATTGTGCTTTTTAAATATGTCATCTAAACTTGCTTTTTGTTTACTGAACATTTCGTCTAACATTACTTGTAACTTTTTCATCAGCTCTTGATTAGACTCACTTAGATTAGCATAATCTACATTATTATCTGACACCTGATCGACTTTATTTTTGTTAACTTGGTCTATCTCTCTATCTGTGTTTACCACCCCCACACTCTCATCATTATCACTAGGCCTATTTACTGCCTTATTTTCTACTACTATTTCTTCAATTATCTTACCTGTATCATTGGTCATCTCACTATGTTTATTAATTTCTGCAAATATTCCTTCTTCCTGTTCTTCCATTCGTGTTAACCTATCGTCTAACTTACCCCATTCCTCGTTTGTCATCTCACCCACAACACCTTGAAATTCATTCTCCCACTCATCCCACGCAAAATCACTATCATTACTCTGTATTATAGACATTTTTTAAAGTTCGTTTGTATAACACTTTTATATATAAAACTACTATTTTTCTATACTCAAAACACTACTAACTACTATGAATCACACCACAAACATAACCTACGTGAATATGTGCGATACAATTTTTTATACATTCGTCATTACCACATCCTATTATCTGTGTATTAAAATAGGTCTAGTTCCTATTAAATTTATATACGAACATCCTGGCAGGGTCGTCGCTGTGAAGTTACTCACTTTTTGCACTGCTATTTACTACATTACACTCATCATGAAATAATACTTGCCGCTGCCAGAATTTCACTTACCGTCATGGTCCCCGTAAAACTTATCTTTTGAAAACTGCCCAATGTCGCCACGGTATTTTTTCTAAAAGGTAAAATATCGAAAACTTATATACTCTTGCCCTTATAAAAAATCCCGCTATCTGACTGTAATAAAATTTCAGAAAACCCCCGATTTCGTTAGACGAATTTTTTCAACACAGAAATGAGGAAGTAGTAATGACGAAATAACTTAGACTAACACATTTTAGTGATTAAATGAATGCTTTACTTACTAAGCACGGACATCCTTAATCCAAAAACCACAAAGGAAAGAAAACATAAACTAAGTTGGTTACATTACTCTTATATTAACTATATGCTTTTTACTCACAAAGTAGCCCAGCTTTGCTCATTCTCTCTACCACACCCCATACAAACCCTTTTTGAAATGTTCTAAAAAGCTAACAGAAAAATTAGTTTGATATGCGCGAGGTCCGCCGAGCACGTGCTTTCGTTTCGGTCACATTTTATGTTAGTAGCCGCACTTGAATCGTCACTGTACTGTACTGCACTGTTTGTAATATCGTTCACTTCCTCGGTCCCGGTCGGTCTTCCTGAATTACTTACATTTTCCGAAAACTTGACCAACCGGGCCCGAAAACAAAATATAAGCGTCTGTAACGGAACTCTGTATCTCGTTGACCACTTGGCGTCTCTGACTACTGTCGACTGTCACCGAGAACGTAACAGGTACATGTTGCTTTCTCTGGAGGGAAATTGTGGTTCACTGCCACTATGTTTTCGTCGCTCAAGCCCCAGTTGTTGTGAGCTAACCATTTTATATATGGAATAGGGGAATTATATTCCGGTTACCAAAGTACAATATTGGCTTTGGCTCTGCTGATGTCATAAATAGTAGGCGGGGCGTTAGCAGTGTTTCCGGAAAGTCTTGGAGAAGACGATGCATATTCTCGCTCTTTGGCCATCTTGAGTTCTTAGTCCAGAGTGTGGGTAGGCGCCCCTGCTTGGCGTGCGCAATGCCACACTCTCGCATAGTTCTTAGAAATTTGTGGAGGTGCAAATTCTTCAGCCGCATTACACAACAACAACTGCGTCTATGCCTTTGTTTCAAACTGTTTCTTAACACCGTTCTGTTACACAATGGAAATAACGTTGCCATGCGTTCTGTTATAATGGAATGAATTACGTTGCACAAGAATTTTCACAACTTTTTTACAAGCCCGCCCAAAATAAAAGAAATAAAAGATATAAATGCCCCATACGGTTAAAAATAAAAAATACCCAAAAATTGACCCGCTACAATTATCAGAATTCCTCTATACAACATTAATTAATTAATTAACTACTCTCCAATTATTTAATTCAATCAATTATTTTAATTATATTTTAAATTTTCACATTTACTCTCATCATTTATTTAGTCTGAAAAAATGTTATAATTATTATTAAATCAATTTCTCTTACATACATACACTGTTTACACAAAATAAAGAATACATCTTAATGCAATACACAAATACATTTAACATTAACACACAAAAGAATATACAATCCAAATTATCATCTGTTATCATTTACCACAAATAATTTCACAATACAATCCATGTCAAAACCACACTATTCACATAATTAAATGTTCATGAACAACAACTGTTTAACCACCATCATCGAATAACAATCTGCTCTTACGACTACACAAATCATTTTTTAGTAAATACATTATATTATTACCATCAACATAATGGCTATTTAATTTTTCATATTCTTCCACAATATCATTATTACTTCTACAATTATCATTCTACTCCCACTATAACTTCATCAGCACTCTCACTATTCACAACCTTACTCTCTAACACCATATTTTTAATTATATTGTAACCCCTCTTTCAAACTTTTAGACTTTATAAAAAAAAAAACCATTATTTTTATTTTTTTTTTTTTGAAAGAGGGGCCACTAGTTATTTAAAACTAGGCAAGAGCCTAGAGAAGCCAAAACTGCGCTGGGTCCAGTATGACGGGACTTGCAATTAAACTCGTTGTTAAGCAACAATAACAATTTTATTCAGCTATTTCAAATAACATGTAAGTATCACTCCCAGTATACAATATACTTTTATAGAATTGAAAAAACTTCGTTACAAACTTTTACTCCCCTCCCTGTCATTACAATCCTCTGAAAATATACACGTGTAATCTCATAAAATTAGAATATATGTAACATCAGCATAATACTTTCTCCCAAATATACATAAATAGAACATCAATCAATATAGTTAATAAATACACATAGCACACACATATCTATATACACACACATATACTACACACATGTTCACCTGGCAGGCAGCCCATATACATTTCACCATGCCTCCGAAGAATACACTCCTCAGTATCTGTGACCTAGACCCCCATCCCAAACTACTGTAAAAGGGTAAAGTGCCCAGCCTCCATAAAAAAACTTTTCATAAACCAATCCATTAACCCGTCCGGTTATGACTGCGTTGCAACCAATGAAATTATTACAAGTATTCAAATATTAGAAAGGTTCCCCCAGATAGGAATTGCCATCGCCAGGTCAACATGGCTGCACAGCCGTACAAAATGTATAACAGAATTTATGATTGAAAGTAAGAATCAATAGTGTACTCATATTAACAACTGAACTAGTAATACACTCGCTATGGCAGTAAAAGAAAATGAATGAAATTTCACTTATTACTGAATTATTACAGAGTTAAGATAATTTTTATAAAATATATAATGACAATTTAATAAAAAAAACTTCATAACATCAGCCCCCTAAGAAAACACATTTGAGGTGTTCATACAGAATTGGCTTGGCCACAGGCGAGGCCATGCGCACCACCAGATCCAGCAAACTAAAACATGCTATGTACCTGTAGATAACAGCACCAGCAGGTGAGCTCCACAGGTTACAGCACCTCCCCAAACCGTTAAATCTACTTAAAAAAAAAACAAAACCCATATAGAGCTATGAATACCCTTAATCAATGCAAGCATAATTCACCCCCCCTATAAATCAGTAATCTTAAGTCACACACCCTTTTACCCTAAAAGAAAATTTCGCAGCAAAATTCGGTGACGCATGACCCCGTCCGGGCTCACACTTACTCAGGGGGGGCTTAAGCCTTAGTAAAATACACTGACAAAATTTACAAGCACTAATTGTCTCGCTGGACTTGTGTACCAAACTTTAACTGGAGATGTTCCAGGAAGAGAATCAGATGTTCAACATTGTAGAGGCCAAAAATATATATATAAATGGGTTAAATGTCACCTGGTATAATCCGGCACAAAACCTGAGGTACTCATGATGTATTGTCCATTTCTTCCTCCCGACGGCACAGACGGAGAATCACTCGTTTCAATGCCATTGGTGGCAGATGTTCGGCCACCAGCCGAAGTGAATCGGGAATCGTCTTAGGTCGGGAACCCTGAACAATTATATATATAGACAATTACTCAAATGTTACCTAATTCACAATCCCCCTAGACACCGGCATAATTCACACACTACCACATGCTCAGATTGAAAGAAAATTTTGAAAAAAAAATTTAAGAATGCACAGAAATGACCTTCAGTAAAAAAAATTAAGAAATAAATGACTAGTATTTATAGATTGTTCGTCAACTTAATAATCCCTTATTACAATTTCGAGATGAGTTGCAAACTTAAACAGGTTCATAATACATATACAGTTTCATATACCTCTACATTTAGTTAATAAAACATTCTCTTACGCCCCCCTTTAATTATAATGATATGATTATGGTATAATTAGAAAAAATACACAGCCATAAATACTTTAACTCAGCCAGTGTTAACTTTCAAGACATGCATAAACAGAATTTAACCCGCGCTTGCCACGTGGTGACTTTCGTATATATATCGCATTGCATCGTGATTAAATTAAGCTAAATTACAATTCTTTTATTAAATAATAAGTAAGTTACCTTGAACAGTCTTACCGGAGAGTCGCGTAGTCGTTTATCTAATCATGGTAGATTTTAGCAGACAAAAATTCAAACTGGTCGCCGCCGGGAGAGAGAATGGTTGATGCTGCGTTGGCTGCCTGGCGAATACTGCTCAGCGCAGTCACAGGAAAAATATTACGTATCGCTCCCGACAGAGCGCGCGCGGATCGGCAACAAAGCATGTAGATAACAGCATAGACCCTGCTCAGATAATTAATACACAAACCCCGCAATGACAGCCACATAATTAACTGGGAAATAGCTGAGTATTCCAAAACTCGGCACACCCCCCACTCCAAAAGGGCAACATGGTTGCCCCATCTGGAACTCAGTGGTACCCAGCAGTGTACCACCCTTATATTCCAACTCGAGTTGATATCGGTTTCCCCACCAGCCATGGCTTCCAGGAGAACAGAGGCTCAGAAGGAAAACGAAAGAGCAGAAGAAGACATGTAACGTGTAAGTGTGTAGCCACCGCAGGCTGACCTGATCAGGGCTAGCCTACGGCAAGAAAAGACAGCAAAGAAAAGACAAAAGAAGGTACGGGAGCTCCCTGAGCACTGGCCCCCCGAGACATGCCCAACTATGTTTGAGAAACCGACACAACCACAACAGGGTGTCAAGCCCTATAGTTACCAGAGGGACTACCCCCAAAACACCAAACAATAACCGTGTCTCAGAATCACCGAAGAAAAGGGGGTCTGGTCTCCATGACCCAATAATCTCACTTGCCTGTTTGCCTGTATATGTATATATATCCATAATCCCATACGTGTGTGTGCTCAAAGGGCTCTCTACTCTCCTATTTTTTTTTTTTTTTTTTTTTTTTCGACAGGTTAGGAACACAGGAAGAAGGAAAGGGCCTGGAACAGAAGATCATTGAAGATCAAGGCCTGGAACAGAAGGTAAGGACATGGCTTTCTCCAGAAATAAGGAAAATTGGAGAGAACCAAGGCTCGCGCAGGCAGGGCCGCATCCCTGAAGTAGACGAACACCACTGGGACTGTGGGGAACACCTACCCGCTACCATAATCAACTCCCCCCCCCAGAGCACACACCTCCCCGAATAACATCCATCCCTACCTAAATGGAGACCCACAAGCTCCCCCCTTCCTATCAGCCGGTCCACCCCTTTTGACAGGGCTTCAACTTCGAAACGTGAGTGACTATCTCTTTAGAAGGACCTCCCGGTTCGCCCAACCAAGCCGTCACAGGCGACGCGAACCCCAGGATACGGTACGGCCCCGACCAGCGGTAACACAATTTGGCGGCTCTTTTATTGGCAGCTGAGCTGATCGGGTGGCTCTGGCAGTAGACCAAATCTCCTACTTTAAAGGGATTTGGAATACGCCCCTGATTATACCGACTACGGACGCGCTCATGCGCACGAAGCAAATTCTTCCGGGCCTCTTTCCACCTATCTGCCGTCCTAATGTCCGGATTACTCGGCAGAAGATCGTCTATGTTCCACAAGTTGGCCAAGGGAAGCGTAGGCGAGAAACCAAACATAACTTCAAAGGGAACGGCCTTATGACTGTCATGCAGGGCCGTATTGAAAGTTAGCTGTAACCACTTAAGATTCTGGTCCCAGGTGGTCTGTTGCTCTGCATGATAAGCAATAAGCGTGGGCCTGAGATTCCTGTTGAATCTCTCCGCATGGGACGGCTGTGGGTAATAGGGGGAAGTGGTTACATGTTTGATGCCATTGGCGAAGCACATTCGCCGAAAATCGCCTGAAATAAATTGTGGACCATTGTCCGAGACAATGATGGCCGGAAGACCGAAGTGCTGAAATACACGACTCTGGAGCGCGCTTATGGTTAAACGAGCCGTTGCCTGCCGTAAGGGCAGTAGCCAGGCAAACTTCGAAAAAGCATCCACACAAACAAGCAGGTAAGAATTACCTGACTTGCTACGCGGGAAGGGTCCCACGTAGTCTATGAATAACTTCTCCATCGGTCTGCTCGCCACATCAGATGACAACAGCCCCAACTTGGTGTTCTGGGCAGGCTTGCTCAAGCCACAGAGATGACATGCCTTCACCCGAGTTGCTATGTCCCTATCCATGCCCTTCCAGATAAACTGTCTCCTAATACTGGAAATGGTCTTCGAAATCCCCTTATGTCCACCTACCGGGGAATTGTGGTAGTAGCTGAAGACCATGGGCACGAGTTTGCTAGGCAGCACTATCTTCGGGGCCCGTCCTTTTCTCTCTCTGCAACATAGGACGCCCTTGGACAAGAAGTAAGGGACCTGCACGTTACCCTCTTTTAGATTTTGGATGATCGGACCCAACTCTTCATCATCTAACTGATGGGGTAACACATCAGTAAACGCTAAAGGAAAGTCCAGTAAAACAGAACAGGGTTGCTCAGGCTGGGCTTCGCTGGGTTGGGAAAACATATGGGACAAAGCATCTGCAACCACATTTTGAGTTCCCCGAATGTGTTGCACCTTGAATTTAAAGGATGAGATCTTGACCACCCATCGTCCAATCTTACCCAGCTGCCGGGGATGAGCGAGAAGCCACGAGAGAGCCTGGTTGTCGGTCTCGAGCAGGAACTCAGCGTGTTCCAAGAAACGCCTGAACTTGTCTAGAGCGTAAACAACAGGTAAACACTCTAGCTCATAGACTGAAGACTTCCGTTCTTGTTGGGTCAATCTACGGGATATAAAGACCACAGGCTGCTTAGCACCATCAACAACTTGGGACAGAACCACCCCGAGCGCAATCGAACTCGCATCCGTCTGGAGTATGAACGGCTTCGAGAAGTCTGGCATTCTCAGTACTGGAGGGGAAATGATGGCTTCCTTCAGGGTCTCGAAAGCCTTCTTTGTTTTTCCCCCCATACAAATTTGGCGCCCTTCTTTCGGAGTTCATTCAGGGGGGCCGCGATCTCCGCCGCGTTCGGAATGAAACGCCTATAGAAATTCACCATCCCCACAAATTTTGCGATGCCTTTGGCATCCTTTGGTGGGGGGAAGTCCCTGATTCCCTGTGTTCGCTCTGGATCCACAGTGACACCTCTATGGGAAATCAGGTGACCCAGAAAAGAAATTTGAGTCTGGGCGAACTTTACCTTTTCGGGGTTGACAGTGAGGCCAGCACCCCTCAACCTGCACATCACCTCTTCGAGATGACCCAAATGCTCCTCATAACCCTTGCTGTACACCAGCAAGTCGTCAAGATAATTGAAGACATATTTCAACTTGACATCGTGAAAAACGGTGTCAAGTAAACGGGTGAGAGTTTGGGCCCCTACTGCTAGACCCATGTGAACCCTAGTGTACTGATAGAGGTTCCACGGAACACAGAATGCCATGTAAGGCCTACTTTCTTTCGTCAGCGGGATCTGGTGATATGCAGAATTGAGGTCGATGATGGTAAAATACCTCGCCTCACTGAACCAATCAAACGCGGAATGAAGGTCAGGAAGTGGGACCGAATCTACCTCAATGTTGGCGTTGAGTTTGCAGTAGTCGATCACCATCCTATGTTTACCTCCAGGCTTGGGCACTAGGAACGCTGGACTGGCATAACTGGACTGAGAAGGTTCAATCACCCCTTGGTCTAATAACTCCTGAACCTTCTCCCTTAAGATACTCATTTTTGGAGGGGCAAACTTATAAGGGTGGGAGCGCACCACCTTGGAGTCCGTTAGGCGGATTTTATACTCCAAGAGATGTGTGAGCCCAAGGGCCAGAGTTAACACAGTGGGGAAACGCTCACACAGCTGATCTAATGCGGACCGCTGGGACTGGGAGAGGTGGTCTCTAGATGTGTCGGGGCACTTAACCTCTTGGATATCTTGCCTGGTCCCCTGATATCCAAGGAAAGGGATTACAACTCCCCGATTAAATTTAAAATAACATTGGTGCTCTTGGATGTCAATAACGAGACCACTTTTGCAGATGAAATCGGCACCAATAATGCACTCAACTCCCAGAGCAGGAGAAACCAGAAAGCTCCACACCCAAGAAAATCCCTCGATCTTAAATTTAAATGAAACTACCCGGGAAATGGGCAGAATTTCCTGGGATGCCGTCCAGCACACCACGGAAGACTGTTCTGACCTTTTAATTAAACCCTGTCGTTCAAGGTCCTCGCACACTTTGGATGAAATGATTGATCTTGCTGATCCGGAGTCAACTAATGCTCTGAGTTGACTCTTTTTCAACTCCAACAGGAAGAAGGGGCATACAGAAGTGGGCCTAGAGATGGTTTGGAGGACCTTGATGCCCAAAGAACTGGGACCTACAACTGGCCTGGAGGCGCGTACCTTATAAGACCCGCGACAGGTAGGAGAAGACCTCCGACATATCTTCCCCTCATTGACTTTTTCTGAATGACCTTGGGCGCCTTGGGGAGGGACGTTGGACTCGACCCAACCCCGGTACAAAATCGTCTAATGTGGCCCAATCTACCACACCTAAAACAAGTCACATTAGGTGAACGACGGCGCCTCTCGTTACAAGAGTTTCTAATTTCCGGTTCAGTACCGTGTGATGATGGAACAATTCGCCCTCCATGCATCTCGTGTCTTACCTTATCCTTTACTACTTGATCACGGGACTCGTCAATTTCCTGGACCGTTCTGGAGACCACACACAGCCGTTCAAGGTCCGCAAAACAACGTGGACGGTCCGCGAACACCAAACGGGATCTCTCTTGGGGCGTCACCCCTTCTAGAATAACTCGAACAATATCCTTCTCGGGCAACCCCAACCTCAAAATCCGGGCAATTTTACAAATATCCTGCACAAAGTCCACCAACGCCTCTTCGTTGGCCTGTGCACGATAGAACCGACTACATTTCAACAGTTCACGTTGCCGACGGGATATGAAAGAGTCCAACACCTCCCCATGGAGAGAGTCGATACTGCCACCACGACACAGGGTGTCGGTGACCAGCTCAGCCAATGAACCCCGGCAATACGGATATATAACGGACAAGAGGACATCATCGGGCAGCCCCGGAAAATCCACCAACTGCAGGACGATGTCCAGGAAAACCAACAAGTTGCCCACATCTTCTCCATCCACCACCGGAAGTCTCTGGAGAATGCTGGAAATAGGGTTGGGTAGTTTCTGGTAACCTACCCCCGCCAGAATCACAATTCAAAACCCACAACAACAAACATAATTCCCACGAAACACCTAACACAAAAACATGACTTACAAAAGGAAAATCTTGAGTACTCTCTCTTCCTTCAAGAGGACCCCCGGGTTCCCTAGCGCTGCGAAAACCCGATCCACTCCAGAACCAACTCTCCGTCAGCCGCCAGATTCAAAAGAAGAAACGACATCAGACACTAACACCAACATACAATCCACACCACCGAACAACTACCACAACATATAACAATTCAACAAGACATTTATTATAACTTCCGCGACTAAGTCGGGTCAATGACAGTACCGACTTCCGGTCAGGCCATACCGCCTCCAGTTAACCTCTCGCGCTATTACTTCATAACTATTTATATAAGGCAGCCCATTCCCCCCGTACTCGCCGGTCAGGTCCAATCTCAACAACAACAAAACCCCAACTGAAACGCATGCCACGTGGTGGCACCAGGTTTACAATTCAAATCACATAGCAATAATTCATACCTAATACATATATACATACACACGATATCAAACCTGCCATTGCATCTACCTATTTTCATTTTCAAATATTTCTGATGTTTGATGTTCTTTCCAAACTATTTCCGAGTTTGCAAGCCCCGTCACACCAAAGGACCAAGGGTTCGACCAAAGAATCAACCACGCTCTGCTACCATTTGTAACCCCTCTTTCAAACTTTTACACTTTATAAAAAAAACCCTTTTATATATATATATATTTTTTTTTTTTTGAAAGAGGGGCCACTAGTTATTTAAAACTAGGCAAGAGCTTAGAGAAGCCAAAACTGCGCTGGGTCCAGTATGACGGGACTTGCAATTAAACTCGTTGTTAAGCAACAATAACAATTTTATTCAGCCATTTCAAATAACATGTAAGTATCACTCCCAGTATACAATATACTTTTATAGAATTGAAAATATATGCCATATACTTTTATATGGCAGCCCATATACATTTCACCATGCCTCCGAAGAATACACTCCTCAGTATCTGTGACCTAGACCCCCTCCCAAACTACTGTAAAAGGGTAAAGTGCCCAGCCACCATAAAAAACTTTTCATAAACCAATCCATTAACCCGTCCGGTTATGACTGCGTTGCAACCAATGAAATTATTACAAGTATTCAAATATTAGAAAGGTTCCCCCAGATAGGAATTGCCATCGCCAGGTCAACATGGCTGCACAGCCGTACAAAATGTATAACAGAATTTATGATTGAAAGTAAGAATCAATAGTGTACTCATATTAACAACTGAACTAGTAATACACTTGCTATGGCAGTAAAAGAAAATGAATGAAATTTCACTTATTACTGAATTATTACAGAGTTAAGATAATTTTTATAAAATATATATAATGACAATTTAATAAAAAAAACTTCATAACATCAGCCCCTAAGAAAACACATTTGAGGTGTTCGTACAGAATTGGCTTGGCCACAGGCGAGGCCATGCGCACCACCAGATCCAGCAAACTAAAACATGCTATGTACCTGTAGATAACGGCACCAGCAGGTGAGCTCCACAGGTTACAGCACCTCCCCAAACCGTTAAATCTACTTAAAAAAAACAAAACCCATATAGAGCTATGAATACCCTTAATCAATGCAAGCATAATTCACCCCCCTATAAATCAGTAATCTTAAGTCACACACCCTTTTACCCTAAAAGAAAATTTCGCAGCAAAATTCGGTGACGCATGACCTCGTCCGGGCTCACACTTACTCAGGGGGGGCTTAAGCCTTAGTAAAATACACTGACAAAATTTACAAGCACTAATTGTCTCGCTGGACTTGTGTACCAAACTTTAACTGGAGATGTTCCAGGAAGAGAATCAGATGTTCAACATTGTAGAGGCCAAAAATATATATATATAAATGGGTTAAATGTCACCTGGTATAATCCGGCACAAAACCTGAGGTACTCATGATGTATTGTCCATTTCTTCCTCCTGACGGCACAGACGGAGAATCACTCGTTTCAATGCCATTGGTGGCAGATGTTCGGCCACCAGCCGAAGTGAATCGGGAATCGTCTTAGGTCGGGAACCCTGAACAATTATATATATAGACAATTACTCAAATGTTACCTAATTCACAATCCCCCTAGACACCGGCATAATTCACACACTACCACATGCTCAGATTAAAAGAAAATTTTGAAAAAAAAATTTAAGAATGCACAGAAATGACCTTCAGTAAAAAAAATTTAGAAATAAATAACTAGTATTTATAGATTGTTCGTCAACTTAATAATCCCTTATTACAATTCGAGATGAGTTGCAAACTTAAACAGGTTCATAATACATATACAGTTTCATATACCTCTACATTTAGTTAATAAAACATTCTCTTACGCCCCCCTTTAATTATAATGATATGATTATGATATAATTAGAAAAAATACACAGCCATAAATACTTTATAAATACTTTAACTCAGCCAGTGTTAACTTTCAAGACATGCATAAACAGAATTTAACCCGCGCTTGCCACGTGGTGACTTTCGTATATATATCGCATTGCATCGTGATTAAATTAAGCTAAATTACAATTCTTTTATTAAATAATAAGTAAGTTACCTTGAATAGACTTACCGGAGAGTCGTGTAGTCGTTTATCTAATCATGGTAGATTTTAGCAGACAAAAATTCAAACTGGTCGCCGCCGGGAGAGAGAATGGTTGATGCTGCGTTGGCTGCATGGCGAATACTGCTCAGCGCAGTCACAGGAAAAATATTACGTATCGCTCCCGACAGAGCGCACGCGGATCGGCAACAAAGCATGTAGATAACAGCATAGACCCCGCTCAGATAATTAATACACAAACCCCACAATGACAGCCACATAATTAACTGGGAAATAGCCGAGTATTCCAAAACTCGGCACAATATTATCATTTTTCTCACCCTTACTTACCGTTTCGTCTTTATTTTCATTTAAATTATCGGTCTCTTTACCACTTTCTACCCCCAACTATAATCTCATAATTGTAATTAACATCATTACAACCACTTACCATATTTGATTCACCTGTATCCTCCTTTAATCGATATTTATCTCCTTCCCACTTCTCGTCTTGTTTATCAAGAACATCCTTTAGTTTATTAAAACCCTTATCTATCAGTTCCTTCCTTTCATCTAATATTGTGTTTAACTCATCAAATCTAGCATTTAAGTTACTATTTATTTCATCAAATTTAGCATTTAAGTTACTATTTTGCTCTTTCATAAGGAATTTCATCATATTTATTATGTCACTATTATCGTCTTTTTTGTTTTCATACCGAGTTGAGATGGGTGTTACTTGGATTGTATTTGATTCGGTGGCACTAGACTCACCGATCTGGCTAACGGGTTGAGTGAACGCCCATCTCACTCGTGAATGTTTCGTCAGTTATGCTGACTTCTACTTTCCTATCATCATTAGTATTCATTGTGCTTATTTCTAATATACGTATGTAAACAATCTTATAACATAACCCTATCTGACACTCTCATCATCATCTATATTTCTAAGTACATACCAATTTACTCATTCTAAACAACCATCATGTTTCTCACAACAGGTCCACATTTGTATAAATTTCATTTATACAAATGGTCCCTGTTTTGGCACCATTTGTTACGTTCTACTTACTTACTTTTACAAATTTCATAACAACTAAACTTTATTTACTTTTACACTTTCGGCTAGTGCAGCCGCCATGTTGTTTATTGCCAACATAAAGTTTTACTCAACAGGGTCCAGGTGTTCGAATTAGACGAGCTGAAAAAATTGACAAAATGGTTACTTGAAATGATTACCTCAAATTTACTTGTATTTTTGCAAACTTATATTTATTCATTATTTTGGTTAGTATATATTGATGACAATGGCAAAAATTACTCCCTCCATCTTTTACACTTTTACGATCCAAAAATAAATACAATACATTGTTTTCTTTAACTCCAACCTTTCTTCCAGATATTATCTCAAATTAATTTATTAAAGAGATAGATGCTGAAATAGATGCTGAAAATTACTAAACTACCTTCTATTAACGTAAACCAGTGCTTTTATTCTTTAGATTAAATTAGGTACCTCCACACACACACACACACACACACACACACACACACACACACACTATTTCACCCAGTACATTCTTTTTATTGAGCTCAATTTAAAGGTGTCAGTATTTTAAATAAATTTTAAAATGTCTACTTCCCTGCTGATGCATAGAAATTCGACGCCCCAGGCGTCAACTTGTGGCTTACACTGCTTGCTGTTTTTCGTAATGCTCCCTTTCACATTTTACAGTCAAACTGTTAATTTACTGCAAATTTTCTCACTGTCTCTATTTGTTTGTTATAATACTGTTTAGATTAAAATAAATAAAATTAATCACATTTTTAGTTGCTTTGTGGGTGAAAACGGTACACAGCCAGCGGCGAGCGGAACTGCCCACGTCCGCGTGGTGTTGATGTTAATTGCCAACTGAGAACGAATGTATTGCGTTATTTTCTGAGGTGGAGAGGGTGTCACGTCACCAAGCTTATTGTCTTCAGACTATGACGACTCAAATTTTAAGGCGAGGCAAATTGCGCACTGCTTTCTCAAATGATGTATTTGCAGGCTTGGCTTGTTGACTTAATCGGTCAGAGTTCGTTTGGCTAAAAATAGCTGTTGTTTTGTGTATGCCCTGTTGACCTTGATACAATTTACACTCGTTGGATATTACGTCGTTATAAAACTTTACAAAACTTTACCATCCATTATTATTTTTGCTTTTTAATTACAACAAAATTTATATTTGTTTTCCCCAAAACCACTATATGGACAGAAATGTACCGTTACATGATGAACATTCACTTATGAGAACAAATGATTTTAAATGCTAGATTCGATATTGTATGATTTAGATTGGATAATTTTGTGTATTTGTGTTATTTGTATTTAATGTGCCTAGAGGAAGGTCATTCACTTGATAATGAGACATCAGCTGATGACTGGTGTTAAATGTATAGTATGTTTCATGTAATTAATTCATAGGTTCTTTTATTAATTAATTTAATTAATTGATTTTGTTTCTTTTATTAATTGTCAAAATAGATATTTCTGGAAATTAAATTCATTTAAAAAAAAAGTACCGATTGCGTTGTGTTTTCATGTTCACTATATAAAGTAAAGATTGTGTATGTTGATGATGTATCAGCTGGTTAATAGTGTTTATATTATATTTTATAACCAAGTGTAGTTACAACCAATGATAGTAATAAGTTGTTTGGTTTATAATAATTGTTAGCGTATAATTATGAGGATTTATAAGGAAAATTAAATTCATTTAAAGATTCTGAATTTTGAAAGTTGCGATTAAAATTATTAATGAAGAGAGGATGTAATTTAACTTAAATGCGAATCTTTGGTAATGAAATATATATATATATATATATATATATATAGATTTGTGTCGCTACATGAATAAAATTTAAATAATTTATTTTGATTTGAAATGATAATATCAAACAAACAATTAAAAGTTGAGAAATGGAAATGAATTTAAAGGTAAATATGAAATGTTTATGTGAATTTTACATTAATGATGAATATTTGGAGATAGTGTGTTTAAGATAGTAAGGCAACTATGTATGCACCCAGTACTTTGCTAAAGGCAATCCAGTATTTATAAGGGGAGATATATCGGTTGAGGGTCTGGTTTGGTATAAGGCCAGTTGTTAATTTTCTCTGGAATGTTACAAGGTTAGGTGATACTGTGGTGAGTGCCTGTCTGATTTTACAGTGTTGGGATCTCGAACAGAGAAGTCCAGTAGAGTCATTCAGGTGCAGCCGTAGTCGCCTAACCAGGGGGGTAGATTACCCATGATTTATTAAGGAATTAAGGGGGGTTGGCGCCATATACTCGCTGGTCCTCTTAGGGTTTAGCAATGAGAGTTTTTCTGTTTCGGCAGAAAACCTCTCATTGGGGGGGTATTGTAACGGGACAGATTTGAAGGGTTTTCTTTTAATAAACAATAAATGGTAAAGACGGGGACTTGCTCGGACAAGGTTTCAATTTCAGGGCAGCGTTCGCTTGTGAAACACCCAGTTGCACTTTGGCTCAGATAGCTCGGCCAGATACGACAATTCCTGATGCTGTCGAATGTGAACGAGTGCGCGCCTGCTTGCCCGAACATCGTATTTGTCACGAAGTTTTGAGCAAGCCTGAGATCGTAAGGTCCTGTTAGTATACTCGCTCTAAATGAGATATCACGTGACGCCAGCTCGATCTATGAAATCGCAAGTTGCCAAGAGCAGGACGACGTTTAGCCATCTTGAAAACTTTAGTTAGCGTCAACCCGTAGATCCGCGCAGTTCAATATACAGGCTCTCGAGCCGATAATCTATAAAAATATACAAAAATGTGGTCTAAACCATGATTTAAAGTGGTATAAAAATGTGAATAAACTTACAACTAAAAGGGCAGCAATTAACTTTGAATGATTCGACAGTGTAACATCAAACTAAAATGCAGTGATCAATTTGGACGAACTAAAATATAGTGCGACACGTGGTCTGCAGGGACGCCGCCAGTCAAGTAACCGAATATCATAAACCAATCACTATATAAAAAATTTTCAAAAGCGCTAAATTTAAACTAAAGGGGTTAAAAGATGTGAGTGTGTGTGTGAGCGAAATGCTGGGTTGCCTTTAATTAATTAATTTAATAAATAATTTAATTTAAGTATAAGAAGTAAAAGATAGAAATTTGTTGTTTTGGTCAGATGGGGTCATTTACCTCAGTATTTAATTTTGTTTAATTGAAATGTTAGAGAATAGAGAAGGAGAAGGCATGTTTTTTTAATTGATTCATAAAAAGAGAATAATAAAAAAAAGAATCATAAATGAAATTGAAATAGTTAACAGTGAATGAGAGTAATTATTACGACATATAACCCTAAATCACGTTTATAGGCTGCGAGTTCGTGTGTAGAACCCTGGAATACGAGAAGGTAAGAATTGTCTTTTTATTATTTATTATGTGGTAATTAACTGTACTATTACAGAAGTTCAGTCGCGGTCTCAGTTGATTAATAAACTGTCAAGTTTTTTTTTTTTTTAATAAAACAGTATAATAGTGCTGTTAGTGTTTAAGTGAGCACTTATGAATTTTACCTGGGCGCCATATGGAATTTCGTGAGAAATATTCAATAAAAAAGAATTCTTTTGAGTAATTGAATGATTAATTTTGATTGATTATAAGTTAGTAATTGATTGAGTGGTTGAATCAATATCAGGAGTTAATTTCCCTTTTATCTGTTTAATTGATTCTAACTGTTGGCGGTTCAGTTATCTGAATTGTAGCCAACTTTACTGGTTGCTTGCCCTGAGATTGCAAATCATTAACTAGTAAAAAAGAATTAAACACTTATTTCAATAATTGCTGACAATATTTGTTAATTCACAATTCATTGGTTTATTGTTCACTCTATACTTGGTTTAATTAAATACATTCAGTTTAATACAACACACGGATTACAAATCATCTGACTTTCAATTTTCTTAACTCAGTCTGTTTGCAATGACGACTCTAACCCTAATCGATTGATTATTTATAAATATTAGCTATCTCAAGGGTGACTTCTTTTAATGTACAGAATAAAACGCCACTGCTTCACTCTACAGTGCTATTACAAAACACTAGATTATTAGGTTAGACACCTTTAGTAATTGAAATTAATTAACGAAAAGTTCGTTTAATCTGGACAAATTTTAGGTTAGTTAGGAGAACATTATTACATGAAATCTTATGTTGGAATATTATAATTCCTCTAAATAAAGTTAAAACAGTGCTTAGTACTTACTGTATTATTGTTTCTTGCATCAGTATACAGGTGTATTATATTATACTGCTAACAGCTTACTCGTAAACGATGTAAATATATGCATGGTACTCCCTGACTATTAATCTCAATGATTATTTATTAACTCTCCTCACGATCTGGTACACTGATCGTGGTGACACTTCACTTATTTCGCACATGAACGATATTATTTTCTTCTTGAATGACTATTTAATTGGTTATATATGACACTTAACCTCGTTCTCTAACACGCACTTCTAGTAAAAGTATCACTACTGATATCGATGCACTGTTCTTTAATTACACTTCTTCCTTCCTGTTGTTTATAAAATTTTGATGATGATGCGGCCTGGATTAGTTGTTGTTGATTGAGTGGAAAGAGACAAAAAGCTTCTTTGTTTACAATTGCGTTCGTATATATACTTTTCTCCGATAGCTGCTAGGTGGTGTTCCCTTGTCTCTAAAGTCGTTCGCGATTGGTAGAAAATGATGTCATGGTGACGTAATTCTATTTATAGCCATTACATAATGGTATTGGAAGCGTCTGATTTCAATGTTAATATTATTTGTTGTATTTATTCGAAATTCAACAAATTTATGATGCTAACGTTAATATCTCAGTTATTACAATTACAATTCAGGTTCTACTATTAGCATTGTAAAACTTGTTTACTTCTCTTTATTTTGACATGTCTTGGTGACAGATTGGTCATAGTTTTCATTAACAATTCTTTATTCTAAATTAAGTAAGGCGTTGTTTACAGGCATCGTTTGCTAAATGTTGCAAATCCGACTATTAACTTTTTCTTATTATTCATTTAATTATCCTTAACTTCTAATTTGAACATGATTATTTGATTGAAAAGAACACATTATTATACTTAAATGCTGTATCCAGCTGAACAATATTAATTATTAGTATACATTTGTTGATTTTTTATCATAAACTTCCATATTTAACTATTCTTACTTCAATATGTCTTTCTTATTTCTTATTCTTATAACATCACTCAAGTTGTGGTGCTTTACATTCTTTTTGTCATTATTATTATTTTACCTCCCTATGCTTAGTAGGTCTCTACCTGATTCTTACTTTTATTACTTAAGTGTGTCATTCTTGGTTTGTTATCATTCCTTTACAATGTTTTGTTTCTTGACTATTATGACATTTCTTTACATATTTTAACTTCTTATAACGTTACTTAGATACATTCAGTGGTTACATTGATTGTTATCTTTAATTTATTATAACATATATTATTGGTTTTCTTATTATCTTTTATAGTTTATGTTTAATCATAGTATCGTTCTTTATTTGTCATTTTAAATCAGTACTTTGACATGGATCAGCTAATGTGCTGTTTCTATTTACAATACATGATACAAATATCATTAATGTCATCTCTTATCTTATTTATTTTATTTGACTTTATTCTTTAAAGGTTTTATTAAGCTCACTTAACAGTTTATGTGGGAAACTTGTCTTTTCAATTCGTCTTTGTCATTCTGTTTGTTTATGTTGTAGTGTCATATTATGCAGATAGTGGATTTACCACTGTTCACTTGAATTTCTTCTCTTCTTTCATTCTTTATTGGTTTATTATATTTACTGTTACATTCTTTCTGGTTACTCATTTATAGTTATTTTAGTATCATTCACCCTGTTGGTGTTCATTATTATTATGGAACGTTTTGTGACGTTACAATATTTATGGAACTAACTAAGAACCGCCAACTTACACTTCCTAGTCCCTGTCAGTTAGAAAACTCCTTTCTATATTCATGTTTCACAACAAATTTAAGAAATTCACAAATTTCCATAATTTGTCTTTTTTTGCAAACAATTTTTTTCTATCCAAGCAAACTTAATTAAAAATGCATGTTGGTTCTTGGTATCCAAGTCACGTATGAATAGTAGATTATAGATAAATAAATCACATGGATTTCGTTGTCCATGACGTGTCCGTTACTTAACTAAATATCACTATAATATTGACGACTCGGAACACTATATACACAGGACATTGACGTCGATGTGTATAAAACGAAAATAAACGACTTTATTTCAAACAACAATATTAGAACCTTGAAATCTGATCCTACTGATATGTATGTCAAGACATTGAATAACAAAATCAATAAATGCGTAAATTTGTTTAGCGAATGCACACGTCGCTTCCTAAAGCCTATTAACGCAAAAGCTCCCGAACTCACTGGCCTACCCAAAATTCATAAACACGGCATACCGGTCAGACCAGTCGTTAACTTTACCACAGCACCCGCATACAAAACAGCTAAGAAACTCGTCAAAATAATCAAAGAAAATATAAATTTAAAGAACAATCATAGTGTTATAAACAGCATGGATTTTGTTAATAAATGTAAAGATATCGATCTACTACCAAATTATAAGTTAGCGTCGTTTGATATAGTAAATTTGTATACCAACATACCAGTAAAGGAAACACTAAATATCTTAAAAGAAAATTTATTAGAGAATAATAAATTAAATACACAGACGATAAACGAGTTAATTGGTTTACTTGAAACTATTTTAGAACAAAATTACTTTGCTTTCAATAACCAATTTTTCATTCAGGATGATGGATTGGCCATGGGTTCACCTTTCTCTGGTCTATTGGCTGACGTTTACTTGAATTTTTATGAAAACTCTCATTTGCTCTCACATAACAAATACAAAAATGATATAATATTTTATGCGCGTTATGTAGACGATACCTTTCTAATTTTCAGTGGTACTGTACGAGAGATCGAAGACCTAAAACATTATATGAATAGTATCAATAAAAACATTCAATTCACGCTGGAAACCGAAGTGGATAATAAATTGAATTTTTTAGATTTATCTGTTATTACACACATAGATAAATTGAAATTTAATATTTATAGGAAACCGACCACCACTGATGTGACAATACATGCTGACTCTTATCATCCCTTTTCGCAAAAGTTGGCAGCTTATAATTACTTCATCCGTAGATTGTTGGCAGTGCCTCTCAGTGATGATGATTACCGTGAGGAGTTGAATACCATTAACCATATAGCCTTAGCTATTGGTTACAAAAACACGTTAATTGATAATCTCATCAGGAAACATAAAATTCGAAAATCCAAGCCCCCAGTAGATAAGGATACAAAAATAAGTTTTATTTCTACCACATACACAAGTATAATGCCAAAGATTCTAACCTCCACATTTAATAAATTGAATATTACCGCTACCTTCAAAACAAACAATAGTCTATTAAAAATACTACGTCACAGAAAACTCATACCTGCATTCAGTGTGATATTTTCTCATTAGAATTTCCAATTCATTTTAATTAATGTTTGAAATTACAATGGCAATGTCTTGGGATTGGTGAGTTGTCACCTGCCTTATTTTAAGCTTATGCTAAACAAAGAGTACAGTACATTTTATAAAATGAAAGTGACACTCTCATTGTGGAAAGTATCATAATGATTGTGAAAAGATGCTTGCTGTTGTGGTGGAAAAACCAGTAACAAAGTAAATTTGGGCGGGGGGGCCTTTGCCCTCCCAAACTCTGAAGATTGTGACGGATTGAGAAGAATGGAGAGACTTGAGGGGGTAAAGGTACTGCATGCCCAGCCCTGTAACAAGCACACCTATTGATTGTGATACAAGTTTCATACTGTGTTACAAACATATCACTAGAATGGTTTTACTTGCACATCCCTGTTCTGAAGATATATTCAAAGAATGCAAGTTCAGCTTTCAAAGAATCCATTCATGTAATTTTCTGGAGATAAGTGTTAACCGGACATTTCATTAATTTAAAGGAATATGTAAATCTCAGCCTATCAGGTTGTTGCTTTATGTAGCCCACCATGTGTTTTAAAATAGATTTCAGAAAACTGATTGGTATGTAAGATCAAATTACATTAAAGTAACAGATAGATGTGTCATCCCCCCCCCCCAATGTGTTATCTATTGAACACAGATGTACAGAGTTATGATGGTCATTCTATGCTAGAACTGCAGTTATGGAGAAGTAACTTTGACCAAGTGTAAATCATAAAAGCTATATTGTAAATGCTTGAAAAATGTTTGCTACATCTGTTTTACCTTTTTCCATTCAGCATCAGTAGACTATTTTTTTTTCTTAGGCATTTTCTGCTACCTGGGGAGCACAATCACTTGTGAAAATATATATGGAATGAGATTAAAAGAAGAATAGCTCTACCAAAAGCAGGCGTTTCAGAACAAAAGGAATTTACTTACAAATAATCACTTAAGTATGGAGGTAAGGAAAATGTTCACAAAAACATTTGTGTGGAGTGGCTTAACTTATGGGTGTGAGACGTGGACCCTCGGCAAAAAAGAGAAGAGGAAGCTGGAAGCAATGGAAATGTGGGTCTGGACAAGAACTAGTTGGATGGATAAGAAAAGCAATGAGCAAGTCTTCACAGAAGTGAATGAAGATAGATCACTTAATTGGAAGAAGAAGGTCAAAATTGATCAGGCACGTGTTACTCAATTCTTAAGTAACATTTTTGAATGAAAGGTTTTAGAGGAAAACCCAAGAGGACGACCAAAAGCAGTGTTCTTTAGAGATATGGTAAAGGAGATGAACTTCCTATCATACTGTGAATTAAAGAGGACAATGATAGAGAGAGAGACATGGTGAACTCAACAAGGCATGACCTTTAGATGATGATAGACATTTTCAGTGTAATGAGCTACTTTCACTATCCAGTATAGTCTGCTTACAAATCTAATGGATCAAGCTACTATGGCCACAAATGTTGTCTGTTGACATTGGTTTAGAAAATTAAGAAATTTGGGTAGCCTAAAATGTCTGTTTAGGATTTTCACCTACTAGATTCTGTGAAATGTAATACATGATAAAGAAGTACAAGAAACTCATGTGGTTTAAAGAGACAATATATTGTAATGGTACATATTATCACCAGACCTTTGAACCAAATTGTCAACATAACATAACAATTAAAAGACACAAGAAACACCAAGTATTAAAATCAGTTAAAGAAATAATAACTAAAGAACGGATCTACAAACAATGAATAAGAGTAGTAATGAAAACAAAGCAAAGAAGAAAATATATTAAATGTGATTAACCCAATGACCCAATAGATTAGGTAAGTGAATAAACAAAAAACATAGATAATGAAAATAAGTGAAATGGCATTATGAAGAAAAACTCAAAATAAAAGATAAACAAGGGAAGAGGTAATATATCTCCAACACTCTATACCAAAATAGGTATAACTGAGAAATAAATAAAATAAAACAAGAGAATCACAGAGTGAAGGACTATTAATGGCATCAAACCATTGACAGACTGTTTTAGGTGACTTTACTATGACCATAACTCTAATATAAAATAAAAATGTAATCACTAATGATCTGGAGAGTGAAATTAAAACTTGTATGAGTATGATTTATTATTATATAAGAGATAACAATAAGATTGTATCTTATCTGCTATTTATGTAAGTGATATAAATCAAGCAGGAAAACTGATAATCACCAGCAAAATTGTAAACAGAATATAAAAGAAAACCCGTAAATGGTAATATCCGTCTGTAGGACGGGTTAGCTTAACAGTTTTTACGCTAGACAGCGTAATTGTCAGTTTGAAACCTCCATCTTCCAGCTATGCTTCAGTTGATCCATTACCTTGGTTGTATTTGTTTACTTTTGACGATAGTTTCCTGTTTTACTATAAATTTACCATTTGAAAATGTCACCTCGCTTTAGAGACGGATATTACTCTAAAGGTACGTAGTTACTCCGTCTGTTAGACTAATATTACTGTAAATGTCTATAATTATATCCGCCCGTTAGACGGATATTACTTTGAATGTTTGTATTTTTATCCGCCTGTCAGTCGGACATTACTATAAATGTTTGTATTTATGTTCGCATATCAGATCGAATAATACTCTAGCAGTATAATTTTTTGTACGCAACTATCGTGATTTTTTTTTTTTTTTTTTTTTTTTTTACAATTCTGTTTTTCTTTACAGATAAAAATGTCAGGAAAACGTCAAAATATACCTTCACATGTGTCTGAAAGGACAAAACGAATTATGTAGCTGGTTTGCATGGAGGATGTAGCAGAAAGTGACGCTGAAGTTGCTTCTGATGATTCATACTTAGGCAGTGACCACTGTTTTTCTTCAGATCATGACAGCGATCCTGAAATTGATATTGAGGACCTCACCAGCAGTAGTAGCAGTGATGATGAAACGCCACAACTACCTGCAGCTGTTAATCAACCATCAATTTGCTACGGTAAAAAAAATTGCTTTTCTTGGAATTCGGAAGCTCCCTGTAATAGTTCAAAAACTCCAGAAAGGAATGTTATAAAAATAAAATTGGCTGCTCTTAAAGGCCCTGCTTTAAAATTGAATAATCCGACCGCTGAAGATGTATGGCGATTATTTTTCACAAGCGACATTTTACAAGAAATCGTGGTCAACACCAATAAAAAATTAGAAGACGTAAGACAAAATTTGAAAACACCAGATTCTTCTTCTTATAGAAATACGAACAAGGAAGAAATTGAAGCTTTGATAGGACTTTTGATTTTATGTTCCATCTTCAAATCTGGTCGTGAAAGGCTGTCATCACTTTTTTCAACAGATAGTACAGGTCGTCCTATATTTCGTGGAATCATGTCCCTGAAACGATGCGAAACATTATTATTAGCTCTGCGGTTTGATGACTCATCAACTAGGAGTGAAAGGAAAGAAAAAGACCCTGCAGCAGCCATTTCAAATATATTTAATATATTTATTTCGAACTGCCAGGCGGTCTATTCCATAGGAGCACATGCATGTGTTGATGAAACCCTGATACCATTTCAGGGTAGATGCCCATTCCGTATGTATATGCCGAACAAACCTGCAAGATATGGTATCAAATTGATATGTTTGACGGATGCCCACAACTCATACCTATTAAATGCCTATATTTATGTAGGTAAAGACAGTGATGGGAAATGCCTCACAAAAGAGGAACAAAAGCTCTTGAAACCGACTCAGGCTGTGATTCATGTTGCTCAGCCAATCATCAACATGAACAGGAATGTAACAGCTGATAATTGGTTTTCATCAATCGAACTTCTTCAGGAGTTACATAAGAGAAAACTCACATACGTCGGCACGCTCAAAAAGAATAAGAAGGAAATACCCCCTGAGTTTTTTCCAAACAGAAAAAAAGAGGCTGGATCCTGTATGTATGGGTATACAAAAAATATGACTCTCCTTTCATTTATCTCTAAAAAGTATAAAGCAGTGATACTAATCTCTTCCATGCATGACTCAGAGTTTAGAGATAAAGGAAAAGACAAACCTGAAATTGTGTCCTTTTACAATGCCACCAAATCCGGTGTTGACACGCTAGATTACAAATGCAGTATTTACTCGACAAACCGTCGTACCAGAAGGTGGCCACTAGCAATTTTCTATCACCTCATTTCTTTGAGCTGTTCCAACAGCATTTTCGAATATACAACCAGCAAAAATGGAAAGATTTAATTTCATGAAAGAACTTGGATTTAGTCTCATAAAAAAACACATGGAGACTCGATTAAAGATACCCAATTTGCCTGAGGAATTAAAAAAAATAATAAAGGAAACTATTCGTCCAGAAGGTGATAAGGAACCATGTCAAAGCAAGAAATTGGATAAAAGTGACAGGTTGGAAAAATAAAAAACTGTCATTATATTTCCTTATACGAAAAATAGAATGACTAATTACAAATGTGTTAAGTGCGATACACCTAATTGCTTGGAGTGTTCCAAGAAAATCTGTAATGTGTGTGTACAAAATTTGTAACTTTGTTTGATCTTTTAATTGATTTTGAATCATGTATATATCACTAAATCTTTAAATTTTATTTTAATCCATTTTTAAATGTTAAAACATTTTAACTATTATTTTTATTTGTGTTATTAATATTGTCATCCTTTACTAAATAAAATTTTAGAAAAATTAAATTTAAACATTTTATACAGATCAATAATACCCTAAATACAGAACGATGGGGAAAAAAAACAGTCTCATAGATGGATGTTGTAACGCAACAGAAATGCTGTCATCCATGTTACATAAATATTATATTAACAAAATAATAAGCAAGTCAATATCTAACCCCATGATAAAACAAAAGTCTAATAATTACATTTATGATTATAGATAAAGATAAATAAGGATGCAAGGTAGAAATAACGAGAATGAACAAACCTGTAAATTAGACAATAGTTAATGATCCATGTTCAGTGAAAAGTAAATCAATATGATACTGATGAGAAGTGTAAGAAGTAGAATAGTACAGAAATTGTCAAAGTAAATAACCATGAAAGTAAACAAAAATGAAACAATAATTTACCTTATAGCAATAGCAAGTAAGGATTTTGAATTAAATGATATTATTTTGTGACAACGAATGTTATGATAAAGTTTATGTTATGTTATGCCAATTACTTGTTGAGTTAATGAAAGGTAATGAAACAAGAGGTATTATTCAATTACTGTTATAGAATGATGTGGGAAGCAGCTAGTTAGCGTTAATAGATTTCAATTTTCTTATATGTGATCCATAGATCAAGATAAAATTGTCATTAGATATGAAAAGAATAATTGTTTATGTAAATGTTAATAGTTAAGATTTGATTATATGTATGAATTTATGTAAAAGGGCTATAGTTGTTCACCAGTTATAAACAAAGGTAGGTCCGTATACAATAAAAGGCCTAACAGCCAATAACACTATATAACCACTCATAACACAAAGGTTAGGTACGTAAGTTAATAATAATTAATGAATACGGTTCGAAGAGCTAGGAAAAAACATTAAATAAGTAATGATTTATAATAAACCATCTCAATTTATACAAATTATGATAATGCCACAATGCCATGATATCGATTGATAACGTTTGATATCGAAAAAAGTAATAAATATAAAAGAAACTGGCTCATATCAAAAAACCAGCAGAATATATGTAGAAAATAATAAACCAACTATCGGTAAAGTTATATTCCGATATGATAGCAAATTAATAAGGAATAGACAAAAAATATATGAAATAAACACTATATACAAAACATGGAGAAGGAAGAAAAATAATGGGTTGCTATGGACTACAGGAAATGAAGATGTTGATTTTCAATTATTGCTTTTTATGATCTGAATGTGATGAGATTAAAAAATCTAAGAAATGTCTAATATAATCGGAATATTCTAAATTATTTGATCCTCTTATAAAACACAAAATTTTAATGATAATATTCTTGACTCTTGCCAGTACAGTTTAACCAAACGAGGCTATAGTATGATATCACAATAAAAAATAAATAACTGGGTTCTACAAGGAAGGACTTGAATTGTCCCATATCCGAAAGGAGTTGACGGATATATTAAACCTAATATAAAGAGTTAACTGTATCACAATCAATAATATACATTACACTGGAACTCATAACCTTATAAAAATACGGAACATCACCAATTACTTCAGACGATAGAAGAACGTATTTGGATCCAGAAATTACAGAAGGAACCAGTCTGGCAGTAAATCAACCTAAGGAGCTGTATTTCCGAGGTGAACAGGACAAGAATTCCATTTTATTAACATCCGAAGAAAGAAAATCGTACAACATAGTCATACAGAACAGTGAAGTTATCAACCAACAGCCCACACGATTCGCTTCGTTCTAGTCTGGTAAATTATTATTGTATAAATCATATTAACTACACAACACTTCAAATTTGTAAATCTTGCATTCTTATCTATGTATTTTTAATCTTCCCCACAGTTACAAGAACCTTCACACCCTGAATTAAGTTAATTACAAACTAAAACACATTATATAACCGAATCTAAATAAAGTATCGGACTGATCAATAATCGATTCACGCAATCTATAGCCTTTGTGTATGCCAGTTGGAATATATCTTATTCAATGTTGAAGAAGTAAACAAATAAAGAACCTTTGTATAGTTGCAAAATCTTGTCATTTGGAGTATTATTTAATGAGTTGGGAATAAAAAAGTAACTGACTAAGTATAGAATAATTGGTTAACATAAACAGTGAATTAACCTCTACGTTTCGTTGCCCCGGTACTACAGCGCTTATAGCGGAATTCTCCGACACCAAAGAGAGAGCGTTAAAATACAAAATTATACATAATTCTCTTCAAGGTATAATAGGGTTGAACGAAATTACATAATAACACATTAATTATTTAAGTTTCAAGTACACTAACACTGATATTTTTTTAGAGATATAAGTTAATATTAGTTAATTAAATCACTATATCCCACAACTCCAAATATCTCAGATATTTAAATAATTGAAGTAAATTAAAACGACCTAAGAGAGTAAAGACAGGGGAACATACCCGTTCATAGCAACGAATAGGTTTACATTGCGTGACACATTAGAAGACGCAAGTCGTCTTATAACAAATTGACGCTCATAACGTGGGACCTAATTAGGTGACGCGAGAGTAGTAACAAATTGACACCGGCAACGTTGGGGCTGAAAGAACGAGAACACCGCAACCGTAAGAGCCGAGGGAAATATAACAAATTGGCGCTCAACCAGTGTAGGGCTTAGGTTAAGTAAAACCATAAATATATTAACATTACTTAACCAGAGCAGGCAACTGTGGGAGACTAGAAATGCAATAAAGGGATATGATACAAAAGGAAACGAAAATGCAAGGACAAGAGAGACGATTAAGTTACGCAGAATGGACGACAGTACTATTTAAGAAATTCAGCAAAGAGATGGGATACATAGAAAAGAATACCAATGATCACGAAAGAGCGCAAATGAGTCACGCGAATGCATTGGGAACACCAGACGACAAAATGACATTGAGGGAGATTTATGATGAAATGTGGGAGTTAGATGCCAGGTGTAATAAAGAAAAGACTATCAGGACAGCCCACGAAGAAGGTAGATAACAAGGTGGAAAGGATGACTGAAGAAGATTGGGAAAGATGGGACGATAATGAAGAAAAAATGAAAACCGAAAGAATAGGAGTATACACCCAGGTGACAGAACAATATACTTAGGAAGATTATGAACAATGGAAACGAGAAATAAGACCACCTGAAAACCCAATACGAACAGAAAACACAGAACTAAGGGAATGGATCAGGGTGATGTTTGAACTATCCCGAGAAGAGATGTGTCAATGGAGGAAAGAACACAATCAAATAGATGAATTTATAGAAATGCCAAATAATAAAAGGCTAGAACAATCAAAGGTGCAAAAAGAAGTAGAATTAGTCAAAATGAAGCAACAGAAGAAAATGCCAGAACAACCAAAGAAAGTGACCCGTCAGGACGTAATGGATTTTATGGTTGAACATTTCAGACGAATGAATGAAGGTTTCAAAAGGGTAGAGGAAACAATGGATAGATGTTTAAAGAATATGAATAAAACATTAGAAACCTCTTCTGAAGGGAGAAAGGAAACAGAAATTAGAGAAGACCAAAATGCAGCGCCATCTGAAAATAAGAATAGAAGGGACAAGGAGGAGATCCAAACCATAGAAGAGAATATCCAGAAAATAAGGATAATATGGAGAAAGAAAATAGTCCATACAAAGGAAGAAATGGAGATGAGGAAAGGTGGATTAATTAGTGTGTTTAACATCCCAATTAATGAACGAAGGGAGTTATGTAAAGGTATGGAATATAGAAGAAACTTTATGAAAACAACCAAAAAAACCATAATAGAACAATCACAATAAATTTAAATATTATTTGAAAATGTCAACGATTAAAAAGTATATGACCAAATCAATTATATCGTTAATACGGAAGATACCCGCAAAATATTTTGTAAATAGTCCAGATATCGAAGGGAAAGGAAGGGTAGAAAATACCAGTGATTATGTTAGAATAGAGGAGATACGATACCTAATAATTAGAAAGGAGCTAAATATGACTGAATACCCTGACTTAAATGAAGACTTTGCATCAGCCGAGTTATGGTACCAGATACACGAAAGATATTTATCAAATGTAAAAATTGGTATGAACATTACAATAATCCGGACAATGGGTGCAGTTGAATTAATGGACCATGGTTAGAAAAGAAGCAGTCAACCAGAAAAATGGGACTGATTTGATGAAAACTGACCAGGCAACCAATTGGAAAGAATAAAGAAATATTATGAATAAATTCTAAAATACAATAAGAACAACTTATTATCGATTTTGAAGAGAAAACACTTGTAAATAAAAGAGAATTTTTTGAACAATAAAATAAATAGAAAAAATGTCATTCAAAATGAAGTAAGTCTGAATTAAAATATAGTTATGAAGAAGGTATTAAGAAGAGTTAATAACAAACCCCAAGATTACAGAAGAAAGCTAGAATTATTACTAAACGTCTGCAAAGAAATAGTGTGAATAATGAATAATGAAACCCTAAGATTACAGAAGAAAGCTAGAATTATTACTAAACGTCTACAAAGAAATAGTGTGAATAATGAATAATGAAACCCCAAGATTACAGAAGAAAGCTAGAATTATTACTACAAAGAAATAGTGTGAATAATGAAACCCCAAGATAAAAGTTTTTACCTCAAATCTACCTATACAAAATAATAAAAGAAAAATGATATGACCAAAAATACATACCGCATTGCCAAGTGAAAGAAACAACTTCAGTAAATGATTGATTGTAACCAATGTAATATTAAAGAAAACGGAAAAAAAAGAATATTTATGAACATAATTCATTGAAATATAAACAGCCAAAATAATGAAATACGATAAGAAAAATAATAGTTGAGCTAAGGACTGTATCTAGTCAGAAACACAATTATAATGATAATCAAACAATAACTATTTAGAAAATATTGAGATCAGAAAAACAAATGAAGAAGATACTTAGCGTTATTATCACAACAAGAAAGAAAAAACAAAAATAATTACAAATGATAACTGTCAGAATTATCATCAAAGAATGTTTAAGGAAACTAAAATGGAATCACAAAGTATGAAGAATAGTAATAAAGAAATATAAAAGCAACAAAAGAAAAAAAAATTTTCCCAAATATTTATTATTAAGTAATTAAGGAGATTATTAGGAGATTATTATATTTTATAGCTGACTGTAGATGAATTCCAGCAGTACTATATTAAGGTGTAGTGTGGGCAGCAGAGTATGAAGCCAAACAGTGCCTCGCTGAACTGTACCAACGCACATATTAGGGATTGTTAGGGAAATTAAATATTTAAGGAATATTAGAATAGTTGCAAGAATGACCTCAGTTTCCAGAAGAGTAGGACAAAGAAAACAGAAAGAAATTAGATGACAGAAGAATAATTGAGAAGTACAGTGATTACAGTAATTATAAGTAGAAGAGATGTGAACCTAAAGTATTATTGAATATAGTAGCCAACTACCAACAAATACTGTGTACAGAAATTAAAAATGATCAAGAATGTTAATTGAAATAATGAAATGTTATTAAATAAAGAATTATTAATACTAGTCTAATGAAGTTACATTGAGAATCCCATCGTCAACCATTAATATTGATATGAAGAAAAGGCATGTGAAAAAGACAAGTTTATTTGACCTAAACTTCATTCAGGTAAACTAAACTTTTTAGGAGGGGGAGCATATGTAACGCAACAGAAATGCTGTCATCCATGTTACATAAATATTATATTAACAAAATAATAAGCAAGTCAATATCTAACCCCATGATAAAACAAAAGTCTAATAATTACATTTATGATTATAGATAAAGATAAATAAGGATGCAAGGTAGAAATAACGAGAATGAACAAACCTGTAAATTAGACAATAGTTAATGATCCATGTTCAGTGAAAAGTAAATCAATATGATACTGATGAGAAGTGTAAGAAGTAGAATAGTACAGAAATTGTCAAAGTAAATAACCATGAAAGTAAACAAAAATGAAACAATAATTTACCTTATAGCAATAGCAAGTAAGGATTTTGAATTAAATGATATTATTTTGTGACAACTAATGTTATGATAAAGTTTATGTTATGTTATGCCAATTACTTGTTGAGTTAATGAAAGGTAATGAAACAAGAGGTATTATTCAATTACTGTTATAGAATGATGTGGGAAGCAGCTAGTTAGCGTTAATAGATTTCAATTTTCTTATATGTGATCCATAGATCAAGATAAAATTGTCATTAGATATGAAAAGAATAATTGTTTATGTAAATGTTAATAGTTAAGATTTGATTATATGTATGAATTTATGTAAAAGGGCTATAGTTGTTCACCAGTTATAAACAAAGGTAGGTCCGTATACAATAAAAGGCCTAACAGCCAATAACACTATATAACCACTCATAACATAAAGGTTAGGTACGTAAGTTAATAATAATTAATGAATACGGTTCGAAGAGCTAGGAAAAAACATTAAATAAGTAATGATTTATAATAAACCATCTCAATTGATACAAATTATGATAATGCCACAATGCCATGATATCGATTGATAACGTTTGATATCGAAAAAAGTAATAAATATAAAAGAAACTGGCTCATATCAAAAAACCAGCAGAATATATGTAGAAAATAATAAACCAACTATCGGTAAAGTTATATTCCGATATGATAGCAAATTAATAAGGAATAGACAAAAAATATATGAAATAAACACTATATACAAAACATGGAGAAGGAAGAAAAATAATGGGTTGCTATGGACTACAGGAAATGAAGATGTTGATTTTCAATTATTGCTTTTTATGATCTGAATGTGATGAGATTAAAAAATCTAAGAAATGTCTAATATAATCGGAATATTCTAAATTATTTGATCCTCTTATAAAACACAAAATTTTAATGATAATATTCTTGACTCTTGCCAGTACAGTTTAACCAAACGAGGCTATAGTATGATATCACAATAAAAAATAAATAACTGGGTTCTACAAGGAAGGACTTGAATTGTCCCATATCCGAAAGGAGTTGACGGATATATTAAACCTAATATAAAGAGTTAACTGTATCACAATCAATAATATACATTACACTGGAACTCATAACCTTATAAAAATACGGAACATCACCAATTACTTCAGACGATAGAAGAACGTATTTGGATCCAGAAATTACAGAAGGAACCAGTCTGGCAGTAAATCAACCTAAGGAGCTGTATTTCCGAGGTGAACAGGACAAGAATTCCATTTTATTAACATCCGAAGAAAGAAAATCGTACAACATAGTCATACAGAACAGTGAAGTTATCAACCAACAGCCCACACGATTCGCTTCGTTCTAGTCTGGTAAATTATTATTGTATAAATCATATTAACTACACAACACTTCAAATTTGTAAATCTTGCATTCTTATCTATGTATTTTTAATCTTCCCCACAGTTACAAGAACCTTCACACCCTGAATTAAGTTAATTACAAACTAAAACACATTATATAACCGAATCTAAATAAAGTATCGGACTGATCAATAATCGATTCACGCAATCTATAGCCTTTGTGTATGCCAGTTGGAATATATCTTATTCAATGTTGAAGAAGTAAACAAATAAAGAACCTTTGTATAGTTGCAAAATCTTGTCATTTGGAGTATTATTTAATGAGTTGGGAATAAAAAAGTAACTGACTAAGTATAGAATAATTGGTTAACATAAACAGTGAATTAACCTCTACGTTTCGTTGCCCCGGTACTACAGCGCTTATAGCGGAATTCTCCGACACCAAAGAGAGAGCGTTAAAATACAAAATTATACATAATTCTCTTCAAGGTATAATAGGGTTGAACGAAATTACATAATAACACATTAATTATTTAAGTTTCAAGTACACTAACACTGATATTTTTTTAGAGATATAAGTTAATATTAGTTAATTAAATCACTATATCCCACAACTCCAAATATCTCAGATATTTAAATAATTGAAGTAAATTAAAACGACCTAAGAGAGTAAAGACAGGGGAACATACCCGTTCATAGCAACGAATAGGTTTACATTGCGTGACACATTAGAAGACGCAAGTCGTCTTATAACAAATTGACGCTCATAACGTGGGACCTAATTAGGTGACGCGAGAGTAGTAACAAATTGACACCGGCAACGTTGGGGCTGAAAGAACGAGAACACCGCAACCGTAAGAGCCGAGGGAAATATAACAAATTGGCGCTCAACCAGTGTAGGGCTTAGGTTAAGTAAAACCATAAATATATTAACATTACTTAACCAGAGCAGGCAACTGTGGGAGACTAGAAATGCAATAAAGGGATATGATACAAAAGGAAACGAAAATGCAAGGACAAGAGAGACGATTAAGTTACGCAGAATGGACGACAGTACTATTTAAGAAATTCAGCAAAGAGATGGGATACATAGAAAAGAATACCAATGATCACGAAAGAGCGCAAATGAGTCACGCGAATGCATTGGGAACACCAGACGACAAAATGACATTGAGGGAGATTTATGATGAAATGTGGGAGTTAGATGCCAGGTGTAATAAAGAAAAGACTATCAGGACAGCCCACGAAGAAGGTAGATAACAAGGTGGAAAGGATGACTGAAGAAGATTGGGAAAGATGGGACGATAATGAAGAAAAAATGAAAACCGAAAGAATAGGAGTATACACCCAGGTGACAGAACAATATACTTAGGAAGATTATGAACAATGGAAACGAGAAATAAGACCACCTGAAAACCCAATACGAACAGAAAACACAGAACTAAGGGAATGGATCAGGGTGATGTTTGAACTATCCCGAGAAGAGATGTGTCAATGGAGGAAAGAACACAATCAAATAGATGAATTTATAGAAATGCCAAATAATAAAAGGCTAGAACAATCAAAGGTGCAAAAAGAAGTAGAATTAGTCAAAATGAAGCAACAGAAGAAAATGCCAGAACAACCAAAGAAAGTGACCCGTCAGGACGTAATGGATTTTATGGTTGAACATTTCAGACGAATGAATGAAGGTTTCAAAAGGGTAGAGGAAACAATGGATAGATGTTTAAAGAATATGAATAAAACATTAGAAACCTCTTCTGAAGGGAGAAAGGAAACAGAAATTAGAGAAGACCAAAATGCAGCGCCATCTGAAAATAAGAATAGAAGGGACAAGGAGGAGATCCAAACCATAGAAGAGAATATCCAGAAAATAAGGATAATATGGAGAAAGAAAATAGTCCATACAAAGGAAGAAATGGAGATGAGGAAAGGTGGATTAATTAGTGTGTTTAACATCCCAATTAATGAACGAAGGGAGTTATGTAAAGGTATGGAATATAGAAGAAACTTTATGAAAACAACCAAAAAAACCATAATAGAACAATCACAATAAATTTAAATATTATTTGAAAATGTCAACGATTAAAAAGTATATGACCAAATCAATTATATCGTTAATACGGAAGATACCCGCAAAATATTTTGTAAATAGTCCAGATATCGAAGGGAAAGGAAGGGTAGAAAATACCAGTGATTATGTTAGAATAGAGGAGATACGATACCTAATAATTAGAAAGGAGCTAAATATGACTGAATACCCTGACTTAAATGAAGACTTTGCATCAGCCGAGTTATGGTACCAGATACACGAAAGATATTTATCAAATGTAAAAATTGGTATGAACATTACAATAATCCGGACAATGGGTGCAGTTGAATTAATGGACCATGGTTAGAAAAGAAGCAGTCAACCAGAAAAATGGGACTGATTTGATGAAAACTGACCAGGCAACCAATTGGAAAGAATAAAGAAATATTATGAATAAATTCTAAAATACAATAAGAACAACTTATTATCGATTTTGAAGAGAAAACACTTGTAAATAAAAGAGAATTTTTTGAACAATAAAATAAATAGAAAAAATGTCATTCAAAATGAAGTAAGTCTGAATTAAAATATAGTTATGAAGAAGGTATTAAGAAGAGTTAATAACAAACCCCAAGATTACAGAAGAAAGCTAGAATTATTACTAAACGTCTACAAAGAAATAGTGTGAATAATGAATAATGAAACCCTAAGATTACAGAAGAAAGCTAGAATTATTACTAAACGTCTACAAAGAAATAGTGTGAATAATGAATAATGAAACCCCAAGATTACAGAAGAAAGCTAGAATTATTACTACAAAGAAATAGTGTGAATAATGAAACCCCAAGATAAAAGTTTTTACCTCAAATCTACCTATACAAAATAATAAAAGAAAAATGATATGACCAAAAATACATACCGCATTGCCAAGTGAAAGAAACAACTTCAGTAAATGATTGATTGTAACCAATGTAATATTAAAGAAAACGGAAAAAAAAGAATATTTATGAACATAATTCATTGAAATATAAACAGCCAAAATAATGAAATACGATAAGAAAAATAATAGTTGAGCTAAGGACTGTATCTAGTCAGAAACACAATTATAATGATAATCAAACAATAACTATTTAGAAAATATTGAGATCAGAAAAACAAATGAAGAAGATACTTAGCGTTATTATCACAACAAGAAAGAAAAAACAAAAATAATTACAAATGATAACTGTCAGAATTATCATCAAAGAATGTTTAAGGAAACTAAAATGGAATCACAAAGTATGAAGAATAGTAATAAAGAAATATAAAAGCAACAAAAGAAAAAAAAATTTTCCCAAATATTTATTATTAAGTAATTAAGGAGATTATTAGGAGATTATTATATTTTATAGCTGACTGTAGATGAATTCCAGCAGTACTATATTAAGGTGTAGTGTGGGCAGCAGAGTATGAAGCCAAACAGTGCCTCGCTGAACTGTACCAACGCACATATTAGGGATTGTTAGGGAAATTAAATATTTAAGGAATATTAGAATAGTTGCAAGAATGACCTCAGTTTCCAGAAGAGTAGGACAAAGAAAACAGAAAGAAATTAGATGACAGAAGAATAATTGAGAAGTACAGTGATTACAGTAATTATAAGTAGAAGAGATGTGAACCTAAAGTATTATTGAATATAGTAGCCAACTACCAACAAATACTGTGTACAGAAATTAAAAATGATCAAGAATGTTAATTGAAATAATGAAATGTTATTAAATAAAGAATTATTAATACTAGTCTAATGAAGTTACATTGAGAATCCCATCGTCAACCATTAATATTGATATGAAGAAAAGGCATGTGAAAAAGACAAGTTTATTTGACCTAAACTTCATTCAGGTAAACTAAACTTTTTAGGAGGGGGAGCATATGTAACGCAACAGAAATGCTGTCATCCATGTTACATAAATATTATATTAACAAAATAATAAGCAAGTCAATATCTAACCCCATGATAAAACAAAAGTCTAATAATTACATTTATGATTATAGATAAAGATAAATAAGGATGCAAGGTAGAAATAACGAGAATGAACAAACCTGTAAATTAGACAATAGTTAATGATCCATGTTCAGTGAAAAGTAAATCAATATGATACTGATGAGAAGTGTAAGAAGTAGAATAGTACAGAAATTGTCAAAGTAAATAACCATGAAAGTAAACAAAAATGAAACAATAATTTACCTTATAGCAATAGCAAGTAAGGATTTTGAATTAAATGATATTATTTTGTGACAACTAATGTTATGATAAAGTTTATGTTATGTTATGCCAATTACTTGTTGAGTTAATGAAAGGTAATGAAACAAGAGGTATTATTCAATTACTGTTATAGAATGATGTGGGAAGCAGCTAGTTAGCGTTAATAGATTTCAATTTTCTTATATGTGATCCATAGATCAAGATAAAATTGTCATTAGATATGAAAAGAATAATTGTTTATGTAAATGTTAATAGTTAAGATTTGATTATATGTATGAATTTATGTAAAAGGGCTATAGTTGTTCACCAGTTATAAACAAAGGTAGGTCCGTATACAATAAAAGGCCTAACAGCCAATAACACTATATAACCACTCATAACATAAAGGTTAGGTACGTAAGTTAATAATAATTAATGAATACGGTTCGAAGAGCTAGGAAAAAACATTAAATAAGTAATGATTTATAATAAACCATCTCAATTGATACAAATTATGATAATGCCACAATGCCATGATATCGATTGATAACGTTTGATATCGAAAAAAGTAATAAATATAAAAGAAACTGGCTCATATCAAAAAACCAGCAGAATATATGTAGAAAATAATAAACCAACTATCGGTAAAGTTATATTCCGATATGATAGCAAATTAATAAGGAATAGACAAAAAATATATGAAATAAACACTATATACAAAACATGGAGAAGGAAGAAAAATAATGGGTTGCTATGGACTACAGGAAATGAAGATGTTGATTTTCAATTATTGCTTTTTATGATCTGAATGTGATGAGATTAAAAAATCTAAGAAATGTCTAATATAATCGGAATATTCTAAATTATTTGATCCTCTTATAAAACACAAAATTTTAATGATAATATTCTTGACTCTTGCCAGTACAGTTTAACCAAACGAGGCTATAGTATGATATCACAATAAAAAATAAATAACTGGGTTCTACAAGGAAGGACTTGAATTGTCCCATATCCGAAAGGAGTTGACGGATATATTAAACCTAATATAAAGAGTTAACTGTATCACAATCAATAATATACATTACACTGGAACTCATAACCTTATAAAAATATGGAACATCACCAATTACTTCAGACGATAGAAGAACGTATTTGGATCCAGAAATTACAGAAGGAACCAGTCTGGCAGTAAATCAACCTAAGGAGCTGTATTTCCGAGGTGAACAGGACAAGAATTCCATTTTATTAACATCCGAAGAAAGAAAATCGTACAACATAGTCATACAGAACAGTGAAGTTATCAACCAACAGCCCACACGATTCGCTTCGTTCTAGTCTGGTAAATTATTATTGTATAAATCATATTAACTACACAACACTTCAAATTTGTAAATCTTGCATTCTTATCTATGTATTTTTAATCTTCCCCACAGTTACAAGAACCTTCACACCCTGAATTAAGTTAATTACAAACTAAAACACATTATATAACCGAATCTAAATAAAGTATCGGACTGATCAATAATCGATTCACGCAATCTATAGCCTTTGTGTATGCCAGTTGGAATATATCTTATTCAATGTTGAAGAAGTAAACAAATAAAGAACCTTTGTATAGTTGCAAAATCTTGTCATTTGGAGTATTATTTAATGAGTTGGGAATAAAAAAGTAACTGACTAAGTATAGAATAATTGGTTAACATAAACAGTGAATTAACCTCTACGTTTCGTTGCCCCGGTACTACAGCGCTTATAGCGGAATTCTCCGACACCAAAGAGAGAGCGTTAAAATACAAAATTATACATAATTCTCTTCAAGGTATAATAGGGTTGAACGAAATTACATAATAACACATTAATTATTTAAGTTTCAAGTACACTAACACTGATATTTTTTTAGAGATATAAGTTAATATTAGTTAATTAAATCACTATATCCCACAACTCCAAATATCTCAGATATTTAAATAATTGAAGTAAATTAAAACGACCTAAGAGAGTAAAGACAGGGGAACATACCCGTTCATAGCAACGAATAGGTTTACATTGTGTGACACATTAGAAGACGCAAGTCGTCTTATAACAAATTGACGCTCATAACGTGGGACCTAATTAGGTGACGCGAGAGTAGTAACAAATTGACACCGGCAACGTTGGGGCTGAAAGAACGAGAACACCGCAACCGTAAGAGCCGAGGGAAATATAACAAATTGGCGCTCAACCAGTGTAGGGCTTAGGTTAAGTAAAACCATAAATATATTAACATTACTTAACCAGAGCAGGCAACTGTGGGAGACTAGAAATGCAATAAAGGGATATGATACAAAAGGAAACGAAAATGCAAGGACAAGAGAGACGATTAAGTTACGCAGAATGGACGACAGTACTATTTAAGAAATTCAGCAAAGAGATGGGATACATAGAAAAGAATACCAATGATCACGAAAGAGCGCAAATGAGTCGCGCGAATGCATTGGGAACACCAGACGACAAAATGACATTGAGGGAGATTTATGATGAAATGTGGGAGTTAGATGCCAGGTGTAATAAAGAAAAGACTATCAGGACAGCCGACGAAAAAGGTAGATAACAAGGTGGAAAGGATGACTGAAGAAGATTGGGAAAGATGGGACGATAATGAAGAAAAAATGAAAGCCGAAAGAATAGGAGTATACACCCAGGTGACAGAACAATATACTTAGGAAGATTATGAACAATGGAAACGAGAAATAAGACCACCTGAAAACCCAATACGAACAGAAAACACAGAACTAAGGGAATGGATCAGGGTGATGTTTGAACTATCCCGAGAAGAGATGTGTCAATGGAGGAAAGAACACAATCAAATAGATGAATTTATAGAAATGCCAAATAATAAAAGGCTAGAACAATCAAAGGTGCAAAAAGAAGTAGAATTAGTCAAAATGAAGCAACAGAAGAAAACGCCAGAACAACCAAAGAAAGTGACCCGTCAGGACGTAATGGATTTTATGGTTGAACATTTCAGACGAATGAATGAAGGTTTCAAAAGGGTAGAGGAAACAATGGATAGATGTTTAAAGAATATGAATAAAACATTAGAAACCTCTTCTGAAGGGAGAAAGGAAACAGAAATTAGAGAAGACCAAAATGCAGCGCCATCTGAAAATAAGAATAGAAGGGACAAGGAGGAGATCCAAACCATAGAAGAGAATATCCAGAAAATAAGGATAATATGGAGAAAGAAAATAGTCCATACAAAGGAAGAAATGGAGATGAGGAAAGGTGGATTAATTAGTGTGTTTAACATCCCAATTAATGAACGAAGGGAGTTATGTAAAGGTATGGAATATAGAAGAAACTTTATGAAAACAACCAAAAAAACCATAATAGAACAATCACAATAAATTTAAATATTATTTGAAAATGTCAACGATTAAAAAGTATATGACCAAATCAATTATATCGTTAATACGGAAGATACCCGCAAAATATTTTGTAAATAGTCCAGATATCGAAGGGAAAGGAAGGGTAGAAAATACCAGTGATTATGTTAGAATAGAGGAGATACGATACCTAATAATTAGAAAGGAGCTAAATATGACTGAATACCCTGACTTAAATGAAGACTTTGCATCAGCCGAGTTATGGTACCAGATACACGAAAGATATTTATCAAATGTAAAAATTGGTATGAACATTACAATAATCCGGACAATGGGTGCAGTTGAATTAATGGACCATGGTTAGAAAAGAAGCAGTCAACCAGAAAAATGGGACTGATTTGATGAAAACTGACCAGGCAACCAATTGGAAAGAATAAAGAAATATTATGAATAAATTCTAAAATACAATAAGAACAACTTATTATCGATTTTGAAGAGAAAACACTTGTAAATAAAAGAGAATTTTTTGAACAATAAAATAAATAGAAAAAATGTCATTCAAAATGAAGTAAGTCTGAATTAAAATATAGTTATGAAGAAGGTATTAAGAAGAGTTAATAACAAACCCCAAGATTACAGAAGAAAGCTAGAATTATTACTAAACGTCTACAAAGAAATAGTGTGAATAATGAATAATGAAACCCTAAGATTACAGAAGAAAGCTAGAATTATTACTAAACGTCTACAAAGAAATAGTGTGAATAATGAATAATGAAACCCCAAGATTACAGAAGAAAGCTAGAATTATTACTACAAAGAAATAGTGTGAATAATGAAACCCCAAGATAAAAGTTTTTACCTCAAATCTACCTATACAAAATAATAAAAGAAAAATGATATGACCAAAAATACATACCGCATTGCCAAGTGAAAGAAACAACTTCAGTAAATGATTGATTGTAACCAATGTAATATTAAAGAAAACGGAAAAAAAAGAATATTTATGAACATAATTCATTGAAATATAAACAGCCAAAATAATGAAATACGATAAGAAAAATAATAGTTGAGCTAAGGACTGTATCTAGTCAGAAACACAATTATAATGATAATCAAACAATAACTATTTAGAAAATATTGAGATCAGAAAAACAAATGAAGAAGATACTTAGCGTTATTATCACAACAAGAAAGAAAAAACAAAAATAATTACAAATGATAACTGTCAGAATTATCATCAAAGAATGTTTAAGGAAACTAAAATGGAATCACAAAGTATGAAGAATAGTAATAAAGAAATATAAAAGCAACAAAAGAAAAAAAAATTTTCCCAAATATTTATTATTAAGTAATTAAGGAGATTATTAGGAGATTATTATATTTTATAGCTGACTGTAGATGAATTCCAGCAGTACTATATTAAGGTGTAGTGTGGGCAGCAGAGTATGAAGCCAAACAGTGCCTCGCTGAACTGTACCAACGCACATATTAGGGATTGTTAGGGAAATTAAATATTTAAGGAATATTAGAATAGTTGCAAGAATGACCTCAGTTTCCAGAAGAGTAGGACAAAGAAAACAGAAAGAAATTAGATGACAGAAGAATAATTGAGAAGTACAGTGATTACAGTAATTATAAGTAGAAGAGATGTGAACCTAAAGTATTATTGAATATTGTAGCCAACTACCAACAAATACTGTGTACAGAAATTAAAAATGATCAAGAATGTTAATTGAAATAATGAAATGTTATTAAATAAAGAATTATTAATACTAGTCTAATGAAGTTACATTGAGAATCCCATCGTCAACCATTAATATTGATATGAAGAAAAGGCATGTGAAAAAGACAAGTTTATTTGACCTAAACTTCATTCAGGTAAACTAAACTTTTTAGGAGGGGGAGCATATGTAACGCAACAGAAATGCTGTCATCCATGTTACATAAATATTATATTAACAAAATAATAAGCAAGTCAATATCTAACCCCATGATAAAACAAAAGTCTAATAATTACATTTATGATTATAGATAAAGATAAATAAGGATGCAAGGTAGAAATAACGAGAATGAACAAACCTGTAAATTAGACAATAGTTAATGATCCATGTTCAGTGAAAAGTAAATCAATATGATACTGATGAGAAGTGTAAGAAGTAGAATAGTACAGAAATTGTCAAAGTAAATAACCATGAAAGTAAACAAAAATGAAACAATAATTTACCTTATAGCAATAGCAAGTAAGGATTTTGAATTAAATGATATTATTTTGTGACAACTAATGTTATGATAAAGTTTATGTTATGTTATGCCAATTACTTGTTGAGTTAATGAAAGGTAATGAAACAAGAGGTATTATTCAATTACTGTTATAGAATGATGTGGGAAGCAGCTAGTTAGCGTTAATAGATTTCAATTTTCTTATATGTGATCCATAGATCAAGATAAAATTGTCATTAGATATGAAAAGAATAATTGTTTATGTAAATGTTAATAGTTAAGATTTGATTATATGTATGAATTTATGTAAAAGGGCTATAGTTGTTCACCAGTTATAAACAAAGGTAGGTCCGTATACAATAAAAGGCCTAACAGCCAATAACACTATATAACCACTCATAACATAAAGGTTAGGTACGTAAGTTAATAATAATTAATGAATATGGTTCGAAGAGCTAGGAAAAAACATTAAATAAGTAATGATTTATAATAAACCATCTCAATTTATACAAATTATGATAATGCCACAATGCCATGATATCGATTGATAACGTTTGATATCGAAAAAAGTAATAAATATAAAAGAAACTGGCTCATATCAAAAAACCAGCAGAATATATGTAGAAAATAATAAACCAACTATCGGTAAAGTTATATTCCGATATGATAGCAAATTAATAAGGAATAGACAAAAAATATATGAAATAAACACTATATACAAAACATGGAGAAGGAAGAAAAATAATGGGTTGCTATGGACTACAGGAAATGAAGATGTTGATTTTCAATTATTGCTTTTTATGATCTGAATGTGATGAGATTAAAAAATCTAAGAAATGTCTAATATAATCGGAATATTCTAAATTATTTGATCCTCTTATAAAACACAAAATTTTAATGATAATATTCTTGACTCTTGCCAGTACAGTTTAACCAAACGTGGCTATAGTATGATATCACAATAAAAAATAAATAACTGGGTTCTACAAGGAAGGACTTGAATTGTCCCATATCCGAAAGGAGTTGACGGATATATTAAACCTAATATAAAGAGTTAACTGTATCACAATCAATAATATACATTACACTGGAACTCATAACCTTATAAAAATACGGAACATCACCAATTACTTCAGACGATAGAAGAACATATTTGGATCCAGAAATTACAGAAGGAACCAGTCTGGCAGTAAATCAACCTAAGGAGCTGTATTTCCGAGGTGAACAGGACAAGAATTCCATTTTATTAACATCCGAAGAAAGAAAATCGTACAACATAGTCATACAGAACAGTGAAGTTATCAACCAACAGCCCACACGATTCGCTTCGTTCTAGTCTGGTAAATTATTATTGTATAAATCATATTAACTACACAACACTTCAAATTTGTAAATCTTGCATTCTTATCTATGTATTTTTAATCTTCCCCACAGTTACAAGAACCTTCACACCCTGAATTAAGTTAATTACAAACTAAAACACATTATATAACCGAATCTAAATAAAGTATCGGACTGATCAATAATCGATTCACGCAATCTATAGCCTTTGTGTATGCCAGTTGGAATATATCTTATTCAATGTTGAAGAAGTAAACAAATAAAGAACCTTTGTATAGTTGCAAAATCTTGTCATTTGGAGTATTATTTAATGAGTTGGGAATAAAAAAGTAACTGACTAAGTATAGAATAATTGGTTAACATAAACAGTGAATTAACCTCTACGTTTCGTTGCCCCGGTACTACAGCGCTTATAGCGGAATTCTCCGACACCAAAGAGAGAGCGTTAAAATACAAAATTATACATAATTCTCTTCAAGGTATAATAGGGTTGAACGAAATTACATAATAACACATTAATTATTTAAGTTTCAAGTACACTAACACTGATATTTTTTTAGAGATATAAGTTAATATTAGTTAATTAAATCACTATATCCCACAACTCCAAATATCTCAGATATTTAAATAATTGAAGTAAATTAAAACGACCTAAGAGAGTAAAGACAGGGGAACATACCCGTTCATAGCAACGAATAGGTTTACATTGTGTGACACATTAGAAGACGCAAGTCGTCTTATAACAAATTGACGCTCATAACGTGGGACCTAATTAGGTGACGCGAGAGTAGTAACAAATTGACACCGGCAACGTTGGGGCTGAAAGAACGAGAACACCGCAACCGTAAGAGCCGAGGGAAATATAACAAATTGGCGCTCAACCAGTGTAGGGCTTAGGTTAAGTAAAACCATAAATATATTAACATTACTTAACCAGAGCAGGCAACTGTGGGAGACTAGAAATGCAATAAAGGGATATGATACAAAAGGAAACGAAAATGCAAGGACAAGAGAGACGATTAAGTTACGCAGAATGGACGACAGTACTATTTAAGAAATTCAGCAAAGAGATGGGATACATAGAAAAGAATACCAATGATCACGAAAGAGCGCAAATGAGTCGCGCGAATGCATTGGGAACACCAGACGACAAAATGACATTGAGGGAGATTTATGATGAAATGTGGGAGTTAGATGCCAGGTGTAATAAAGAAAAGACTATCAGGACAGCCGACGAAAAAGGTAGATAACAAGGTGGAAAGGATGACTGAAGAAGATTGGGAAAGATGGGACGATAATGAAGAAAAAATGAAAGCCGAAAGAATAGGAGTATACACCCAGGTGACAGAACAATATACTTAGGAAGATTATGAACAATGGAAACGAGAAATAAGACCACCTGAAAACCCAATACGAACAGAAAACACAGAACTAAGGGAATGGATCAGGGTGATGTTTGAACTATCCCGAGAAGAGATGTGTCAATGGAGGAAAGAACACAATCAAATAGATGAATTTATAGAAATGCCAAATAATAAAAGGCTAGAACAATCAAAGGTGCAAAAAGAAGTAGAATTAGTCAAAATGAAGCAACAGAAGAAAACGCCAGAACAACCAAAGAAAGTGACCCGTCAGGACGTAATGGATTTTATGGTTGAACATTTCAGACGAATGAATGAAGGTTTCAAAAGGGTAGAGGAAACAATGGATAGATGTTTAAAGAATATGAATAAAACATTAGAAACCTCTTCTGAAGGGAGAAAGGAAACAGAAATTAGAGAAGACCAAAATGCAGCGCCATCTGAAAATAAGAATAGAAGGGACAAGGAGGAGATCCAAACCATAGAAGAGAATATCCAGAAAATAAGGATAATATGGAGAAAGAAAATAGTCCATACAAAGGAAGAAATGGAGATGAGGAAAGGTGGATTAATTAGTGCGTTTAACATCCCAATTAATGAACGAAGGGAGTTATGTAAAGGTATGGAATATAGAAGAAACTTTATGAAAACAACCAAAAAACCCATAATAGAACAATCACAATAAATTTAAATATTATTTGAAAATGTCAACGATTAAAAAGTATATGACCAAATCAATTATATCGTTAATACGGAAGATACCCGCAAAATATTTTGTAAATAGTCCAGATATCGAAGGGAAAGGAAGGGTAGAAAATACCAGTGATTATGTTAGAATAGAGGAGATACGATACCTAATAATTAGAAAGGAGCTAAATATGACTGAATACCCTGACTTAAATGAAGACTTTGCATCAGCCGAGTTATGGTACCAGATACACGAAAGATATTTATCAAATGTAAAAATTGGTATGAACACTACAATAATCCGGACAATGGGTGCAGTTGAATTAATGAGACCATGGTTAGAAAAGAAGCAGTCAACCAGAAAAATGGGACTGATTTGATGAAAACTGACCAGGCAACCAATTGGAAAGAATAAATAAATATTATGAATAAATTCTAAAATACAATAAGAACAACTTATTATCGATTTTGAAGAGAAAACACTTGTAAATAAAAGAGAATTTTTTGAACAATAAAATAAATAGAAAAAATGTCATTCAAAATGAAGTAAGTCTGAATTAAAATATAGTTATGAAGAAGGTATTAAGAAGAGTTAATAACAAACCCCAAGATTACAGAAGAAAGCTAGAATTATTACTAAACGTCTACAAAGAAATAGTGTGAATAATGAATAATGAAACCCTAAGATTACAGAAGAAAGCTAGAATTATTACTAAACGTCTACAAAGAAATAGTGTGAATAATGAATAATGAAACCCCAAGATTACAGAAGAAAGCTAGAATTATTACTAAATGTCTATAAAGAAATAGTGTGAATAATGAAACCCCAAGATAAAAGTTTTTACCTCAAATCTACCTATACAAAATAATAAAAGAAAAATGATATGACCAAAAATACATACCGCATTGCCAAGTGAAAGAAACAACTTCAGTAAATGATTGATTGTAACCAATGTAATATTAAAGAAAACGGAAAAAAAAGAATATTTATGAACATAATTCATTGAAATATAAACAGCCAAAATAATGAAATACGATAAGAAAAATAATAGTTGAGCTAAGGACTGTATCTAGTCAGAAACACAATTATAATGATAATCAAACAATAACTATTTAGAAAATATTGAGATCAGAAAAACAAATGAAGAAGATACTTAGCGTTATTATCACAACAAGAAAGAAAAAACAAAAATAATTACAAATGATAACTGTCAGAATTATCATCAAAGAATAATAAATAATAATAAACCTCCGCTCCACAGTCCGTTAAGGACCAAGGCGTACCGCGCGGCTTTTGTGTTAGTGTGACGGTGTATGGCTAGTACTATGCGCCACCAGCCGCTAGTTGCGGTACTCACGGCCAGGAGGCGGCGCTGTTATCAAAGAATGTTTAAGGAAACTAAAATGGAATCACAAAGTATGAAGAATAGTAATAAAGAAATATAAAAGCAACAAAAGAAAAAAAAATTTTCCCAAATATTTATTATTAAGTAATTAAGGAGATTATTAGGAGATTATTATATTTTATAGCTGACTGTAGATGAATTCCAGCAGTACTATATTAAGGTGTAGTGTGGGCAGCAGAGTATGAAGCCAAACAGTGCCTCTCTGAACTGTACCAACGCACATATTAGGGATTGTTAGGGAAATTAAATATTTAAGGAATATTAGAATAGTTGCAAGAATGACCTCAGTTTCCAGAAGAGTAGGACAAAGAAAACAGAAAGAAATTAGATGACAGAAGAATAATTGAGAAGTACAGTGATTACAGTAATTATAAGTAGAAGAGATGTGAACCTAAAGTATTATTGAATATTGTAGCCAACTACCAACAAATACTGTGTACAGAAATTAAAAATGATCAAGAATGTTAATTGAAATAATGAAATGTTATTAAATAAAGAATTATTAATACTAGTCTAATGAAGTTACATTGAGAATCCCATCGTCAACCATTAATATTGATATGAAGAAAAGGCATGTGAAAAAGACAAGTTTATTTGACCTAAACTTCATTCAGGTAAACTAAACTTTTTAGGAGGGGGAGCATATGTAACGCAACAGAAATGCTGTCATCCATGTTACATAAATATTATATTAACAAAATAATAAGCAAGTCAATATCTAACCCCATGATAAAACAAAAGTCTAATAATTACATTTATGATTATAGATAAAGATAAATAAGGATGCAAGGTAGAAATAACGAGAATGAACAAACCTGTAAATTAGACAATAGTTAATGATCCATGTTCAGTGAAAAGTAAATCAATATGATACTGATGAGAAGTATAAGAAGTAGAATAGTACAGAAATTGTCAAAGTAAATAACCATGAAAGTAAACAAAAATGAAACAATAATTTACCTTATAGCAATAGCAAGTAAGGATTTTGAATTAAATGATATTATTTTGTGACAACTAATGTTATGATAAAGTTTATGTTATGTTATGCCAATTACTTGTTGAGTTAATGAAAGGTAATGAAACAAGAGGTATTATTCAATTACTGTTATAGAATGATGTGGGAAGCAGCTAGTTAGCGTTAATAGATTTCAATTTTCTTATATGTGATCAAGATAAAATTGTCATTAGATATGAAAAGAATAATTGTTTATGTAAATGTTAATAGTTAAGATTTGATTATATGTATGAATTTATGTAAAAGGGCTATAGTTGTTCACCAGTTATAAACAAAGGTAGGTCCGTATACAATAAAAGGCCTAACAGCCAATAACACTATATAACCACTCATAACATAAAGGTTAGGTACGTAAGTTAATAATAATTAATGAATACGGTTCGAAGAGCTAGGAAAAAAACATTAAATAAGTAATGATTTATAATAAACCATCTCAATTTATACAAATTATGATAATGCCACAATGCCATGATATCGATTGATAACGTTTGATATCGAAAAAAGTAATAAATATAAAAGAAACTGGCTCATATCAAAAAACCAGCAGAATATATGTAGAAAATAATAAACCAACTATCGGTAAAGTTATATTCCGATATGATAGCAAATTAATAAGGAATAGACAAAAAATATATGAAATAAACACTATATACAAAACATGGAGAAGGAAGAAAAATAATGGGTTGCTATGGACTACAGGAAATGAAGATGTTGATTTTCAATTATTGCTTTTTATGATCTGAATGTGATGAGATTAAAAAATCTAAGAAATGTCTAATATAATCGGAATATTCTAAATTATTTGATCCTCTTATAAAACACAAAATTTTAATGATAATATTCTTGACTCTTGCCAGTACAGTTTAACCAAACGAGGCTATAGTATGATATCACAATAAAAAATAACTGGGTTCTACAAGGAAAGACTTGAATTGTCCCATATCCGAAAGGAGTTGACGATATATTAAACCCAATATAAAGAGTTAACTGTATCACAATCAATAATATACATTACACTGGAACTCATAACCTTATAAAAATACGGAACATCACCAATTACTTCAGACGATAGAAGAACATATTTGGATCCAGAAATTACAGAAGGAACCAGTCTGGCAGTAAATCAACCTAAGGAGTTGTATTTCCGAGTTGAACAGGACAAGAATTCCATTTTATTAACATCCGAAGAAAGAAAATCGTACAACATAGTCATACAGAACAGTGAAGTTATCAACCAACAGCCCACACGATTCGCTTCGTTCTAGTCTGGTAAATTATTATTGTATAAATCATATTAACTACACAACACTTCAAATTTGTAAATCTTGCATTCTTATCTATGTATTTTTAATCTTCCCCACAGTTACAAGAACCTTCACACCCTGAATTAAGTTAATTACAAACTAAAACACATTATATAACCGAATCTAAATAAAGTATCGGACTGATCAATAATCGATTCACGCAATCTATAGCCTTTGTGTATGCCAGTTGGAATATATCTTATTCAATGTTGAAGAAGTAAACAAATAAAGAACCTTTGTATAGTTGCAAAATCTTGTCATTTGGAGTATTATTTAATGAGTTGGGAATAAAAAAGTAACTGACTAAGTATAGAATAATTGGTTAACATAAACAGTGAATTAACCTCTACGTTTCGTTGCCCCGGTACTACAGCGCTTATAGCGGAATTCTCCGACACCAAAGAGAGAGCGTTAAAATACAAAATTATACATAATTCTCTTCAAGGTATAATAGGGTTGAACGAAATTACATAATAACACATTAATTATTTAAGTTTCAAGTACACTAACACTGATATTTTTTTAGAGATATAAGTTAATATTAGTTAATTAAATCACTATATCCCACAACTCCAAATATCTCAGATATTTAAATAATTGAAGTAAATTAAAACGACCTAAGAGAGTAAAGACAGGGGAACATACCCGTTCATAGCAACGAATAGGTTTACATTGTGTGACACATTAGAAGACGCAAGTCGTCTTATAACAAATTGACGCTCATAACGTGGGACCTAATTAGGTGACGCGAGAGTAGTAACAAATTGACACCGGCAACGTTGGGGCTGAAAGAACGAGAACACCGCAACCGTAAGAGCCGAGGGAAATATAACAAATTGGCGCTCAACCAGTGTAGGGCTTAGGTTAAGTAAAACCATAAATATATTAACATTACTTAACCAGAGCAGGCAACTGTGGGAGACTAGAAATGCAATAAAGGGATATGATACAAAAGGAAACGAAAATGCAAGGACAAGAGAGACGATTAAGTTACGCAGAATGGACGACAGTACTATTTAAGAAATTCAGCAAAGAGATGGGATACATAGAAAAGAATACCAATGATCACGAAAGAGCGCAAATGAGTCGCGCGAATACATTGGGAACACCAGACGACAAAATGACATTGAGGGAGATTTATGATGAAATGTGGGAGTTAGATGCCAGGTGTAATAAAGAAAAGACTATCAGGACAGCCCACGAAAAAGGTAGATAACAAGGTGGAAAGGATGACTGAAGAAGATTGGGAAAGATGGGACGATAATGAAGAAAAAATGAAAGCCGAAAGAATAGGAGTATACACCCAGGTGACAGAACAATATACTTAGGAAGATTATGAACAATGGAAACGAGAAATAAGACCACCTGAAAACCCAATACGAACAGAAAACACAGAACTAAGGGAATGGATCAGGGTGATGTTTGAACTATCCCGAGAAGAGATGTGTCAATGGAGGAAAGAACACAATCAAATAGATGAATTTATAGAAATGCCAAATAATAAAAGGCTAGAACAATCAAAGGTGCAAAAAGAAGTAGAATTAGTCAAAATGAAGCAACAGAAGAAAACGCCAGAACAACCAAAGAAAGTGACCCGTCAGGACGTAATGGATTTTATGGTTGAACATTTCAGACGAATGAATGAAGGTTTCAAAAGGGTAGAGGAAACAATGGATAGATGTTTAAAGAATATGAATAAAACATTAGAAACCTCTTCTGAAGGGAGAAAGGAAACAGAAATTAGAGAAGACCAAAATGCAGCGCCATCTGAAAATAAGAATAGAAGGGACAAGGAGGAGATCCAAACCATAGAAGAGAATATCCAGAAAATAAGGATAATATGGAGAAAGAAAATAGTCCATACAAAGGAAGAAATGGAGATGAGGAAAGGTGGATTAATTAGTGCGTTTAACATCCCAATTAATGAACGAAGGGAGTTATGTAAAGGTATGGAATATAGAAGAAACTTTATGAAAACAACCAAAAAACCCATAATAGAACAATCACAATAAATTTAAATATTATTTGAAAATGTCAACGATTAAAAAGTATATGACCAAATCAATTATATCGTTAATACGGAAGATACCCGCAAAATATTTTGTAAATAGTCCAGATATCGAAGGGAAAGGAAGGGTAGAAAATACCAGTGATTATGTTAGAATAGAGGAGATACGATACCTAATAATTAGAAAGGAGCTAAATATGACTGAATACCCTGACTTAAATGAAGACTTTGCATCAGCCGAGTTATGGTACCAGATACACGAAAGATATTTATCAAATGTAAAAATTGGTATGAACACTACAATAATCCGGACAATGGGTGCAGTTGAATTAATGAGACCATGGTTAGAAAAGAAGCAGTCAACCAGAAAAATGGGACTGATTTGATGAAAACTGACCAGGCAACCAATTGGAAAGAATAAATAAATATTATGAATAAATTCTAAAATACAATAAGAACAACTTATTATCGATTTTGAAGAGAAAACACTTGTAAATAAAAGAGAATTTTTTGAACAATAAAATAAATAGAAAAAATGTCATTCAAAATGAAGTAAGTCTGAATTAAAATATAGTTATGAAGAAGGTATTAAGAAGAGTTAATAACAAACCCCAAGATTACAGAAGAAAGCTAGAATTATTACTAAACGTCTACAAAGAAATAGTGTGAATAATGAATAATGAAACCCTAAGATTACAGAAGAAAGCTAGAATTATTACTAAACGTCTACAAAGAAATAGTGTGAATAATGAATAATGAAACCCCAAGATTACAGAAGAAAGCTAGAATTATTACTAAATGTCTACAAAGAAATAGTGTGAATAATGAAACCCCAAGATAAAAGTTTTTACCTCAAATCTACCTATACAAAATAATAAAAGAAAAATGATATGACCAAAAATACATACCGCATTGCCAAGTGAAAGAAACAACTTCAGTAAATGATTGATTGTAACCAATGTAATATTAAAGAAAACGGAAAAAAAAGAATATTTATGAACATAATTCATTGAAATATAAACAGCCAAAATAATGAAATACGATAAGAAAAATAATAGTTGAGCTAAGGACTGTATCTAGTCAGAAACACAATTATAATGATAATCAAACAATAACTATTTAGAAAATATTGAGATCAGAAAAACAAATGAAGAAGATACTTAGCGTTATTATCACAACAAGAAAGAAAAAACAAAAATAATTACAAATGATAACTGTCAGAATTATCATCAAAGAATAATAAATAATAATAAACCTCCGCTCCACAGTCCGTTAAGGACCAAGGCGTACCGCGCGGCTTTTGTGTTAGTGTGACGGTGTATGGCTAGTACTATGCGCCACCAGCCGCTAGTTGCGGTACTCACGGCCAGGAGGCGGCGCTGTTATCAAAGAATGTTTAAGGAAACTAAAATGGAATCACAAAGTATGAAGAATAGTAATAAAGAAATATAAAAGCAACAAAAGAAAAAAAAATTTTCCCAAATATTTATTATTAAGTAATTAAGGAGATTATTAGGAGATTATTATATTTTATAGCTGACTGTAGATGAATTCCAGCAGTACTATATTAAGGTGTAGTGTGGGCAGCAGAGTATGAAGCCAAACAGTGCCTCGCTGAACTGTACCAACGCACATATTAGGGATTGTTAGGGAAATTAAATATTTAAGGAATATTAGAATAGTTGCAAGAATGACCTCAGTTTCCAGAAGAGTAGGACAAAGAAAACAGAAAGAAATTAGATGACAGAAGAATAATTGAGAAGTACAGTGATTACAGTAATTATAAGTAGAAGAGATGTGAACCTAAAGTATTATTGAATATTGTAGCCAACTACCAACAAATACTGTGTACAGAAATTAAAAATGATCAAGAATGTTAATTGAAATAATGAAATGTTATTAAATAAAGAATTATTAATACTAGTCTAATGAAGTTACATTGAGAATCCCATCGTCAACCATTAATATTGATATGAAGAAAAGGCATGTGAAAAAGACAAGTTTATTTGACCTAAACTTCATTCAGGTAAACTAAACTTTTTAGGAGGGGGAGCATATGTAACGCAACAGAAATGCTGTCATCCATGTTACATAAATATTATATTAACAAAATAATAAGCAAGTCAATATCTAACCCCATGATAAAACAAAAGTCTAATAATTACATTTATGATTATAGATAAAGATAAATAAGGATGCAAGGTAGAAATAACGAGAATGAACAAACCTGTAAATTAGACAATAGTTAATGATCCATGTTCAGTGAAAAGTAAATCAATATGATACTGATGAGAAGTATAAGAAGTAGAATAGTACAGAAATTGTCAAAGTAAATAACCATGAAAGTAAACAAAAATGAAACAATAATTTACATTATAGCAATAGCAAGTAAGGATTTTGAATTAAATGATATTATTTTGTGACAACTAATGTTATGATAAAGTTTATGTTATGTTATGCCAATTACTTGTTGAGTTAATGAAAGGTAATGAAACAAGAGGTATTATTCAATTACTGTTATAGAATGATGTGGGAAGCAGCTAGTTAGCGTTAATAGATTTCAATTTTCTTATATGTGATCCATAGATCAAGATAAAATTGTCATTAGATATGAAAAGAATAATTGTTTATGTAAATGTTAATAGTTAAGATTTGATTATATGTATGAATTTATGTAAAAGGGCTATAGTTGTTCACCAGTTATAAACAAAGGTAGGTCCGTATACAATAAAAGGCCTAACAGCCAATAACACTATATAACCACTCATAACATAAAGGTTAGGTACGTAAGTTAATAATAATTAATGAATACGGTTCGAAGAGCTAGGAAAAAAACATTAAATAAGTAATGATTTATAATAAACCATCTCAATTTATACAAATTATGATAATGCCACAATGCCATGATATCGATTGATAACGTTTGATATCGAAAAAAGTAATAAATATAAAAGAAACTGGCTCATATCAAAAAACCAGCAGAATATATGTAGAAAATAATAAACCAACTATCGGTGAAGTTATATTCCTATATGATAGCAAATTAATAAGGAATAGACAAAAAATATATGAAATAAACACTATATACAAAACATGGAGAAGGAAGAAAAATAATGGGTTGCTATGGACTACAGGAAATGAAGATGTTGATTTTCAATTATTGCTTTTTATGATCTGAATGTGATGAGATTAAAAAATCTAAGAAATGTCTAATATAATCGGAATATTCTAAATTATTTGATCCTCTTATAAAACACAAAATTTTAATGATAATATTCTTGACTCTTGCCAATACAGTTTAACCAAACGAGGCTATAGTATGATATCACAATAAAAAATAACTGGGTTCTACAAGGAAAGACTTGAATTGTCCCATATCCGAAAGGAGTTGACGATATATTAAACCCAATATAAAGAGTTAACTGTATCACAATCAATAATATACATTACACTGGAACTCATAACCTTATAAAAATACGGAACATCACCAATTACTTCAGACGAAAGAAGAACGTATTTGGATCCAGAAATTACAGAAGGAACCAGTCTGGCAGTAAATCAACCTAAGGAGCTGTATTTCCGAGGTGAACAGGACAAGAATTCCATTTTATTAACATCCGAAGAAAGAAAATCGTACAACATAGTCATACAGAACAGTGAAGTTATCAACCAACAAACCACACGATTCGCTTCGTTCTAGTCTGGTAAATTATTATTGTATAAATCATATTAACTACACAGCACTTCAAATTTGTAAATCTTGCATTCTTATCTATGTATTTTTAATCTTCCCCACAGTTACAAGAACCTTCACACCCTGAATTAAGTTAATTACAAACTAAAACACATTATATAACCGAATCTAAATAAAGTATCGGACTGATCAATAATCGATTCACGCAATCTATAGCCTTTGTGTATGCCAGTTGGAATATATCTTATTCAATGTTGAAGAAGTAAACAAATAAAGAACCTTTGTATAGTTGCAAAATCTTGTCATTTGGAGTATTATTTAATGAGTTGGGAATAAAAAAGTAACTGACTAAGTATAGAATAATTGGTTAACATAAACAGTGAATTAACCTCTACGTTTCGTTGCCCCGGTACTACAGCGCTTATAGCAGAATTCTCCGACACCAAAGAGAGAGCGTTAAAATACAAAATTATACATAATTCTCTTCAAGGTATAATAGGGTTGAACGAAATTACATAATAACACATTAATTATTTAAGTTTCAAGTACACTAACACTGATATTTTTTTAGAGATATAAGTTAATATTAGTTAAATCACTATATCCCACAACTCCAAATATCTCAGATATTTAAATAATTGAAGTAAATTAAAACGACCTAAGAGAGTAAAGACAGGGGAACATACCCGTTCATAGCAACGAATAGGTTTACATTGCGTGACACATTAGAAGACGCAAGTCGTCTTATAACAAATTGACGCTCATAACGTGGGACCTAATTAGGTGACGCGAGAGTAGTAACAAATTGACACCGGCAACGTTGGGGCTGAAAGAACGAGAACACCGCAACCGTAAGAGCCGAGGGAAATATAACAATGTTACTGGGAGTGTGAGTTGGAGAGATGTTACCATCTAAGGGTAAACCTTAAATACCAAAATAATAAATGATCATTAACACTATTAGTACAGTAGAATAATTGAGTGAAAGGTATAGAACAAAACACAAAGTAATCCCATTGTTGTAAATCGGAGTAGGGGACACACATAACCTAACTCAATGAGCATTTTCACTTATTATGACTAAAATCATTGTTAAAAATGTTATAAAACCATAGTATCTTATACTATAATGAAACTAGATAATGTAAGGGCCATACTATGACCAAGATTAGGTACCAAAAGGTGATAGGTATTGTGTTTAATATAAACTAACAGACTGAAATGGACAGCATAGATGTTACCCAATAAGCACACTCAAAAACCTTACAAATACTAATAAAAAGACAAAGAAATTGATATCAGTAGAAAAAATGATATGCAATATAACTAATGTGGTATAAACCAATGATTATTATCATTGAATTAAGTCATAATAATGTAAATAAAATATACTTGTCAGACAGCACTAGATGCAAGAAGTATTACTGAATTACCAGCAAATGTGAATATCCTGATGTAAACCAAAACATTGTAAAACTTTAGCGTAACTACAGTGATCGTTTATGTCAATAATAATGTCTTAAAAACGACTATGTAATTTATAATAAAGATAATTATTGTAACACCTAGTAGTACAGAACTATAAGTGATTACAAAGACTAAAATCAATGAAATAACAGTGTATTGACAAAAACTAAGGTGACTGGAAGTTGTAATGGTCATCTCAGAGTAATTGTGACATAATAGAATTTGTTCAGAGACAACTATTGAGATATGATAAGTGAATCTAATTGTTAGTGTCATAGGCCTACCTAAGCCCAGGCATAAACTTATGTTTTGTGAATAATTCTAAATAAATACTGTGTAAACAGTACATAAAAGGACTTGGAAAGCATCATCTCTATGAGATATGATAGGCATGTGTTAATTTAAGTTAAATAATGTATACATTTATTAAAAAATTGTGTTAATTGTAAGTTCAAAAAACTATATTTGTTAATAATGAACGAAAGTATTCCATGTGAGGACTCTAAATAATGAGCCAGACAATCGCCATATCATGGTAAGGCTAGATTAGCAGTCACAAGTAACGTAAGAGTTTTATATCAGTTGGAATGTAGGCTATTTGCATTATTTTGGACAAAATGTTTGGCGTCACTTTTTTAATCTTAACCCCAAAAACCCAAGCGTTTTTGTAAAATTAAATAATTTAGAAAAGTGGGTATGCACGCTCGAAGGAATGTCATCAATTTTTCCACCAATCAGAAGGGGTAAATCGAGATTTGGTCAGGAAACAGAAGCCAGATTGAAAAACACTTTTACATTGTCGATGAAGCAAGACAGACGACCGCTCCGTACACCAGAAAGTCGCGAGTTAACCTATAACCAGTGCAGGCACCGAAAAGTAAACATTGGTCAATATAACCAAACTTTTATAGTGTGTTATTAAAATTTTAATTAATGAAGATTAATGAAAGAGTGGTAGTGCAACAACGATTGCAAAGTGTACGATAAGTTGCAATCGCGTGAATAAAAGGGAGTATAGTGACAATTAATCATACTTAGAGAAATTATAAACTTATACGATAAAACTTGTCGAGTATAATGAATAAGATGATTCAGTATGAACATTGAAGAGGCGTTGGACCTTATTACACTAATTAATTTGTTTATTGTTAAAAGATTTAACGATAGTTAACTATACTGATAAGAGTTGTCAACTTATTTGAGAAAATTTCTCAATACAATGAATAAGACGTTTTAATATGGACACTAAGAGTGCATTGAACCTTATTATATCAGTTAATTTGTTTAAAGTTAAGAAGATTTAATGACAACCAACTATAATTATAAGAGTTATCAACTTACCCGATAAAATTTATCATCCAGGAGGAATGGGATGAATTTGTATGAACACTAAAGGGGTTTATAAGTTTATTACATTTGTGTATTTATGTATTATTCAAAAGATTTGTTCTCAAACCAAAATTAACTGGGTACTATTTAAATACACCAGGCTTAACCTAAAATGTTGACGATAGTCATATTATGAATTTCATGTTATTAGGTAAGAGTTTATTTTGTTAATGTAATCACTCTCCTACTACTCAATTATTATAGTAGTATGAATCTTCTAGTGGTGTACTTTGCAGTCTAAATGAACCTATATTTTTTATAAAACAACTTAACCAAGATTTTCAATGTTACTAATTCTATAACAAGAATAACCACCCTGAGAAAGAGATTTTCTAAAACTAATGATTATTGTACAATGAACGATAATCAATTTGATTATTATATAACTTTATTTCATGAGCATTAGTGATGAATAAACCACATTTTAACCAGATAAAAGAGTTGACGAACTTATTTCTTAGACGATACGAATACAGGTTAGTTGAACAGCTGACAGCAGTTGGCACCACTCGCAAGTGGCACGAGATAATTTAAATATTTTAAATTATCACATGCCTTGTTGACAGGACGATTGACAAGTGAGATCTTCACTACAAGTAAGTACATCAATAATGAATAAAATTATTTTCAGCAAAGAAAAATTAAATTTATAAATCTTTAAACAAACTAACAAAGTCAGACACAATTAACAAGCGCTGATGGTGGAGTCAACTTAGCCGATTTGTCTCAACACAAGGAAATCGAATTATAAGTAAACAATTAACATACCACAAAACATTTCAAGATATTATAATAATATAATAATGAAAATAATAATAATATATAATAAAAAATATAATGAGGGAGAAACTCATATTACTACAATATAAACTTTGCGTAGAATTAATATATTTCTTGCAGAAATAATTATTGAAAGAAGTGGTAAAAGTTACTTAACTCAAGTTAGGATGTTTTTGTAGAGTACAAGGCCAGAAGTGACCAGGATCCTGCATAGATGTACTCTGAAGATGTGATTGTACGCTAGCTGAAACATCTCCTTCTTCGTTAACTGAAAAGCTTGAATACAAGCGTGTACTGGACTTTATACAGATTTTTTGTTCCCTCACATGGTAATTCTGAGCGGTTTCTGTTAGCAGGAAAATTTTGGTATTAAATCTTGAAAAAGATTCTCTGATTTAAACTACTTATGATGGAGTCAAAGGGCTTAGAGAAGTAAGAAAAGTTAAAAATTAAGAAACGTAAGAAATTCGAGGACTTTAAGAAATGTAAGTGTTCACAAGGAAAGTTACAATTTATCACTAATAAAAATTTCTAAATAAATCATTTGTGAAGAAAAGCACTTGTTAAGAAGTGACCATTTGCAAGAAGGAAGACTACTAGAGCTGCACATAGAAAACAAAGATGAAATAGCTCAACTGAAATCATAAGAAACTTCTGAAGGATGCGTGTGTCATTTTTGCTTTTGAAAACAAAATTAAGTAGTTTTAGCAAAAAATATTTAAAAAAAAAAACATGTTCTTTTTTAAGTAACAACTTAATAAATGTTGATTAATTATTTGTTCAATTTACTTTCTCATGTGATTGGATACTAACCAACTAATAAGACATTAATTTAAACATCAAAATATGTGTTAAAGTGTGACCTTCACAGTCGTGAAGTACAGAATGTACCACATGTTAGAAAATGAGAAAGGGCAAATGAAAGCATTTATATCGGCCAAACGGGTAGACCATTTATCAAAAGATTCCATGAACACACACCACAAAGCCATTTTAACAGGGGTGATTTTTCCATAGATAATATTAAATCTAACTTTACAAGGCATCTGATTTCGTGTAATCATTCTTATACTAATTCAACACTAACTTCATACCCCTACATTATTGTGCTAAAGGCCGTTACATGGATGCACTCGAGGAATTTGAGATATATAGAGGTCATAATAACCCTGGTGTGTGTGACGACATACTTAATGATAAACTTAACTTCAGGTCCAACCCACTGTATGATACCGCGCTGCGATCGATTACAGATAATAATAGATAACAGTTTCCATTGATGCAGTTCAGACATGCTACACGCGGTGCACCGTGTTCGGGTAATAGAACGCTTTTATATGTTTATTTAATATATTTTATGTATTTATTTATTATGTGTTTGTTTTGTTGTGTTGATTTTATTGTTTAACGAGCTTCTCTCGGAGTGATGGTCTGAGGATGGGCCACATGGCCTGAAACGCGTAACCATACAAATTACGCTCGACGTCACTGGACGGAAATTACAAGGTAAATTATATATAATTATCATACAGTGACCTGGACCGCTTTAAATATGTTTAAAATGTAAGCATATTTATGGGCAACGGTTTTTTCTTATTGGCTGTTTCATGATGTGGATCTTCTCACTTGGCAGTGTCATAAGTGCTAGGCTATTATCCTATTGATGACAAGTTTATTTACTGCTGCTTGAAACAACAGATGTTTTTCCATACAATCATCTCAGGTTGCCCAAACAGAATGTATGTTGCTTTTGGGACCTCATTTCCCTTCTTTGATGAATTACCAGGTATTATATTTAAATTATTACATGACCAATATAAATAAATTTTCTTTTTATAGTTCACATGACTTGTATTTGTTTCAATTTGTCTCAACGCTTCCACATTGGTAATTATGTTTTGTAATATTAATTTCTATTATTAACTTTAATTTATTTGATTCTGTACACTTTCACTTTACTTGTTTGTTTACTTTCTCATTTCGGACGCCATCTTATGTACACTTTTCTACCCTACCACATTTAAATTATTAATGAGCCATGATAACTTACCTTACAGGCCCAGGTCCGTCGCACGAACTGTGAAGTACAAGCGTGATTCAAGGTTGTGTATAGCAATAATTACACTCATTGACCATATTAATTAGTTGTTTATTAATCAATTGCAATATTTGATTTAAATTTACTTTTTACTCTTTTTTTATCTCAAAATTATTACTGTTCATGTGAATCATCTTTTATTAGAAACTTTTACAAAATAAACCTTTAGGCCACTTGAACGTTTTCATTTTCTTTTATACTTAATTAAAATTCATTTTCTTCTCAAATAGATACTGTTGATCTTAATTATTCTTCTTTAAAAAAAAAATACAAAACAATTATTTAGGCTATTTAACATGGTAAATATTCTACCTTAACGTAACATTTACGTATATTATATATATATATATATTGCGACAACACAAATTACTAAACTATTGCCGCATAGGATATGATAGTATGTGTATCTCAAATTAAAAGTCTATATTGGAGGGTTTAAGATTATTTATTGCACAAAACACAAGTAATTGTTTATATGGTATATTTGATATGTACAGAATGTAATGTTTGATATAGAGTCTTTCTTTTTTAAAAATGTTAAATACTGTTCATACACATGATGTGATACGTTACATAAAGAAGATTCCCACGATGATGTTGCTGAAGAGAAGGGCAGGTCTTTGCTGTGTAGTTGGGTCGTCAGGTGTGGCTTATAAATGACAGACGTTTCCCCAGAAATGTTTACAGCTGGGCTGGCGTCCTTTAACAGCTGGGCTGGTGTCCTGACACCTGGGCTGGTGTCCTGTAACCGAGATATGAACTACTAGGCCCTAATAAGGTGGTTTCTGTATAATCACTTTCAATTTCATCTACTACGCTACTGTTCTCCGTTAATCCTTCAGATGTCACATCTTGGTTAACTTCCATATTACTTTCGTTGAGAGTATGTTCAACCAGAACATTTGGTACTTCAGAATTATCACAAGGTACACTATTCCCAACAGTTAAATCTACTTCAGTACCAGCTGACATTTCCTGTAGTTTCGCCATCCACTCCTCTCTATCGGCGTCCATTTCTTCCCAAAATTTCTGCCTAATGGCTATCATCTCCTCATCCCTGGCTTTACTTTCTTCTTTATTGGCTTTAATTTCTTCGGACATGGTTTCCATCTTCGCTAATATGGCCGCTAAAGCATTCTCTATCCCTTTTAAATCCGCCATAGTGATCAAAATTCAGTTTAAAAATTTTAATAAATTTAAATTTACTGATTTACGCAAAGAAAGTTATTATTATCACCAGATTATTAACGCAGTGTAATCAGCTTGTACACACAGAGAAAGCAGTTCAAAATATCAACATGTAAATAAACCTTATCTAACACACAACAACTAATAATCTACCTCCAATATACTGATAAAATCTGCTCATATATGACATACAAGAGAATATGCACAATTGATAAATTATATCCTCAGATTTTCATATGAACTATACACATACAATTATTACGTTAATTATAATTATACGTCGGATTTTACCAACAAATTTTGTACTCATAGACAAATATATAATAGCGTAAAATTACCGCTATTTTACGAGCCCCAAGTTGCTAAGCGCCAAAATATCTCTATGCGACAACACAAATTACTAAACTATTGGCGCATAGGATATGATAGTATGTGTATCTCAAATTATAAGTCTATATTGGAGGGTTTAAGATTATTTATTGCACAAAACACAAGTAATTGTTTATATGGTATATTTGATATGTACAGAATGTAATGTTTGATATAGAGTCTTTCTTTTTTAAAAATGTTAAATACTGTTCATACACATGACATGATACGTTACATAAAGAAGATTCCCACGATGATGTTGCTGAAGAGAAGGGCAGGTCTTTGCTGTGTAGTTGGGTCGTCAGGTGTGGCTTATAAATGACGGACGTTTCCCCAGAAACGTTTACAGCTGGGCTGGCGTCCTGTAACAGCTGGGCTGGTGTCCTATAACAGCTGGGCTGGTGTCCTGACAGCTGGGCTGGTGTCCTGTAACAGCTGGGCTGGTGTCCTGACAGCTGGGCTGGTGTCCTGTAATTCCCACGATGAATCTGACGCTTCGCACACACAACGGTACTACAGATCTTTTTACTCGTAAAATTAATATAGAGTTTATGACCAAGTAATATCTCAGGTGACAGTGAGTTTAATCTAATAACGGTATATTGAACTTATACCACTCCGGCTTCTTCAAGTGTTCACGCGAATACAAAGGTCTACGGCGATCAGCAGACCAGCACTAACACGGAAACGTCTTGATGGAACAACTTACTATTGCGTAACTATTAATGATACTGACACTGCGGAAAATCTCGCACAGTGATACAGTTACACTCACTTATTACACACGTAATACTACAATACTAATATCGTGTGTAAAGAGTTAATATTCAACCGTTCTGCGTCACACGCGTTACTATCCCCGAATAGTCTTTACAGATTCCTGCAAGCGACAGAATCTTGAACAAGAATTGTATGTATCGTTCGCGGTAGCAGCAGTGAAGAACTGCCTGTAATTATACGCGCAATGCGTTAAAACAATACTGTGTGCAGATGTACTACACACACAGTTCTGAGTCTTCCCGTTTCACTAACAACGAATAGTCTTTACAACACCTTGCAAGCGGTAGAATCTTGTACAAGGAGTGCACGTCCCGTTCGCGATAGATGGCGTAGAAGAACTGTCGTAATTATACGCGCAATGCGTTAAAACAATACCGTGTGCAGATGTACTACACACACAGTTCTGAGTCTTCCCGTTTCACTAACGACGAATAGTTTTTGCAACACCTTGCAAGCGGTAGAATCTTGTACAAGGAGTGCACGTCCCGTTCGCGGTAGATGGCGTAGAAGAACTGCCTGTGTAACAACAGGCTTAAGAAAATTTCCAACCACCACTCAGCATTCTATTGGTGGACGGAAGTCACATGGTTAGTACACCGTGACATGCACTTTTCATGCTGTAAAGTGCATTTACTTTGTAACAGCATGCATAGCGGTAATCAGAATACCCTTATCACATGCATAACTGCATACTTTACTAATATCATACATGAACGTAAATAATAGTCAGAAATATACAGGGATTGTAGCAATACATATGTCTATGTTCAGTTCAATGTCAAACACAATGATAATCAATTCACGCACAGCCCGGGAAACGTTTACCACTCGCGCACGCGCGCACATTTCCACAAACACAGTACATGAATAACAATAAATAAATAATGCACAGTTTTACTAAACTAAACCCTTATCTTTACTAAAATACAACTGATAACATAACCAAATTTAACCATCTACCAATATAAACATGAATGTCCATAGTCTGTGTATTATATGAGCTTGCCCCGCTTATCATGATCCTGTGATTCGTTGCAGGATTAACCCCTTCCCGCATAAAAAAAAAATTTTTTTTTTTTTTAGTTAACTAACAAAAAATAAAAATTTTTTTTTTCGATATAACCAAAACAATTTCCTAATCCTGAAACAATAATACTAATACCTTCAAACTAAAATCAAATAAACATCCTCAAATCAATACTAACATTTCCTAACTGTCACTTCGACAGAAGCACCAAATCAAAGACACGTGGTAAACTTAAAACCAAAACAAACACACATGTTCTTGACAAGCAGATAACAAAATTTTACGCAGGATCACAAAGTACACAGACTGCATTCCTTATCTTAACTAGATTATTGTTCATTCACAGAGTCATCTTACATACAACATTTAAACCTGAACTGACATATTTAAATAGCTACACATTCTTACCCCTATATCCTGACATTTATTTCTGAGTTTTTTGTATAAATGTTTCTCAGTTTTGAAACGCACACGTTTACTTGGAAATATAGATTTGAATTTGTCTAATATACGCCGTATTTGCTTTATCTCGCAACTCATTAACTGAACCTTGCAGGTCAGCGAGTTACTCGTTATCTTATCTTTCGAGCGTCCCAGTCTGATAACGTGCGGTACACTATTTACTTTACCTGGCAATATTTCTTTCAGAAATTCAAATGTAGCGTGTTGTTTATTCAATTTATCAACTTCCCAAATAATATTATGTCCGAGTTTTCTAACTCCAATTACGGTTACATCTATTTCCGTTCCCTGTACGTATCTTGTTATACGTGCCTGTTTTTCAACTATCTGCGACTCACACGTTGCTGATTTTATCCTTGTGTGACTTACCGGCAGAATCGGCATTTGTATAAAGTGGTTTTTACACCTCTTTCGTAACTGCTCGTCCAACAGCGATATTTCTGTGCCGCTGTCGAACAACATCTCATCAACATAACCACTGATTTTTGCTTCGACAATAAGGTCGGTGCAATTTTCAATACTAATATTTCCCTCATGTTTATTACTATTATCATTATTACACACTAAATTATCCCTCATTGCTGCAGGATATCGGCCAGACATAACAGTTTCATTCTTATAACTAACATTTTTCATACTTGATTGATTGAACTGCTTTTCAACTGAATCATTTTGAGTAACTGTTGCTAATAAGTTGGTATTAATTTGCTGAGTTGTATTTTTATGTTGTTGTGATTGCGGCTGATTTTGTGGTGTTTGAACATGAAACTGATTACGCGGCGGTTCATTATTATTTACCATAATTGTTGTCACCTTATTGTCACCAGTATCATTCACCTCTCCATCCTCCATAAACACCTCAGTATCTGATATAAATTCATCTAGTACCTCATCATTACGACATGTGTCATAAATACCTGCACCGTTAGTATCCATACTAGTTCCAGGCTCTACTACTGGTTCGGGATTTTTATGTGTTATGCATACACTGTCCGCATCCATGATAGCTTCAAATTCTACCATACGTTCACGGTTCTCGAATGCTGTATCTGTTACACTATAAACTATCACCTCATCCCCGCACTTACCTGAAGTATGTTCCAGACTAATAGTGTTGTTACTACTAATTTCAATTTCTGTTATCTTCACTACAATTTGATGCAGAATCTAAATACTCGACTTTACCGAGATATGAACTACTAGGCCCTAATAAGGTGGTTTCTGTATAATCACTTTCAATTTCATCTACTACGCTACTGTTCTCCCTTAATCCTTCAGATGTCACATCTTGGTTAACTTCCATATTACTTTCGTTGAGAGTATGTTCAACCAGAACATTTGGTACTTCAGAATTATCACAAGGTACACTATTCCCAACAGTTAAATCTACTTCAGTACCAGCTGACATTTCCTGTAGTTTCGCCATCCACTCCTCTCTATCGGCGTCCATTTCTTCCCAAAATTTCTGCCTAATGGCTATCATCTCCTCATCCCTGGCTTTACTTTCTTCTTTATTGGCTTTAATTTCTTCGGACATGGTTTCCATCTTCGCTAATATGGCCGCTAAAGCATTCTCTATCCCTTTTAAATCCGCCATAGTGATCAAAATTCAGTTTAAAAATTTTAATAAATTTAAATTTACTGATTTACGCAAAGAAAGTTATTATTATCACCAGATTATTAACGCGTGTAATCAGCTTATACACTCAGAGAAAGCAGTTCAAAATATCAACATGTAAATAAACCTTATCTAACACACAACTAATAATCTACCTCCAATATACTGATAAAATCTGTTCATATATGACATACAAGAGAATATGCACAATTGATAAATTATATCCTCAGATTTTCATATGAACTATACACATACAATTATTACGTTAATTATAATTATACTTCGGATTTTACCAACAAATTTTATACTCATAGACAAATATATAATAGCATAAAATTACCGCTATTTTACGAGCCCCAAGTTGCTAAGCACCAAAATATCTCTATGCGACAACACAAATTACTAAACTATTGGCGCATAGGATATGATAGTATGTGTATCTCAAATTATAAGTCTATATTGGAGGGTTTAAGATTATTTATTGCACAAAACACAAGTAATTGTTTATATGGTATATTTGATATGTACAGAATGTAATGTTTGGTATAGAGTCTTTCTTTTTTAAAAATGTTAAATACTGTTCATACACATGACGTGATACGTTACATAAAGAAGATTCCCACGATGATGTTGCTGAAGAGAAGGGCAGGTCTTTGCTGTGTAGTTGGGTCGTCAGGTGTGGCTTATAAATGACAGACGTTTCCCCAGAAACGTTTACAGCTGGGCTGGCGTCCTGTAACAGCTGGGCTGGTGTCCTATAACAGCTGGGCTGGTGTCCTGACAGCTGGGCTGGTGTCCTGTAACAGCTGGGCTGGTGTCCTGACAGCTGGGCTGGTGTCCTGTAATTCCCACGATGAATCTGACGCTTCGCACACACAACGGTACTACGGATGTTATTACTCGTAAAATTAATATAGAGTTTATGACCAAGTAATATCTCAGGTGACAGTGAGTTTAATCTAATAACGGTATATTGAACTTATACCACTCCGGCTTCTTCAAGTGTTCACGCGAATACAAAGGTCTACCGCGATCATCAGACCACCCTATGAGGGAATCTTGCACTAACACGGAAACGTCTTGATGGAACAACTTACTATTGCGTAACTATTAATGATACTGACACTGCGGAAAATCTCGCACAGTGATACAGTTACACTCACTTATTACACACGTAATACTACAATACTAATATCGTGTGTAAAGAGTTAATATTCAACCGTTCTGCGTCACACGCGTTACTATCCCCGAATAGTCTTTACAGATTCCTGCAAGCGACAGAATCTTGAACAAGAATTGTATGTACCGTTCGCGGTAGCAGCAGTGAAGAACTGCCTGTAATTATACGCGCAATGCGTTAAAACAATTCTGTGTGCAGATGTACTACACACACAGTTCTGAGTCTTCCCGTTTCACTAACAACGAATAGTCTTTACAACACCTTGCAAGCGGTAGAATCTTGTACAAGGAGTGCACGTCCCGTTCGCGGTAGATGGCGTAGAAGAACTGTCGTAATTATACGCGCAATGTGTTAAAACAATACTGTGTGCAGATGTACTACACACACAGTTCTGAGTCTTCCCGTTTCACTAACGACGAATAGTTTTTACAACACCTTGCAAGCGGTAGAATCTTGTACAAGGAGTGCACGTCCCGTTCGCGGTAGATGGCATAGAAGAACTGCCTGTGTAACAACAGGCTTAAGAAAATTTCCAACCACCACTCACAGCATTCTATTGGTGGACGGAAGTCACATGGTTAGTACACCGTGACATGCACTTTTCATGCTGTAAAGTGCATTTACTTTGTAACAGCATGCATAGCGGTAATCAGAATACCCTTATCTCATGCATAACTGCATACTTTACTAATATCATATATGAACGTAAATAATAGTCAGAAATATACAGGGATTGTAGCAATACATATGTCTATGTTCAGTTCAATGTCAAACACAATGATAATCAATTCACGCACAGCCCGGGAAACGTTTACCACTCGTGCACGCGCACACATTTCCACAAACACAGTACATGAATAACAATAAATAAATAATGCACAGTTTTACTAAACTAAACCCTTATCTTTACTAAAATACAACTGATAACACAACCAAATTTAACCATCTACCAATATAAACATGAATGTCCATAGTCTGTGTATTATATGAGCTTGCCCCGCTTATCATGATCCTGTGATTCGTTGCAATATATATCTATATAGACAGCCCAGTATCTGCACACACACAGTCATTCAGAGTTTCTACCCCAGTGATTTGGATTTAAAACAAGAAATCTATATTGTGAAATTTGGATAATAGATTCAACGTGATACAATTACGTTTGTAAGCGTCGTCGCTGTTGACCATGTGCTGCATCCTGCATTTTCATCACACTATGTCCCAAAAAAGATTATTGTTTTCATTTTGAAAAAAATTCACTTGAGCTTAACTCGGTGCACTGTTGATTTAAACTTTTTACATTGTTTTACACATCTTAAACACACAATTTGCTGGTCGGCCGACCCTAATTTGCTCGAGCAATGTTTTAGATGACCGCGTGCAGTCTGAAACTGTAAGTCGACTGAGGCAGCAAGCTGCCGGGGTGACGCTCTTTGTTCTTTGTATGTAAATCACCACGTGGCCACTAACCGGATGCCTCTTCCATAACTCGTTCTCTCATTGGCTTAAAAGGCACCACGTCACACGATAATTAGTTATATTTTCGTGTTCCTTCCGGTATCGACATTGAGTTGGAGAGTACAGAGAGCGGCACACGCGCACACATCCACATTCCAATGTTTTATCGCTCTGGCACAAGGTGAATACAGAGTGTTACATAAATTAAGTTTTCGTGACCATAAATGGTGCCCAAACAGATTAGCCCCAAATAATTATTAAATCAAAAAAATAGACCCTTCTCTTAATTTGCCCCGTTACAATACCCCCCCAATGAGAGGTTTTCTGCCAAAACAGAAAAACTCTCATTGCTAACCCTAAGAGGATCAGTGAGGATATGGCGCCTACAAACCCCCTTTAATTCTTAACACATCATGGGTAAACTACCCCCTAGCTCGGCGACTATGGCTATACCTGAACGAGATTACTGGACTTCTCTGTGCGACATCCCAACACCATAACATTGGACAGGTACTCACCACAGTACCACCTGACTTTTTAACATTCCACCAAAAAATCAAAGATTGGCCTTATACCATACCAGATCCTCAACCGATATGTTCCCCCTTACATGCATAGTGGGTTGTCTTTAGCAAATAATGGGTGCGTACACGTATTCATTAATATATTATACACAATCTCCATATCTAAAATTCATAAAGTATTTTATCCTTTAAACTTCATTTCTTTTCTCAACTTTTATCGACTTGACATTACTGTTTCACATAAATGGCAATTTATGTCACATTAAATAAATCAAACAAATCAAACTAAATCATTTAAATTTTGTTCACCTAAAGGAATTAATCTAAGTTCCATATCAAAGATTCGTATTACCCTTAATTTGATCATCTCTTTCCATTTACTCTCAAAATTTCAAAATTTTTTAATGAATTTACAACTCTTCTTAACTAGCTGCTAACAATCATAATAAACAAAATAAAATGAACACCTTATTTTATCCTAAATTCTCTTATCATTACATTTGTTTACAACACAATATAAATCAATTAATACAATCGCAATACACATAATCAACAATATATACTGAACGTCAAAACACAATCTGTACTTCAAGCAAAATACAAATTTTAAATTAAAATTTTTTTTTTTATAATACGTAATGTTTTATTAAACCTCAATTCTGACCATAAAAGAAAATTATAAAAGAAAATACAACTTGAACTCATATTGATTATTAAAAGAACATAGGAATTGGTTACATTGACCATTATACAGTTCATCAGCTGATGTCTTACTAACCGGTGAATGACCTCACTATAGGCACACTACCTACAAATAATACAATGTAAAATACATAACACCTGTTTATAATCCCTACCCTCCAACATAATAACACAATAAACATAAACATTCACAAATAATACAAAACTCATTTCATTACAAAAACATCTCATCTGTATCTGAATAAAATTTACCAAATTTGGGTTTAGTTTCAAATTCTATTAACTCTTTATTTAGTTACATTTTATTATTACATTTCCGTTATGAATTTCTACTAGTCATTTTCATCATCAATTGGTTTGGGTGATTCCCAATTATCCACAATAATCTAATTCACTGAAAAGGCATTAAAATATAATCTTACCCCCCTTTAGCTCTAACACTCGCTAACAGATTTACATAGGGTGACACCAATCTCTCCAAATGTTTACCTCCATTAACTTACTACTCTAGCTCACCTTGAATCATTCTACCCTTATAACAACATACCCTCTTTGTACTTAGGATGTGTGTTCCCTCCCTATGCTCATTCCCTTATTAGTTCCTGGTCTTCCCCAGGTAACCCCGCCAACGCACATACGGTTCACCTCCCACCACAACGCCTTTCGTTGAGGACTCCTTATCACACCACCCCCTTTACAAAATTCTTCCATCATCTAATTACTCTCCAATTACATCGCTCTCATTACTCTACATATACTCACTATCGCTACTGTGTCCCTACTAATACTCAGTTTTCTATATTACTTTTATTCCCAAGAATCTTATTCTGTTTAACACCCATTTAAACTTAACTCTGACTGATTCAAATGCCTTACTGAAATATTTATCACCCAAATTCTAACCTTTATTACCCATTGAAAATTCATAACTACCTCAAATTGATTTCATCATTTAACTTAAAACCTTTTAAACACATTGAAAATTTATTATTCAAACATTTAATTATTTTGCAAAAAAAATCTGCAAATCAATTATAAGGGACATACTACATACATAACACCAGTCATCAGCTGATATCTCATGGTCAGGTGAATGACCTTACCCTAGATACACTTCAAAATTACACAATGTAAAATACATTACATGTTAAAATTCTTATACTCTAACATAGTAAAATAATAACATAATAAAACATACTAAACAAAACATAATAAACACCTTCTCTCCTCAAATAATCTTTTCAAAATCAGTAAAGTCATTTATAAAATTATTATACAGAGTATAACATATTTAAATCAATTACTTCTGAACAAACTATCTACTACAATAGTATCTCTTGAATCACACTAAAATAATTTAATTAGCTTATTAGCTCATTCAGTTTATGTCAGTTTAAAATTTCAATTCGTTACTCCCCTGAGTAACCTCCTTGCCACACACACTATGACCCCCCTCTGGACTGTTGCGTCCAGTTGCTTCCACAAGAACGGAAGTTTTTTTAGGGATAGACGCTGCCTACCCCATTCTTGCTTCAGCGTTATATAAAAATTTGGCATTACTGATGTCCGAGGACACCAGTAATCCTACTATAATGATTCACACACCCTTAATACGGCACTACCACCACCTTCGATGATAACCGCTGTTCCATAGTTATGTAGATTCCCCTGTCTTACCCCCCGGTTAATTTCTAAGTTCACCAATTTAGAATATTAAGCCAAACTGTAAGTCGACTGAGGCAGCAAGCTGCCGGGGTGACGCTCTTCGTTCTTTGTATGTAAATCACCACGTGGCCGCTAACCGGATGTCTCTTCCATAACTCGTTCTCTCATTGGCTTAAAAGGCACCACGTCACATGATAATTAGTTATATTTTCGTGTTCCTTCCGGTATCGACTTTGAGTTGGAGAGTACAGAGAGCGGCACACACGCACACATCCACATTCCAATGTTTTATCGCTCTGGCACAAGGTGAATACAGGGTGTTACATAAATTAAGTTTTCGTGACCATAAATGGTGCCCAAACAGATTAGCCCCAAATAATTATTAAATCAAAAAAATAGACCCTTCTCTTAATTTGCCCCGTTACACTTACATTGTTGCCAATTTCTACAAATCAAATACTTACTCGGTCCAGTGTTCGTTTGGGCGTATTTGGGAGAACAAATAATGATTGTTGAAATAACCAACTCATTTATTAGTTTACTAAGGATTAAATTTTATTGAGCCTTTATTATTTTCCATATTTCTTTTACTCAGACCATTTCAATTCAAATAATTCTTAATTTTTAAATACAATTAATTCTTTAGTTTAGTTACAGTTGATTTGATTTTTTGTTCATTTTTTGAATTATACAAATTTTTCTTAAATATTTTATCTACTACATTCCCTACTTCCCACCTTATTCTTTTTTTATCATTTTCATTTCCTAGTTTTTGTATTATGCTTTCGCATTCAATAATCGTTTTTTCTTGATTTAATTCTGGTATTTTAAGCCTTTTGCTAACATTTCTGTTTCTTCTGTATTGAAAGTTACCTCTGTAAGGTTTACCACTTGAATTCAAATAATTCTTAATTTTTAAATAGAATTAATTCTCTTCTCTCTATTACCCCAGTTAACATATTCAAAAGAAAATCATTTCAGACAAAACTTGTTAATGAACAATAATTACTTATACATTAAATTTTCTTATATACGAGAATAAAATAAAATTTTCTTACTCCACATAAAATACCAAGATTTTTAAAACTCCAATCAAATTTATTATTGACACAAGCCAGCGCTTCACTCACACACATATACACTTTCATAACTTACATATTTTTTAAAACCCCTTTAGTGAGCTCATTATCTTTAAATTAGACATATATTTTAGGGTGCCATTTTTTCTCTTTGAATGGTTATAACTTTTTTTACATTTCTTCTTTTATTTTCTTTTTCAAAATGTTACTTATCTGCAATTGCGTCCCAAAATCAGTCCAGACTCCTTACGTTTTTCTTTCATCACTCCGCACATTTCGTTCTTTTACCGTAATTCTTGCCAGATAACTCGAAACTGTTAATTAAAACACAGCTGTTACTTCATTTTATTTATATAACACCCATGTTGTGAATTCACGTATTTTTTTACATTTTTCTATTATTACGGGCAAACACGCGGCCTGCGTCCACTGTCACTAGATGGTAGTTTATGACTGGCTTTGCAAACCAAGCATTGACAGACTGCTGGCGCCGGCACTCCTAAATTCCAAAGTGACGTATAGCTGGGATCGGCCCTGACGTCATCAGGCGTGACTTCTGTTTTACATAGATCAAAGTTCATACTGCTAAATGTAACTGTCTCCTCCATTTGATTGTTGACCTTGACATTCTTGTTCACTTGCGTACGTCGTTATAATTTAGAAATAAAATTTACAATTATTATTTTTCCCCAAATTACCCCTGGGTAGGCCTAAATGTCCCATTACAATACCCCCTCAATGAGAGGTTTTATGCCGAAGCATAAAAACTCTCATTGACACTCTCATACTTCCTAAAGGGATCAGTCTGGATATTTGCCACAACCCCCTTTATGTTTTATTTAAAATTGTGGTTAACTTACCCCCTGGTCCAGTGACTGTGACTGCACCTGAATGACCTTACTGGACTTCCCTTGTGAGATCCCAACATCGCAAGGCCAGACAGGCGCTTGACGCCCCTGCTCTGACGCATTGGCCAGCGCAGGACCACCGCCACAGCATCACCAGACACTGAAACATTAAATCAAAATATCAAATAGTGGCCTTGCGTAATACCATATCCCCAACTGATCTGGTTCCCCTTAGCTGTGGTGGTTTGCGTTAAGAAGCACTGGTTTTTCTTTTAACCTCTAACATACATTAATGGATACTTAACATGATATAAAACATTTAAACTTCAATACTAACATTCTGTATACCCTTCTCTCATTAACTCTTATTCCAAAATTCAAAATATTTCCCGGATTCCAATCAGCATTTAAATAACATTTCCCATTACAACATTACAAGTACCTTCCATTATATAATTCACATTTCAAAATAGTTACGTTCATTATTAAAATTCTTATACAGAATAAACACATGTAAATCAACTACATCATAACAAATTATTTACTTAAACATCGTTAAGCATCTCCATAATACTCCTCAAATCACTACTGGATCATTTAGTAAGATCAACTAATAAGATCAACTACACCTTCTATATCATTGACATAACTCATTTTAATAGCGTAAAACAGGGTGAATAGGAACACTTTTTAACTTCCAATATAAAATTTGGGTAGGAAAAGATCTTTTTTAATGAAACATTTGTACTAAAAACTTGGGTCTCGTCTTCTTCTTTTAGGATCAATCAAGAAAAGCTTAAAAAAAGCATGGATTTTTTTAATTTTTTTTCATGGTGTTCCAAATCACCCTGCACATAGGGGTGAATCGGAACACTCATTACAATCCATGTTTGTTTCTATTCGAACATTTGAAGGATCAATAGTGTAAGTTATCTTGCCCGTGATTCCTATGGTTTAAATGCCACACGTTGTTGTCGTCATTTTGTAATAAACGTGTGTCGTAAGGGTTAAAATTTTTATAAGTATTATTGTGGTTATTGAAATTTAAATTTTGTACTGTTGTTCAATGTTGTGAGCTCGTTGTCGATTGGTATACGTTGACTCTTCTGCTATTCAATGAGGCGATTCGAACAGTGTATTCCTGCACTGAAATTGACAAGTATAACATTTATACAATACTTACTAGTGGTGGTTGTATGCCAGTAATGTGCGAGAATATTACCGGCGAGAATCATTAGATTCAAATTCTCGCTCTGGGGTCTGGTACCAACCGTTGCTGTCGTTCACCTAAGCTGCAATTCTATTTATTTACAATGATAGTCAACACTTTTGTCATTTGTGAAATAATGCTTATTTATTGAACTCAACTTGAATAATTGTTGTTATACAATTATCTTATTCATTTATCGGGTCTTTCACTATAGCCTGCGGCCAAAGACAACTTCCATCTCCGCGTTTGTATTTTTTTTCCGGGTTCGATGTGTACTAGAACTGTTTTCTTCACAAGTAACTAATGCCAGGTTATGGAGGTTATGTACGACAATGTAACAAATAAAATTTACTTTGTTAGTGTACAATAAAAGGGTGTATTTACTGGAAGTACAGAAATTATTTTCCATTTATCGCACATAATTACGGTACACAGACGATTTTTGGAGGTTGTGTCTACGTTTAACAATGCAACTTAACCTTTTAGATTTTTAAAATTAATTAGATTTAACAAAAATTTCCTTTGTTAGTGTACATTAAATTATTGTATGGATACAAGGCTGCTGTACATAACATTAAAGGCTGTATTTATTCGAAGTACCGGAATTAATACCTAGTTCCAATTTAGAACGTAGACCTATAACCTATTTGCATATTTTATTGGAGTTTATTGGCACATATTTTATTAAAAGGGTGTATTTATTAGAAGTACAGAAATTAGTTTCCATTTATCACACATAATTACGGTACACAGACGATTTTTGGAGGTTGTGTCTACGTTTAACAATGTAACTTAACCTTTTAGATTTTTAAAATTAATTAGATTTAACAAAAATTTCCTTTGTTAGTGTACATTCAAAGGCTGTATTTATTGTATGGATAAAAGGCTGTATATACATTAAAGGCTGTATTTATTCGAATTAAAACCTATCGGTACTTCCAATTTAGAACGTATAACCTAGTAGGCTATGTTATTCGTACAAATTTTATTGGAATTATGAAAGATATCCGGGCTGTTTGGCCGTGGTCCCTGGTTAAAAACAAAACCAAATGTTTCGGCAGCTCCACTGGCTGCCATCATCAGTGGTATAAAATTTCTGCACTTTGGGTGTCAGTATAGACTGACCACAGTCTATACCACAGTACTGTGGGCCTGCACGTAGACACCCAAAGTGCAGAAATTTTATACCACTGATGATGGCAGCCAGTGGAGCTGCCGAAACGTTTGGTTTTGTTTTTAACCAGGGACCACGGCCAAACAGCCTGGATATCTTTCATAATTCAAATGACACCGGCCGTGAAAGCCTAAGGAATAATATTTTATTGGAGTTTATTGGTACATATTTTATTAAAAGGGTGTATTTATTGGAAGTACAGAAATTAGTTTCCATTTATCGCACATAATTACGGTACAGAGACAATTTTGGGAGGTTGTGTCTACGTTTAATTATCTAACTTAACCTTTTAGATTTTTAAAATTAATTAGACTTAATATCACTATAGTATTGACGACTCGGAACACTAAGTTTTTTATAAGTAAAAACGTAAAGTTTTACCTTACAGCCTAAACCGGCTTTCACCTTTAGAAGGCTTCATCAGAGGCTGCCATAGGTCGCGTTGTCCGTCTTGTTGTTGGCGACGGGATAGTTATTCGAAAGATTGAAGCTGTGTGTGTGTGGTGAGATGTGTTCGAATAATGCGTGCGATTTGAATTGTGTCTGTTTGTTTAGGATGTCGTTTTTATTTGTTTTTGTGTGTTTGTATATTTCTAATTGTTCTAGAGTGTCTAGTTTTCGGCCTTTTGTGTGTACGTGTAGAATGTTCATGTTATTGTCGATGTTTTTATATGTGTGGTTTGCTTCAATGAGGTGGTTTGCAAAGGTAGATTCTGTAGTGGTGTGGAGTGCTTTTGTGTGTTCAATGTATCTCTGTTTGAAGCTACGTCCTGTCTGGCCTGTGTAGAGTTTATTGCAATTTGAGCAATTTAGCTTGTATACACCAGGTAGATCGAATTTGTTTTGTGCTTTGGGCATGCGTTTTGATAGTGTGTGTTCTGTTTTGTTAGTAGTTTTGTAAGCGATTCTGTATCCTGCTTTTTTGAATTTGTGGGCAATTTTTTCAGTTTGTTTGTTGATGTATGTTAGTGTTATGAATTTGTTGTTTTCTGTCTTTGTCTGTTGTTTGTTTTGTGTTTTGTGTAGGAGTTTACTGACTATTGTTCTGTCATCACCGTTAGATTCTGCTAGATAATTTATCGTGTTTAGTTTAGTTTAGTTTAGTTATCTCATGTTATCACTAACTATACAAAATAATTTACTAAAAATTTAGTTTTAATCCCAGCATCACAGATGATATCACACAATTGCTCATTTAGTTTTACTGAGAACATGTTAGAACTTTCAAAATACAAGAATGGGTCTTGAATCCAATTGAATTCACTGTATCCCTCTGGGAAGTAACTTTCAATCTGGTTATAGAGAGTTAAACATCAGAGCTGGTAAAAAGCAATGGTAGAGCATGAATAACAAAAATGTACAGTTTAGACTATGTACAAAACAGGTTGAATTTAAATTGTTAAAATGATATATCTTAGTTATTTACATGTAGTAGGTTTTTAAGACACAGTAAATAAATTTCCGAACCCGACTTTGCAACCCTCCAAATGCCCTCTTGGGACCCAACACTGGCTCATGCCCAATAGGTTAAGAAATGCTGAACTAAAGGCATGTTTGTGGAGTGAAACATAAAAGATAACCCAGACTTCTAAAATGCTCTTAGTGAAATGGGATTTTCAGGAGTAACAACACACTATTTGGTTAACAAGCACATTTTACTAATATTGTAATACCAAGTCAATTAGATAGCTTATATGTGTAGTACTCTATGTGATGCTGATCACATACTGTTAATCAGCAGCACTGCAGAATATTCTAGAGCCACACTCTTGGCATTCATCTGGAACTTTCTCACATTAGCCTGATAATTAGGATGTTGCCACCAGCTGAGTTTTAGAAAGTTGGTGTAGTAGGTTGTGCATTCATATAGGATGATATTAGACAGCAGTTTTTAATGAAAGTGACAAATGATCAATTGTTTATTTGTGTTGTAAACTATTGTGATTTTTTTATTACTGTTTGTAGGCTATACAATGTGTCCTGGATAATTATATAAAGAGAACTGTTGTAATATAAGTGTGTTTGTTTTAGCAATTGAGAGTATCTGGTATTCAATAATTCATTCCACTGTTTTAAGTTCATAATTCTTGTCACTGGTTGCAAGAATATTATTTTCATTAATTTTCCAATTCTATGAAGTCTTCAGTAGTTGTACCACGATGAGACTCAACTTTATCACTGAAGATGCCACATCACTGAATGAGCAAAACTTTTCGTTAATAATCTCAACAAAGCATGGTTGTCAGCTGAAAAAAAGTTTTAGTATTAAAAGTTTTGATCACACAAATCTATAAGGGATACTAAAAAGAAATAACATAATAATTGTATTGGACATAAAGTTATGTCCACAAAACAGATTTTGTTTGAAATAAATAAAACACAATTTGACACAAATATTAATTTTATGAATACTTGTTTAGCACATATTACAGAAGGTTACACCATTAAATGAGTTTGCCTAAGTATAAAATTCTTGTCAGATGAAAAACGTGTACCGTCAGAATACTATTTGTTATGTACAATACAAATGATTCACTATGGGTAGCAGTGACACATAAACACTAGACATTGACACTGAATTGTACTTGTTTTGAATGATTCATTGTGTGCTACCTGACCAGAGTACAGGTATTAACCAAGAGATGTTTAGTATACTGCTGTGTAACTGCTACAATGATGAATTATAAGTAGTACTTTTTGTTTTGGTCATCAACCTTGAAAAGGATAATAGAAAATTTGTATACCATACTTCCAGCAGTTTTACATGATACATTCCTAGCACAAATAAGAAAAGTTTAAATCTGCTGATGATCTAAAGGATTGGTAGTTATTTGCAGACTGACAGGGTTATAAAATAATTCTGAAAGAATTGTTGCTTTTACAATACCATCCTTTATCAACTGACTACTCAAATCTGCCAGTTTTTCACAGAAACTGAAGTTTGATGATTTGATCCATCATGACCTAGTGATGCTCCAAACATTTCAAGGATTCTCCTAGCCTTAAAAAACGACTGGCCTATTTTGATTGACATGATTAAAGTTAAATTTACTTTGGGATACTTCCAAACATAATACAGTTTAAAATAAACAAAAAAAAATTTTATTTCTAATTTTTCCAGAACTGTATACACATAATTTGATCTGGATAGAATGTGTATTAAACAATAATACTATTTGATGCAAATAATGAAAATATCCGTGTGGAGAACTATACATGACTTCCATGTTTTAAGATTTATATTTAAAATCGTTTTAGAAATGAAATATTTCTACAGAAACTACTTCTATCTTCAGCCTCAACCACAGAAAACACACACACACACACACACACACACACACAATTCCTTTTTTCTTTATTTAATTTGAATTCTATATTAGAACAAATGTTTTCAGAGTTTACAATTTTTTTTTTAATTTCTTGAATTAATTTTTTTAATTTTATGCAATGTGGACACATACAGAGGAGTGTGTTTTTATGTTTTATCAATAAATAAAAATGAGAGGAGAGAGAGAGAGAGAGAGAGTGAGAGAGAGAGACCAAAAATAACACATATAGAAATTTCATCAGAACCTTTCCTTTCTAATAGTAAAAATATAACTAAATAATGAATGAGAAAGAACATTAACAAAATTAATGGAAATTATAGTTATTATTTGTTGTCTAATAAACAGGTACTAGTAATGGCTTCATATACTTCACATCTTAAATTATAATCACACATTAGTACATAGTGTTACTAATTTCACAAGTCCACAAAAGTTGTAATTATTAAATTCCACTCTAACCCATTATTAATACGTAATCATTTGTGTGTTAACAGAAACTGCACATTGCTTTTTATTGCATTATGTTGAAAAAAGAATTTTAATGTACTTGTTTGGTTATACGTTAGATTGTACTGGGTTCTAAATTGGAAGTAGAATTCTTGAAAAGAACGAATCCATAATATTTTTACCATGTGGGGCGCATTCCTTGAAACATGTGGGTGTTAATGCTGCAAAACTCAATGCAGATGTGATGACATTTTTCGGGCATGGTGCAAGTCTTTACTCATTTTTGTCTAGCAGCCCTAGAGAAAAATGTTGGGAAGTTTTGAAAAAGCACATTCCTTTATCACTGCAGAGCTTCCCTGAAACAAGATGAAGTGAGAGGATCCAAGCTGTCAAACCAATAGTTAAGCACTACCCAGGAGTACTTAAATTGTTGGATATATTTTAGAAGAGATGTCTTCTGGTCTAACTCCCTCTGCCTACAACATCATATTAGGGCTTAAGAAATATTTCAATTCCACAAAGAGCTTAATGTTGGCATCTTTTTGGTTCAAAGTGCTTTCATATATTGACTAAAAAAATGTTGTTATTCAAAGCAAAGGAATCACACACAATGTTGAAATAACTCTAGTGGAAGACTTGCTGACAGAATTGAAGTTGTTGTGTGATAATCCAGACAGCATAATTGAAGAACCAAACTTAACTGCAAAAGAACTAATAAAAGTTCCTCCTGAATCTCCCAAAAGGTGGAAAAAAAGTACAGATCAATCCAATAGTGATTTTTCAGTAAACAAAGATCAAGAAAATAAATTTAAAACCTCAGTCATGTACCCAGTATTAGAGTTTGTAATGGGCAACATAAAAACACGATTCACTGCAATTAGTTCAATTCGTGACTTGTTTCCACCAGTATTGAACTTTACGGACATGGAAAATTATGAATTAGAATTGAAAGTAAAAGTTCTTATTAAGTTTAAAAAGGAATTGGCAGTGGATCTATTTGAAGAAATATTACACTTGAAGAACATTTATAAAACAGAGTTTGAATCAGAAAAGAATCCACTAAGCCTACTCCAAAAACCTTCAAGCTGTATTTGTAAACTTCTGTCTTGCCTATAGGCTTTTCTGTACTATTCCAGTTACAGTTTCGTCTCCTGAAAAATCTTTCAGCAGGTTAGCGAATTCACTGAAAACTTGGGAGAGAAGCAGTACCTACCAAGAAAGGCTTAATAATGTTACGACGGTCTACTCGATCGTCGTAGGTACAGTGGAAACAAAATAAGTACAAGACACCAATTAAGTCACTAATCACACCTTTAATTGTTATAGTAAAACAGTTCGTAATTAACAACACAGTGTCTACAACAATTCAAATGAAATTGTTCGTACGCAATAAAATGTCCACTAATATTAAAACTCAACTGTATTACAATTATACCGTCCGAATACAAAACGCAACACTTCACTAATAACTACTTGAACCTACACCGTAATAACCCGAACCGCTCTGTAAAATATATCGCACTAATACTCTCGAACCGCACAGTCAAAAATCTCGCATTGAACTGAAAACTAAGGCCGCGACGCGATGTATTTATAGCTACGCTCACACACCAGAAGCTTCCAAACTGCGTCTTATCTCTCGCGAACTACGTAATTGCTGCGGCCTTGACACAGTCCGAGCGCCCGAGCGAAGGCTGGCAAAGTCGAGAAAATTCTCGCAACATGCGTTTAGTAGCACGTACACCACACGCTTACGTCGAGATCTTTCTGGCACATTCGATAAACGCCTAGATTGTTCTATGCTGTCGTAGCACTGCCCCTCCTTAAGCCCGTTCGTCCCGAACTGGCAAAGCGTCTTCCAAGTAATACTCGACCAGGCGATCTAGGTGGCCGTCCTTGAGAAGGATAATTTTCCCGTTCTTCGAATTCAGTCTCGTGTGATCCGAACATCACGTTCCCAGGAATGCGAATCTTTCGCGTAACCACTAGCTTCGCTGGAATCACTCGCGTTGCGTCAGATACTAATGACCTAAATACCACTGGCTGATCCAAGTTTGTTTGGTTCTCGTCAACAACCTCTTGCGCAACCTCATCTTCAGCCACTTTACCATCTTCAGCCACTTTACCCTCGGCCGCTTCTATCAGCTCAGGAACAAGCAAGAGTTTTGTGTCGACACCCATAGTTGGCTCTCCAATCACTTCTTTTGTCGTTATACTTATTTGTACTTCCTCTGCTAGTTCTTCCTCCATTTCCGCTTGCAACAGGGAGGTTTCCTCTTGACCAGACTTGTTGAATTTTTCTTCGACTAATGCCACTCGCTTAATCGAATGGTTGGTAGACCCTGTCATTTTAGCCATGCAAAGCTTTATCTTCTCTTGGCCAACCTTCAGGAAATTCTCTCTTAAGTCCACAACGAATCCGTAGGCATTCATAATGTCCGTGCCAAGAATCACTTCATCGACAATGTCTGCAACGAGCATTTGGTGGCTAAACTCAAGAAGACCCAGGCGTACACGTACGTCTACCTTTCCTAGCACCTTGACGGGGCTTCCAGTCACAGTCTGTATTGTACAAGAGCTAATTAGAGGATGGCGGTTACAGACTAAGTCAGGGCGCACAATGGACACTGTTGCGCCCGTGTCAACTGTAAATGATGTTGGTTTACCATCCGCAAATCCATTAACAATCAAGTTTCCACTGATCTTATGTAGCGTGGAAACTGTGTGCTGTTCTGGGCCTTTACTTCTCCAATTGGTGCGATCAGTCTCTTCTCTCGGTATTTTCTTCTCCCAACAGTCTACCTGTAGATGACCACGTTTCCCACAGTTGTAACACTTCGGTCTTCTGTCTTTGTCCTTTGGTTCGAAAGATAGTTGTGGTGCTGCTGACTTCTTAAACTGTTGTTTTTGAATCGTCTCTTTATGCTGTCCGCTATGACGATACTGTGGTATTGGATCCGTTTGGCTACAACGTGATGGCATACTTTGATTAATGTAGGTCGCCGACTTGGCAGCTTCAAAACGGAGAGCATGAACAAGAGCGTCTGATTTATTATCATGCCGAGCCATTCTTAACACTTGTTGTAACTGACGATCTCTGATACCGTCAATAAACATAATGAGAGAAATCCACTTCCGGAAGTCCTCCGATTCTTCGGGATAAGCCAATCTCGTCAGTCGGTCGATATTCACTTCAAACTCTTGAAGGCTCTCCTCTGAACGCTGTCGCCTCGCTTTAAGTTGTTCACGGTACACTTCGCACAAATGCTGGTCACCGTACCGTAATTCCAAAGCTTTAGTTAATTCGGCATAGACGTTCTGACTGTTAGATGGCACTTTGTGTATTACCTCTGCGGCAGGTCCTTTTAACGCAAGAATGAGTGAGAGGCCTTTCTCTTCTTCCATCCAGTTATTTAAGCGAGCGGCAGCTTCAAATTGGCGATAATAAGTTGCCCAGTGGGTGCTTCCATTAAACGACGGGGCCTTTGCAAAAACTGACCCTACTTCAGTTAATAGCGTTCTGTGATTTCTCTGATACTTTGAATCTTCTAAGTTTGACATACTTGTTTTCATAGTTGACACAGATTTTTCTATTTCAGATATTCTGTCAACTTGTTTGTTCAGCTCACCTTGTAACAGGACAAATTTTTCAGTGGTATCCTCTTGTACGAACGTCTTAACGTCGTCTGCTTGACGGCTAAATTCTTTTTTTCGTCCCTCTGGTATTTCATTTTCACGATTACGTTTTTCGTCTTGTCGTTTTTCTGCTTCTTCCCTTTCCTGTCTTCGTTCTTCTTTTTCTTGTTTCTGACTTTGCTGTAGCATTGCTCGGAATGCTTCTATCATCTGACTGGTATCCATTGTTTTTCGATTAATTACGAATTACACTCGTCTTGTACAAAGTATCCACTGTTTCCACTGTTAACCGTTCTATCCCAGTTCTGACACCACTGTTACGACGGTCTACTCGATCGTCGTAGGTACAGTGGAAACAAAATAAGTACAAGACACCAATTAAGTCACTAATCACACCTTTAATTGTTATAGTAAAACAGTTCGTAATTAACAACACAGTGTCTACAACAATTCAAATGAAATTGTTCGTACGCAATAAAATGTCCACTAATATTAAAACTCAACTGTATTACAATTATACCGTCCGAATACAAAACGCAACACTTCACTAATAACTACTTGAACGTACACCGTAACAACCCGAACCGCTCTGTAAAATATATCGCACTAATACTCTCGAACCGCACAGTCAAAAATCTCGCATTGAACTGAAAACTAAGGCCGCGACGCGATGTATTTATAGCTACGCTCACACACCAGAAGCTTCCAAACTGCGTCTTATCTCTCGCGAACTACGTAATTGCTGCGGCCTTGACACAGTCCGAGCGCCCGAGCGAAGGCTGGCAAAGTCGAGAAAATTCTCGCAACATGCGTTTAATAGCACGTACACCACACGCTTACGTCGAGATCTTTCTGGCACATTCGATAAACGCCTAGATTGTTCTATGCTGTCGTAGCAATAATTTGGCAATTTTAGCTATTAAAAATTAATTGGCTAACAGTATTAATTTATCAGTCAGATGTTTTTGACCAGTTTGGTCAAATGAAAGCAAAAAAAAACTTTGCACTACATAAGCCGTTTTAGAAACGGGTCTCTCACTTATAATTGGTTATACTCTTAAGACATATTTTTGTTTATCTTTGTAACAACTGACTTATGTATCACTTATGTGTTGATAAACACAGATTATGTTTATTTTTTGTCTTAAATTATACCATAGTAATATTGAATTCCACTCTAACCCATTATTAATACTTAATCATTTGGGTGTTAACAGAAACTGCACATTGCTTTTTATTGCATTATGTTGAAAAAAGGATTTTAATTTTCTTGTTGTTGCATCCTCTTCATTCACTTTATTAATTTAATAATATATATAAAACTTTCACTAATGAACTTACTGTTGTCACTTCCCAAACGTTTCGAGATGTTGTTTCTCTTCTTCAGTGGGTGTAATACTGACTGTCGATTACAGAATAACCGTTACGGAAAAATGGTGTGTGTGGTGGGGGTTGATGGTGGGAAGGGATTGGCGCTGAGGTTCGAATTGTGTGTGTGGATCAGTGTATCGAATAGTGTATGTGATTTATAATGTATTTGTTCATTTAATATGTTGTTTGGTTGTAGTGTGTGATATCTGTATATTTCAAATTGTTCAGCTGTGTTTAGTTTTCTACTTTTAGGTAAGTATTATACTATTAGGAAATATTACACTACTTACCTAAAAGTAGAAAACTAAACACAGCTGAACAATTTGAAATATACAGATATCACACACTACAACCAAACAACATATTAAATGAACAAATACATTATAAATCACATACACTATTCGATACACTGATCCACACACACAATTCGAACCTCAGCGCCAATCCCTTCCCACCATCAACCCCCACCACACACACCATTTTTCCGTAACGGTTATTCTGTAATCGACAGTCAGTATTACACCCACTGAAGAAGAGAAACAACATCTCGAAACGTTTGGGAAGTGACAACAGTAAGTTCATTAGTGAAAGTTTTATATATGGAGGGCTCAGTGTTAAAGTGAACCAAGTCCATTTTTGTCATATTTTAAATTAAGAGTGGTACAGCACAGCTAGATATGAATATTTTTCAGTGAATCAAGTCCAAAGTTGAAATATTGGCACCTAGATGGCAGCAGTTCTCTGAGACACTGAGAACAGTTGGTTTTGTTTCAGTGTTATAGTGAACCAAGTCCACGTGTGTTTGTTTTGATTTTGTGCTTGCCATTGTAAAGTATTTTATGAAACTGTATTTTCTTTGGTTGACCTTTACAAACTGAATTACTTATAACTAAACTGCTTTTAGTATGTCTGCAGATGAAGAAAACTGTTCAGATGATGGTAAGTTTCAAAACTAATCTTCACTTAAGGTTAAGAGGTTATGGTGATATTTGCAAGTTAGGCTTTCCTAACACTCTCAGTTAACTAAGATTCTGTTAACAGGAAGTGAACTTATTATTGGCCTATGATCAATATGTAAAACATATTTTATGATCAAGAATAACATTATTTCCTTAACAATTAGCATATTTTTATTTGTTTCAGAAGAGGTAGACGAATTGTATGATGAGGTAGCTCTTCGTCTGAAGTGTCAAACCAAAAAGAAGGTGCCTATAAACAAGCAGTCACCAGCTCCAGGGCCATCGATAGCCCACCAGGACCAGGACTCGCCACCTCTAGGACCAACAATAACTTCGGGGACATCGGTTGTAGGTTCAGCTACTGCCTGTAGCAACGGTTCTCAACTTCATCAGCAAACATCATCTACTGCCATTCAGCAGGGTCACACAGAAGGCCAAAATGAACATTCACAGGTACGTGGGCGAAAATGACCAAAAAATGAAAGCCAATGGACAAGAAATAAAAGAAAAGTAAGTCATAACAGTGGTCACCTTTACACCACCGCAAAAAACGTTGTGGTGCCAGGTAAGATTTTCAAAAGAGATTTTAACTGTGATTGTCCAAGAAAATGTCCAAAACAATTTGACTCGCAAGATGATTTAGAGCACTGTTTTACATCATTTTGGAAGCTAGGAGATTATTCCAAGCAAAATGTTTATTTGCGTGGTGTTGTAAAAACCTCAAAAATTGAGCGATCACGACCAAGAGATGGTTCTGCCGCACCCAAATCTAAGATATTTCAATTTTTTGCGCCTGTAAAAGATGAGCATGTAAGGGTTTGTAAAACGTTTTTTCTTGGAATCATCCAAATCAGTTGGGGACGTTTATACAGGTGTCTATCAAAAGAAGAGGTTTTTGGGGTGATTGATTCAAGGGGAAAAGCTACTTCAAATAAAATTGATGATTCTGATGTAGTAGCGCATATCAACTCATTTCCTTGTTATCAGAGCCACTACACATGCAAAGACAATGTAAATAAAAAGTACCTCCATCCAGAACTGAACATTAAAAAATGTACAACCTTTATGTTGAAAAGTACACTAGTGAAAACAAACAGCCCGAGAAACTAAAATACTATTATCATGTGTTTTCACCTAAATTTAACCAGCACTTTAAAGTTCCTTCAAAGGACACATGTACGTTTTGTGATGAAATGTTGCAAAAAATAAAAATTGAACAAGATCAGCAAAAACAGAAGGAGCTAGAGGTAAAAAAAGAATTACACTTGCGTCGAGCAGAACGTGCTAGGGACATACTTAAGGTTGACAGAGACTGTGTCTCGGATGAAAAGTATGTATGTACCTTTGATTTACAAAAAGCATTACCATATCCAAAACTCTCAACATCCACTGCGTACTACAAACGAAACATGTACGTGTATAATTTTGGAATTCATTGTTTTAATAGCTCTACTGGATACATATATGTTGGGATGAAACAGAGGGAGGGAGGAGTTCTCAAGATCTTGTTACGATTTAATTCTAACTGTAATCGTAAATAAATAAAAATTAAGTTTGCGAGTGATTAAGTATTTTTAAATCGCACTATAAAACCTAAACCCCGTATTAACTCAGTAGGAGAATGAGAAGTGATTGAAAATCTACAGAAGCACTAATAAGAAAGGCCGAATTGTAAAAAAAATTATTATTATCCTAATTAACCCTTTGCTAGTCATCATGCGGTGACCTGTTAATTCCGGACTCAACGTGTTTATCGAGTCGTCTGTAATTTAGGAAGATATAAAAATCATAATGTTTATAATTAGAAATTTGAAGACACAAATAGTAGTTAAAATAACTCACTTAAATTATATATGTATAATTAAGGTATGGTTTTTGGTAATAAGAATGTTAACTTAAATAAAATAGGGACTATATTGTCGCGGAGTACTTGCCCCTCTCCTTTATTATGTACCAGTTGAATCGAGCAAAAAGACTCGCTATGTTGCCTTCACGCCGTACAGACGTAAGAGCGAGAGCTCTGCCAAAATGTATTTGATTTGTTTGTTTTATTTAACTGTAGTATGTTAGCTACCACTGCTAAGCGTGGAAAGCATTGTGTCATGTATCAATAACGTAAATATGTGTTAAGAAGAAGATGTAAAATGTAACACAAAAACAGAACTAGTGGTAAGCAAGATGACGTCTCCCCTTAAGAGGTAACTCCAATTACAACATCGCTCCTAAAGATGTGGTCTGCAGTAACTTCATAAAGACACGTATACGATGCATAAGACTCTGCCTAGGACATCCGTGAATCTACATCTACTTACACCAAAGAAACTTCAATCTCCTCAGTGAACATCCGACCTAATTCTTGCCGAAGATACGACCCAGATGATGACGCCGACTCCAAGAATTCCCAAGATGGACACCCCAGGACGAGGTTACTACGTTCAATTGTAAAGGTGACTCGATAGCCTTGCTATCGAGAGTTAATCATATTTGATACACAACTCACTTCTAAAAGAGACTTTTCAAAGACGATTAATTTGATTTAAAATTAAAATGAGACAATCTAAGAGTTTAATGTAAAATTCAATTATCATACGTTGTAACGCCTTAAATGTAAATGTAATGTATCATCACTTCAAGTAATAATGCCATTCTTCAAATGGGAAAAGAAGTCTTGCAAGCTTCTAAATGAACGGAAAATAATTAGAAGTCTTTACTATAAATATACATAAAATAAACTCGGATCCGTGGTATAAGAATACATAATCAAATTGATCCCAAAGTTTTATGAAAAGCATTTAAATATTTTAGTTTAATTAATGATGTCATGGGATCTTTTAATAACTGTTGTTAATAAAGAAAAGTCGTCTTGTTACACCTGAAAATGAGTGCATAAATCAGTAAAATACCTTCCCTTGTTTCCTTATACTTGTAGTGAGTAATTTGTTCAATTAATTTGACTTTAAATACAGTTCGTTACAATGTAGGCAGCCCATGTAATTGGCAGACGTCAGTTAAGATGGGTTCCCTGGATTTGTAACTCGGAAATACGTTACAAAATTGCGCCACTCTGCTCTTTAATTTATTAGTAAGGTAGATAACTCACGGCATTCAGTTATTGATCTATGCACTCAGAGAATGTAATTGATGTAACTTTAATTTAAAAAAAAAAATGAATTTGTTTTGAGATACGTAAATGATAGTCAGTATAAATTGAAATATCATTGTATGAAGATAAATGCATGTACCTACTTGCATACATGAATTGTAATGCTTGGTCAACTGCTCAGTCTTTAACAGGTTTATATTATGACAATCCAAGACCTGTTGTTTCTTGAATAATGCAGTCTTATTCAATCTGCATAGTATATGTTAGTGTATATCTGTCGTCATGGTAAAAGAAAAACAAAATTGTTAATAATAATGCTCCTGTGTAAAGTAGACCCGGTTAATTACGTGGAAAGAATTTCGTAACTTGAAATTGTTACCAAAATAAATAATTGATTTAATTGGGGAAAGTACATGAATTAATAATGTCAAACTGTTATAAACCGGAATGCACGTGTAAGTTGAAGGTGTGCATTGTTGAATAAGATTCACCCTATGCGTGCTAGCTGGCTCCTCCAGTTTAAACCGGTCGATTTAGTTAATCGGTGGCATTGTGTAGAGAACAATACGTGAGCATAAACCCCCCCCGCATTCTCACGGACACACTGACCCTACCTTTGTTTACTAAATAAAAGAGGGTGACCTACATTCCAGAAAACAGCTGATCGGCTATTTAACTTTGAAAAATATGTGTGTGTGGAATTTCTGTCTCTCCCTCAGAAGAGAAATTGTTCTTTTCTGAATTATTTACCCAAGAATTCATCTTATCTATGTAATAATGTATAGTATAGTAGAGCAAGTATTTTCACCGTGATGACAATTAAATAATATAGTGAGCTTACCTTATTGTCTCAAACCCTCCAAGATGAGAAATCTCCGGCGATAATTTCGCGGACTACCCAGAGAATAGAACATTTAACCCGGCGAATGAAAAATTTGTTGATCTGGCCTAATCTTACGGAAATACCTCCTGAAGTACAAAACCTAGCTGACGAAGCTTTACGCCGCTCACCCACAATTATTAATAACTTAAGAAGAAGATCCGACTCATTCAGGATGGATGAAATAGAGAAGTCCTTAAAGAAATTACACATCTCCCCAGTACAATCCCCTACTACTGATCTACCTCTGCCTAACACTGATCGGAACTCACCCGCAGTATCGCAAATGCAAGCTAACCAAGAGCAAAATACTGATAGAGATTTAAATGCCCCTCCTCCCGAGCGTTTTCAGATTCGTCCCGGAAATCATGAATTGACCACCCCGAATGCATCATATCGTTGTACTAAAGGAATGCCAACCTTGAACCATAACGCGGACCTATACGGTAAAATGACTCATCCTGTGGAGAAAATCTTAACTGAAATCCCTTACACCGATGGATTAAATGTCTCCAAACTACTAAATTTCATTAAATATCTCCTGCAGATAAAAGATCTACAGCTGCTGAATGACTGGCAAATTTTGCAAGTTCTGTTACCGAAATGTAAACCTCCGTTAAAGAATCATGTAATAGAAGCACTAACCTCTACATTTCCAGTAGAAGAGCTACATAGCTCGATAATAAAGTACTTTATCCCAACCGGTATTTATGAAGAAATTAAAAGAAAGACCGTACTCCGAGTACAAGGAAATCAGGAGAGATTAGCTCATTACATCTCCGATATCAGGGAGTCATCTCGACTACTACGTGTAGATTGGAATGAGACACAGATGGTCGACACCATTTTAATAGGACTGTCACCTGAGGAAAGATCTCGTTTATCGTTGATAAATAGACCAAACACAATTGCAGATCTAGAACAGTGCAGTATCCATTCGTCAAATGTATGGTACTCCGATCAAAATAGACATGCAACGAAACCCGCAGAAACTAATAGAAATGAATTGCGAGCCCTAGTGCCCGATGTAACAACCCCGCATGAAAGGCAAGTTTTCAGTAGACCTCACAATGTGCGCAAATCTGGTAAGTTAAGTGTAACACCATATAAAGCGGAAACAAGGTACCATCCACGCAATAAACCCGTCTGTTATAATTGCGGCAAATATGGACACCTAAGAAAAGACTGCAAGAGCAAGCCATTGGAACGTAAACACTCAGATCCAAAAAAACATGTAAGGCAGGGAGACCCGAAATCCTGTGTGTTCCGCAGCAACTCGAAATCTGGTGAACATAAAGAAACTTATAATAAAAAAAAATTAAAATATTTTATAGCCAACGTGGAAGGAAAAGAAGTTCGAAAGAAATAGATCCCTATGTGAAAGAATTTCGTGAAAAATGTAACGCGATAAATAAATGTAACTGGACAAAAAGCCTATTACCCTTAATACGAGTTGACTTAGGCGTTACCTCTACAATCGCATTAATTGATTCGGGATCTAGCAGAACTTTAATCAGCCAAGAATTAGCGGACAAATTAGCGAAACACCATCTAGTAAAACGGAGTCAACCGGTGAATATAAAGTGTGCTACCGCCAATAAATGAAATATAATCATAAAACTGAGCATTACCGTTAAGGTTAAAATCAAGAACCTAACCTGGATGTTTACAATGTTAGTATGTAATGAATTAGGACCCGATTTAATATTAGGAGCAGACTTTATTAGTAAAACGGGAATGATTCTTGACATCTATGAGCAAAAATATTATTTCCGATTCGACCGTACACGGAAGTATAGATTTGTTTGTAATAATGAGAAAAAAAAAATTGTTCATCTACTGCACACGTAATACACCAAGAGTCAGATTTATCTCATCTAGAAAGTAGAGATAGAGTGAGAATACTGAAATTAATAAAAGAATTCTCCTCAGTTCTTACACCTAAACTAGGACTCACTAAACTAATAGAATATAAAATTAATCTGAGCGATCAGAAAGTAATACGCCTACCTCCGTACAAGTTGTCGCCTCCCAAGATGGAAGTGATGAGAAACCATATCAACAAGTTGTTGGAGCAAGGAGTCATTGAACCCTCTACCTCCCCATATTCTTCACCCTCGTTTTTAGTACCAAAAGGTCACGATAAACACAGACTAGTTGTGGACTACAGGCAATTAAACAAAAGAATAGAATTTGAATCTATCCCTCTTCCAGACATCCATAGTGCTTTCCATTACTTCACGAAAGCTATGGTCTTTACGGTAATGGATCTGAATCAAGCTTTTCACCAAATACCCCTTTCTGAAGAATCAAAATGTCTAACCGCGTTTGCAGTTCCTTTTAACTTGTACCAATTTACTAGAGTACCCTTTGGAATATCTCAAGGAAGTTCCGTATGTAGTAGACTATTAGAAAGGATATTTCACGATATTAAGTTTAAATATGTGTATCACTATTTGGACGACATCGTTATATATAGCGAATCTATGGAACTACATCTTAAACACCTACGCGAAGTGTTATCTCGGTTACGAAGAGCAGGATTAACTGTTAACCCAAAGAAGGTAAGTTTTGCCGTCCCACAGTTTTCATTCTTAGGTCACATCGTGAAAGCGAATGGAAAGGTAAGCATTGACCCCAAACGAACCCGCGCTATTAGAGAATTTTCACCCCCACGAGATGCAAAAGGTATAGCCCGATTTTTGGGAATGGTAAATTATTTCCACAAATATATTCCCCATCTTGCCGAAATAGCAGCACCCCTAAATTCCTTACGAAAGAAGGGAACGAAGTTTGAATGGAGCTCGCGACATCAAAACGCGTTTGAGCAACTTAAAGAAAGTATCATATCTCCCCCAGTTTTGCAACTAGCGGATTTCACGAAACCTTTCGTAGTGCAGACCGACAGTTCCAGTGTAGCGTTAGGTGCAGTGATATATCAAGAGATAGAAAACAGTAGACTACCCATTAGTTATGCATCGCGAACCCTGAGCGACCAAGAAAGAAAGTATTCCGCATATGAATTGGAATGTTTAGCAATTGTTTTTGCATTCGAGAAGTTTAAACCCTTCCTAGAACATAAAGAATTCCTTTTGGAAACTGACAATCAAGCGTTATCTTGGTTACTGAATCACCCTAAACAGTTAGGACGTATTGGGAGATGGATATTGAAGTTAAACTGCTACAAATTCAGAGTGCAGCATATAAAAGGTACCCAAAACGTAGTCACTGATACCCTGTCCCGTATGTTCCAGTCGCCCACTAAAACTCCCGGAAGCAAGGAGAATCCAGAAATAGCACTTGCTAACGCCGTAATTACTGAGTTCCCCCTTGCCTTTACAAACATTGCTCTGTATCAACAACAAGACCCCTTACTGAAGCCGATTATAGAACAACTTACGCAAGGTATTAAATCCGAGAAATACGTTTTGAGTAAAAATGTACTATGTCACAAGATAAGAAGCGGAAAGGAACTAAGAATAATAGCCCCTGATGCAATTAAGCCCATGCTGATGGAATACTTCCATTCATCTACCATAGGAGCCCATATGGGAATCAATAAGACAATACATCGTGTTCGAAAGGAATATCATTGGAACAATATGAACAGCGAAATAGCCAGTTTCGTAAAGAAATGTACATTATGTGCCCTCAGTAAACCAGCCAGAAATAATCAAGTAAGCCAACTGATTTCAGAAATCCCTAAGACCCCTTTTTCTAAACTTTATCTAGACTTTTCAGGTCCATATCCACGATCCAAATCAGGTAATACAATGTTACTCATCTGTGTAGATTCGTTCACCAAATTTGTTTGGATGTATCCCATGCGACGAGCATTAGCGTCAACGACTGTAAAAATATTACAGGAAAGATTATTTAAAGACTACAGTACACCTGTACGTATAGTATCAGATAATGGACCACAGTTTAAAGCGAAAGAATTTAGGAATATGTGTTTTAAGTTAGGAATAGACCATATAACCACTATGGAGTATCGACCGCAAGGCAATATTGCTGAAAGGTATCTACGAAACCTCAGATCTGCGTTAATCGCCTATCATGCGAACGATCATACGTCGTGGGACCAAAACCTATCCTGGATTCAATACGCCTTTAATTCAGCTTATCACGAAGGTCACAAGTCGAGCCCGTTTGAGTTACTGTACAAATACCGACCAAACCACCCTTTGTCCACAAGATGGAATATACACGACCTGCTGCCTCCGCAAATAACGGATAAGCAGATAAAGCAAATATGGAATAAAGCCCGCTCTAATTTAAGAGCGAACTTAGAGAAATCCAGAAAATACCACGAGAAAGGTATTCATAACAATTCAATTAGGTACCAAGTAGGTGACTTAGTAATGTATAAGACTCACCCCACTAGTAGTGCAATTGATAAGACCACCTCTAAACTATCATACCGATGGTGTGGCCCTTACCAAATCCAGAAGTACCTAACTCCCGTTACAGTAGCCCTGTACGAACCTGCGACTCGAAAATATGTGCGGAGAACACATATTTCACAGCTAAAATTGTATAAGAAGAAGAGAAGTAGTAGTATAACCAAAAGTAGAAAAGGTAATACTAGGTAGTGAAGTATATTATACTTCTGAAACCGTGGAAAATGTTAAACGTAGAGTTTGGAAATGAGGCCTGATCAACCTGAGATCCAGTTCTGCGAAGAATAAGTAAATGAGTACTCAATGAAAACAAGACAGAATTCTAAATAGCAAAAGATTTAGAAAATTACTCTACAGAGAAAGAGTAAGACAACCAAAAAGAAAAAAACCGGTAGTAGATTTAAGTGATAGAGATAAGAAAGAGTTTTGTGTTTTAATATGTAGATATTAAATGTGAATAGTATGTTAAAAAAAAAGGTAGTTAATAAGAAAATATAAAAGTATATTGTGTTGTGGAGAAGAAGCAAGTAGATATAACGCTTACCAATAACTATGTGAAAGAAATTACACACACCGACACCATACATACTCCAAGTCCCCAACTGTGCGTTAGACTCACAAAAAACCCCCGTAACGTGAAACTTAAGCGGTGGAGTATGTGACGATTTAATTCTAACTGTAATCGTAAATAAATAAAAATTAAGTTTGCGAGCGATTAAGTATTTTTAAATCGCACTATAAAACCTAAACCCCGTATTAACTCAGTAGGAGAATGAGAAGTGATTGAAAATCTACAGAAGCACTAATAAGAAAGGCCGAATTGTAAAAAAAATTATTATTATCCTAATTAACCCTTTGCTAGTCATCATGCGGTGACCTGTTAATTCCGGACTCAACGTGTTTATCGAGTCGTCTGAAATTTAGGAAGATATAAAAATCATAATGTTTATAATTAGAAATTTGAAGACACAAATAGTAGTTAAAATAACTCACTTAAATTATATATGTATAATTAAGGTATGGTTTTTGGTAATACGACTGTTAACTTAAATAAAATAGGGACTATATTGTCGCGGAGTACTTGCCCCTCTCCTTTATTATGTACCAGTTGAATCGAGCAAAAAGACTCGCTATGTTGCCTTCACGCCGTACAGACGTAAGAGCGAGAGCTCTGCCAAAATGTATTTGATTTGTTTGTTTTATTTAACTGTAGTATGTTAGCTACCACTGCTAAACATGGAAAGCATTGTGTCATGTATCAATAACGTAAATATGTGTTAAGAAGAAGATGTAAAATGTAACACAAAAACAGAACTAGTGGTAAGCAAGATGACGTCTCCCCTTAAGAGGTAACTCCAATTACAACATCGCTCCTGAAGATGTGATCTGCAGTAACTTCATAAAGACACGTATACGATGCATAAGACTCTGCCTAGGACATCCGTGAATCTACATCTACTTACACCAAAGAAACTTCAATCTCCTCAGTGAACATCCGACCAAATTCTTGCCGAAGATACGACCCAGATGATGATGCCGACTCCAAGAATTCCCAAGACGGACACCCCAGGACGAGGTTACTACGTTCAATTGTAAAGGTGACTCGATAGCCTTGCTATCGAGAGTTAATCATATTTGATACACAACTCACTTCTAAAAGAGACTTTTCAAAGACGATTAATTTGATTTAAAATTAAAATGAGACAATCTAAGAGTTTAATGTAAAATTCAATTATCATACGTTGTAACGCCTTAAATGTAAATGTAATGTATCATCACTTCAAGTAATAATGCCATTCTTCAAATGGTAAAAGAAGTCTTGCAAGCTTCTAAATGAACGGAAAATAATTAGAAGTCTTTACTATAAATATACATAAAGTAAACTCGGATCCGAGGTATAAGAATACATAATCAATTTGATCCCGAAGTTTTATGAAAAGCATTTAAATATTTTAGTTTAATTAATGATGTCATGGGATCTTTTAATAACTGTTGTTAATAAAGAGAAGTCGTCTTGTTACACCTGAAAATGAGTGCATAAATCAGTAAAATACCTTCCCTTGTTTCCTTATACTTGTAGTGAGTAATTTGTTCAATTAATTTGACTTTAAATACAGTTCGTTACAATGTAGGCAGCCCATGTAATTGGCAGACGTCAGTTAAGATGGGTTCCCTGGATTTGTAACGCGGAAATACGTTACAATCTGTCTGCCTGCATCCGCAAACATCTGCTGGAAAATGCTCGTACTTACAAACATATAGTTTTATTTTCTGACTCATGCACTGGGCAAAATAGGAACATTAACATGGCTCTCACCTTATTGAAGCTTGCTCAACAGCCTGATCTAAAAATAGAAACTATAGATTTAAAGTTCTTAGTGTCGGGACATTCGTTTTTACCTAACGATACAGAATTTGGAATCATAGAAAGAGAGAGCAGAAAAAGTCAGTTCATATACGTGCCAGATGATTGGTTTAAAATTATACGATCAGCTAAGAAAAAGAAACCCCACTTCAAAGTAACACTGATGTCACGAAATGAATTTCTTAGCACAAAAGCTTTGGAAAACTTTATCACCAACAGGAAAAAAGATACTAACAAACAATCACTCAATTGGCTGCAATTTCGCTGGATGAGATTTGAAAAGGGCTCATCTTTTATTATAAAGTTCAAAGAATCATTTAGTGACATGATTCCTTTCAGGGAAATTAACCTGCAGAAAAAACAAGTTTTGGGAAGACCTTTAGTTAATTTTTGGTCTTTGGCTCAAGACTGCCTGTATCCACAAAGGAGACCTGTTAGTGATAAGAAGAAAGAAGATATGATGTCTCTTCTTCCATTTATTCCTCCAATTCACCATGCTTACTACAGAAACCTACCAATTTCATTGAGTACACGTTCTGCTGCTACTACTTCTGTAGACAATGAGAGCGACGAGAATGATGAATTGGAGTATATGTAAGGTTCTAAAATCATATGGACAAAATTTTGTAAAAAATGTATCCATGACAACAAGGTAGATAAGATTTTGTATGTTAACTTTAAAATAAATTTATGTCCAGGTGTAATATAAAATATTCTAGCTAATTAATAAACTTGAAATTATATAACCATATAATTAATAAACTGTTTTTCCTACATTTAATTTTGTTTTACTCTACTCCATAGAAAATCTTCAGAGGGAAAGTGAACAAAGTCCATCACCAGAACATTATCTGCCTATACACCGGGCCTTATTTAAAAAATGTGTTTTTTGTATACATGCAAAACCTAAGTTAGGCTTAGACCTGGCATAGTTTTAAAGCTAAAAGATCTAATATGAATGTGGAATTGATTACAGCCAATTAACTTTAAACTCGTTTTTCCCAAAACACACTTCACTGGACTTGGTCCACTTTAACACTGAACCCTCCATATTAGGATTTTAATGTACTTGTTTGGTTATAGGCCTACGTTAGATTGTACTGTGTTCTAAATTGGAAGTAGGTTTTAATTCCGGTACTTCGAATAAATACAGCCTTTTATCCATACAATAAATACAGCCTTTGAATGTACACTAAGTAAGGAAATATTTGTTAAGTCTAATTAATTTTAAAAATCTAAAAGGTTAAGTTAGATAATTAAACGTTGACACAACCTCCCAAAATCGTCTCTGTGCCGTAATTATGTGTGATAAATGGAAACTAATTTCTGTACTTCCAATAAATACACCCTTTTAATAAAATATGTGCCAATAAACCCCAATAAAATATGCACCAATAACGAAGCCTACTATCTAAGTTAGATAATTAAACGTAGACACAACCTCCCAAAAACGTCTCTGTACCGTAATTATGTGCGATAAATGGAAACTAATTTCTGTACTTCCAATAAATACACCCTTTTAATAAAATATGTACCAATAAACTCCAATAAAATATGTACGAATAACGTAGCCTACTAGGTTATACGTTCTAAATTGGAAGTACCGATAGGTTTTAATTCGAATACATACAGCCTTTAATGTATATACAGCCTTTTATCCATACAATAAATACAGCCTTTGAATGTACACTAACAAAGGAAATTTTTTGTTAAATCTAATTAATTTTAAAAATCTAAAAGGTAAAGTTACATTGTTAAACGTAGACACAACCTCCAAAAATCGTCTGTGTACCGTAATTACGTGCAATAAATGGAAACTAATTCCTGTACTTCCAATAAATACACCTTTCAATAAAATATATGCCAATACTCTGAATTCAAATTAAATAAAGAAAAAAGGAATTGTGTGTGTGTGTGTGTGTGTGTGTGTGTTTTCTGTGGTTGAGGCTGAAGATAGAAGTAGTTTCTGTAGAAATATTTCATTTCTAAAACGATTTTAAATATAAATCTTAAAATATGGAAGTCATGTATAGTTCTCCACACGGATATTTTCATTATTTGCATCAAATAGTATTATTGTTTAATACACATTCTATCCAGATCAAATTATGTGTATACAGTTCTGGAAAAATTAGAAATAAAATTTTTTTTTGTTTATTTTAAACTGTATTATGTTTGGAAGTATCCCAAAGTAAATTTAACTTTAATCATGTCAATCAAAATAGGCCAGTCGTTTTTTAAGGCTAGGAGAATCCTTGAAATGTTTGGAGCATCACTAGGTCATGATGGATCAAATCATCAAACTTCAGTTTCTGTGAAAAACTGGCAGATTTGAGTAGTCAGTTGATAAAGGATGGTATTGTAAAAGCAACAATTCTTTCAGAATTATTTTATAACCCTGTCAGTCTGCAAATAACTACCACTCCTTTAGATCATCAGCAGACTTAAACTTTTCTTATTTGTGCTAGGAATGTATCATGTAAAACTGCTGGAAGTATGGTATACAAAGTTTCTATTATCCTTTTCAAGGTTGATGACCAAAACAAAAAGTACTACTTATAATTCATCATTGTAGCAGTTACACAGCAGTATACTAAACATCTCTTGGTTAATACCTGTACTCTAGTCAGGTAGCACACAATGAATCATTCAAAACAAGTACAATTCAGTGTCAATGTCTAGTGTTTATGTGTCACTGCTACCCATAGTGAATCATTTGTATTGTACATAACAAATAGTATTCTGACTGTACACGTTTTTCATTTGACAAGAATTTTATACTTAGGCAAACTCATTTCATGGTGTAACCTTCTGTAATATGTGCCAAACAAGTATTCATAAAATTAATATATTTGTGTCAAATTGTGTTTTATTTATTTCCAACAAAATCTGTTTTGTGGACATAACTTTATGTCCAATACAATTATTATGTTATTTCTTTTTAGTATCCCTTATAGATTTGCGTGATTAAAACTTTTAATACTAAAACTTTGTTTCAGCTGATAACCATGCTTTGTTGAGATTATTAACGAAAAGTTTTGCTCATTCAGTGATGTGGCATCTTCAGTGATAAAGTTGAGTCTCATCGTGGTAAAACTACTGAAGACTTCATAGAATTGGAAAATTAATGAAAATAATATTCTTACAACCAGTGACAAGAATTATGAACTTAAAACAGTGGAATGAATTATTGAATACCAGATACTCTCAATTGCTAAAACAAACACACTTATATTACAACAGTTCTCTTTATATAATTATCCAGGACACATTGTATAGCCTACAAACAGTAATAAAAAAATCAAAATAGTTTACAACACAAATAAACAATTGATCATTTGTCACTTTCATTAAAAACTGCTGTCTAATATCATCCTATATTAATGCACAACCTATTACACCAACTTTCGAAAACTCAGCTGGTTCCAGATGAATGCCAAGAGTGTGGCTCTAGAATATTCTGCAGTGCTGCTGATTAACAGTATGTGATCAGCATCACATAGAGTACTACACATATAAGCTATCTAATTGACTTGGTATTACAATATTAGTAAAATGTGCTTGTTAAGCAAATAGTGTGTTGTTACTCCTGAAAATCCCATTTCACTAAGAGCATTTTAGAAGTCTGGGTTATCTTTTATGTTTCACTCCACAAACATGCCTTTAGTTCAGCATTTCTTAACCTATTGGGCATGAGCCACTGCTGGGTCCCGAGAGGGCATTTGGAGGGTTGCAAAGTCAGGTTCGGAAATTTTCTTAAAAAGCTACTACATGTAAATAACTAAGATATATCATTTTAACAATTTAAATTCAACCTGTTTTGTACATAGTCTAAACTGTACATTTTTGTTATTCATGCTCTACCATTGCTTTTTACCAGCTCTGATGTTTAACTCTCTATAACCAGATTGAAAGTTGCTTCCCAGAGGGATACAGTGAATTCAATTGGATTCAAGACCCATTCTTGTATTTTGAAAGTTCTGACATGTTCTCAGTAAAACTAAATGAGCAATTGTGTGATATCATCTGTGATGCTGGGATTAAAACTAAATTTTTAGTTAATTATTTTGTATAGTTAGTGATAACATGAGACATGTCATGGACAACAAAATCCATAAACTTTTAGATTCTGACTTAACAAAGTTCTGGATATCTTTAAGAGATGAATATCCTGAACTTTCGGAGTTGCTCATCCCATTCCCCACCTCATTCTTGAGTGAAAGGGGATTTTCATCTCAAGTGAAAAGCAAGCACAGAAATAGACTTGACGCACACTCAGATTTATGACTTAATTTAACCACTCTTGAATCCAACATACCCCAGCTTTTGCAGAAAAAGCAGCCCCAACTGTCACATTAGTAACTAATGATTAGTTAGGCAAGTAAAAACTCTTTTGTTTTCAACTTCAGCATGTGTTTATTAGAGCAAATTAGTCTTTTGAATTACATATTTGCTTTTTGCTTTTCTATAATTAAGTGTATATATAATTTGTTTAAGCATAAAAGAAGGCTTAAAGTTCTCAGTGTTACCAAAAATATGATTATAAAGTGGGTGCACACCCCTACAAGTCTAATTAATTTTAAAAATCTAAAAGGTTAAGTTAGATAATTAAACGTAGACACAACCTCCCAAAATCGTCTCTGTACCGTAATTATGTGCGATAAATGGAAACTAATTTCTGTACTTCCAATAAGTACACCCTTTTAATAAAATATTTGCGAATAAACCCCAATAAAATATGCACCAATAACGAAGCCTACTATCTAACTTATCTAAGTTAGATAATTAAACGTTGACACAACCTCCCAAAATCGTCTCTGTACCGTAATTATGTGCGATAAATGGAAACTAATTTCTGTACTTCCAATAAATACACCCTTTTAATAAAATATGTACCAATAAACTCCAATAAAATATGTACGAATAACGTAGCCTACTAGGTTATACGTTCTAAATTGGAAGTACCGATAGGTTTTAATTCGAATACATACAGCCTTTAATGTATATACAGCCTTTTATCCATACAATAAATACAGCCTTTGAATGTACACTAACAAAGGAAATTTTTGTTAAATCTAATTAATTTTAAAAATCTTAAAGGTTAAGTTACATTGTTAAACGTAGACACAACCTCCAAAAATTATCTGTGTACCGTAATTATGTGCAATAAATGGAAACTAATTCCTGTACTTCCAATAAATACACCTTTTAATAAAATATTTGCCAATACTCTGAATTCAAATTAAATAAAGAAAAAAGGAATTGTGTGTGTGTGTGTGTGTGTGTGTGTGTGTGTGTGTATTTTTTCTGTGGTTGAGGCTGAAGATAGAAGTAGTTTCTGTAGAAATATTTCATTTCTGAAACGATTTTAAATATAAATCCTAAAACATGGAAGTCATGTATAGTTCTCCACACGGATATTTTCATTATTTGCATCAAATAGTATTGTTGTTTAATACACATTCTATCCAGATCAAATTATGTGTATACAGTTCTGGAAAAATTAGAAATAAAATTTTTTTTTGTTTATTTTAAACTGTATTATGTTTGGAAGTATCCCAAAGTAAATTTAACTTTAATCATGTCAATCAAAATAGGCCAGTCGTTTTTTAAGGCTAGGAGAATCCTTGAAATGTTTGGAGCATCACTAGGTCATGATGGATCAAATCATCAAACTTCAGTTTCTGTGAAAAACTGGCAGATTTGAGTCGTCAGTTGATAAAGGATGGTATTGTAAAAGCAACAATTCTTTCAGAATTATTTTATAACCCTGTCAGTCTGCAAATAACTACCACTCCTTTAGATCATCAGCAGATTTAAACTTTTCTTATTTGTGCTAGGAATGTATCATGTAAAACTGCTGGAAGTATGGTATACAAAGTTTCTATTATCCTTTTCAAGGTTGATGACCAAAACAAAAAGTACTACTTATAATTCATCATTGTAGCAGTTACACAGCAGTATACTAAACATCTCTTGGTTAATACCTGTACTCTAGTCAGGTAGCACACAATGAATCATTCAAAACAAGTACAATTCAGTGTCAATGTCTAGTGTTTATGTGTCACTGCTACCCATAGTGAATCATTTGTATTGTACATAACAAATAGTATTCTGACTGTACACGTTTTTCATTTGACAAGAATTTTATACTTAGGCAAACTCATTTAATGGTGTAACCTTCTGTAATATGTGCCAAACAAGTATTCATAAAATTAATATATTTGTGTCAAATTGTGTTTTATTTATTTCCAACAAAATCTGTTTTGTGGACATAACTTTATGTCCAATACAATTATTATGTTATTTCTTTTTAGTATCCCTTATAGATTTGCGTGATTAAAACTTTTAATACTAAAACTTTGTTTCAGCTGATAACCATGCTTTGTTGAGATTATTAACGAAAAGTTTTGCTCATTCAGTGATGTGGCATCTTCAGTGATAAAGTTGAGTCTCATCGTGGTAAAACTACTGAAGACTTCATAGAATTGGAAAATTAATGAAAATAATATTCTTACAACCAGTGACAAGAATTATGAACTTAAAACAGTGGAATGAATTATTGAATACCAGATACTCTCAATTGCTAAAACAAACACACTTATATTACAACAGTTCTCTTTATCCAGGACACATTGTATAGCCTACAAACAGTAATAAAAAAATCACAATAGTTTACAACACAAATAAACAATTGATCATTTGTCACTTTCATTAAAAACTGCTGTCTAATATCATCCTATATGAATGCACAACCTATTACACCAACTTTCTAAAACTCAGCTGGTTCCAGATGAATGCCAAGAGTGTGGCTCTAGAATATTCTGCAGTGCTGCTGATTAACAGTATGTGATCAGCATCACATAGAGTACTACACATATAAGCTATCTAATTGACTTGGTATTACAATATTAGTAAAATGTGCTTGTTAAGCAAATAGTGTGTTGTTACTCCTGAAAATCCCATTTCACTAAGAGCATTTTAGAAGTCTGGGTTATCTTTTATGTTTCACTCCACAAACATGCCTTTAGTTCAGCATTTCTTAACCTATTGGGCATGAGCCACTGCTGGGTCCCGAGAGGGCATTTGGAGGGTTGCAAAGTCAGGTTCGGAAATTTTCTTAAAAAGCTACTACATGTAAATAACTAAGATATATCATTTTAACAATTTAAATTCAACCTGTTTTGTACATAGTCTAAACTGTACATTTTTGTTATTCATGCTCTACCATTGCTTTTTACCAGCTCTGATGTTTAACTCTCTATAACCAGATTGAAAGTTGCTTCCCAGAGGGATACAGTGAATTCAATTGGATTCAAGACCCATTCTTGTATTTTGAAAGTTCTAACATGTTCTCAGTAAAACTAAATGAGCAATTGTGTGATATCATCTGTGATGCTGGGATTAAAACTAAATTTTTAGTAAATTATTTTGTATAGTTAGTGATAACATGAGACATGTCATGGACAACAAAATCCATAAACTTTTAGATTCTGACTTAACAAAGTTCTGGATATCTTTAAGAGATGAATATCCTGAACTTTCGGAGTTGCTCATCCCATTCCCCACCTCATTCTTGAGTGAAATGGGATTTTCATCTCAAGTGAAAAGCAAGCACAGAAATAGACTTGACGCACACTCAGATTTATGACTTAATTTAACCACTCTTGAATCCAACATACCCCAGCTTTTGCAGAAAAAGCAGCCCCAACTGTCACATTAGTAACTAATGATTAGTTAGGCAAGTAAAAACTCTTTTGTTTTCAACTTCAGCATGTGTTTATTAGAGCAAATTAGTCTTTTGAATTACATATTTGCTTTTTGCTTTTCTATAATTAAGTGTATATATAATTTGTTTAAGCATAAAAGAAGGCTTAAAGTTCTCAGTGTTACCAAAAATATGATTATAAAGTGGGTGCACACCCCTACAAGTAGTTCTGCCATGCACACCCCTACAAGTCTAATTAATTTTAAAAATCTAAAAGGTTAAGTTAGATAATTAAACGTAGACACAACCTCCCAAAATCGTCTCTGTACCGTAATTATGTGCGATACATGGAAACTAATTCCTGTACTTCCAATAAATACACCTTTTAATAAAATATTTGCCAATACTCTGAATTCAAATTAAATAAAGAAAAAAGGAATTGTGTGTGTGTGTGTGTGTGTGTATTTTTTCTGTGGTTGAGGCTGAAGATAGAAGTAGTTTCTGTAGAAATATTTCATTTCTAAAACGATTTTAAATATAAATCCTAAAACATGGAAGTCATGTATAGTTCTCCACACGGATATTTTCATTATTTGCATCAAATAGTATTATTGTTTAATACACATTCTATCCAGATCAAATTATGTGTATACAGTTCTGGAAAAATTAGAAATAAAATTTTTTTTTGTTTATTTTAAACTGTATTATGTTTGGAAGTATCCCAAAGTAAATTTAACTTTAATCATGTCAATCAAAATAGGCCAGTCGTTTTTTAAGGCTAGGAGAATCCTTGAAATGTTTGGAGCATCACTAGGTCATGATGGATCAAATCATCAAACTTCAGTTTCTGTGAAAAACTGGCAGATTTGAGTCGTCAGTTGATAAAGGATGGTATTGTAAAAGCAACAATTCTTTCAGAATTATTTTATAACCCTGTCAGTCTGCAAATAACTACCACTCCTTTAGATCATCAGCAGATTTAAACTTTTCTTATTTGTGCTAGGAATGTATCATGTAAAACTGCTGGAAGTATGGTATACAAAGTTTCTATTATCCTTTTCAAGGTTGATGACCAAAACAAAAAGTACTACTTATAATTCATCATTGTAGCAGTTACACAGCAGTATACTAAACATCTCTTGGTTAATACCTGTACTCTAGTCAGGTAGCACACAATGAATCATTCAAAACAAGTACAATTCAGTGTCAATGTCTAGTGTTTATGTGTCACTGCTACCCATAGTGAATCATTTGTATTGTACATAACAAATAGTATTCTGACTGTACACGTTTTTCATTTGACAAGAATTTTATACTTAGGCAAACTCATTTAATGGTGTAACCTTCTGTAATATGTGCCAAACAAGTATTCATAAAATTAATATATTTGTGTCAAATTGTGTTTTATTTATTTCCAACAAAATCTGTTTTGTGGACATAACTTTATGTCCAATACAATTATTATGTTATTTCTTTTTAGTATCCCTTATAGATTTGCGTGATTAAAACTTTTAATACTAAAACTTTGTTTCAGCTGATAACCATGCTTTGTTGAGATTATTAACGAAAAGTTTTGCTCATTCAGTGATGTGGCATCTTCAGTGATAAAGTTGAGTCTCATCGTGGTAAAACTACTGAAGACTTCATAGAATTGGAAAATTAATGAAAATAATATTCTTACAACCAGTGACAAGAATTATGAACTTAAAACAGTGGAATGAATTATTGAATACCAGATACTCTCAATTGCTAAAACAAACACACTTATATTACAACAGTTCTCTTTATCCAGGACACATTGTATAGCCTACAAACAGTAATAAAAAAATCACAATAGTTTACAACACAAATAAACAATTGATCATTTGTCACTTTCATTAAAAACTGCTGTCTAATATCATCCTATATGAATGCACAACCTATTACACCAACTTTCTAAAACTCAGCTGGTTCCAGATGAATGCCAAGAGTGTGGCTCTAGAATATTCTGCAGTGCTGCTGATTAACAGTATGTGATCAGCATCACATAGAGTACTACACATATAAGCTATCTAATTGACTTGGTATTACAATATTAGTAAAATGTGCTTGTTAAGCAAATAGTGTGTTGTTACTCCTGAAAATCCCATTTCACTAAGAGGATTTTAGAAGTCTGGGTTATCTTTTATGTTTCACTCCACAAACATGCCTTTAGTTCAGCATTTCTTAACCTATTGGGCATGAGCCACTGCTGGGTCCCGAGAGGGCATTTGGAGGGTTGCAAAGTCAGGTTCGGAAATTTTCTTAAAAAGCTACTACATGTAAATAACTAAGATATATCATTTTAACAATTTAAATTCAACCTGTTTTGTACATAGTCTAAACTGTACATTTTTGTTATTCATGCTCTACCATTGCTTTTTACCAGCTCTGATGTTTAACTCTCTATAACCAGATTGAAAGTTGCTTCCCAGAGGGATACAGTGAATTCAATTGGATTCAAGACCCATTCTTGTATTTTGAAAGTTCTAACATGTTCTCAGTAAAACTAAATGAGCAATTGTGTGATATCATCTGTGATGCTGGGATTAAAACTAAATTTTTAGTAAATTATTTTGTATAGTTAGTGATAACATGAGACATGTCATGGACAACAGAATCCATAAACTTTTAGATTCTGACTTAACAAAGTTCTGGATATCTTTAAGAGATGAATATCCTGAACTTTCGGAGTTGCTCATCCCATTCCCCACCTCATTCTTGAGTGAAATGGGATTTTCATCTCAAGTGAAAAGCAAGCACAGAAATAGACTTGACGCACACTCAGATTTATGACTTAATTTAACCACTCTTGAATCCAACATACCCCAGCTTTTGCAGAAAAAGCAGCCCCAACTGTCACATTAGTAACTAATGATTAGTTAGGCAAGTAAAAACTCTTTTGTTTTCAACTTCAGCATGTGTTTATTAGAGCAAATTAGTCTTTTGAATTACATATTTGCTTTTTGCTTTTCTATAATTAAGTGTATATATAATTTGTTTAAGCATAAAAGAAGGCTTAAAGTTCTCAGTGTTACCAAAAATATGATTATAAAGTGGGTGCACACCCCTACAAGTAGTTCTGCCATGCACACCCCTACAAGTCTAATTAATTTTAAAAATCTAAAAGGTTAAGTTAGATAATTAAACGTAGACACAACCTCCCAAAATCGTCTCTGTACCGTAATTATGTGCGATAAATGGAAACTAATTTCTGTACTTCCAATAAGTACACCCTTTTAATAAAATATTTGCCAATAAACCCCAATAAAATATGCACCAATAACGAAGCCTACTATCTAACTTATCTAAGTTAGATAATTAAACGTTGACACAACCTCCCAAAATCGTCTCTGTACCGTAATTATATGCGATACATGGAAACTAATTTCTGTACTTCCAATAAATACACCCTTTTAATAAAATATGTGCCAATTAATTTTAAAAATCTAAAAGGTTAAGTTACATTGTTAAACGTAGACACAACCTCCAAAAATCATCTGTGTTCCGTAATTATGTGCAATAAATGGAAACTAATTCCTGTACTTCCAATAAATACACCTTTTAATAAAATATATGCCAATACTCTGAATTCAAATTAAATAAAGAAAAAAGGAATTGTGTGTGTGTGTGTGTGTGTGTTTTCTGTGGTTGAGGCTGAAGATAGAAGTAGTTTCTGTAGAAATATTTCATTTCTAAAACGATTTTAAATATAAATCTTAAAACATGAAAGTCATGTATAGTTCTCCACACGGATATTTTCATTATTTGCATCAAATAGTATTATTGTTTAATACACATTCTATCCAGATCAAATTATGTGTATACAGTTCTGAAAAATTAGAAATAAAATTTTTTTTGTTTATTTTAAACTGTATTATGTTTGGAAGTATCCCAAAGTAAATTTAACTTTAATCATGTCAATCAAAATAGGCCAGTCGTTTTTTAAGGCTAGGAGAATCCTTGAAATGTTTGGAGCATCACTAGGTCATGATGGATCAAATCATCAAACTTCAGTTTCTGTGAAAAACTGGCAGATTTGAGTAGTCAGTTGATAAAGGATGGTATTGTAAAAGCAACAATTCTTTCAGAATTATTTTATAACCCTGTCAGTCTGCAAATAACTACCACTCCTTTAGATCATCAGCAGATTTAAACTTTTCTTATTTGTGCTAGGAATGTATCATGTAAAACTGCTGGAAGTATGGTATACAAAGTTTCTATTATCCTTTTCAAGGTTGATGACCAAAACAAAAAGTACTACTTATAATTCATCATTGTAGCAGTTACACAGCAGTATACTAAACATCTCTTGGTTAATACCTGTACTCTAGTCAGGTAGCACACAATGAATCATTCAAAACAAGTACAATTCAGTGTCAATGTCTAGTGTTTATGTGTCATGCTACCCATAGTGAATCATTTGTATTGTACATAACAAATAGTATTCTGACTGTACACGTTTTTCATTTGACAAGAATTTTAAACTTAGGCAAACTCATTTAATGGTGTAACCTTCTGTAATATGTGCCAAACAAGTATTCATAAAATTAATATATTTGTGTCAAATTGTGTTTTATTTATTTCCAACAAAATCTGTTTTGTGGACATAACTTTATGTCCAATACAATTATTATGTTATTTCTTTTTAGTATCCCTTATAGATTTGCGTGATTAAAACTTTTAATACTAAAACTTTGTTTCAGCTGATAACCATGCTTTGTTGAGATTATTAACGAAAAGTTTTGCTCATTCAGTGATGTGGCATCTTCAGTGATAAAGTTGAGTCTCATCGTGGTAAAACTACTGAAGACTTCATAGAATTGGAAAATTAATGAAAATAATATTCTTACAACCAGTGACAAGAATTATGAACTTAAAACAGTGGAATGAATTATTGAATACCAGATACTCTCAATTGCTAAAACAAACACACTTATATTACAACAGTTCTCTTTATCCAGGACACATTGTATAGCCTACAAACAGTAATAAAAAAATCACAATAGTTTACAACACAAATAAACAATTGATCATTTGTCACTTTCATTAAAAACTGCTGTCTAATATCGTCCTATATTAATGCACAACCTATTACACCAACTTTCTAAAACTCAGCTGGTTCCAGATGAATGCCAAGAGTGTGGCTCTAGAATATTCTGCAGTGCTGCTGATTAACAGTATGTGATCAGCATCACATAGAGTACTACACATATAAGCTATCTAATTGACTTGGTATTACAATATTAGTAAAATGTGCTTGTTAAGCAAATAGTGTGTTGTTACTCCTGAAAATCCCATTTCACTAAGAGCATTTTAGAAGTCTGGGTTATCTTTTATGTTTCACTCCACAAACATGCCTTTAGTTCAGCATTTCTTAACCTATTGTGCATGAGCCACTGCTGGGTCCCGAGAGGGCATTTGGAGGGTTGCAAAGTCAGGTTCGGAAATTTTCTTAAAAAGCTACTACATGTAAATAACTAAGATATATCATTTTAACAATTTAAATTCAACCTGTTTTGTACATAGTCTAAACTGTACATTTTTGTTATTCATGCTCTACCATTGCTTTTTACCAGCTCTGATGTTTAACTCTCTATAACCAGATTGAAAGTTGCTTCCCAGAGGGATACAGTGAATTCAATTGGATTCAAGACCCATTCTTGTATTTTGAAAGTTCTAACATGTTCTCAGTAAAACTAAATGAGCAATTGTGTGATATCATCTGTGATGCTGGGATTAAAACTAAATTTTTAGTAAATTATTTTGTATAGTTAGTGATAACATGAGACATGTCATGGACAACAAAATCCATAAACTTTTAGATTCTGACTTAACAAAGTTCTGGATATCTTTAAGAGATGAATATCCTGAACTTTCGGAGTTGCTCATCCCATTCCCCACCTCATTCTTGAGTGAAATGGGATTTTCATCTCAAGTGAAAAGCAAGCACAGAAATAGACTTGACGCACACTCAGATTTATGACTTAATTTAACCACTCTTGAATCCAACATACCCCAGCTTTTGCAGAAAAAGCAGCCCCAACTGTCACATTAGTAACTAATGATTAGTTAGGCAAGTAAAAACTCTTTTGTTTTCAACTTCAGCATGTGTTTATTAGAGCAAATTAGTCTTTTGAATTACATATTTGCTTTTTGCTTTTCTATAATTAAGTGTATATATAATTTGTTTAAGCATAAAAGAAGGCTTAAAGTTCTCAGTGTTACCAAAAATATGATTATAAAGTGGGTGCACACCCCTACAAGTAGTTCTGCCATGCACACCCCTACAAGTCTAATTAATTTTAAAAATCTAAAAGGTTAAGTTAGATAATTAAACGTAGACACAACCTCCCAAAATCGTCTCTGTACCGTAATTATGTGCGATAAATGGAAACTAATTTCTGTACTTCCAATAAGTACACCCTTTTAATAAAATATTTGCCAATAAACCCCAATAAAATATGCACCAATAACGAAGCCTACTATCTAACTTATCTAAGTTAGATAATTAAACGTTGACACAACCTCCCAAAATCGTCTCTGTACCGTAATTATGTGCGATACATGGAAACTAATTTCTGTACTTCCAATAAATACACCCTTTTAATAAAATATGTGCCAATTAATTTTAAAAATCTAAAAGGTTAAGTTACATTGTTAAACGTAGACACAACCTCCAAAAATCATCTGTGTTCCGTAATTATGTGCAATAAATGGAAACTAATTCCTGTACTTCCAATAAATACACCTTTTAATAAAATATATGCCAATACTCTGAATTCAAATTAAATAAAGAAAAAAGGAATTGTGTGTGTGTGTGTGTGTGTGTGTGTGTGTGTGTTTTCTGTGGTTGAGGCTGAAGATAGAAGTAGTTTCTGTAGAAATATTTCATTTCTAAAACGATTTTAAATATAAATCTTAAAACATGGAAGTCATGTATAGTTCTCCACACGGATATTTTCATTATTTGCATCAAATAGTATTATTGTTTAATACACATTCTATCCAGATCAAATTATGTGTATACAGTTCTGGAAAAATTAGAAGTAAATTTTTTTTTGTTTATTTTAAACTGTATTATGTTTGGAAGTATCCCAAAGTAAATTTAACTTTAATCATGTCAATCAAAATAGGCCAGTCGTTTTTTAAGGCTAGGAGAATCCTTGAAATGTTTGGAGCATCACTAGGTCATGATGGATCAAATCATCAAACTTCAGTTTCTGTGAAAAACTGGCAGATTTGAGTAGTCAGTTGATAAAGGATGGTATTGTAAAAGCAACAATTCTTTCAGAATTATTTTATAACCCTGTCAGTCTGCAAATAACTACCACTCCTTTAGATCATCAGCAGATTTAAACTTTTCTTATTTGTGCTAGGAATGTAAAACTGCTGGAAGTATGGTATACAAAGTTTCTATTATCCTTTTCAAGGTTGATGACCAAAACAAAAAGTACTACTTATAATTCATCATTGTAGCAGTTACACAGCAGTATATTAAACATCTCTTGGTTAATACCTGTACTCTAGTCAGGTAGCACACAATGAATCATTCAAAACAAGTACAATTCAGTGTCAATGTCTAGTGTTTATGTGTCACTGCCACCCATAGTGAATCATTTGTATTGTACATAACAAATAGTATTCTGACTGTACACGTTTTTCATTTGACAAGAATTTTATACTTAGGCAAACTCATTTAATGGTGTAACCTTCTGTAATATGTGCCAAACAAGTATTCATAAAATTAATATATTTGTGTCAAATTGTGTTTTATTTATTTCCAACAAAATCTGTTTTGTGGACATAACTTTATGTCCAATACAATTATTATGTTATTTCTTTTTAGTATCCCTTATAGATTTGCGTGATTAAAACTTTTAATACTAAAACTTTGTTTCAGCTGATAACCATGCTTTGTTGAGATTATTAACGAAAAGTTTTGCTCATTCAGTGATGTGGCATCTTCAGTGATAAAGTTGAGTCTCATCGTGGTAAATCTACTGAAGACTTCATAGAATTGGAAAATTAATGAAAATAATATTCTTACAACCAGTGACAAGAATTATGAACTTAAAACAGTGGAATGAATTATTGAATACCAGATACTCTCAATTGCTAAAACAAACACACTTATATTACAACAGTTCTCTTTATCCAGGACACATTGTATAGCCTACAAACAGTATTAAAAAAATCAAAATAGTTTACAACACAAATAAACAATTGATCATTTGTCACTTTCATTAAAAACTGCTGTCTAATATCATCCTATATGAATGCACAACCTATTACACCAACTTTCTAAAACTCAGCTGGTTCCAGATGAATGCCAAGAGTGTGGCTCTAGAATATTCTGCAGTGCTGCTGATTAACAGTATGTGATCAGCATCACATAGAGTACTACACATATAAGCTATCTAATTGACTTGGTATTACAATATTAGTAAAATGTGCTTGTTAAGCAAATAGTGTGTTGTTACTCCTGAAAATCCCATTTCACTAAGAGCATTTTAGAAGTCTGGGTTATCTTTTATGTTTCACTCCACAAACATGCCTTTAGTTCAGCATTTCTTAACCTATTGGGCATGAGCCACTGCTGGGTCCTGAGAGGGCATTTGGAGGGTTGCAAAGTCAGGTTCGGAAATTTTCTTAAAAAGCTACTACATGTAAATAACTAAGATATATCATTTTAACAATTTAAATTCAACCTGTTTTGTACATAGTCTAAACTGTACATTTTTGTTATTCATGCTCTACCATTGCTTTTTACCAGCTCTGATGTTTAACTCTCTATAACCAGATTGAAAGTTGCTTCCCAGAGGGATACAGTGAATTCAATTGGATTCAAGACCCATTCTTGTATTTTGAAAGTTCTAATATGTTCTCAGTAAAACTAAATGAGCAATTGTGTGATATCATCTGTGATGCTGGGATTAAAACTAAATTTTTAGTAAATTATTTTGTACAGTTAGTGATAACATGAGACATGTCATGGACAACAAAATCCATAAACTTTTAGATTCTGACTTAACAAAGTTCTGGATATCTTTAAGAGATGAATATCCTGAACTTTCGGAGTTGCTCATCCCATTCCCCACCTCATTCTTGAGTGAAATGGGATTTTCATCTCAAGTGAAAAGCAAGCACAGAAATAGACTTGACGCACACTCAGATTTATGACTTAATTTAACCACTCTTGAATCCAACATACCCCAGCTTTTGCAGAAAAAGCAGCCCCAACTGTCACATTAGTAACTAATGATTAGTTAGGCAAGTAAAAACTCTTTTGTTTTCAACTTCAGCATGTGTTTATTAGAGCAAATTAGTCTTTTGAATTACATATTTGCTTTTTGCTTTTCTATAATTAAGTGTATATATAATTTGTTTAAGCATAAAAGAAGGCTTAAAGTTCTCAGTGTTACCAAAAATATGATTATAAAGTGGGTGCACACCCCTACAAGTAGTTCTGCCATGCACACCCCTACAAGTCTAATTAATTTTAAAAATCTAAAAGGTTAAGTTAGATAATTAAACGTAGACACAACCTCCCAAAATCGTCTCTGTACCGTAATTATGTGCGATAAATGGAAACTAATTTCTGTACTTCCAATAAGTACACCCTTTTAATAAAATATTTGCCAATAAACCCCAATAAAATATGCACCAATAACGAAGCCTACTATCTAACTTATCTAAGTTAGATAATTAAACGTTGACACAACCTCCCAAAATCGTCTCTGTACCGTAATTATGTGCGATACATGGAAACTAATTTCTGTACTTCCAATAAATACACCCTTTTAATAAAATATGTGCCACTTAACTAAAAATGAACTTTTTTCATGTGAAAAACTTACTATTTTATCGGACGCGTTTCGGCTTAGTATCCGCCTTCTTCAGCTTTGGTAACAGACTGCCAGCATTTTGTAACGGTTGTGTGGAAGGTGAAGTGGGGGTGGTGTGTGGCGGAAGGGGATTGGCGCGGGGATTCAATTTACTGTTTGTTTTCTGTATAATTGTGTCAAAAAGTGTATGTGATTTATATTGTAATTGATCGTTGAGTATGTTGTTTGGTTGTGTTGTGTGGTGTTTATATATTTCGTATTGTTCAGTTGTGTTGAGTTTTTGACCTTTGGGTATGTAATGTAGAATTTCAAGATTAGTGTCTATGTTGGTGTAACTGTGGTTTTCTGTGTGTATGTGTGTGGCAAATGCAGAGTGTATATTGTTGTTGGTTAAAGCTTTTAAGTGTTCAGAATAACGGGATGAAAAAGATCTTCCCGTCTGGCCTATGTAGAAACTATTGCAGTCATTACAATTTAATTTGTAAACACCTGTTTTGTTATATTTGTCTATGTCTGTGTTTGTATTACTGATGTGTTTTTTGATGGTATTGGTTGTTCTGAATGCTATTTTGTATTTGTGTTTTCTGAATGTATTGGCGATTTTGTGTGTGTATGAGTTGTGGTATGTGAGTGTGATGTACTTATTGTGTTGTGTGTTGATGGTATTTAGTGTTTTGTTGTTTTTGTTTTTGATGCGTTTGTGTAGTATGTTTATTAAATTGGGGTTATAACCGTTTTTTATTGCTATGTATTTTATTGTGTTGAGTTCGTCGGTGTAATCTTGTTTATTTAAGGGTATTTTAGTTAGTCTATGGAGCATATGGTTGAAGGCCGCATATTTATGTTGTGTTGGGTGGTTTGATGTGTTGTGTATAACCATGTCGGTTGTGGTTGGTTTCCTGTATATTTTGTACGTGTGTGTATTGTTAGTTTTGTTTTGTTTTGTATTGTTAAATATGTGCCAATTAATTTTAAAAATCTAAAAGGTTAAGTTACATTGTTAAACGTAGACACAACCTCCAAAAATCATCTGTGTTCCGTAATTATGTGCAATAAATGGAAACTAATTCCTGTACTTCCAATAAATACACTTTTAATAAAATATATGCCAATACTCTGAATTCAAATTAAATAAAGAAAAAAGGAATTGTGTGTGTGTGTGTGTGTGTGTGTGTGTGTGTGTGTGTGTGTGTGTGTGTGTGTGTGTGTGTGTGTGTGTGTGTGTTTTCTGTGGTTGAGGCTGAAGATAGAAGTAGTTTCTGTAGAAATATTTCATTTCTAAAACGATTTTAAATATAAATCTTAAAACATGGAAGTCATGTATAGTTCTCCACACGGATATTTTCATTATTTGCATCAAATAGTATTATTGTTTAATACACATTCTATCCAGATCAAATTATGTGTATACAGTTCTGGAAAAATTAGAAATAAAATTTTTTTTTGTTTATTTTAAACTGTATTATGTTTGGAAGTATCCCAAAGTAAATTTAACTTTAATCATGTCAATCAAAATAGGCCAGTCGTTTTTTAAGGCTAGGAGAATCCTTGAAATGTTTGGAGCATCACTAGGTCATGATGGATCAAATCATCAAACTTCAGTTTCTGTGAAAAACTGGCAGATTTGAGTAGTCAGTTGATAAAGGATGGTATTGTAAAAGCAACAATTCTTTCAGAATTATTTTATAACCCTGTCAGTCTGCAAATAACTACCACTCCTTTAGATCATCAGCAGATTTAAACTTTTCTTATTTGTGCTAGGAATGTATCATGTAAAACTGCTGGAAGTATGGTATACAAAGTTTCTATTATCCTTTTCAAGGTTGATGACCAAAACAAAAAGTACTACTTATAATTCATCATTGTAGCAGTTACACAGCAGTATACTAAACATCTCTTGGTTAATACCTGTACTCTAGTCAGGTAGCACACATTGAATCATTCAAAACAAGTACAATTCAGTGTCAATGTCTAGTGTTTATGTGTCACTGCTACCCATAGTGAATCATTTGTATTGTACATAACAAATAGTATTCTGACTGTACACGTTTTTCATTTGACAAGAATTTTATACTTAGGCAAACTCATTTAATGGTGTAACCTTCTGTAATATGTGCCAAACAAGTATTCATAAAATTAATATATTTGTGTCAAATTGTGTTTTATTTATTTCCAACAAAATCTGTTTTGTGGACATAACTTTATGTCCAATACAATTATTATGTTATTTCTTTTTAGTATCCCTTATAGATTTGCGTGATTAAAACTTTTAATATTAAAACTTTGTTTCAGCTGATAACCATGCTTTGTTGAGATTATTAACGAAAAGTTTTGCTCATTCAGTGATGTGGCATCTTCAGTGATAAAGTTGAGTCTCATCGTGGTAAAACTACTGAAGACTTCATAGAATTGTAAAATTAATGAAAATAATATTCTTACAACCAGTGACAAGAATTATGAACTTAAAACAGTGGAATGAATTATTGAATACCAGATACTCTCAATTGCTAAAACAAACACACTTATATTACAACAGTTCTCTTTATCCAGGACACATTGTATAGCCTACAAACAGTAATAAAAAAATCAAAATAGTTTACAACACAAATAAACAATTGATCATTTGTCACTTTCATTAAAAACTGCTGTCTAATATCATCCTATATTAATGCACAACCTATTACACCAACTTTCTAAAACTCAGCTGGTTCCAGATGAATGCCAAGAGTGTGGCTCTAGAATATTCTGCAGTGCTGCTGATTAACAGTATGTGATCAGCATCACATAGAGTACTACACATATAAGCTATCTAATTGACTTGGTATTACAATATTAGTAAAATGTGCTTGTTAAGCAAATAGTGTGTTGTTACTCCTGAAAATCCCATTTCACTAAGAGCATTTTTGAAGTCTGGGTTATCTTTTATGTTTCACTCCACAAACATGCCTTTAGTTCAGCATTTCTTAACCTATTGGATATGAGCCACTGCTGGGTCCCGAGAGGGCATTTGGAGGGTTGCAAAGTCAGGTTCGGAAATTTTCTTAAAAAGCTACTACATGTTAATAACTAAGATATATCATTTTAACAATTTAAATTCAACCTGTTTTGTACATAGTCTAAACTGTACATTTTTGTTATTCATGCTCTACCATTGCTTTTTACCAGCTCTGATGTTTAACTCTCTATAACCAGATTGAAAGTTGCTTCCCAGAGGGATACAGTGAATTCAATTGGATTCAAGACCCATTCTTGTATTTTGAAAGTTCTAACATGTTCTCAGTAAAACTAAATGAGCAATTGTGTGATATCATCTGTGATGCTGGGATTAAAACTAAATTTTTAGTAAATTATTTTGTATAGTTAGTGATAACATGAGACATGTCATGGACAACAAAATCCATAAACTTTTAGATTCTGACTTAACAAAGTTCTGGATATCTTTAAGAGATGAATATCCTGAACTTTCGGAGTTGCTCATCCCATTCCCCACCTCATTCTTGAGTGAAATGGGATTTTCATCTCAAGTGAAAAACAAGCACAGAAATAGACTTGACGCACACTCAGATTTATGACTTAATTTAACCACTCTTGAATCCAACATACCCCAGCTTTTGCAGAAAAAGCAGCCCCAACTGTCACATTAGTAACTAATGATTAGTTAGGCAAGTAAAAACTCTTTTGTTTTCAACTTCAGCATGTGTTTATTAGAGCAAATTAGTCTTTTGAATTACATATTTGCTTTTTGCTTTTCTATAATTAAGTGTATATATAATTTGTTTAAGCATAAAAGAAGGCTTAAAGTTCTCAGTGTTACCAAAAATATGATTATAAAGTGGGTGCACACCCCTACAAGTAGTTCTGCCATGCACACCCCTACAAGTCTAATTAATTTTAAAAATCTAAAAGGTTAAGTTAGATAATTAAACGTAGACACAACCTCCCAAAATCGTCTCTGTACCGTAATTATGTGCGATAAATGGAAACTAATTTCTGTACTTCCAATAAGTACACCCTTTTAATAAAATATTTGCCAATAAACCCCAATAAAATATGCACCAATAACGAAGCCTACTATCTAACTTATCTAAGTTAGATAATTAAACGTTGACACAACCTCCCAAAATCGTCTCTGTACCGTAATTATGTGCGATACATGGAAACTAATTTCTGTACTTCCAATAAATACACCCTTTTAATAAAATATGTGCCAATTAATTTTAAAAATCTAAAAGGTTAAGTTACATTGTTAAACGTAGACACAACCTCCAAAAATCATCTGTGTTCCGTAATTATGTGCAATAAATGGAAACTAATTCCTGTACTTCCAATAAATACACCTTTTAATAAAATATATGCCAATACTCTGAATTCAAATTAAATAAAGAAAAAAGGAATTGTGTGTGTGTGTGTGTGTGTGTGTGTGTGTGTGTTTTCTGTGGTTGAGGCTGAAGATAGAAGTAGTTTCTGTAGAAATATTTCATTTCTAAAACGATTTTAAATATAAATCTTAAAACATGGAAGTCATGTATAGTTCTCCACACGGATATTTTCATTATTTGCATCAAATAGTATTATTGTTTAATACACATTCTATCCAGATCAAATTATGTGTATACAGTTCTGGAAAAATTAGAAGTAAATTTTTTTTTGTTTATTTTAAACTGTATTATGTTTGGAAGTATCCCAAAGTAAATTTAACTTTAATCATGTCAATCAAAATAGGCCAGTCGTTTTTTAAGGCTAGGAGAATCCTTGAAATGTTTGGAGCATCACTAGGTCATGATGGATCAAATCATCAAACTTCAGTTTCTGTGAAAAACTGGCAGATTTGAGTAGTCAGTTGATAAAGGATGGTATTGTAAAAGCAACAATTCTTTCAGAATTATTTTATAACCCTGTCAGTCTGCAAATAACTACCACTCCTTTAGATCATCAGCAGATTTAAACTTTTCTTATTTGTGCTAGGAATGTAAAACTGCTGGAAGTATGGTATACAAAGTTTCTATTATCCTTTTCAAGGTTGATGACCAAAACAAAAAGTACTACTTATAATTCATCATTGTAGCAGTTACACAGCAGTATATTAAACATCTCTTGGTTAATACCTGTACTCTAGTCAGGTAGCACACAATGAATCATTCAAAACAAGTACAATTCAGTGTCAATGTCTAGTGTTTATGTGTCACTGCCACCCATAGTGAATCATTTGTATTGTACATAACAAATAGTATTCTGACTGTACACGTTTTTCATTTGACAAGAATTTTATACTTAGGCAAACTCATTTAATGGTGTAACCTTCTGTAATATGTGCCAAACAAGTATTCATAAAATTAATATATTTGTGTCAAATTGTGTTTTATTTATTTCCAACAAAATCTGTTTTGTGGACATAACTTTATGTCCAATACAATTATTATGTTATTTCTTTTTAGTATCCCTTATAGATTTGCGTGATTAAAACTTTTAATACTAAAACTTTGTTTCAGCTGATAACCATGCTTTGTTGAGATTATTAACGAAAAGTTTTGCTCATTCAGTGATGTGGCATCTTCAGTGATAAAGTTGAGTCTCATCGTGGTAAAACTACTGAAGACTTCATAGAATTGGAAAATTAATGAAAATAATATTCTTACAACCAGTGACAAGAATTATGAACTTAAAACAGTGGAATGAATTATTGAATACCAGATACTCTCAATTGCTAAAACAAACACACTTATATTACAACAGTTCTCTTTATCCAGGACACATTGTATAGCCTACAAACAGTATTAAAAAAATCAAAATAGTTTACAACACAAATAAACAATTGATCATTTGTCACTTTCATTAAAAACTGCTGTCTAATATCATCCTATATGAATGCACAACCTATTACACCAACTTTCTAAAACTCAGCTGGTTCCAGATGAATGCCAAGAGTGTGGCTCTAGAATATTCTGCAGTGCTGCTGATTAACAGTATGTGATCAGCATCACATAGAGTACTACACATATAAGCTATCTAATTGACTTGGTATTACAATATTAGTAAAATGTGCTTGTTAAGCAAATAGTGTGTTGTTACTCCTGAAAATCCCATTTCACTAAGAGCATTTTAGAAGTCTGGGTTATCTTTTATGTTTCACTCCACAAACATGCCTTTAGTTCAGCATTTCTTAACCTATTGGGCATGAGCCACTGCTGGGTCCTGAGAGGGCATTTGGAGGGTTGCAAAGTCAGGTTCGGAAATTTTCTTAAAAAGCTACTACATGTAAATAACTAAGATATATCATTTTAACAATTTAAATTCAACCTGTTTTGTACATAGTCTAAACTGTACATTTTTGTTATTCATGCTCTACCATTGCTTTTTACCAGCTCTGATGTTTAACTCTCTATAACCAGATTGAAAGTTGCTTCCCAGAGGGATACAGTGAATTCAATTGGATTCAAGACCCATTCTTGTATTTTGAAAGTTCTAATATGTTCTCAGTAAAACTAAATGAGCAATTGTGTGATATCATCTGTGATGCTGGGATTAAAACTAAATTTTTAGTAAATTATTTTGTACAGTTAGTGATAACATGAGACATGTCATGGACAACAAAATCCATAAACTTTTAGATTCTGACTTAACAAAGTTCTGGATATCTTTAAGAGATGAATATCCTGAACTTTCGGAGTTGCTCATCCCATTCCCCACCTCATTCTTGAGTGAAATGGGATTTTCATCTCAAGTGAAAAGCAAGCACAGAAATAGACTTGACGCACACTCAGATTTATGACTTAATTTAACCACTCTTGAATCCAACATACCCCAGCTTTTGCAGAAAAAGCAGCCCCAACTGTCACATTAGTAACTAATGATTAGTTAGGCAAGTAAAAACTCTTTTGTTTTCAACTTCAGCATGTGTTTATTAGAGCAAATTAGTCTTTTGAATTACATATTTGCTTTTTGCTTTTCTATAATTAAGTGTATATATAATTTGTTTAAGCATAAAAGAAGGCTTAAAGTTCTCAGTGTTACCAAAAATATGATTATAAAGTGGGTGCACACCCCTACAAGTAGTTCTGCCATGCACACCCCTACAAGTCTAATTAATTTTAAAAATCTAAAAGGTTAAGTTAGATAATTAAACGTAGACACAACCTCCCAAAATCGTCTCTGTACCGTAATTATGTGCGATAAATGGAAACTAATTTCTGTACTTCCAATAAGTACACCCTTTTAATAAAATATTTGCCAATAAACCCCAATAAAATATGCACCAATAACGAAGCCTACTATCTAACTTATCTAAGTTAGATAATTAAACGTTGACACAACCTCCCAAAATCGTCTCTGTACCGTAATTATGTGCGATACATGGAAACTAATTTCTGTACTTCCAATAAATACACCCTTTTAATAAAATATGTGCCACTTAACTAAAAATGAACTTTTTTCATGTGAAAAACTTACTATTTTATCGGACGCGTTTCGGCTTAGTATCCGCCTTCTTCAGCTTTGGTAACAGACTGCCAGCATTTTGTAACGGTTGTGTGGAAGGTGAAGTGGGGGTGGTGTGTGGCGGAAGGGGATTGGCGCGGGGATTCAATTTACTGTTTGTTTTCTGTATAATTGTGTCAAAAAGTGTATGTGATTTATATTGTAATTGATCGTTGAGTATGTTGTTTGGTTGTGTTGTGTGGTGTTTATATATTTCGTATTGTTCAGTTGTGTTGAGTTTTTGACCTTTGGGTATGTAATGTAGAATTTCAAGATTAGTGTCTATGTTGGTGTAACTGTGGTTTTCTGTGTGTATGTGTGTGGCAAATGCAGAGTGTATATTGTTGTTGGTTAAAGCTTTTAAGTGTTCAGAATAACGGGATGAAAAAGATCTTCCCGTCTGGCCTATGTAGAAACTATTGCAGTCATTACAATTTAATTTGTAAACACCTGTTTTGTTATATTTGTCTATGTCTGTGTTTGTATTACTGATGTGTTTTTTGATGGTATTGGTTGTTCTGAATGCTATTTTGTATTTGTGTTTTCTGAATGTATTGGCGATTTTGTGTGTGTATGAGTTGTGGTATGTGAGTGTGATGTACTTATTGTGTTGTGTGTTGATGGTATTTAGTGTTTTGTTGTTTTTGTTTTTGATGCGTTTGTGTAGTATGTTTATTAAATTGGGGTTATAACCGTTTTTTATTGCTATGTATTTTATTGTGTTGAGTTCGTCGGTGTAATCTTGTTTATTTAAGGGTATTTTAGTTAGTCTATGGAGCATATGGTTGAAGGCCGCATATTTATGTTGTGTTGGGTGGTTTGATGTGTTGTGTATAACCATGTCGGTTGTGGTTGGTTTCCTGTATATTTTGTACGTGTGTGTATTGTTAGTTTTGTTTTGTTTTGTTTTGTTTTGTATTGTTAAATATGTGCCAATTAATTTTAAAAATCTAAAAGGTTAAGTTACATTGTTAAACGTAGACACAACCTCCAAAAATCATCTGTGTTCCGTAATTATGTGCAATAAATGGAAACTAATTCCTGTACTTCCAATAAATACACTTTTAATAAAATATATGCCAATACTCTGAATTCAAATTAAATAAAGAAAAAAGGAATTGTGTGTGTGTGTGTGTGTGTGTGTGTGTGTGTGTGTGTGTGTGTGTGTGTGTGTGTGTGTGTGTGTGTGTGTGTGTGTGTGTGTGTATGTGTGTGTGTGTGTGTGTGTGTGTGTGTGTGTGTGTGTGTGTGTGTGTGTGTGTGTGTGTGTGTGTGTTTTCTGTGGTTGAGGCTGAAGATAGAAGTAGTTTCTGTAGAAATATTTCATTTCTAAAACGATTTTAAATATAAATCTTAAAACATGGAAGTCATGTATAGTTCTCCACACGGATATTTTCATTATTTGCATCAAATAGTATTATTGTTTAATACACATTCTATCCAGATCAAATTATGTGTATACAGTTCTGGAAAAATTAGAAATAAAATTTTTTTTTGTTTATTTTAAACTGTATTATGTTTGGAAGTATCCCAAAGTAAATTTAACTTTAATCATGTCAATCAAAATAGGCCAGTCGTTTTTTAAGGCTAGGAGAATCCTTGAAATGTTTGGAGCATCACTAGGTCATGATGGATCAAATCATCAAACTTCAGTTTCTGTGAAAAACTGGCAGATTTGAGTAGTCAGTTGATAAAGGATGGTATTGTAAAAGCAACAATTCTTTCAGAATTATTTTATAACCCTGTCAGTCTGCAAATAACTACCACTCCTTTAGATCATCAGCAGATTTAAACTTTTCTTATTTGTGCTAGGAATGTATCATGTAAAACTGCTGGAAGTATGGTATACAAAGTTTCTATTATCCTTTTCAAGGTTGATGACCAAAACAAAAAGTACTACTTATAATTCATCATTGTAGCAGTTACACAGCAGTATACTAAACATCTCTTGGTTAATACCTGTACTCTAGTCAGGTAGCACACATTGAATCATTCAAAACAAGTACAATTCAGTGTCAATGTCTAGTGTTTATGTGTCACTGCTACCCATAGTGAATCATTTGTATTGTACATAACAAATAGTATTCTGACTGTACACGTTTTTCATTTGACAAGAATTTTATACTTAGGCAAACTCATTTAATGGTGTAACCTTCTGTAATATGTGCCAAACAAGTATTCATAAAATTAATATATTTGTGTCAAATTGTGTTTTATTTATTTCCAACAAAATCTGTTTTGTGGACATAACTTTATGTCCAATACAATTATTATGTTATTTCTTTTTAGTATCCCTTATAGATTTGCGTGATTAAAACTTTTAATATTAAAACTTTGTTTCAGCTGATAACCATGCTTTGTTGAGATTATTAACGAAAAGTTTTGCTCATTCAGTGATGTGGCATCTTCAGTGATAAAGTTGAGTCTCATCGTGGTAAAACTACTGAAGACTTCATAGAATTGGAAAATTAATGAAAATAATATTCTTACAACCAGTGACAAGAATTATGAACTTAAAACAGTGGAATGAATTATTGAATACCAGATACTCTCAATTGCTAAAACAAACACACTTATATTACAACAGTTCTCTTTATCCAGGACACATTGTATAGCCTACAAACAGTAATAAAAAAATCAAAATAGTTTACAACACAAATAAACAATTGATCATTTGTCACTTTCATTAAAAACTGCTGTCTAATATCATCCTATATTAATGCACAACCTATTACACCAACTTTCTAAAACTCAGCTGGTTCCAGATGAATGCCAAGAGTGTGGCTCTAGAATATTCTGCAGTGCTGCTGATTAACAGTATGTGATCAGCATCACATAGAGTACTACACATATAAGCTATCTAATTGACTTGGTATTACAATATTAGTAAAATGTGCTTGTTAAGCAAATAGTGTGTTGTTACTCCTGAAAATCCCATTTCACTAAGAGCATTTTTGAAGTCTGGGTTATCTTTTATGTTTCACTCCACAAACATGCCTTTAGTTCAGCATTTCTTAACCTATTGGATATGAGCCACTGCTGGGTCCCGAGAGGGCATTTGGAGGGTTGCAAAGTCAGGTTCGGAAATTTTCTTAAAAAGCTACTACATGTTAATAACTAAGATATATCATTTTAACAATTTAAATTCAACCTGTTTTGTACATAGTCTAAACTGTACATTTTTGTTATTCATGCTCTACCATTGCTTTTTACCAGCTCTGATGTTTAACTCTCTATAACCAGATTGAAAGTTGCTTCCCAGAGGGATACAGTGAATTCAATTGGATTCAAGACCCATTCTTGTATTTTGAAAGTTCTAACATGTTCTCAGTAAAACTAAATGAGCAATTGTGTGATATCATCTGTGATGCTGGGATTAAAACTAAATTTTTAGTAAATTATTTTGTATAGTTAGTGATAACAAGAGACATGTCATGGACAACAAAATCCATAAACTTTTAGATTCTGACTTAACAAAGTTCTGGATATCTTTAAAAGATGAATATCCTGAACTTTCGGAGTTGCTTATCCCATTCCCCACCTCATTCTTGAGTGAAATGGGATTTTCATCTCAAGTGAAAAGCAAGCACAGAAATAGACTTGACGCACACTCAGATTTATGACTTAATTTAACCACTCTTGAATCCAACATACCCCAGCTTTTGCAGAAAAAGCAGCCCCAACTGTCACATTAGTAACTAATGATTAGTTAGGCAAGTAAAAACTCTTTTGTTTTCAACTTCAGCATGTGTTTATTAGAGCAAATTAGTCTTTTGAATTACATATTTGCTTTTTGCTTTTCTATAATTAAGTGTATATATAATTTGTTTAAGCATAAAAGAAGGCTTAAAGTTCTCAGTGTTACCAAAAATATGATTATAAAGTGGGTGCACACCCCTACAAGTAGTTCTGCCATGCACACCCCTACAAGTCTAATTAATTTTAAAAATCTAAAAGGTTAAGTTAGATAATTAAACGTAGACACAACCTCCCAAAATCGTCTCTGTACCGTAATTATGTGCGATAAATGGAAACTAATTTCTGTACTTCCAATAAGTACACCCTTTTAATAAAATATTTGCCAATAAACCCCAATAAAATATGCACCAATAACGAAGCCTACTATCTAACTTATCTAAGTTAGATAATTAAACGTTGACACAACCTCCCAAAATCGTCTCTGTACCGTAATTATGTGCGATACATGGAAACTAATTTCTGTACTTCCAATAAATACACCCTTTTAATAAAATATGTGCCAATAAACCCCAATAAAATATGCATCAATAACGAAGCCTACTATCTAAGTTAGATAATTAAACGTAGACACAACCTCCCAAAATCGTCTCTGTACCGTAATTATGTGCGATAAATGGAAACTAATTTCTGTACTTCCAATAAATACACCTTTTAATAAAATATGTACCAATAAACTCCAATAAAATATGTACGAATAACGTAGCCTACTAGGTTATACGTTCTAAATTGGAAGTACCGATAGGTTTTAATTCGAATACATACAGCCTTTAATGTATATACAGCCTTTTATCCATACAATAAATACAGCCTTCGAATGTACACTAACAAAGGAAATTTTTGTTAAATCTAATTAATTTTAAAAATCTAAAAGGTTAAGTTACATTGTTAAACGTAGACACAACCTCCAAAAATCATCTGTGTTCCGTAATTATGTGCAATAAATGGAAACTAATTCCTGTACTTCCAATAAATACACCTTTTAATAAAATATATGCCAATAATCTGAATTCAAATTAAATAAAGAAAAAAGGAATTGTGTGTGTGTGTGTGTGTGTACTTTTTCTGTGGTTGAGGCTGAAGATAGAAGTAGTTTCTGTAGAAATATTTCATTTCTAAAACGATTTTAAATATAAATCTTAAAACATGGAAGTCATGTATAGTTCTCCACACGGATATTTTCATTATTTGCATCAAATAGTATTATTGTTTAATACACATTCTATCCAGATCAAATTATGTGTATACAGTTCTGGAAAAATTAGAAATAAAATTTTTTTTGTTTATTTTAAACTGTATTATGTTTGGAAGTATCCCAAAGTAAATTTAACTTTAATCATGTCAATCAAAATAGGCCAGTCGTTTTTCAAGGCTAGGAGAAGCCTTGAAATATTTGGAGCATCACTAGGTCATGATGGATCAAATCATCAAACTTCAGTTTCTGTGAAAAACTGGCAGATTTGAGTAGTCAGTTGATAAAGGATGGTATTGTAAAAGCACCAATTCTTTCAGAATTATTTTATAACCCTGTCAGTCTGCAAATAACTACCACTCCTTTAGATCATCAGCAGATTTAAACTTTTCTTATTTGTGCTAGGAATGTATCATGTAAAACTGCTGGAAGTATGGTATACAAAGTTTCTATTATCCTTTTCAAGGTTGATGACCAAAACAAAAAGTACTACTTATAATTCATCATTGTAGCAGTTACACAGCAGTATACTAAACATCTCTTGGTTAATACCTGTACTCTAGTCAGGTAGCACACAATGAATCATTCAAAACAAGTACAATTCAGTGTCAATGTCTAGTGTTTATGTGTCACTGCTACCCATAGTGAATCATTTGTATTGTACATAACAAATAGTATTCTGACTGTACACGTTTTTCATTTGACAAGAATTTTATACTTAGGCAAACTCTTTTAATGGTGTAACCTTCTGTAATATGTGACAAACAAGTATTCATAAAATTAATATATTTGTGTCAAATTGTGTTTTATTTATTTCCAACAAAATCTGTTTTGTGGACATAACTTTATGTCCAATACAATTATTATGTTATTTCTTTTTAGTATCCCTTATAGATTTGCGTGATTAAAACTTTTAATACTAAAACTTTGTTTCAGCTGATAACCATGCTTTGTTGAGATTATTAACAAAAAGTTTTGCTCATTCAGTGATGTGGCATCTTCAGTGATAAAGTTGAGTCTCATCGTGGTAAAACTACTGAAGACTTCATAGAATTGTAAAATTAATGAAAATAATATTCTTACAACCAGTGACAAGAATTATGAACTTAAAACAGTGGAATGAATTATTGAATACCAGATACTCTCAATTGCTAAAACAAACACACTTATATTACAACAGTTCTCTTTATCCAGGACACATTGTATAGCCTACAAACAGTAATAAAAAAATCAAAATAGTTTACAACACAAATAAACAATTGATCATTTGTCACTTTCATTAAAAACTGCTGTCTAATATCATCCTATATTAATGCACAACCTATTACACCAACTTTCTAAAACTCAGCTGGTTCCAGATGAATGCCAAGAGTGTGGCTCTAGAATATTCTGCAGTGCTGCTGATTAACAGTATGTGATCAGCATCACATAGAGTACTACACATATAAGCTATCTAATTGACTTGGTATTACAATATTAGTAAAATGTGCTTGTTAAGCAAATAGAGTGTTGTTACTCCTGAAAATCCCATTTCACTAAGAGCATTTTAGAAGTCTGGGTTATCTTTTATGTTTCACTCCACAAACATGCCTTTAGTTCAGCATTTCTTAACCTATTGGGCATGAGCCACTGCTGGGTCCCGAGAGGGCATTTGGAGGGTTGCAAAGTCAGGTTCGGAAATTTTCTTAAAAAGCTACTACATGTAAATAACTAAGATATATCATTTTAACAATTTAAATTCAACCTGTTTTGTACATAGTCTAAACTGTACATTTTTGTTATTCATGCTCTACCATTGCTTTTTACCAGCTCTGATGTTTAACTCTCTATAACCAGATTGAAAGTTGCTTCCCAGAGGGATACAGTGAATTCAATTGGATTCAAGACTCATTCTTGTATTTTGAAAGTTCTAACATGTTCTCAGTAAAACTAAATGAGCAATTGTGTGATATCATCTGTGATGCTGGGATTAAAACTAAATTTTTAGTAAATTATTTTGTATAGTTAGTGATAACATGAGACATGTCATGGACAACAAAATCCATAAACTTTTAGATTCTGACTTAACAAAGTTCTGGATATCTTTAAGAGATGAATATCCTGAACTTTCGGAGTTGGTTATCCCATTCCCCACCTCATTCTTGAGTGAAATGGGATTTTCATCTCAAGTGAAAAGCAAGCACAGAAATAGCCTTGACGCACACTCAGATTTATGACTTAATTTAACCACTCTTGAATCCAACATACCCCAGCTTTTGCAGAAAAAGCAGCCCCAACTGTCACATTAGTAACTAATGATTAGTTAGGCAAGTAAAAACTCTTTTGTTTTCAACTTCAGCATGTGTTTATTAGAGCAAATTAGTCTTTTGAATTACATATTTGCTTTTTGCTTTTCTATAATTAAGTGTATATATAATTTGTTTAAGCATAAAAGAAGGCTTAAAGTTCTCAGTGTTACCAAAAATATGATTATAAAGTGGGTGCACACCCCTACAAGTAGTTCTGCCATGCACACCCCTACAAGTCTAATTAATTTTAAAAATCTAAAAGGTTAAGTTAGATAATTAAACGTAGACACAACCTCCCAAAATCGTCTCTGTACCGTAATTATGTGCGATAAATGGAAACTAATTTCTGTACTTCCAATAAGTACACCCTTTTAATAAAATATTTGCCAATAAACCCCAATAAAATATGCACCAATAACGAAGCCTACTATCTAACTTATCTAAGTTAGATAATTAAACGTTGACACAACCTCCCAAAATCGTCTCTGTACCGTAATTATGTGCGATACATGGAAACTAATTTCTGTACTTCCAATAAATACAACCTTTTAATAAAATATGTGCCAATAAACCCCAATACAATATGCATCAATAACGAAGCCTACTATCTAAGTTAGATAATTAAACGTAGACACAACCTCCCAAAATCGTCTCTGTACCGTAATTATGTGCGATAAATGGAAACTAATTTCTGTACTTCCAATAAATACACCTTTTAATAAAATATATGCCAATAATCTGAATTCAAATTAAATAAAGAAAAAAGGAATTGTGTGTGTGTGTGTGTGTGTGTGTGTGTGTGTGTGTGTGTGTGTGTGTGTGTGTGTGTGTGTGTGTGTGTGTGTGTGTGTGTGTGTACTTTTTCTGTGGTTGAGGCTGAAGATAGAAGTAGTTTCTGTAGAAATATTTCATTTCTAAAACGATTTTAAATATAAATCTTAAAACATGGAAGTCATGTATAGTTCTCCACACGGATATTTTCATTATTTGCATCAAATAGTATTATTGTTTAATACACATTCTATCCAGATCAAATTATGTCTATACAGTTCTGGAAAAATTAGAAATAAAATTTTTTTTGTTTATTTTAAACTGTATTATGTTTGGAAGTATCCCAAAGTAAATTTAACTTTAATCATGTCAATCAAAATAGGCCAGTCGTTTTTTAAGGCTAGGAGAAGCCTTGAAATGTTTGGAGCATCACTAGGTCATGATGGATCAAATCATCAAACTTCAGTTTCTGTGAAAAACTGGCAGATTTGAGTAGTCAGTTGATAAAGGATGGTATTGTAAAAGCACCAATTCTTTCAGAATTATTTTATAACCCTGTCAGTCTGCAAATAACTACCACTCCTTTAGATCATCAGCAGATTTAAACTTTTCTTATTTGTGCTAGGAATGTATCATGTAAAACTGCTGGAAGTATGGTATACAAAGTTTCTATTATCCTTTTCAAGGTTGATGACCAAAACAAAAAGTACTACTTATAATTCATCATTGTAGCAGTTACACAGCAGTATACTAAACATCTCTTGGTTAATACCTGTACTCTAGTCAGGTAGCACACAATGAATCATTCAAAACAAGTACAATTCAGTGTCAATGTCTAGTGTTTATGTGTCACTGCTACCCATAGTGAATCATTTGTATTGTACATAACAAATAGTATTCTGACTGTACACGTTTTTCATTTGACAAGAATTTTATACTTAGGCAAACTCATTTAATGGTGTAACCTTCTGTAATATGTGCCAAACAAGTATTCATAAAATTAATATATTTGTGTCAAATTGTGTTTTATTTATTTCCAACAAAATCTGTTTTGTGGACATAACATTATGTCCAATACAATTATTATGTTATTTCTTTTTAGTATCCCTTATAGATTTGCGTGATTAAAACTTTTAATACTAAAACTTTGTTTCAGCTGATAACCATGCTTTGTTGAGATTATTAACGAAAAGTTTTGCTCATTCAGTGATGTGGCATCTTCAGTGATAAAGTTGAGTCTCATCGTGGTAAAACTACTGAAGACTTCATAGAATTGGAAAATTAATGAAAATAATATTCTTACAACCAGTGACAAGAATTATGAACTTAAAACAGTGGAATGAATTATTGAATACCAGATACTCTCAATTGCTAAAACAAACACACTTATATTACAACAGTTCTCTTTACCCAGGACACATTGTATAGCCTACAAACAGTAATAAAAAAATCAAAATAGTTTACAACACAAATAAACAATTGATCATTTGTCACTTTCATTAAAAACTGCTGTCTAATATCATCCTATATTAATGCACAACCTATTACACCAACTTTCTAAAACTCAGCTGGTTCCAGATGAATGCCAAGAGTGTGGCTCTAGAATATTCTGCAGTGCTGCTGATTAACAGTATGTGATCAGCATCACATAGAGTACTACACATATAAACTATCTAATTGACTTGGTATTACAATATTAGTAAAATGTGCTTGTTAAGCAAATAGTGTGTTGTTACTCCTGAAAATCCCATTTCACTAAGAGCATTTTTGAAGTCTGGGTTATCTTTTATGTTTCACTCCACAAACATGCCTTTAGTTCAGCATTTCTTAACCTATTGGGCATGAGCCACTGCTGGGTCCCGAGAGGGCATTTGGAGGGTTGCAAAGTCAGGTTCGGAAATTTTCTTAAAAAGCTACTACATGTAAATAACTAAGATATATCATTTTAACAATTTAAATTCAACCTGTTTTGTACATAGTCTAAACTGTACATTTTTGTTATTCATGCTCTACCATTGCTTTTTACCAGCTCTGATGTTTAACTCTCTATAACCAGATTGAAAGTTGCTTCCCAGAGGGATACAGTGAATTCAATTGGATTCAAGACCCATTCTTGTATTTTGAAAGTTCTAACATGTTCTCAGTAAAACTAAATGAGCAATTGTGTGATATCATCTGTGATGCTGGGATTAAAACTAAATTTTTAGTAAATTATTTTGTATAGTTAGTGATAACATGAGACATGTCATGGACAACAAAATCCATAAACTTTTAGATTCTGACTTAACAAAGTTCTGGATATCTTTAAGAGATGAATATCCTGAACTTTCGGAGTTGCTTATCCCATTCCCCACCTTATTCTTGAGTGAAATGGGATTTTCATCTCAAGTGAAAAGCAAGCACAGAAATAGACTTGACGCACACTCAGATTTATGACTTAATTTAACCACTCTTGAATCCAACATACCCCAGCTTTTGCAGAAAAAGCAGCCCCAACTGTCACATTAGTAACTAATGATTAGTTAGGCAAGTAAAAACTCTTTTGTTTTCAACTTCAGCATGTGTTTATTAGAGCAAATTAGTCTTTTGAATTACATATTTGCTTTTTGCTTTTCTATAATTAAGTGTATATATAATTTGTTTAGGCATAAAAGAAGGCTTAAAGTTCTCAGTGTTACCAATAATATGATTATAAAGTGGGTGCACACCCCTACAAGTAGTTCTGCCATGCACACCCCTACAAGTCTAATTAATTTTAAAAATCTAAAAGGTTAAGTTAGATAATTAAACGTAGACACAACCTCCCAAAATCGTCTCTGTACCGTAATTATGTGCGATAAATGGAAACTAATTTCTGTACTTCCAATAAGTACACCCTTTTAATAAAATATTTGCCAATAAACCCCAATAAAATATGCACCAATAACGAAGCCTACTATCTAACTTATCTAAGTTAGATAATTAAACGTTGACACAACCTCCCAAAATCGTCTCTGTACTGTAATTATGTGCGATACATGGAAACTAATTTCTGTACTTCCAATAAATACACCCTTTTAATAAAATATGTGCCAATAAACCCCAATAAAATATGCATCAATAACGAAGCCTACTATCTAAGTTAGATAATTAAACGTAGACACAACCTCCCAAAATCGTCTCTGTACCGTAATTATGTGCGATAAATGGAAACTAATTTCTGTACTTCCAATAAATACACCCTTTTAATAAAATATGTACCAATAAACTCCAATAAAATATGTACGAATAACGTAGCCTACTAGGTTATACGTTCTAAATTGGAAGTACCGATAAGTTTTAATTCGAATACATACAGCCTTTAATGTATATACAGCCTTTTATCCATACAATAAATACAGCCTTTGAATGTACACTAACAAAGGAAATTTTTGTTAAATCTAATTAATTTTAAAGTCTAAAAGGTTAAGTTACATTGTTAAACGTAGACACAACCTCCAAAAATCATCTGTGTTCCGTAATTATGTGCAATAAATGGAAACTAATTCCTGTACTTCCAATAAATACACCTTTTAATAAAATATATGCCAATACTCTGAATTCAAATTAAATAAAGAAAAAAGGAATTGTGTGTGTGTGTGTGTATTTTTTCTGTGGTTGAGGCTGAAGATAGAAGTAGTTTCTGTAGAAATATTTCATTTCTAAAACGATTTTAAATATAAATCTTAAAACATGGAAGTCATGTATAGTTCTCCACACGGATATTTTCATTATTTGCATCAAATAGTATTATTGTTTAATACACATTCTATCCAGATCAAATTATGTCTATACAGTTCTGGAAAAATTAGAAATAAAATTTTTTTTTGTTTATTTTAAACTGTATTATGTTTGGAAGTATCCCAAAGTAAATTTAACTTTAATCATGTCAATCAAAATAGGCCAGTCGTTTTTTAAGGCTAGGAGAAGCCTTGAAATGTTTGGAGCATCACTAGGTCATGATTGATCAAATCATCAAACTTCAGTTTCTGTGAAAAACTGGCAGATTTGAGTAGTCAGTTGATAAAGGATGGTATTGTAAATGCACCAATTCTTTCAGAATTATTTTATAACCCTGTCAGTCTGCAAATAACTACCACTCCTTTAGATCATCAGCAGATTTAAACTTTTCTTATTTGTGCTAGGAATGTATCATGTAAAACTGCTGGAAGTATGGTATACAAAGTTTCTATTATCCTTTTCAAGGTTGATGACCAAAACAAAAAGTACTACTTATAATTCATCATTGCAGCAGTTACACAGCAGTATACTAAACATCTCTTGGTTAATACCTGTACTCTAGTCAGGTAGCACACAATGAATCATTCAAAACAAGTACAATTCAGTGTCAATGTCTAGTGTTTATGTGTCACTGCTACCCATAGTGAATCATTTGTATTGTACATAACAAATAGTATTCTGACTGTACACGTTTTTCATTTGACAAGAATTTTATACTTAGGCAAACTCATTTAATGGTGTAACCTTCTGTAATATGTGCCAAACAAGTATTCATAAAATTAATATATTTGTGTCAAATTGTGTTTTATTTATTTCCAACAAAATCTGTTTTGTGGACATAACTTTATGTCCAATACAATTATTATGTTATTTCTTTTTAGTATCCCTTATAGATTTGCGTGATTAAAACTTTTAATACTAAAACTTTGTTTCAGCTGATAACCATGCTTTGTTGAGATTATTAACGAAAAGTTTTGCTCATTCAGTGATGTGGCATCTTCAGTGATAAAGTTGAGTCTCATCGTGGTAAAACTACTGAAGACTTCATAGAATTGTAAAATTAATGAAAATAATATTCTTACAACCAGTGACAAGAATTATGAACTTAAAACAGTGGAATGAATTATTGAATACCAGATACTCTCAATTGCTAAAACAAACACACTTATATTACAACAGTTCTCTTTATCCAGGACACATTGTATAGCCTACAAACAGTAATAAAAAAATCAAAATAGTTTACAACACAAATAAACAATTGATCATTTGTCACTTTCATTAAAAACTGCTGTCTAATATCATCCTATATTAATGCACAACCTATTACACCAACTTTCTAAAACTCAGCTGGTTCCAGATGAATGCCAAGAGTGTGGCTCTAGAATATTCTGCAGTGCTGCTGATTAACAGTATGTGATCAGCATCACATAGAGTACTACACATATAAGCTATCTAATTGACTTGGTATTACAATATTAGTAAAATGTGCTTGTTAAGCAAATAGAGTGTTGTTACTCCTGAAAATCCCATTTCACTAAGAGCATTTTAGAAGTCTGGGTTATCTTTTATGTTTCACTCCACAAACATGCCTTTAGTTCAGCACTTCTTAACCTATTGGTCATGAGCCACTGCTGGGTCCCGAGAGGGCATTTGGAGGGTTGCAAAGTCAGGTTCGGAAATTTATTTACTCCCTCTTAAAACGCTACTACATATAAATAACTAAGATATTTCATTTTAACAATTTAAATTCAACCTGTTTTGTACATAGTCTAAACTGTACATTTTTGTTATTCATGCTCTACCATTGCTTTTTACCAGCTCTGATGTTTAACTCTCTATAACCAGATTGAAAGTTGCTTCCCAGAGGGATACAGTGAATTCAATTGGATTCAAGACCCATTCTTGTATTTTGAAAGTTCTAACATGTTCTCAGTAAAACTAAATGAGCAATTGTGTGATATCATCTGTGATGCTGGGATTAAAACTAAATTTTTAGTAAATTATTTTGTATAGTTAGTGATAACATGAGACATGTCATGGACAACAAAATCCATAAACTTTTAGATTCTGACTTAACAAAGTTCTGGATATCTTTAAGAGATGAATATCCTGAACTTTCGGAGTTGCTTATCCCATTCCCCACCTCATTCTTGAGTGAAAGGGGATTTTCATCTCAAGTGAAAAGCAAGCACAGAAATAGACTTGACGCACACTCAGATTTATGACTTAATTTAACCACTCTTGAATCCAACATACCCCAGCTTTTGCAGAAAAAGCAGCCCCAACTGTCACATTAGTAACTAATGATTAGTTAGGCAAGTAAAAACTCTTTTGTTTTCAACTTCAGCATGTGTTTATTAGAGCAAATTAGTCTTTTGAATTACATATTTGCTTTTTGCTTTTCTATAATTAAGTGTATATATAATTTGTTTAAGCATAAAAGAAGGCTTAAAGTTCTCAGTGTTACCAAAAATATGATTATAAAGTGGGTGCACACCCCTACAAGTAGTTCTTCCATGCACACCCCTACAAGTCTAATTAATTTTAAAAATCTAAAAGGTTAAGTTAGATAATTAAACGTAGACACAACCTCCCAAAATCGTCTCTGTACCGTAATTATGTGCGATAAATGGATACTAATTTCTGTACTTCCAATAAGTACACCCTTTTAATAAAATATTTGCCAATAAACCCCAATAAAATATGCACCAATAACGAAGCCTACTATCTAACTTATCTAAGTTAGATAATTAAACGTTGACACAACCTCCCAAAATCGTCTCTGTACTGTAATTATGTGCGATACATGGAAACTAATTTCTGTACTTCCAATAAATACACCCTTTTAATAAAATATGTGCCAATAAACCCCAATAAAATATGCATCAATAACGAAGCCTACTATCTAAGTTAGATAATTAAACGTAGACACAACCTCCCAAAATCGTCTCTGTACCGTAATTATGTGCGATAAATGGAAACTAATTTCTGTACTTCCAATAAATACACCCTTTTAATAAAATATGTACCAATAAACTCCAATAAAATATGTATGAATAACGTAGCCTACTAGGTTATACGTTCTAAATTGGAAGTACCGATAGGTTTTAATTCGAATACATACAGCCTTTAATGTATATACAGCCTTTTATCCATACAATAAATACAGCCTTCGAATGTACACTAACAAAGGAAATTTTTGTTAAATCTAATTAATTTTAAAAATCTAAAAGGTTAAGTTACATTGTTAAACGTAGACACAACCTCCAAAAATCATCTGTGTTCCGTAATTATGTGCAATAAATGGAAACTAATTCCTGTACTTCCAATAAATACACCTTTTAATAAAATATATGCCAATACTCTGAATTCAAATTAAATAAAGAAAAAAGGAATTGTGTGTGTGTGTGTGTATTTTTTCTGTGGTTGAGGCTGAAGATAGAAGTAGTTTCTGTAGAAATATTTCATTTCTAAAACGATTTTAAATATAAATCTTAAAACATGGAAGTCATGTATAGTTCTCCATACGGATATTTTCATTATTTGCATCAAATAGTATTATTGTTTAATACACATTCTATCCAGATCAAATTATGTGTATACAGTTCTGGAAAAATTAGAAATAAATTTTTTTTTTGTTTATTTTAAACTGTATTATGTTTGGAAGTATCCCAAAGTAAATTTAACTTTAATCATGTCAATCAAAATAGGCCAGTCGTTTTTTAAGGCTAGGAGAAGCCTTGAAATGTTTGGAGCATCACTAGGTCATGATGGATCAAATCATCAAACTTCAGTTTCTGTGAAAAACTGGCAGATTTGAGTAGTCAGTTGATAAAGGATGGTATTGTAAAAGCAACAATTCTTTCAGAATTATTTTATAACCCTGTCAGTCTGCAAATAACTACCACTCCTTTAGATCATCAGCAGATTTAAACTTTTCTTATTTGTGCTAGGAATGTATCATGTAAAACTGCTGGAAGTATGGTATACAAAGTTTCTATTATCCTTTTCAAGGTTGATGACCAAAACAAAAAGTACTACTTATAATTCATCATTGTAGCAGTTACACAGCAGTATACTAAACATCTCTTGGTTAATACCTGTACTCTAGTCAGGTAGCACACAATGAATCATTCAAAACAAGTACAATTCAGTGTCAATGTCTAGTGTTTATGTGTCACTGCTACCCATAGTGAATCATTTGTATTGTACATAACAAATAGTATTCTGACTGTACACGTTTTTCATTTGACAAGAATTTTATACTTAGGCAAACTCATTTAATGGTGTAACCTTCTGTAATATGTGCCAAACAAGTATTCATAAAATTAATATATTTGTGTCAAATTGTGTTTTATTTATTTCCAACAAAATCTGTTTTGTGGACATAACTTTATGTCCAATACAATTATTATGTTATTTCTTTTTAGTATCCCTTATAGATTTGCGTGATTAAAACTTTTAATACTAAAACTTTGTTTCAGCTGATAACCATGCTTTGTTGAGATTATTAACGAAAAGTTTTGCTCATTCAGTGATGTGGCATCTTCAGTGATAAAGTTGAGTCTCATCGTGGTAAAACTACTGAAGACTTCATAGAATTGGAAAATTAATGTAAATAATATTCTTACAACCAGTGACAAGAATTATGAACTTAAAACAGTGGAATGAATTATTGAATACCAGATACTCTCAATTGCTAAAACAAACACACTTATATTACAACAGTTCTCTTTATCCAGGACACATTGTATAGCCTACAAACAGTAATAAAAAAATCACAATAGTTTACAACACAAATAAACAATTGATCATTTGTCACTTTCATTAAAAACTGCTGTCTAATATCATCCTATATTAATGCACAACCTATTACACCAACTTTCTAAAACTCAGCTGGTTCCAGATGAATGCCAAGAGTGTGGCTCTAGAATATTCTGCAGTGCTGCTGATTAACAGTATGTGATCAGCATCACATAGAGTACTACACATATAAGCTATCTAATTGACTTGGTATTACAATATTAGTAAAATGTGCTTGTTAAGCAAATAGAGTGTTGTTACTCCTGAAAATCCCATTTCACTAAGAGCATTTTAGAAGTCTGGGTTATCTTTTATGTTTCACTCCACAAACATGCCTTTAGTTCAGCACTTCTTAACCTATTGGGCATGAGCCACTGCTGGGTCCCGAGAGGGCATTTGGAGGGTTGCAAAGTCAGGTTCGGAAATTTATTTACTCCGTCTTAAAAAGCTACTACATATAAATAACTAAGATATTTCATTTTAACAATTTAAATTCAACCTGTTTTGTACATAGTCTAAACTGTACATTTTTGTTATTCATGCTCTACCATTGCTTTTTACCAGCTCTGATGTTTAACTCTCTATAACCAGATTGAAAGTTGCTTCCCAGAGGGATACAGTGAATTCAATTGGATTCAAGACCCATTCTTGTATTTTGAAAGTTCTAACATGTTCTCAGTAAAACTAAATGAGCAATTGTGTGATATCATCTGTGATGCTGGGATTAAAACTAAATTTTTAGTAAATTATTTTGTATAGTTAGTGATAACATGAGACATGTCATGGACAACAAAATCCATAAACTTTTAGATTCTGACTTAACAAAGTTCTGGATATCTTTAAGAGATGAATATCCTGAACTTTCGGAGTTGCTTATCCCATTCCCCACCTCATTCTTGAGTGAAAGGGGATTTTCATCTCAAGTGAAAAGCAAGCACAGAAATAGACTTGACGCACACTCAGATTTATGACTTAATTTAACCACTCTTGAATCCAACATACCCCAGCTTTTGCAGAAAAAGCAGCCCCAACTGTCACATTAGTAACTAATGATTAGTTAGGCAAGTAAAAACTCTTTTGTTTTCAACTTCAGCATGTGTTTATTAGAGCAAATTAGTCTTTTGAATTACATATTTGCTTTTTGCTTTTCTATAATTAAGTGTATATATAATTTGTTTAAGCATAAAAGAAGGCTTAAAGTTCTCAGTGTTACCAAAAATATGATTATAAAGTGGGTGCACACCCCTACAAGTAGTTCTGCCATGCACACCCCTACAAGTCTAATTAATTTTAAAAATCTAAAAGGTTAAGTTAGATAATTAAACGTAGACACAACCTCCCAAAATCGTCTCTGTACCGTAATTATGTGCGATAAATGGAAACTAATTTCTGTACTTCCAATAAGTACACCCTTTTAATAAAATATTTGCCAATAAACCCCAATAAAATATGCACCAATAACGAAGCCTACTATCTAACTTATCTAAGTTAGATAATTAAACGTTGACACAACCTCCCAAAATCGTCTCTGTACTGTAATTATGTGCGATACATGGAAACTAATTTCTGTACTTCCAATAAATACACCCTTTTAATAAAATATGTGCCAATAAACCCCAATAAAATATGCATCAATAACGAAGCCTACTATCTAAGTTAGATAATTAAACGTAGACACAACCTCCCAAAATCGTCTCTGTACCGTAATTATGTGCGATAAATGAAAACTAATTTCTGTACTTCCAATAAATACACCCTTTTAATAAAATATGTACCAATAAACTCCAATAAAATATGTATGAATAACGTAGCCTACTAGGTTATACGTTCTAAATTGGAAGTACCGATAGGTTTTAATTCGAATACATACAGCCTTTAATGTATATACAGCCTTTTATCCATACAATAAATACAGCCTTCGAATGTACACTAACAAAGGAAATTTTTGTTAAATCTAATTAATTTTAAAAATCTAAAAGGTTAAGTTACATTGTTAAACGTAGACACAACCTCCAAAAATCATCTGTGTTCCGTAATTATGTGCAATAAATGGAAACTAATTCCTGTACTTCCAATAAACACACCTTTTAATAAAATATATGCCAATACTCTGAATTCAAATTAAATAAAGAAAAAAGGAATTGTGTGTGTGTGTGTGTGTGTGTATTTTTTCTGTGGTTGAGGCTGAAGATAGAAGTAGTTTCTGTAGAAATATTTCATTTCTAAAACGATTTTAAATATAAATCTTAAAACATGGAAGTCATGTATAGTTCTCCATACGGATATTTTCATTATTTGCATCAAATAGTATTATTGTTTAATACACATTCTATCCAGATCAAATTATGTATATACAGTTCTGGAAAAATTAGAAATAAATTTTTTTTTTGTTTATTTTAAACTGTATTATGTTTGGAAGTATCCCAAAGTAAATTTAACTTTAATCATGTCAATCAAAATAGGCCAGTCGTTTTTTAAGGCTAGGAGAAGCCTTGAAATGTTTGGAGCATCACTAGGTCATGATGGATCAAATCATCAAACTTCAGTTTCTGTGAAAAACTGGCAGATTTGAGTAGTCAGTTGATAAAGGATGGTATTGTAAAAGCAACAATTCTTTCAGAATTATTTTATAACCCTGTCAGTCTGCAAATAACTACCACTCCTTTAGATCATCAGCAGATTTAAACTTTTCTTATTTGTGCTAGGAATGTATCATGTAAAACTGCTGGAAGTATGGTATACAAAGTTTCTATTATCCTTTTCAAGGTTGATGACCAAAACAAAAAGTACTACTTATAATTCATCATTGTAGCAGTTACACAGCAGTATACTAAACATCTCTTGGTTAATACCTGTACTCTAGTCAGGTAGCACACAATGAATCATTCAAAACAAGTACAATTCAGTGTCAATGTCTAGTGTTTATGTGTCACTGCTACCCATAGTGAATCATTTGTATTGTACATAACAAATAGTATTCTGACTGTACACGTTTTTCATTTGACAAGAATTTTATACTTAGGCAAACTCATTTAATGGTGTAACCTTCTGTAATATGTGCCAAACAAGTATTCATAAAATTAATATATTTGTGTCAAATTGTGTTTTATTTATTTCCAACAAAATCTGTTTTGTGGACATAACTTTATGTCCAATACAATTATTATGTTATTTCTTTTTAGTATCCCTTATAGATTTGCGTGATTAAAACTTTTAATATTAAAACTTTGTTTCAGCTGATAACCATGCTTTGTTGAGATTATTAACGAAAAGTTTTGCTCATTCAGTGATGTGGCATCTTCAGTGATAAAGTTGAGTCTCATCGTGGTAAAACTACTGAAGACTTCATAGAATTGGAAAATTAATGAAAATAATATTCTTACAACCAGTGACAAGAATTATGAACTTAAAACAGTGGAATGAATTATTGAATACCAGATACTCTCAATTGCTAAAACAAACACACTTATATTACAACAGTTCTCTTTATCCAGGACACATTGTATAGCCTACAAACAGTAATAAAAAAATCAAAATAGTTTACAACACAAATAAACAATTGATCATTTGTCACTTTCATTAAAAACTGCTGTCTAATATCATCCTATATTAATGCACAACCTATTACACCAACTTTCTAAAACTCAGCTGGTTCCAGATGAATGCCAAGAGTGTGGCTCTAGAATATTCTGCAGTGCTGCTGATTAACAGTATGTGATCAGCATCACATAGAGTACTACACATATAAGCTATCTAATTGACTTGGTATTACAATATTAGTAAAATGTGCTTGTTAAGCAAATAGTGTGTTGTTACTCCTGAAAATCCCATTTCACTAAGAGCATTTTTGAAGTCTGGGTTATCTTTTATGTTTCACTCCACAAACATGCCTTTAGTTCAGCATTTCTTAACCTATTGGATATGAGCCACTGCTGGGTCCCGAGAGGGCATTTGGAGGGTTGCAAAGTCAGGTTCGGAAATTTTCTTAAAAAGCTACTACATGTTAATAACTAAGATATATCATTTTAACAATTTAAATTCAACCTGTTTTGTACATAGTCTAAACTGTACATTTTTGTTATTCATGCTCTACCATTGCTTTTTACCAGCTCTGATGTTTAACTCTCTATAACCAGATTGAAAGTTGCTTCCCAGAGGGATACAGTGAATTCAATTGGATTCAAGACCCATTCTTGTATTTTGAAAGTTCTAACATGTTCTCAGTAAAACTAAATGAGCAATTGTGTGATATCATCTGTGATGCTGGGATTAAAACTAAATTTTTAGTAAATTATTTTGTATAGTTAGTGATAACAAGAGACATGTCATGGACAACAAAATCCATAAACTTTTAGATTCTGACTTAACAAAGTTCTGGATATCTTTAAAAGATGAATATCCTGAACTTTCGGAGTTGCTTATCCCATTCCCCACCTCATTCTTGAGTGAAATGGGATTTTCATCTCAAGTGAAAAGCAAGCACAGAAATAGACTTGACGCACACTCAGATTTATGACTTAATTTAACCACTCTTGAATCCAACATACCCCAGCTTTTGCAGAAAAAGCAGCCCCAACTGTCACATTAGTAACTAATGATTAGTTAGGCAAGTAAAAACTCTTTTGTTTTCAACTTCAGCATGTGTTTATTAGAGCAAATTAGTCTTTTGAATTACATATTTGCTTTTTGCTTTTCTATAATTAAGTGTATATATAATTTGTTTAAGCATAAAAGAAGGCTTAAAGTTCTCAGTGTTACCAAAAATATGATTATAAAGTGGGTGCACACCCCTACAAGTAGTTCTGCCATGCACACCCCTACAAGTCTAATTAATTTTAAAAATCTAAAAGGTTAAGTTAGATAATTAAACGTAGACACAACCTCCCAAAATCGTCTCTGTACCGTAATTATGTGCGATAAATGGAAACTAATTTCTGTACTTCCAATAAGTACACCCTTTTAATAAAATATTTGCCAATAAACCCCAATAAAATATGCACCAATAACGAAGCCTACTATCTAACTTATCTAAGTTAGATAATTAAACGTTGACACAACCTCCCAAAATCGTCTCTGTACCGTAATTATGTGCGATACATGGAAACTAATTTCTGTACTTCCAATAAATACACCCTTTTAATAAAATATGTGCCAATAAACCCCAATAAAATATGCATCAATAACGAAGCCTACTATCTAAGTTAGATAATTAAACGTAGACACAACCTCCCAAAATCGTCTCTGTACCGTAATTATGTGCGATAAATGGAAACTAATTTCTGTACTTCCAATAAATACACCTTTTAATAAAATATGTACCAATAAACTCCAATAAAATATGTACGAATAACGTAGCCTACTAGGTTATACGTTCTAAATTGGAAGTACCGATAGGTTTTAATTCGAATACATACAGCCTTTAATGTATATACAGCCTTTTATCCATACAATAAATACAGCCTTCGAATGTACACTAACAAAGGAAATTTTTGTTAAATCTAATTAATTTTAAAAATCTAAAAGGTTAAGTTACATTGTTAAACGTAGACACAACCTCCAAAAATCATCTGTGTTCCGTAATTATGTGCAATAAATGGAAACTAATTCCTGTACTTCCAATAAATACACCTTTTAATAAAATATATGCCAATAATCTGAATTCAAATTAAATAAAGAAAAAAGGAATTGTGTGTGTGTGTGTGTGTGTGTGTGTGTGTGTGTGTGTGTGTGTGTGTGTACTTTTTCTGTGGTTGAGGCTGAAGATAGAAGTAGTTTCTGTAGAAATATTTCATTTCTAAAACGATTTTAAATATAAATCTTAAAACATGGAAGTCATGTATAGTTCTCCACACGGATATTTTCATTATTTGCATCAAATAGTATTATTGTTTAATACACATTCTATCCAGATCAAATTATGTGTATACAGTTCTGGAAAAATTAGAAATAAAATTTTTTTTGTTTATTTTAAACTGTATTATGTTTGGAAGTATCCCAAAGTAAATTTAACTTTAATCATGTCAATCAAAATAGGCCAGTCGTTTTTCAAGGCTAGGAGAAGCCTTGAAATGTTTGGAGCATCACTAGGTCATGATGGATCAAATCATCAAACTTCAGTTTCTGTGAAAAACTGGCAGATTTGAGTAGTCAGTTGATAAAGGATGGTATTGTAAAAGCACCAATTCTTTCAGAATTATTTTATAACCCTGTCAGTCTGCAAATAACTACCACTCCTTTAGATCATCAGCAGATTTAAACTTTTCTTATTTGTGCTAGGAATGTATCATGTAAAACTGCTGGAAGTATGGTATACAAAGTTTCTATTATCCTTTTCAAGGTTGATGACCAAAACAAAAAGTACTACTTATAATTCATCATTGTAGCAGTTACACAGCAGTATACTAAACATCTCTTGGTTAATACCTGTACTCTAGTCAGGTAGCACACAATGAATCATTCAAAACAAGTACAATTCAGTGTCAATGTCTAGTGTTTATGTGTCACTGCTACCCATAGTGAATCATTTGTATTGTACATAACAAATAGTATTCTGACTGTACACGTTTTTCATTTGACAAGAATTTTATACTTAGGCAAACTCTTTTAATGGTGTAACCTTCTGTAATATGTGACAAACAAGTATTCATAAAATTAATATATTTGTGTCAAATTGTGTTTTATTTATTTCCAACAAAATCTGTTTTGTGGACATAACTTTATGTCCAATACAATTATTATGTTATTTCTTTTTAGTATCCCTTATAGATTTGCGTGATTAAAACTTTTAATACTAAAACTTTGTTTCAGCTGATAACCATGCTTTGTTGAGATTATTAACGAAAAGTTTTGCTCATTCAGTGATGTGGCATCTTCAGTGATAAAGTTGAGTCTCATCGTGGTAAAACTACTGAAGACTTCATAGAATTGTAAAATTAATGAAAATAATATTCTTACAACCAGTGACAAGAATTATGAACTTAAAACAGTGGAATGAATTATTGAATACCAGATACTCTCAATTGCTAAAACAAACACACTTATATTACAACAGTTCTCTTTATCCAGGACACATTGTATAGCCTACAAACAGTAATAAAAAAATCAAAATAGTTTACAACACAAATAAACAATTGATCATTTGTCACTTTCATTAAAAACTGCTGTCTAATATCATCCTATATTAATGCACAACCTATTACACCAACTTTCTAAAACTCAGCTGGTTCCAGATGAATGCCAAGAGTGTGGCTCTAGAATATTCTGCAGTGCTGCTGATTAACAGTATGTGATCAGCATCACATAGAGTACTACACATATAAGCTATCTAATTGACTTGGTATTACAATATTAGTAAAATGTGCTTGTTAAGCAAATAGAGTGTTGTTACTCCTGAAAATCCCATTTCACTAAGAGCATTTTAGAAGTCTGGGTTATCTTTTATGTTTCACTCCACAAACATGCCTTTAGTTCAGCATTTCTTAACCTATTGGGCATGAGCCACTGCTGGGTCCCGAGAGGGCATTTGGAGGGTTGCAAAGTCAGGTTCGGAAATTTTCTTAAAAAGCTACTACATGTAAATAACTAAGATATATCATTTTAACAATTTAAATTCAACCTGTTTTGTACATAGTCTAAACTGTACATTTTTGTTATTCATGCTCTACCATTGCTTTTTACCAGCTCTGATGTTTAACTCTCTATAACCAGATTGAAAGTTGCTTCCCAGAGGGATACAGTGAATTCAATTGGATTCAAGACTCATTCTTGTATTTTGAAAGTTCTAACATGTTCTCAGTAAAACTAAATGAGCAATTGTGTGATATCATCTGTGATGCTGGGATTAAAACTAAATTTTTAGTAAATTATTTTGTATAGTTAGTGATAACATGAGACATGTCATGGACAACAAAATCCATAAACTTTTAGATTCTGACTTAACAAAGTTCTGGATATCTTTAAGAGATGAATATCCTGAACTTTCGGAGTTGGTTATCCCATTCCCCACCTCATTCTTGAGTGAAATGGGATTTTCATCTCAAGTGAAAAGCAAGCACAGAAATAGCCTTGACGCACACTCAGATTTATGACTTAATTTAACCACTCTTGAATCCAACATACCCCAGCTTTTGCAGAAAAAGCAGCCCCAACTGTCACATTAGTAACTAATGATTAGTTAGGCAAGTAAAAACTCTTTTGTTTTCAACTTCAGCATGTGTTTATTAGAGCAAATTAGTCTTTTGAATTACATATTTGCTTTTTGCTTTTCTATAATTAAGTGTATATATAATTTGTTTAAGCATAAAAGAAGGCTTAAAGTTCTCAGTGTTACCAAAAATATGATTATAAAGTGGGTGCACACCCCTACAAGTAGTTCTGCCATGCACACCCCTACAAGTCTAATTAATTTTAAAAATCTAAAAGGTTAAGTTAGATAATTAAACGTAGACACAACCTCCCAAAATCGTCTCTGTACCGTAATTATGTGCGATAAATGGAAACTAATTTCTGTACTTCCAATAAGTACACCCTTTTAATAAAATATTTGCCAATAAACCCCAATAAAATATGCACCAATAACGAAGCCTACTATCTAACTTATCTAAGTTAGATAATTAAACGTTGACACAACCTCCCAAAATCGTCTCTGTACCGTAATTATGTGCGATACATGGAAACTAATTTCTGTACTTCCAATAAATACACCCTTTTAATAAAATATGTGCCAATAAACCCCAATAAAATATGCATCAATAACGAAGCCTACTATCTAAGTTAGATAATTAAACGTAGACACAACCTCCCAAAATCGTCTCTGTACCGTAATTATGTGCGATAAATGGAAACTAATTTCTGTACTTCCAATAAATACACCTTTTAATAAAATATGTACCAATAAACTCCAATAAAATATGTACGAATAACGTAGCCTACTAGGTTATACGTTCTAAATTGGAAGTACCGATAGGTTTTAATTCGAATACATACAGCCTTTAATGTATATACAGCCTTTTATCCATACAATAAATACAGCCTTCGAATGTACACTAACAAAGGAAATTTTTGTTAAATCTAATTAATTTTAAAAATCTAAAAGGTTAAGTTACATTGTTAAACGTAGACACAACCTCCAAAAATCATCTGTGTTCCGTAATTATGTGCAATAAATGGAAACTAATTCCTGTACTTCCAATAAATACACCTTTTAATAAAATATATGCCAATAATCTGAATTCAAATTAAATAAAGAAAAAAGGAATTGTGTGTGTGTGTGTGTGTGTGTGTGTGTGTGTGTGTGTGTGTGTGTGTGTGTGTGTGTGTGTGTGTGTACTTTTTCTGTGGTTGAGGCTGAAGATAGAAGTAGTTTCTGTAGAAATGTTTCATTTCTAAAACGATTTTAAATATAAATCTTAAAACATGGAAGTCATGTATAGTTCTCCACACGGATATTTTCATTATTTGCATCAAATAGTATTATTGTTTAATACACATTCTATCCAGATCAAATTATGTGTATACAGTTCTGGAAAAATTAGAAATAAAATTTTTTTTGTTTATTTTAAACTGTATTATGTTTGGAAGTATCCCAAAGTAAATTTAACTTTAATCATGTCAATCAAAATAGGCCAGTCGTTTTTCAAGGCTAGGAGAAGCCTTGAAATGTTTGGAGCATCACTAGGTCATGATGGATCAAATCATCAAACTTCAGTTTCTGTGAAAAACTGGCAGATTTGAGTAGTCAGTTGATAAAGGATGGTATTGTAAAAGCACCAATTCTTTCAGAATTATTTTATAACCCTGTCAGTCTGCAAATAACTACCACTCCTTTAGATCATCAGCAGATTTAAACTTTTCTTATTTGTGCTAGGAATGTATCATGTAAAACTGCTGGAAGTATGGTATACAAAGTTTCTATTATCCTTTTCAAGGTTGATGACCAAAACAAAAAGTACTACTTATAATTCATCATTGTAGCAGTTACACAGCAGTATACTAAACATCTCTTGGTTAATACCTGTACTCTAGTCAGGTAGCACACAATGAATCATTCAAAACAAGTACAATTCAGTGTCAATGTCTAGTGTTTATGTGTCACTGCTACCCATAGTGAATCATTTGTATTGTACATAACAAATAGTATTCTGACTGTACACGTTTTTCATTTGACAAGAATTTTATACTTAGGCAAACTCTTTTAATGGTGTAACCTTCTGTAATATGTGACAAACAAGTATTCATAAAATTAATATATTTGTGTCAAATTGTGTTTTATTTATTTCCAACAAAATCTGTTTTGTGGACATAACTTTATGTCCAATACAATTATTATGTTATTTCTTTTTAGTATCCCTTATAGATTTGCGTGATTAAAACTTTTAATACTAAAACTTTGTTTCAGCTGATAACCATGCTTTGTTGAGATTATTAACGAAAAGTTTTGCTCATTCAGTGATGTGGCATCTTCAGTGATAAAGTTGAGTCTCATCGTGGTAAAACTACTGAAGACTTCATAGAATTGTAAAATTAATGAAAATAATATTCTTACAACCAGTGACAAGAATTATGAACTTAAAACAGTGGAATGAATTATTGAATACCAGATACTCTCAATTGCTAAAACAAACACACTTATATTACAACAGTTCTCTTTATCCAGGACACATTGTATAGCCTACAAACAGTAATAAAAAAATCAAAATAGTTTACAACACAAATAAACAATTGATCATTTGTCACTTTCATTAAAAACTGCTGTCTAATATCATCCTATATTAATGCACAACCTATTACACCAACTTTCTAAAACTCAGCTGGTTCCAGATGAATGCCAAGAGTGTGGCTCTAGAATATTCTGCAGTGCTGCTGATTAACAGTATGTGATCAGCATCACATAGAGTACTACACATATAAGCTATCTAATTGACTTGGTATTACAATATTAGTAAAATGTGCTTGTTAAGCAAATAGAGTGTTGTTACTCCTGAAAATCCCATTTCACTAAGAGCATTTTAGAAGTCTGGGTTATCTTTTATGTTTCACTCCACAAACATGCCTTTAGTTCAGCATTTCTTAACCTATTGGGCATGAGCCACTGCTGGGTCCCGAGAGGGCATTTGGAGGGTTGCAAAGTCAGGTTCGGAAATTTTCTTAAAAAGCTACTACATGTAAATAACTAAGATATATCATTTTAACAATTTAAATTCAACCTGTTTTGTACATAGTCTAAACTGTACATTTTTGTTATTCATGCTCTACCATTGCTTTTTACCAGCTCTGATGTTTAACTCTCTATAACCAGATTGAAAGTTGCTTCCCAGAGGGATACAGTGAATTCAATTGGATTCAAGACTCATTCTTGTATTTTGAAAGTTCTAACATGTTCTCAGTAAAACTAAATGAGCAATTGTGTGATATCATCTGTGATGCTGGGATTAAAACTAAATTTTTAGTAAATTATTTTGTATAGTTAGTGATAACATGAGACATGTCATGGACAACAAAATCCATAAACTTTTAGATTCTGACTTAACAAAGTTCTGGATATCTTTAAGAGATGAATATCCTGAACTTTCGGAGTTGGTTATCCCATTCCCCACCTCATTCTTGAGTGAAATGGGATTTTCATCTCAAGTGAAAAGCAAGCACAGAAATAGCCTTGACGCACACTCAGATTTATGACTTAATTTAACCACTCTTGAATCCAACATACCCCAGCTTTTGCAGAAAAAGCAGCCCCAACTGTCACATTAGTAACTAATGATTAGTTAGGCAAGTAAAAACTCTTTTGTTTTCAACTTCAGCATGTGTTTATTAGAGCAAATTAGTCTTTTGAATTACATATTTGCTTTTTGCTTTTCTATAATTAAGTGTATATATAATTTGTTTAAGCATAAAAGAAGGCTTAAAGTTCTCAGTGTTACCAAAAATATGATTATAAAGTGGGTGCACACCCCTACAAGTAGTTCTGCCATGCACACCCCTACAAGTCTAATTAATTTTAAAAATCTAAAAGGTTAAGTTAGATAATTAAACGTAGACACAACCTCCCAAAATCGTCTCTGTACCGTAATTATGTGCGATAAATGGAAACTAATTTCTGTACTTCCAATAAGTACACCCTTTTAATAAAATATTTGCCAATAAACCCCAATAAAATATGCACCAATAACGAAGCCTACTATCTAACTTATCTAAGTTAGATAATTAAACGTTGACACAACCTCCCAAAATCGTCTCTGTACCGTAATTATGTGCGATACATGGAAACTAATTTCTGTACTTCCAATAAATACACCCTTTTAATAAAATATGTGCCAATAAACCCCAATAAAATATGCATCAATAACGAAGCCTACTATCTAAGTTAGATAATTAAACGTAGACACAACCTCCCAAAATCGTCTCTGTACCGTAATTATGTGCGATAAATGGAAACTAATTTCTGTACTTCCAATAAATACACCTTTTAATAAAATATGTACCAATAAACTCCAATAAAATATGTACGAATAACGTAGCCTACTAGGTTATACGTTCTAAATTGGAAGTACCGATAGGTTTTAATTCGAATACATACAGCCTTTAATGTATATACAGCCTTTTATCCATACAATAAATACAGCCTTCGAATGTACACTAACAAAGGAAATTTTTGTTAAATCTAATTAATTTTAAAAATCTAAAAGGTTAAGTTACATTGTTAAACGTAGACACAACCTCCAAAAATCATCTGTGTTCCGTAATTATGTGCAATAAATGGAAACTAATTCCTGTACTTCCAATAAATACACCTTTTAATAAAATATATGCCAATAATCTGAATTCAAATTAAATAAAGAAAAAAGGAATTGTGTGTGTGTGTGTGTGTGTGTGTGTGTGTGTGTGTGTGTGTGTGTGTGTGTGTGTGTGTGTGTGTGTACTTTTTCTGTGGTTGAGGCTGAAGATAGAAGTAGTTTCTGTAGAAATGTTTCATTTCTAAAACGATTTTAAATATAAATCTTAAAACATGGAAGTCATGTATAGTTCTCCACACGGATATTTTCATTATTTGCATCAAATAGTATTATTGTTTAATACACATTCTATCCAGATCAAATTATGTGTATACAGTTCTGGAAAAATTAGAAATAAAATTTTTTTTGTTTATTTTAAACTGTATTATGTTTGGAAGTATCCCAAAGTAAATTTAACTTTAATCATGTCAATCAAAATAGGCCAGTCGTTTTTCAAGGCTAGGAGAAGCCTTGAAATGTTTGGAGCATCACTAGGTCATGATGGATCAAATCATCAAACTTCAGTTTCTGTGAAAAACTGGCAGATTTGAGTAGTCAGTTGATAAAGGATGGTATTGTAAAAGCACCAATTCTTTCAGAATTATTTTATAACCCTGTCAGTCTGCAAATAACTACCACTCCTTTAGATCATCAGCAGATTTAAACTTTTCTTATTTGTGCTAGGAATGTATCATGTAAAACTGCTGGAAGTATGGTATACAAAGTTTCTATTATCCTTTTCAAGGTTGATGACCAAAACAAAAAGTACTACTTATAATTCATCATTGTAGCAGTTACACAGCAGTATACTAAACATCTCTTGGTTAATACCTGTACTCTAGTCAGGTAGCACACAATGAATCATTCAAAACAAGTACAATTCAGTGTCAATGTCTAGTGTTTATGTGTCACTGCTACCCATAGTGAATCATTTGTATTGTACATAACAAATAGTATTCTGACTGTACACGTTTTTCATTTGACAAGAATTTTATACTTAGGCAAACTCTTTTAATGGTGTAACCTTCTGTAATATGTGACAAACAAGTATTCATAAAATTAATATATTTGTGTCAAATTGTGTTTTATTTATTTCCAACAAAATCTGTTTTGTGGACATAACTTTATGTCCAATACAATTATTATGTTATTTCTTTTTAGTATCCCTTATAGATTTGCGTGATTAAAACTTTTAATACTAAAACTTTGTTTCAGCTGATAACCATGCTTTGTTGAGATTATTAACGAAAAGTTTTGCTCATTCAGTGATGTGGCATCTTCAGTGATAAAGTTGAGTCTCATCGTGGTAAAACTACTGAAGACTTCATAGAATTGTAAAATTAATGAAAATAATATTCTTACAACCAGTGACAAGAATTATGAACTTAAAACAGTGGAATGAATTATTGAATACCAGATACTCTCAATTGCTAAAACAAACACACTTATATTACAACAGTTCTCTTTATCCAGGACACATTGTATAGCCTACAAACAGTAATAAAAAAATCAAAATAGTTTACAACACAAATAAACAATTGATCATTTGTCACTTTCATTAAAAACTGCTGTCTAATATCATCCTATATTAATGCACAACCTATTACACCAACTTTCTAAAACTCAGCTGGTTCCAGATGAATGCCAAGAGTGTGGCTCTAGAATATTCTGCAGTGCTGCTGATTAACAGTATGTGATCAGCATCACATAGAGTACTACACATATAAGCTATCTAATTGACTTGGTATTACAATATTAGTAAAATGTGCTTGTTAAGCAAATAGAGTGTTGTTACTCCTGAAAATCCCATTTCACTAAGAGCATTTTAGAAGTCTGGGTTATCTTTTATGTTTCACTCCACAAACATGCCTTTAGTTCAGCATTTCTTAACCTATTGGGCATGAGCCACTGCTGGGTCCCGAGAGGGCATTTGGAGGGTTGCAAAGTCAGGTTCGGAAATTTTCTTAAAAAGCTACTACATGTAAATAACTAAGATATATCATTTTAACAATTTAAATTCAACCTGTTTTGTACATAGTCTAAACTGTACATTTTTGTTATTCATGCTCTACCATTGCTTTTTACCAGCTCTGATGTTTAACTCTCTATAACCAGATTGAAAGTTGCTTCCCAGAGGGATACAGTGAATTCAATTGGATTCAAGACTCATTCTTGTATTTTGAAAGTTCTAACATGTTCTCAGTAAAACTAAATGAGCAATTGTGTGATATCATCTGTGATGCTGGGATTAAAACTAAATTTTTAGTAAATTATTTTGTATAGTTAGTGATAACATGAGACATGTCATGGACAACAAAATCCATAAACTTTTAGATTCTGACTTAACAAAGTTCTGGATATCTTTAAGAGATGAATATCCTGAACTTTCGGAGTTGGTTATCCCATTCCCCACCTCATTCTTGAGTGAAATGGGATTTTCATCTCAAGTGAAAAGCAAGCACAGAAATAGCCTTGACGCACACTCAGATTTATGACTTAATTTAACCACTCTTGAATCCAACATACCCCAGCTTTTGCAGAAAAAGCAGCCCCAACTGTCACATTAGTAACTAATGATTAGTTAGGCAAGTAAAAACTCTTTTGTTTTCAACTTCAGCATGTGTTTATTAGAGCAAATTAGTCTTTTGAATTACATATTTGCTTTTTGCTTTTCTATAATTAAGTGTATATATAATTTGTTTAAGCATAAAAGAAGGCTTAAAGTTCTCAGTGTTACCAAAAATATGATTATAAAGTGGGTGCACACCCCTACAAGTAGTTCTGCCATGCACACCCCTACAAGTCTAATTAATTTTAAAAATCTAAAAGGTTAAGTTAGATAATTAAACGTAGACACAACCTCCCAAAATCGTCTCTGTACCGTAATTATGTGCGATAAATGGAAACTAATTTCTGTACTTCCAATAAGTACACCCTTTTAATAAAATATTTGCCAATAAACCCCAATAAAATATGCACCAATAACGAAGCCTACTATCTAACTTATCTAAGTTAGATAATTAAACGTTGACACAACCTCCCAAAATCGTCTCTGTACCGTAATTATGTGCGATACATGGAAACTAATTTCTGTACTTCCAATAAATACACCCTTTTAATAAAATATGTGCCAATAAACCCCAATAAAATATGCATCAATAACGAAGCCTACTATCTAAGTTAGATAATTAAACGTAGACACAACCTCCCAAAATCGTCTCTGTACCGTAATTATGTGCGATAAATGGAAACTAATTTCTGTACTTCCAATAAATACACCTTTTAATAAAATATGTACCAATAAACTCCAATAAAATATGTACGAATAACGTAGCCTACTAGGTTATACGTTCTAAATTGGAAGTACCGATAGGTTTTAATTCGAATACATACAGCCTTTAATGTATATACAGCCTTTTATCCATACAATAAATACAGCCTTCGAATGTACACTAACAAAGGAAATTTTTGTTAAATCTAATTAATTTTAAAAATCTAAAAGGTTAAGTTACATTGTTAAACGTAGACACAACCTCCAAAAATCATCTGTGTTCCGTAATTATGTGCAATAAATGGAAACTAATTCCTGTACTTCCAATAAATACACCTTTTAATAAAATATATGCCAATAATCTGAATTCAAATTAAATAAAGAAAAAAGGAATTGTGTGTGTGTGTGTGTGTGTGTGTGTGTGTGTGTGTGTGTGTATGTGTGTGTGTGTGTGTGTGTGTGTGTACTTTTTCTGTGGTTGAGGCTGAAGATAGAAGTAGTTTCTGTAGAAATATTTCATTTCTAAAACGATTTTAAATATAAATCTTAAAACATGGAAGTCATGTATAGTTCTCCACACGGATATTTTCATTATTTGCATCAAATAGTATTATTGTTTAATACACATTCTATCCAGATCAAATTATGTCTATACAGTTCTGGAAAAATTAGAAATAAAATTTTTTTTGTTTATTTTAAACTGTATTATGTTTGGAAGTATCCCAAAGTAAATTTAACTTTAATCATGTCAATCAAAATAAGCCAGTCGTTTTTTAAGGCTAGGAGAAGCCTTGAAATGTTTGGAGCATCACTAGGTCATGATGGATCAAATCATCAAACTTCAGTTTCTGTGAAAAACTGGCAGATTTGAGTAGTCAGTTGATAAAGGATGGTATTGTAAAAGCACCAATTCTTTCAGAATTATTTTATAACCCTGTCAGTCTGCAAATAACTACCACTCCTTTAGATCATCAGCAGATTTAAACTTTTCTTATTTGTGCTAGGAATGTATCATGTAAAACTGCTGGAAGTATGGTATACAAAGTTTCTATTATCCTTTTCAAGGTTGATGACCAAAACAAAAAGTACTACTTATAATTCATCATTGTAGCAGTTACACAGCAGTATACTAAACATCTCTTGGTTAATACCTGTACTCTAGTCAGGTAGCACACAATGAATCATTCAAAACAAGTACAATTCAGTGTCAATGTCTAGTGTTTATGTGTCACTGCTACCCATAGTGAATCATTTGTATTGTACATAACAAATAGTATTCTGACTGTACACGTTTTTCATTTGACAAGAATTTTATACTTAGGCAAACTCATTTAATGGTGTAACCTTCTGTAATATGTGCCAAACAAGTATTCATAAAATTAATATATTTGTGTCAAATTGTGTTTTATTTATTTCCAACAAAATCTGTTTTGTGGACATAACTTTATGTCCAATACAATTATTATGTTATTTCTTTTTAGTATCCCTTATAGATTTGCGTGATTAAAACTTTTAATACTAAAACTTTGTTTCAGCTGATAACCATGCTTTGTTGAGATTATTAACGAAAAGTTTTGCTCATTCAGTGATGTGGCATCTTCAGTGATAAAGTTGAGTCTCATCGTGGTAAAACTACTGAAGACTTCATAGAATTGGAAAATTAATGAAAATAATATTCTTACAACCAGTGACAAGAATTATGAACTTAAAACAGTGGAATGAATTATTGAATACCAGATACTCTCAATTGCTAAAACAAACACACTTATATTACAACAGTTCTCTTTACCCAGGACACATTGTATAGCCTACAAACAGTAATAAAAAAATCAAAATAGTTTACAACACAAATAAACAATTGATCATTTGTCACTTTCATTAAAAACTGCTGTCTAATATCATCCTATATTAATGCACAACCTATTACACCAACTTTCTAAAACTCAGCTGGTTCCAGATGAATGCCAAGAGTGTGGCTCTAGAATATTCTGCAGTGCTGCTGATTAACAGTATGTGATCAGCATCACATAGAGTACTACACATATAAACTATCTAATTGACTTGGTATTACAATATTAGTAAAATGTGCTTGTTAAGCAAATAGTGTGTTGTTACTCCTGAAAATCCCATTTCACTAAGAGCATTTTTGAAGTCTGGGTTATCTTTTATGTTTCACTCCACAAACATGCCTTTAGTTCAGCATTTCTTAACCTATTGGGCATGAGCCACTGCTGGGTCCCGAGAGGGCATTTGGAGGGTTGCAAAGTCAGGTTCGGAAATTTTCTTAAAAAGCTACTACATGTAAATAACTAAGATATATCATTTTAACAATTTAAATTCAACCTGTTTTGTACATAGTCTAAACTGTACATTTTTGTTATTCATGCTCTACCATTGCTTTTTACCAGCTCTGATGTTTAACTCTCTATAACCAGATTGAAAGTTGCTTCCCAGAGGGATACAGTGAATTCAATTGGATTCAAGACCCATTCTTGTATTTTGAAAGTTCTAACATGTTCTCAGTAAAACTAAATGAGCAATTGTGTGATATCATCTGTGATGCTGGGATTAAAACTAAATTTTTAGTAAATTATTTTGTATAGTTAGTGATAACATGAGACATGTCATGGACAACAAAATCCATAAACTTTTAGATTCTGACTTAACAAAGTTCTGGATATCTTTAAGAGATGAATATCCTGAACTTTCGGAGTTGCTTATCCCATTCCCCACCTTATTCTTGAGTGAAATGGGATTTTCATCTCAAGTGAAAAGCAAGCACAGAAATAGACTTGACGCACACTCAGATTTATGACTTAATTTAACCACTCTTGAATCCAACATACCCCAGCTTTTGCAGAAAAAGCAGCCCCAACTGTCACATTAGTAACTAATGATTAGTTAGGCAAGTAAAAACTCTTTTGTTTTCAACTTCAGCATGTGTTTATTAGAGCAAATTAGTCTTTTGAATTACATATTTGCTTTTTGCTTTTCTATAATTAAGTGTATATATAATTTGTTTAGGCATAAAAGAAGGCTTAAAGTTCTCAGTGTTACCAATAATATGATTATAAAGTGGGTGCACACCCCTACAAGTAGTTCTGCCATGCACACCCCTACAAGTCTAATTAATTTTAAAAATCTAAAAGGTTAAGTTAGATAATTAAACGTAGACACAACCTCCCAAAATCGTCTCTGTACCGTAATTATGTGCGATAAATGGAAACTAATTTCTGTACTTCCAATAAGTACACCCTTTTAATAAAATATTTGCCAATAAACCCCAATAAAATATGCACCAATAACGAAGCCTACTATCTAACTTATCTAAGTTAGATAATTAAACGTTGACACAACCTCCCAAAATCGTCTCTGTACTGTAATTATGTGCGATACATGGAAACTAATTTCTGTACTTCCAATAAATACACCCTTTTAATAAAATATGTGCCAATAAACCCCAATAAAATATGCATCAATAACGAAGCCTACTATCTAAGTTAGATAATTAAACGTAGACACAACCTCCCAAAATCGTCTCTGTACCGTAATTATGTGCGATAAATGGAAACTAATTTCTGTACTTCCAATAAATACACCCTTTTAATAAAATATGTACCAATAAACTCCAATAAAATATGTACGAATAACGTAGCCTACTAGGTTATACGTTCTAAATTGGAAGTACCGATAAGTTTTAATTCGAATACATACAGCCTTTAATGTATATACAGCCTTTTATCCATACAATAAATACAGCCTTTGAATGTACACTAACAAAGGAAATTTTTGTTAAATCTAATTAATTTTAAAAATCTAAAAGGTTAAGTTACATTGTTAAACGTAGACACAACCTCCAAAAATCATCTGTGTTCCGTAATTATGTGCAATAAATGGAAACTAATTCCTGTACTTCCAATAAATACACCTTTTAATAAAATATATGCCAATACTCTGAATTCAAATTAAATAAAGAAAAAAGGAATTGTGTGTGTGTGTGTGTGTGTGTATTTTTTCTGTGGTTGAGGCTGAAGATAGAAGTAGTTTCTGTAGAAATATTTCATTTCTAAAACGATTTTAAATATAAATCTTAAAACATGGAAGTCATGTATAGTTCTCCACACGGATATTTTCATTATTTGCATCAAATAGTATTATTGTTTAATACACATTCTATCCAGATCAAATTATGTCTATACAGTTCTGGAAAAATTAGAAATAAAATTTTTTTTTGTTTATTTTAAACTGTATTATGTTTGGAAGTATCCCAAAGTAAATTTAACTTTAATCATGTCAATCAAAATAGGCCAGTCGTTTTTTAAGGCTAGGAGAAGCCTTGAAATGTTTGGAGCATCACTAGGTCATGATGGATCAAATCATCAAACTTCAGTTTCTGTGAAAAACTGGCAGATTTGAGTAGTCAGTTGATAAAGGATGGTATTGTAAATGCACCAATTCTTTCAGAATTATTTTATAACCCTGTCAGTCTGCAAATAACTACCACTCCTTTAGATCATCAGCAGATTTAAACTTTTCTTATTTGTGCTAGGAATGTATCATGTAAAACTGCTGGAAGTATGGTATACAAAGTTTCTATTATCCTTTTCAAGGTTGATGACCAAAACAAAAAGTACTACTTATAATTCATCATTGCAGCAGTTACACAGCAGTATACTAAACATCTCTTGGTTAATACCTGTACTCTAGTCAGGTAGCACACAATGAATCATTCAAAACAAGTACAATTCAGTGTCAATGTCTAGTGTTTATGTGTCACTGCTACCCATAGTGAATCATTTGTATTGTACATAACAAATAGTATTCTGACTGTACACGTTTTTCATTTGACAAGAATTTTATACTTAGGCAAACTCATTTAATGGTGTAACCTTCTGTAATATGTGCCAAACAAGTATTCATAAAATTAATATATTTGTGTCAAATTGTGTTTTATTTATTTCCAACAAAATCTGTTTTGTGGACATAACTTTATGTCCAATACAATTATTATGTTATTTCTTTTTAGTATCCCTTATAGATTTGCGTGATTAAAACTTTTAATACTAAAACTTTGTTTCAGCTGATAACCATGCTTTGTTGAGATTATTAACGAAAAGTTTTGCTCATTCAGTGATGTGGCATCTTCAGTGATAAAGTTGAGTCTCATCGTGGTAAAACTACTGAAGACTTCATAGAATTGTAAAATTAATGAAAATAATATTCTTACAACCAGTGACAAGAATTATGAACTTAAAACAGTGGAATGAATTATTGAATACCAGATACTCTCAATTGCTAAAACAAACACACTTATATTACAACAGTTCTCTTTATCCAGGACACATTGTATAGCCTACAAACAGTAATAAAAAAATCAAAATAGTTTACAACACAAATAAACAATTGATCATTTGTCACTTTCATTAAAAACTGCTGTCTAATATCATCCTATATTAATGCACAACCTATTACACCAACTTTCTAAAACTCAGCTGGTTCCAGATGAATGCCAAGAGTGTGGCTCTAGAATATTCTGCAGTGCTGCTGATTAACAGTATGTGATCAGCATCACATAGAGTACTACACATATAAGCTATCTAATTGACTTGGTATTACAATATTAGTAAAATGTGCTTGTTAAGCAAATAGAGTGTTGTTACTCCTGAAAATCCCATTTCACTAAGAGCATTTTAGAAGTCTGGGTTATCTTTTATGTTTCACTCCACAAACATGCCTTTAGTTCAGCACTTCTTAACCTATTGGTCATGAGCCACTGCTGGGTCCCGAGAGGGCATTTGGAGGGTTGCAAAGTCAGGTTCGGAAATTTATTTACTCCCTCTTAAAACGCTACTACATATAAATAACTAAGATATTTCATTTTAACAATTTAAATTCAACCTGTTTTGTACATAGTCTAAACTGTACATTTTTGTTATTCATGCTCTACCATTGCTTTTTACCAGCTCTGATGTTTAACTCTCTATAACCAGATTGAAAGTTGCTTCCCAGAGGGATACAGTGAATTCAATTGGATTCAAGACCCATTCTTGTATTTTGAAAGTTCTAACATGTTCTCAGTAAAACTAAATGAGCAATTGTGTGATATCATCTGTGATGCTGGGATTAAAACTAAATTTTTAGTAAATTATTTTGTATAGTTAGTGATAACATGAGACATGTCATGGACAACAAAATCCATAAACTTTTAGATTCTGACTTAACAAAGTTCTGGATATCTTTAAGAGATGAATATCCTGAACTTTCGGAGTTGCTTATCCCATTCCCCACCTCATTCTTGAGTGAAAGGGGATTTTCATCTCAAGTGAAAAGCAAGCACAGAAATAGACTTGACGCACACTCAGATTTATGACTTAATTTAACCACTCTTGAATCCAACATACCCCAGCTTTTGCAGAAAAAGCAGCCCCAACTGTCACATTAGTAACTAATGATTAGTTAGGCAAGTAAAAACTCTTTTGTTTTCAACTTCAGCATGTGTTTATTAGAGCAAATTAGTCTTTTGAATTACATATTTGCTTTTTGCTTTTCTATAATTAAGTGTATATATAATTTGTTTAAGCATAAAAGAAGGCTTAAAGTTCTCAGTGTTACCAAAAATATGATTATAAAGTGGGTGCACACCCCTACAAGTAGTTCTTCCATGCACACCCCTACAAGTCTAATTAATTTTAAAAATCTAAAAGGTTAAGTTAGATAATTAAACGTAGACACAACCTCCCAAAATCGTCTCTGTACCGTAATTATGTGCGATAAATGGATACTAATTTCTGTACTTCCAATAAGTACACCCTTTTAATAAAATATTTGCCAATAAACCCCAATAAAATATGCACCAATAACGAAGCCTACTATCTAACTTATCTAAGTTAGATAATTAAACGTTGACACAACCTCCCAAAATCGTCTCTGTACTGTAATTATGTGCGATACATGGAAACTAATTTCTGTACTTCCAATAAATACACCCTTTTAATAAAATATGTGCCAATAAACCCCAATAAAATATGCATCAATAACGAAGCCTACTATCTAAGTTAGATAATTAAACGTAGACACAACCTCCCAAAATCGTCTCTGTACCGTAATTATGTGCGATAAATGGAAACTAATTTCTGTACTTCCAATAAATACACCCTTTTAATAAAATATGTACCAATAAACTCCAATAAAATATGTATGAATAACGTAGCCTACTAGGTTATACGTTCTAAATTGGAAGTACCGATAGGTTTTAATTCGAATACATACAGCCTTTAATGTATATACAGCCTTTTATCCATACAATAAATACAGCCTTCGAATGTACACTAACAAAGGAAATTTTTGTTAAATCTAATTAATTTTAAAAATCTAAAAGGTTAAGTTACATTGTTAAACGTAGACACAACCTCCAAAAATCATCTGTGTTCCGTAATTATGTGCAATAAATGGAAACTAATTCCTGTACTTCCAATAAATACACCTTTTAATAAAATATATGCCAATACTCTGAATTCAAATTAAATAAAGAAAAAAGGAATTGTGTGTGTGTGTGTGTGTGTGTATTTTTTCTGTGGTTGAGGCTGAAGATAGAAGTAGTTTCTGTAGAAATATTTCATTTCTAAAACGATTTTAAATATAAATCTTAAAACATGGAAGTCATGTATAGTTCTCCATACGGATATTTTCATTATTTGCATCAAATAGTATTATTGTTTAATACACATTCTATCCAGATCAAATTATGTGTATACAGTTCTGGAAAAATTAGAAATAAATTTTTTTTTTGTTTATTTTAAACTGTATTATGTTTGGAAGTATCCCAAAGTAAATTTAACTTTAATCATGTCAATCAAAATAGGCCAGTCGTTTTTTAAGGCTAGGAGAAGCCTTGAAATGTTTGGAGCATCACTAGGTCATGATGGATCAAATCATCAAACTTCAGTTTCTGTGAAAAACTGGCAGATTTGAGTAGTCAGTTGATAAAGGATGGTATTGTAAAAGCAACAATTCTTTCAGAATTATTTTATAACCCTGTCAGTCTGCAAATAACTACCACTCCTTTAGATCATCAGCAGATTTAAACTTTTCTTATTTGTGCTAGGAATGTATCATGTAAAACTGCTGGAAGTATGGTATACAAAGTTTCTATTATCCTTTTCAAGGTTGATGACCAAAACAAAAAGTACTACTTATAATTCATCATTGTAGCAGTTACACAGCAGTATACTAAACATCTCTTGGTTAATACCTGTACTCTAGTCAGGTAGCACACAATGAATCATTCAAAACAAGTACAATTCAGTGTCAATGTCTAGTGTTTATGTGTCACTGCTACCCATAGTGAATCATTTGTATTGTACATAACAAATAGTATTCTGACTGTACACGTTTTTCATTTGACAAGAATTTTATACTTAGGCAAACTCATTTAATGGTGTAACCTTCTGTAATATGTGCCAAACAAGTATTCATAAAATTAATATATTTGTGTCAAATTGTGTTTTATTTATTTCCAACAAAATCTGTTTTGTGGACATAACTTTATGTCCAATACAATTATTATGTTATTTCTTTTTAGTATCCCTTATAGATTTGCGTGATTAAAACTTTTAATACTAAAACTTTGTTTCAGCTGATAACCATGCTTTGTTGAGATTATTAACGAAAAGTTTTGCTCATTCAGTGATGTGGCATCTTCAGTGATAAAGTTGAGTCTCATCGTGGTAAAACTACTGAAGACTTCATAGAATTGGAAAATTAATGTAAATAATATTCTTACAACCAGTGACAAGAATTATGAACTTAAAACAGTGGAATGAATTATTGAATACCAGATACTCTCAATTGCTAAAACAAACACACTTATATTACAACAGTTCTCTTTATCCAGGACACATTGTATAGCCTACAAACAGTAATAAAAAAATCACAATAGTTTACAACACAAATAAACAATTGATCATTTGTCACTTTCATTAAAAACTGCTGTCTAATATCATCCTATATTAATGCACAACCTATTACACCAACTTTCTAAAACTCAGCTGGTTCCAGATGAATGCCAAGAGTGTGGCTCTAGAATATTCTGCAGTGCTGCTGATTAACAGTATGTGATCAGCATCACATAGAGTACTACACATATAAGCTATCTAATTGACTTGGTATTACAATATTAGTAAAATGTGCTTGTTAAGCAAATAGAGTGTTGTTACTCCTGAAAATCCCATTTCACTAAGAGCATTTTAGAAGTCTGGGTTATCTTTTATGTTTCACTCCACAAACATGCCTTTAGTTCAGCACTTCTTAACCTATTGGGCATGAGCCACTGCTGGGTCCCGAGAGGGCATTTGGAGGGTTGCAAAGTCAGGTTCGGAAATTTATTTACTCCGTCTTAAAAAGCTACTACATATAAATAACTAAGATATTTCATTTTAACAATTTAAATTCAACCTGTTTTGTACATAGTCTAAACTGTACATTTTTGTTATTCATGCTCTACCATTGCTTTTTACCAGCTCTGATGTTTAACTCTCTATAACCAGATTGAAAGTTGCTTCCCAGAGGGATACAGTGAATTCAATTGGATTCAAGACCCATTCTTGTATTTTGAAAGTTCTAACATGTTCTCAGTAAAACTAAATGAGCAATTGTGTGATATCATCTGTGATGCTGGGATTAAAACTAAATTTTTAGTAAATTATTTTGTATAGTTAGTGATAACATGAGACATGTCATGGACAACAAAATCCATAAACTTTTAGATTCTGACTTAACAAAGTTCTGGATATCTTTAAGAGATGAATATCCTGAACTTTCGGAGTTGCTTATCCCATTCCCCACCTCATTCTTGAGTGAAAGGGGATTTTCATCTCAAGTGAAAAGCAAGCACAGAAATAGACTTGACGCACACTCAGATTTATGACTTAATTTAACCACTCTTGAATCCAACATACCCCAGCTTTTGCAGAAAAAGCAGCCCCAACTGTCACATTAGTAACTAATGATTAGTTAGGCAAGTAAAAACTCTTTTGTTTTCAACTTCAGCATGTGTTTATTAGAGCAAATTAGTCTTTTGAATTACATATTTGCTTTTTGCTTTTCTATAATTAAGTGTATATATAATTTGTTTAAGCATAAAAGAAGGCTTAAAGTTCTCAGTGTTACCAAAAATATGATTATAAAGTGGGTGCACACCCCTACAAGTAGTTCTGCCATGCACACCCCTACAAGTCTAATTAATTTTAAAAATCTAAAAGGTTAAGTTAGATAATTAAACGTAGACACAACCTCCCAAAATCGTCTCTGTACCGTAATTATGTGCGATAAATGGAAACTAATTTCTGTACTTCCAATAAGTACACCCTTTTAATAAAATATTTGCCAATAAACCCCAATAAAATATGCACCAATAACGAAGCCTACTATCTAACTTATCTAAGTTAGATAATTAAACGTTGACACAACCTCCCAAAATCGTCTCTGTACTGTAATTATGTGCGATACATGGAAACTAATTTCTGTACTTCCAATAAATACACCCTTTTAATAAAATATGTGCCAATAAACCCCAATAAAATATGCATCAATAACGAAGCCTACTATCTAAGTTAGATAATTAAACGTAGACACAACCTCCCAAAATCGTCTCTGTACCGTAATTATGTGCGATAAATGGAAACTAATTTCTGTACTTCCAATAAATACACCCTTTTAATAAAATATGTACCAATAAACTCCAATAAAATATGTATGAATAACGTAGCCTACTAGGTTATACGTTCTAAATTGGAAGTACCGATAGGTTTTAATTCGAATACATACAGCCTTTAATGTATATACAGCCTTTTATCCATACAATAAATACAGCCTTCGAATGTACACTAACAAAGGAAATTTTTGTTAAATCTAATTAATTTTAAAAATCTAAAAGGTTAAGTTACATTGTTAAACGTAGACACAACCTCCAAAAATCATCTGTGTTCCGTAATTATGTGCAATAAATGGAAACTAATTCCTGTACTTCCAATAAACACACCTTTTAATAAAATATATGCCAATACTCTGAATTCAAATTAAATAAAGAAAAAAGGAATTGTGTGTGTGTGTGTGTGTGTGTATTTTTTCTGTGGTTGAGGCTGAAGATAGAAGTAGTTTCTGTAGAAATATTTCATTTCTAAAACGATTTTAAATATAAATCTTAAAACATGGAAGTCATGTATAGTTCTCCATACAGATATTTTCATTATTTGCATCAAATAGTATTATTGTTTAATACACATTCTATCCAGATCAAATTATGTGTATACAGTTCTGGAAAAATTAGAAATAAATTTTTTTTTTGTTTATTTTAAACTGTATTATGTTTGGAAGTATCCCAAAGTAAATTTAACTTTAATCATGTCAATCAAAATAGGCCAGTCGTTTTTTAAGGCTAGGAGAAGCCTTGAAATGTTTGGAGCATCACTAGGTCATGATGGATCAAATCATCAAACTTCAGTTTCTGTGAAAAACTGGCAGATTTGAGTAGTCAGTTGATAAAGGATGGTATTGTAAAAGCAACAATTCTTTCAGAATTATTTTATAACCCTGTCAGTCTGCAAATAACTACCACTCCTTTAGATCATCAGCAGATTTAAACTTTTCTTATTTGTGCTAGGAATGTATCATGTAAAACTGCTGGAAGTATGGTATACAAAGTTTCTATTATCCTTTTCAAGGTTGATGACCAAAACAAAAAGTACTACTTATAATTCATCATTGTAGCAGTTACACAGCAGTATACTAAACATCTCTTGGTTAATACCTGTACTCTAGTCAGGTAGCACACAATGAATCATTCAAAACAAGTACAATTCAGTGTCAATGTCTAGTGTTTATGTGTCACTGCTACCCATAGTGAATCATTTGTATTGTACATAACAAATAGTATTCTGACTGTACACGTTTTTCATTTGACAAGAATTTTATACTTAGGCAAACTCATTTAATGGTGTAACCTTCTGTAATATGTGCCAAACAAGTATTCATAAAATTAATATATTTGTGTCAAATTGTGTTTTATTTATTTCCAACAAAATCTGTTTTGTGGACATAACTTTATGTCCAATACAATTATTATGTTATTTCTTTTTAGTATCCCTTATAGATTTGCGTGATTAAAACTTTTAATACTAAAACTTTGTTTCAGCTGATAACCATGCTTTGTTGAGATTATTAACGAAAAGTTTTGCTCATTCAGTGATGTGGCATCTTCAGTGATAAAGTTGAGTCTCATCGTGGTAAAACTACTGAAGACTTCATAGAATTGGAAAATTAATGTAAATAATATTCTTACAACCAGTGACAAGAATTATGAACTTAAAACAGTGGAATGAATTATTGAATACCAGATACTCTCAATTGCTAAAACAAACACACTTATATTACAACAGTTCTCTTTATCCAGGACACATTGTATAGCCTACAAACAGTAATAAAAAAATCACAATAGTTTACAACACAAATAAACAATTGATCATTTGTCACTTTCATTAAAAACTGCTGTCTAATATCATCCTATATTAATGCACAACCTATTACACCAACTTTCTAAAACTCAGCTGGTTCCAGATGAATGCCAAGAGTGTGGCTCTAGAATATTCTGCAGTGCTGCTGATTAACAGTATGTGATCAGCATCACATAGAGTACTACACATATAAGCTATCTAATTGACTTGGTATTACAATATTAGTAAAATGTGCTTGTTAAGCAAATAGAGTGTTGTTACTCCTGAAAATCCCATTTCACTAAGAGCATTTTAGAAGTCTGGGTTATCTTTTATGTTTCACTCCACAAACATGCCTTTAGTTCAGCACTTCTTAACCTATTGGGCATGAGCCACTGCTGGGTCCCGAGAGGGCATTTGGAGGGTTGCAAAGTCAGGTTCGGAAATTTATTTACTCCGTCTTAAAAAGCTACTACATATAAATAACTAAGATATTTCATTTTAACAATTTAAATTCAACCTGTTTTGTACATAGTCTAAACTGTACATTTTTGTTATTCATGCTCTACCATTGCTTTTTACCAGCTCTGATGTTTAACTCTCTATAACCAGATTGAAAGTTGCTTCCCAGAGGGATACAGTGAATTCAATTGGATTCAAGACCCATTCTTGTATTTTGAAAGTTCTAACATGTTCTCAGTAAAACTAAATGAGCAATTGTGTGATATCATCTGTGATGCTGGGATTAAAACTAAATTTTTAGTAAATTATTTTGTATAGTTAGTGATAACATGAGACATGTCATGGACAACAAAATCCATAAACTTTTAGATTCTGACTTAACAAAGTTCTGGATATCTTTAAGAGATGAATATCCTGAACTTTCGGAGTTGCTTATCCCATTCCCCACCTCATTCTTGAGTGAAAGGGGATTTTCATCTCAAGTGAAAAGCAAGCACAGAAATAGACTTGACGCACACTCAGATTTATGACTTAATTTAACCACTCTTGAATCCAACATACCCCAGCTTTTGCAGAAAAAGCAGCCCCAACTGTCACATTAGTAACTAATGATTAGTTAGGCAAGTAAAAACTCTTTTGTTTTCAACTTCAGCATGTGTTTATTAGAGCAAATTAGTCTTTTGAATTACATATTTGCTTTTTGCTTTTCTATAATTAAGTGTATATATAATTTGTTTAAGCATAAAAGAAGGCTTAAAGTTCTCAGTGTTACCAAAAATATGATTATAAAGTGGGTGCACACCCCTACAAGTAGTTCTGCCATGCACACCCCTACAAGTCTAATTAATTTTAAAAATCTAAAAGGTTAAGTTAGATAATTAAACGTAGACACAACCTCCCAAAATCGTCTCTGTACCGTAATTATGTGCGATAAATGGAAACTAATTTCTGTACTTCCAATAAGTACACCCTTTTAATAAAATATTTGCCAATAAACCCCAATAAAATATGCACCAATAACGAAGCCTACTATCTAACTTATCTAAGTTAGATAATTAAACGTTGACACAACCTCCCAAAATCGTCTCTGTACTGTAATTATGTGCGATACATGGAAACTAATTTCTGTACTTCCAATAAATACACCCTTTTAATAAAATATGTGCCAATAAACCCCAATAAAATATGCATCAATAACGAAGCCTACTATCTAAGTTAGATAATTAAACGTAGACACAACCTCCCAAAATCGTCTCTGTACCGTAATTATGTGCGATAAATGGAAACTAATTTCTGTACTTCCAATAAATACACCCTTTTAATAAAATATGTACCAATAAACTCCAATAAAATATGTATGAATAACGTAGCCTACTAGGTTATACGTTCTAAATTGGAAGTACCGATAGGTTTTAATTCGAATACATACAGCCTTTAATGTATATACAGCCTTTTATCCATACAATAAATACAGCCTTCGAATGTACACTAACAAAGGAAATTTTTGTTAAATCTAATTAATTTTAAAAATCTAAAAGGTTAAGTTACATTGTTAAACGTAGACACAACCTCCAAAAATCATCTGTGTTCCGTAATTATGTGCAATAAATGGAAACTAATTCCTGTACTTCCAATAAACACACCTTTTAATAAAATATATGCCAATACTCTGAATTCAAATTAAATAAAGAAAAAAGGAATTGTGTGTGTGTGTGTGTGTGTGTGTGTGTATTTTTTCTGTGGTTGAGGCTGAAGATAGAAGTAGTTTCTGTAGAAATATTTCATTTCTAAAACGATTTTAAATATAAATCGTAAAACATGGAAGTCATGTATAGTTCTCCATACGGATATTTTCATTATTTGCATCAAATAGTATTATTGTTTAATACACATTCTATCCAGATCAAATTATGTGTATACAGTTCTGGAAAAATTAGAAATAAATTTTTTTTTTGTTTATTTTAAACTGTATTATGTTTGGAAGTATCCCAAAGTAAATTTAACTTTAATCATGTCAATCAAAATAGGCCAGTCGTTTTTTAAGGCTAGGAGAAGCCTTGAAATGTTTGGAGCATCACTAGGTCATGATGGATCAAATCATCAAACTTCAGTTTCTGTGAAAAACTGGCAGATTTGAGTAGTCAGTTGATAAAGGATGGTATTGTAAAAGCAACAATTCTTTCAGAATTATTTTATAACCCTGTCAGTCTGCAAATAACTACCACTCCTTTAGATCATCAGCAGATTTAAACTTTTCTTATTTGTGCTAGGAATGTATCATGTAAAACTGCTGGAAGTATGGTATACAAAGTTTCTATTATCCTTTTCAAGGTTGATGACCAAAACAAAAAGTACTACTTATAATTCATCATTGTAGCAGTTACACAGCAGTATACTAAACATCTCTTGGTTAATACCTGTACTCTAGTCAGGTAGCACACAATGAATCATTCAAAACAAGTACAATTCAGTGTCAATGTCTAGTGTTTATGTGTCACTGCTACCCATAGTGAATCATTTGTATTGTACATAACAAATAGTATTCTGACTGTACACGTTTTTCATTTGACAAGAATTTTATACTTAGGCAAACTCATTTAATGGTGTAACCTTCTGTAATATGTGCCAAACAAGTATTCATAAAATTAATATATTTGTGTCAAATTGTGTTTTATTTATTTCCAACAAAATCTGTTTTGTGGACATAACTTTATGTCCAATACAATTATTATGTTATTTCTTTTTAGTATCCCTTATAGATTTGCGTGATTAAAACTTTTAATACTAAAACTTTGTTTCAGCTGATAACCATGCTTTGTTGAGATTATTAACGAAAAGTTTTGCTCATTCAGTGATGTGGCATCTTCAGTGATAAAGTTGAGTCTCATCGTGGTAAAACTACTGAAGACTTCATAGAATTGGAAAATTAATGTAAATAATATTCTTACAACCAGTGACAAGAATTATGAACTTAAAACAGTGGAATGAATTATTGAATACCAGATACTCTCAATTGCTAAAACAAACACACTTATATTACAACAGTTCTCTTTATCCAGGACACATTGTATAGCCTACAAACAGTAATAAAAAAATCACAATAGTTTACAACACAAATAAACAATTGATCATTTGTCACTTTCATTAAAAACTGCTGTCTAATATCATCCTATATTAATGCACAACCTATTACACCAACTTTCTAAAACTCAGCTGGTTCCAGATGAATGCCAAGAGTGTGGCTCTAGAATATTCTGCAGTGCTGCTGATTAACAGTATGTGATCAGCATCACATAGAGTACTACACATATAAGCTATCTAATTGACTTGGTATTACAATATTAGTAAAATGTGCTTGTTAAGCAAATAGAGTGTTGTTACTCCTGAAAATCCCATTTCACTAAGAGCATTTTAGAAGTCTGGGTTATCTTTTATGTTTCACTCCACAAACATGCCTTTAGTTCAGCACTTCTTAACCTATTGGGCATGAGCCACTGCTGGGTCCCGAGAGGGCATTTGGAGGGTTGCAAAGTCAGGTTCGGAAATTTATTTACTCCGTCTTAAAAAGCTACTACATATAAATAACTAAGATATTTCATTTTAACAATTTAAATTCAACCTGTTTTGTACATAGTCTAAACTGTACATTTTTGTTATTCATGCTCTACCATTGCTTTTTACCAGCTCTGATGTTTAACTCTCTATAACCAGATTGAAAGTTGCTTCCCAGAGGGATACAGTGAATTCAATTGGATTCAAGACCCATTCTTGTATTTTGAAAGTTCTAACATGTTCTCAGTAAAACTAAATGAGCAATTGTGTGATATCATCTGTGATGCTGGGATTAAAACTAAATTTTTAGTAAATTATTTTGTATAGTTAGTGATAACATGAGACATGTCATGGACAACAAAATCCATAAACTTTTAGATTCTGACTTAACAAAGTTCTGGATATCTTTAAGAGATGAATATCCTGAACTTTCGGAGTTGCTTATCCCATTCCCCACCTCATTCTTGAGTGAAAGGGGATTTTCATCTCAAGTGAAAAGCAAGCACAGAAATAGACTTGACGCACACTCAGATTTATGACTTAATTTAACCACTCTTGAATCCAACATACCCCAGCTTTTGCAGAAAAAGCAGCCCCAACTGTCACATTAGTAACTAATGATTAGTTAGGCAAGTAAAAACTCTTTTGTTTTCAACTTCAGCATGTGTTTATTAGAGCAAATTAGTCTTTTGAATTACATATTTGCTTTTTGCTTTTCTATAATTAAGTGTATATATAATTTGTTTAAGCATAAAAGAAGGCTTAAAGTTCTCAGTGTTACCAAAAATATGATTATAAAGTGGGTGCACACCCCTACAAGTAGTTCTGCCATGCACACCCCTACAAGTCTAATTAATTTTAAAAATCTAAAAGGTTAAGTTAGATAATTAAACGTAGACACAACCTCCCAAAATCGTCTCTGTACCGTAATTATGTGCGATAAATGGAAACTAATTTCTGTACTTCCAATAAGTACACCCTTTTAATAAAATATTTGCCAATAAACCCCAATAAAATATGCACCAATAACGAAGCCTACTATCTAACTTATCTAAGTTAGATAATTAAACGTTGACACAACCTCCCAAAATCGTCTCTGTACTGTAATTATGTGCGATACATGGAAACTAATTTCTGTACTTCCAATAAATACACCCTTTTAATAAAATATGTGCCAATAAACCCCAATAAAATATGCATCAATAACGAAGCCTACTATCTAAGTTAGATAATTAAACGTAGACACAACCTCCCAAAATCGTCTCTGTACCGTAATTATGTGCGATAAATGGAAACTAATTTCTGTACTTCCAATAAATACACCCTTTTAATAAAATATGTACCAATAAACTCCAATAAAATATGTATGAATAACGTAGCCTACTAGGTTATACGTTCTAAATTGGAAGTACCGATAGGTTTTAATTCGAATACATACAGCCTTTAATGTATATACAGCCTTTTATCCATACAATAAATACAGCCTTCGAATGTACACTAACAAAGGAAATTTTTGTTAAATCTAATTAATTTTAAAAATCTAAAAGGTTAAGTTACATTGTTAAACGTAGACACAACCTCCAAAAATCATCTGTGTTCCGTAATTATGTGCAATAAATGGAAACTAATTCCTGTACTTCCAATAAACACACCTTTTAATAAAATATATGCCAATACTCTGAATTCAAATTAAATAAAGAAAAAAGGAATTGTGTGTGTGTGTGTGTGTGTGTATTTTTTCTGTGGTTGAGGCTGAAGATAGAAGTAGTTTCTGTAGAAATATTTCATTTCTAAAACGATTTTAAATATAAATCTTAAAACATGGAAGTCATGTATAGTTCTCCATACGGATATTTTCATTATTTGCATCAAATAGTATTATTGTTTAATACACATTCTATCCAGATCAAATTATGTGTATACAGTTCTGGAAAAATTAGAAATAAATTTTTTTTTTGTTTATTTTAAACTGTATTATGTTTGGAAGTATCCCAAAGTAAATTTAACTTTAATCATGTCAATCAAAATAGGCCAGTCGTTTTTTAAGGCTAGGAGAAGCCTTGAAATGTTTGGAGCATCACTAGGTCATGATGGATCAAATCATCAAACTTCAGTTTCTGTGAAAAACTGGCAGATTTGAGTAGTCAGTTGATAAAGGATGGTATTGTAAAAGCAACAATTCTTTCAGAATTATTTTATAACCCTGTCAGTCTGCAAATAACTACCACTCCTTTAGATCATCAGCAGATTTAAACTTTTCTTATTTGTGCTAGGAATGTATCATGTAAAACTGCTGGAAGTATGGTATACAAAGTTTCTATTATCCTTTTCAAGGTTGATGACCAAAACAAAAAGTACTACTTATAATTCATCATTGTAGCAGTTACACAGCAGTATACTAAACATCTCTTGGTTAATACCTGTACTCTAGTCAGGTAGCACACAATGAATCATTCAAAACAAGTACAATTCAGTGTCAATGTCTAGTGTTTATGTGTCACTGCTACCCATAGTGAATCATTTGTATTGTACATAACAAATAGTATTCTGACTGTACACGTTTTTCATTTGACAAGAATTTTATACTTAGGCAAACTCATTTAATGGTGTAACCTTCTGTAATATGTGCCAAACAAGTATTCATAAAATTAATATATTTGTGTCAAATTGTGTTTTATTTATTTCCAACAAAATCTGTTTTGTGGACATAACTTTATGTCCAATACAATTATTATGTTATTTCTTTTTAGTATCCCTTATAGATTTGCGTGATTAAAACTTTTAATACTAAAACTTTGTTTCAGCTGATAACCATGCTTTGTTGAGATTATTAACGAAAAGTTTTGCTCATTCAGTGATGTGGCATCTTCAGTGATAAAGTTGAGTCTCATCGTGGTAAAACTACTGAAGACTTCATAGAATTGGAAAATTAATGTAAATAATATTCTTACAACCAGTGACAAGAATTATGAACTTAAAACAGTGGAATGAATTATTGAATACCAGATACTCTCAATTGCTAAAACAAACACACTTATATTACAACAGTTCTCTTTATCCAGGACACATTGTATAGCCTACAAACAGTAATAAAAAAATCACAATAGTTTACAACACAAATAAACAATTGATCATTTGTCACTTTCATTAAAAACTGCTGTCTAATATCATCCTATATTAATGCACAACCTATTACACCAACTTTCTAAAACTCAGCTGGTTCCAGATGAATGCCAAGAGTGTGGCTCTAGAATATTCTGCAGTGCTGCTGATTAACAGTATGTGATCAGCATCACATAGAGTACTACACATATAAGCTATCTAATTGACTTGGTATTACAATATTAGTAAAATGTGCTTGTTAAGCAAATAGAGTGTTGTTACTCCTGAAAATCCCATTTCACTAAGAGCATTTTAGAAGTCTGGGTTATCTTTTATGTTTCACTCCACAAACATGCCTTTAGTTCAGCACTTCTTAACCTATTGGGCATGAGCCACTGCTGGGTCCCGAGAGGGCATTTGGAGGGTTGCAAAGTCAGGTTCGGAAATTTATTTACTCCGTCTTAAAAAGCTACTACATATAAATAACTAAGATATTTCATTTTAACAATTTAAATTCAACCTGTTTTGTACATAGTCTAAACTGTACATTTTTGTTATTCATGCTCTACCATTGCTTTTTACCAGCTCTGATGTTTAACTCTCTATAACCAGATTGAAAGTTGCTTCCCAGAGGGATACAGTGAATTCAATTGGATTCAAGACCCATTCTTGTATTTTGAAAGTTCTAACATGTTCTCAGTAAAACTAAATGAGCAATTGTGTGATATCATCTGTGATGCTGGGATTAAAACTAAATTTTTAGTAAATTATTTTGTATAGTTAGTGATAACATGAGACATGTCATGGACAACAAAATCCATAAACTTTTAGATTCTGACTTAACAAAGTTCTGGATATCTTTAAGAGATGAATATCCTGAACTTTCGGAGTTGCTTATCCCATTCCCCACCTCATTCTTGAGTGAAAGGGGATTTTCATCTCAAGTGAAAAGCAAGCACAGAAATAGACTTGACGCACACTCAGATTTATGACTTAATTTAACCACTCTTGAATCCAACATACCCCAGCTTTTGCAGAAAAAGCAGCCCCAACTGTCACATTAGTAACTAATGATTAGTTAGGCAAGTAAAAACTCTTTTGTTTTCAACTTCAGCATGTGTTTATTAGAGCAAATTAGTCTTTTGAATTACATATTTGCTTTTTGCTTTTCTATAATTAAGTGTATATATAATTTGTTTAAGCATAAAAGAAGGCTTAAAGTTCTCAGTGTTACCAAAAATATGATTATAAAGTGGGTGCACACCCCTACAAGTAGTTCTGCCATGCACACCCCTACAAGTCTAATTAATTTTAAAAATCTAAAAGGTTAAGTTAGATAATTAAACGTAGACACAACCTCCCAAAATCGTCTCTGTACCGTAATTATGTGCGATAAATGGAAACTAATTTCTGTACTTCCAATAAGTACACCCTTTTAATAAAATATTTGCCAATAAACCCCAATAAAATATGCACCAATAACGAAGCCTACTATCTAACTTATCTAAGTTAGATAATTAAACGTTGACACAACCTCCCAAAATCGTCTCTGTACTGTAATTATGTGCGATACATGGAAACTAATTTCTGTACTTCCAATAAATACACCCTTTTAATAAAATATGTGCCAATAAACCCCAATAAAATATGCATCAATAACGAAGCCTACTATCTAAGTTAGATAATTAAACGTAGACACAACCTCCCAAAATCGTCTCTGTACCGTAATTATGTGCGATAAATGGAAACTGATTTCTGTACTTCCAATAAATACACCCTTTTAATAAAATATGTACCAATAAACTCCAATAAAATATGTATGAATAACGTAGCCTACTAGGTTATACGTTCTAAATTGGAAGTACCGATAGGTTTTAATTCGAATACATACAGCCTTTAATGTATATACAGCCTTTTATCCATACAATAAATACAGCCTTCGAATGTACACTAACAAAGGAAATTTTTGTTAAATCTAATTAATTTTAAAAATCTAAAAGGTTAAGTTACATTGTTAAACGTAGACACAACCTCCAAAAATCATCTGTGTTCCGTAATTATGTGCAATAAATGGAAACTAATTCCTGTACTTCCAATAAACACACCTTTTAATAAAATATATGCCAATACTCTGAATTCAAATTAAATAAAGAAAAAAGGAATTGTGTGTGTGTGTGTGTGTGTGTATTTTTTCTGTGGTTGAGGCTGAAGATAGAAGTAGTTTCTGTAGAAATATTTCATTTCTAAAACGATTTTAAATATAAATCTTAAAACATGGAAGTCATGTATAGTTCTCCATACGGATATTTTCATTATTTGCATCAAATAGTATTATTGTTTAATACACATTCTATCCAGATCAAATTATGTGTATACAGTTCTGGAAAAATTAGAAATAAATTTTTTTTTTTTTTATTTTAAACTGTATTATGTTTGGAAGTATCCCAAAGTAAATTTAACTTTAATCATGTCAATCAAAATAGGCCAGTCGTTTTTTAAGGCTAGGAGAAGCCTTGAAATGTTTGGAGCATCACTAGGTCATGATGGATCAAATCATCAAACTTCAGTTTCTGTGAAAAACTGGCAGATTTGAGTAGTCAGTTGATAAAGGATGGTATTGTAAAAGCAACAATTCTTTCAGAATTATTTTATAACCCTGTCAGTCTGCAAATAACTACCACTCCTTTAGATCATCAGCAGATTTAAACTTTTCTTATTTGTGCTAGGAATGTATCATGTAAAACTGCTGGAAGTATGGTATACAAAGTTTCTATTATCCTTTTCAAGGTTGATGACCAAAACAAAAAGTACTACTTATAATTCATCATTGTAGCAGTTACACAGCAGTATACTAAACATCTCTTGGTTAATACCTGTACTCTAGTCAGGTAGCACACAATGAATCATTCAAAACAAGTACAATTCAGTGTCAATGTCTAGTGTTTATGTGTCACTGCTACCCATAGTGAATCATTTGTATTGTACATAACAAATAGTATTCTGACTGTACACGTTTTTCATTTGACAAGAATTTTATACTTAGGCAAACTCATTTAATGGTGTAACCTTCTGTAATATGTGCCAAACAAGTATTCATAAAATTAATATATTTGTGTCAAATTGTGTTTTATTTATTTCCAACAAAATCTGTTTTGTGGACATAACTTTATGTCCAATACAATTATTATGTTATTTCTTTTTAGTATCCCTTATAGATTTGCGTGATTAAAACTTTTAATACTAAAACTTTGTTTCAGCTGATAACCATGCTTTGTTGAGATTATTAACGAAAAGTTTTGCTCATTCAGTGATGTGGCATCTTCAGTGATAAAGTTGAGTCTCATCGTGGTAAAACTACTGAAGACTTCATAGAATTGGAAAATTAATGTAAATAATATTCTTACAACCAGTGACAAGAATTATGAACTTAAAACAGTGGAATGAATTATTGAATACCAGATACTCTCAATTGCTAAAACAAACACACTTATATTACAACAGTTCTCTTTATCCAGGACACATTGTATAGCCTACAAACAGTAATAAAAAAATCACAATAGTTTACAACACAAATAAACAATTGATCATTTGTCACTTTCATTAAAAACTGCTGTCTAATATCATCCTATATTAATGCACAACCTATTACACCAACTTTCTAAAACTCAGCTGGTTCCAGATGAATGCCAAGAGTGTGGCTCTAGAATATTCTGCAGTGCTGCTGATTAACAGTATGTGATCAGCATCACATAGAGTACTACACATATAAGCTATCTAATTGACTTGGTATTACAATATTAGTAAAATGTGCTTGTTAAGCAAATAGAGTGTTGTTACTCCTGAAAATCCCATTTCACTAAGAGCATTTTAGAAGTCTGGGTTATCTTTTATGTTTCACTCCACAAACATGCCTTTAGTTCAGCACTTCTTAACCTATTGGGCATGAGCCACTGCTGGGTCCCGAGAGGGCATTTGGAGGGTTGCAAAGTCAGGTTCGGAAATTTATTTACTCCGTCTTAAAAAGCTACTACATATAAATAACTAAGATATTTCATTTTAACAATTTAAATTCAACCTGTTTTGTACATAGTCTAAACTGTACATTTTTGTTATTCATGCTCTACCATTGCTTTTTACCAGCTCTGATGTTTAACTCTCTATAACCAGATTGAAAGTTGCTTCCCAGAGGGATACAGTGAATTCAATTGGATTCAAGACCCATTCTTGTATTTTGAAAGTTCTAACATGTTCTCAGTAAAACTAAATGAGCAATTGTGTGATATCATCTGTGATGCTGGGATTAAAACTAAATTTTTAGTAAATTATTTTGTATAGTTAGTGATAACATGAGACATGTCATGGACAACAAAATCCATAAACTTTTAGATTCTGACTTAACAAAGTTCTGGATATCTTTAAGAGATGAATATCCTGAACTTTCGGAGTTGCTTATCCCATTCCCCACCTCATTCTTGAGTGAAAGGGGATTTTCATCTCAAGTGAAAAGCAAGCACAGAAATAGACTTGACGCACACTCAGATTTATGACTTAATTTAACCACTCTTGAATCCAACATACCCCAGCTTTTGCAGAAAAAGCAGCCCCAACTGTCACATTAGTAACTAATGATTAGTTAGGCAAGTAAAAACTCTTTTGTTTTCAACTTCAGCATGTGTTTATTAGAGCAAATTAGTCTTTTGAATTACATATTTGCTTTTTGCTTTTCTATAATTAAGTGTATATATAATTTGTTTAAGCATAAAAGAAGGCTTAAAGTTCTCAGTGTTACCAAAAATATGATTATAAAGTGGGTGCACACCCCTACAAGTAGTTCTGCCATGCACACCCCTACAAGTCTAATTAATTTTAAAAATCTAAAAGGTTAAGTTAGATAATTAAACGTAGACACAACCTCCCAAAATCGTCTCTGTACCGTAATTATGTGCGATAAATGGAAACTAATTTCTGTACTTCCAATAAGTACACCCTTTTAATAAAATATTTGCCAATAAACCCCAATAAAATATGCACCAATAACGAAGCCTACTATCTAACTTATCTAAGTTAGATAATTAAACGTTGACACAACCTCCCAAAATCGTCTCTGTACTGTAATTATGTGCGATACATGGAAACTAATTTCTGTACTTCCAATAAATACACCCTTTTAATAAAATATGTGCCAATAAACCCCAATAAAATATGCATCAATAACGAAGCCTACTATCTAAGTTAGATAATTAAACGTAGACACAACCTCCCAAAATCGTCTCTGTACCGTAATTATGTGCGATAAATGGAAACTAATTTCTGTACTTCCAATAAATACACCCTTTTAATAAAATATGTACCAATAAACTCCAATAAAATATGTATGAATAACGTAGCCTACTAGGTTATACGTTCTAAATTGGAAGTACCGATAGGTTTTAATTCGAATACATACAGCCTTTAATGTATATACAGCCTTTTATCCATACAATAAATACAGCCTTCGAATGTACACTAACAAAGGAAATTTTTGTTAAATCTAATTAATTTTAAAAATCTAAAAGGTTAAGTTACATTGTTAAACGTAGACACAACCTCCAAAAATCATCTGTGTTCCGTAATTATGTGCAATAAATGGAAACTAATTCCTGTACTTCCAATAAACACACCTTTTAATAAAATATATGCCAATACTCTGAATTCAAATTAAATAAAGAAAAAAGGAATTGTGTGTGTGTGTGTGTGTGTGTATTTTTTCTGTGGTTGAGGCTGAAGATAGAAGTAGTTTCTGTAGAAATATTTCATTTCTAAAACGATTTTAAATATAAATCTTAAAACATGGAAGTCATGTATAGTTCTCCATACGGATATTTTCATTATTTGCATCAAATAGTATTATTGTTTAATACACATTCTATCCAGATCAAATTATGTGTATACAGTTCTGGAAAAATTAGAAATAAATTTTTTTTTTGTTTATTTTAAACTGTATTATGTTTGGAAGTATCCCAAAGTAAATTTAACTTTAATCATGTCAATCAAAATAGGCCAGTCGTTTTTTAAGGCTAGGAGAAGCCTTGAAATGTTTGGAGCATCACTAGGTCATGATGGATCAAATCATCAAACTTCAGTTTCTGTGAAAAACTGGCAGATTTGAGTAGTCAGTTGATAAAGGATGGTATTGTAAAAGCAACAATTCTTTCAGAATTATTTTATAACCCTGTCAGTCTGCAAATAACTACCACTCCTTTAGATCATCAGCAGATTTAAACTTTTCTTATTTGTGCTAGGAATGTATCATGTAAAACTGCTGGAAGTATGGTATACAAAGTTTCTATTATCCTTTTCAAGGTTGATGACCAAAACAAAAAGTACTACTTATAATTCATCATTGTAGCAGTTACACAGCAGTATACTAAACATCTCTTGGTTAATACCTGTACTCTAGTCAGGTAGCACACAATGAATCATTCAAAACAAGTACAATTCAGTGTCAATGTCTAGTGTTTATGTGTCATTGCTACCCATAGTGAATCATTTGTATTGTACATAACAAATAGTATTCTGACTGTACACGTTTTTCATTTGACAAGAATTTTATACTTAGGCAAACTCATTTAATGGTGTAACCTTCTGTAATATGTGCCAAACAAGTATTCATAAAATTAATATATTTGTGTCAAATTGTGTTTTATTTATTTCCAACAAAATCTGTTTTGTGGACATAACTTTATGTCCAATACAATTATTATGTTATTTCTTTTTAGTATCCCTTATAGATTTGCGTGATTAAAACTTTTAATACTAAAACTTTGTTTCAGCTGATAACCATGCTTTGTTGAGATTATTAACGAAAAGTTTTGCTCATTCAGTGATGTGGCATCTTCAGTGATAAAGTTGAGTCTCATCGTGGTAAAACTACTGAAGACTTCATAGAATTGGAAAATTAATGAAAATAATATTCTTACAACCAGTGACAAGAATTATGAACTTAAAACAGTGGAATGAATTATTGAATACCAGATACTCTCAATTGCTAAAACAAACACACTTATATTACAACAGTTCTCTTTATATAATTATCCAGGACACATTGTATAGCCTACAAACAGTAATAAAAAAATCACAATAGTTTACAACACAAATAAACAATTGATCATTTGTCACTTTCATTAAAAACTGCTGTCTAATATCATCCTATATTAATGCACAACCTATTACACCAACTTTCTAAAACTCAGCTGGTTCCAGATGAATGCCAAGAGTGTGGCTCTAGAATATTCTGCAGTGCTGCTGATTAACAGTATGTGATCAGCATCACATAGAGTACTACACATATAAGCTATCTAATTGACTTGGTATTACAATATTAGTAAAATGTGCTTGTTAAGCAAATAGAGTGTTGTTACTCCTGAAAATCCCATTTCACTAAGAGCATTTTAGAAGTCTGGGTTATCTTTTATGTTTCACTCCACAAACATGCCTTTAGTTCAGCACTTCTTAACCTATTGGGCATGAGCCACTGCTGGGTCCCGAGAGGGCATTTGGAGGGTTGCAAAGTCAGGTTCGGAAATTTATTTACTCCGTCTTAAAAAGCTACTACATATAAATAACTAAGATATTTCATTTTAACAATTTAAATTCAACCTGTTTTGTACATAGTCTAAACTGTACATTTTTGTTATTCATGCTCTACCATTGCTTTTTACCAGCTCTGATGTTTAACTCTCTATAACCAGATTGAAAGTTGCTTCCCAGAGGGATACAGTGAATTCAATTGGATTCAAGACCCATTCTTGTATTTTGAAAGTTCTAACATGTTCTCAGTAAAACTAAATGAGCAATTGTGTGATATCATCTGTGATGCTGGGATTAAAACTAAATTTTTAGTAAATTATTTTGTATAGTTAGTGATAACATGAGACATGTCATGGACAACAAAATCCATAAACTTTTAGATTCTGACTTAACAAAGTTCTGGATATCTTTAAGAGATGAATATCCTGAACTTTCGGAGTTGCTTATCCCATTCCCCACCTCATTCTTGAGTGAAAGGGGATTTTCATCTCAAGTGAAAAGCAAGCACAGAAATAGACTTGACGCACACTCAGATTTATGACTTAATTTAACCACTCTTGAATCCAACATACCCCAGCTTTTGCAGAAAAAGCAGCCCCAACTGTCACATTAGTAACTAATGATTAGTTAGGCAAGTAAAAACTCTTTTGTTTTCAACTTCAGCATGTGTTTATTAGAGCAAATTAGTCTTTTGAATTACATATTTGCTTTTTGCTTTTCTATAATTAAGTGTATATATAATTTGTTTAAGCATAAAAGAAGGCTTAAAGTTCTCAGTGTTACCAAAAATATGATTATAAAGTGGGTGCACACCCCTACAAGTAGTTCTGCCATGCACACCCCTACAAGTCTAATTAATTTTAAAAATCTAAAAGGTTAAGTTAGATAATTAAACGTAGACACAACCTCCCAAAATCGTCTCTGTACCGTAATTATGTGCGATAAATGGAAACTAATTTCTGTACTTCCAATAAGTACACCCTTTTAATAAAATATTTGCCAATAAACCCCAATAAAATATGCACCAATAACGAAGCCTACTATCTAACTTATCTAAGTTAGATAATTAAACGTTGACACAACCTCCCAAAATCGTCTCTGTACTGTAATTATGTGCGATACATGGAAACTAATTTCTGTACTTCCAATAAATACACCCTTTTAATAAAATATGTGCCAATAAACCCCAATAAAATATGCATCAATAACGAAGCCTACTATCTAAGTTAGATAATTAAACGTAGACACAACCTCCCAAAATCGTCTCTGTACCGTAATTATGTGCGATAAATGGAAACTAATTTCTGTACTTCCAATAAATACACCCTTTTAATAAAATATGTACCAATAAACTCCAATAAAATATGTATGAATAACGTAGCCTACTAGGTTATACGTTCTAAATTGGAAGTACCGATAGGTTTTAATTCGAATACATACAGCCTTTAATGTATATACAGCCTTTTATCCATACAATAAATACAGCCTTCGAATGTACACTAACAAAGGAAATTTTTGTTAAATCTAATTAATTTTAAAAATCTAAAAGGTTAAGTTACATTGTTAAACGTAGACACAACCTCCAAAAATCATCTGTGTTCCGTAATTATGTGCAATAAATGGAAACTAATTCCTGTACTTCCAATAAACACACCTTTTAATAAAATATATGCCAATACTCTGAATTCAAATTAAATAAAGAAAAAAGGAATTGTGTGTGTGTGTGTGTGTGTGTGTATTTTTTCTGTGGTTGAGGCTGAAGATAGAAGTAGTTTCTGTAGAAATATTTCATTTCTAAAACGATTTTAAATATAAATCTTAAAACATGGAAGTCATGTATAGTTCTCCATACGGATATTTTCATTATTTGCATCAAATAGTATTATTGTTTAATACACATTCTATCCAGATCAAATTATGTGTATACAGTTCTGGAAAAATTAGAAATAAATTTTTTTTTTGTTTATTTTAAACTGTATTATGTTTGGAAGTATCCCAAAGTAAATTTAACTTTAATCATGTCAATCAAAATAGGCCAGTCGTTTTTTAAGGCTAGGAGAAGCCTTGAAATGTTTGGAGCATCACTAGGTCATGATGGATCAAATCATCAAACTTCAGTTTCTGTGAAAAACTGGCAGATTTGAGTAGTCAGTTGATAAAGGATGGTATTGTAAAAGCAACAATTCTTTCAGAATTATTTTATAACCCTGTCAGTCTGCAAATAACTACCACTCCTTTAGATCATCAGCAGATTTAAACTTTTCTTATTTGTGCTAGGAATGTATCATGTAAAACTGCTGGAAGTATGGTATACAAAGTTTCTATTATCCTTTTCAAGGTTGATGACCAAAACAAAAAGTACTACTTATAATTCATCATTGTAGCAGTTACACAGCAGTATACTAAACATCTCTTGGTTAATACCTGTACTCTAGTCAGGTAGCACACAATGAATCATTCAAAACAAGTACAATTCAGTGTCAATGTCTAGTGTTTATGTGTCACTGCTACCCATAGTGAATCATTTGTATTGTACATAACAAATAGTATTCTGACTGTACACGTTTTTCATTTGACAAGAATTTTATACTTAGGCAAACTCATTTAATGGTGTAACCTTCTGTAATATGTGCCAAACAAGTATTCATAAAATTAATATATTTGTGTCAAATTGTGTTTTATTTATTTCCAACAAAATCTGTTTTGTGGACATAACTTTATGTCCAATACAATTATTATGTTATTTCTTTTTAGTATCCCTTATAGATTTGCGTGATTAAAACTTTTAATACTAAAACTTTGTTTCAGCTGATAACCATGCTTTGTTGAGATTATTAACGAAAAGTTTTGCTCATTCAGTGATGTGGCATCTTCAGTGATAAAGTTGAGTCTCATCGTGGTAAAACTACTGAAGACTTCATAGAATTGGAAAATTAATGTAAATAATATTCTTACAACCAGTGACAAGAATTATGAACTTAAAACAGTGGAATGAATTATTGAATACCAGATACTCTCAATTGCTAAAACAAACACACTTATATTACAACAGTTCTCTTTATCCAGGACACATTGTATAGCCTACAAACAGTAATAAAAAAATCACAATAGTTTACAACACAAATAAACAATTGATCATTTGTCACTTTCATTAAAAACTGCTGTCTAATATCATCCTATATTAATGCACAACCTATTACACCAACTTTCTAAAACTCAGCTGGTTCCAGATGAATGCCAAGAGTGTGGCTCTAGAATATTCTGCAGTGCTGCTGATTAACAGTATGTGATCAGCATCACATAGAGTACTACACATATAAGCTATCTAATTGACTTGGTATTACAATATTAGTAAAATGTGCTTGTTAAGCAAATAGAGTGTTGTTACTCCTGAAAATCCCATTTCACTAAGAGCATTTTAGAAGTCTGGGTTATCTTTTATGTTTCACTCCACAAACATGCCTTTAGTTCAGCACTTCTTAACCTATTGGGCATGAGCCACTGCTGGGTCCCGAGAGGGCATTTGGAGGGTTGCAAAGTCAGGTTCGGAAATTTATTTACTCCGTCTTAAAAAGCTACTACATATAAATAACTAAGATATTTCATTTTAACAATTTAAATTCAACCTGTTTTGTACATAGTCTAAACTGTACATTTTTGTTATTCATGCTCTACCATTGCTTTTTACCAGCTCTGATGTTTAACTCTCTATAACCAGATTGAAAGTTGCTTCCCAGAGGGATACAGTGAATTCAATTGGATTCAAGACCCATTCTTGTATTTTGAAAGTTCTAACATGTTCTCAGTAAAACTAAATGAGCAATTGTGTGATATCATCTGTGATGCTGGGATTAAAACTAAATTTTTAGTAAATTATTTTGTATAGTTAGTGATAACATGAGACATGTCATGGACAACAAAATCCATAAACTTTTAGATTCTGACTTAACAAAGTTCTGGATATCTTTAAGAGATGAATATCCTGAACTTTCGGAGTTGCTTATCCCATTCCCCACCTCATTCTTGAGTGAAAGGGGATTTTCATCTCAAGTGAAAAGCAAGCACAGAAATAGACTTGACGCACACTCAGATTTATGACTTAATTTAACCACTCTTGAATCCAACATACCCCAGCTTTTGCAGAAAAAGCAGCCCCAACTGTCACATTAGTAACTAATGATTAGTTAGGCAAGTAAAAACTCTTTTGTTTTCAACTTCAGCATGTGTTTATTAGAGCAAATTAGTCTTTTGAATTACATATTTGCTTTTTGCTTTTCTATAATTAAGTGTATATATAATTTGTTTAAGCATAAAAGAAGGCTTAAAGTTCTCAGTGTTACCAAAAATATGATTATAAAGTGGGTGCACACCCCTACAAGTAGTTCTGCCATGCACACCCCTACAAGTCTAATTAATTTTAAAAATCTAAAAGGTTAAGTTAGATAATTAAACGTAGACACAACCTCCCAAAATCGTCTCTGTACCGTAATTATGTGCGATAAATGGAAACTAATTTCTGTACTTCCAATAAGTACACCCTTTTAATAAAATATTTGCCAATAAACCCCAATAAAATATGCACCAATAACGAAGCCTACTATCTAACTTATCTAAGTTAGATAATTAAACGTTGACACAACCTCCCAAAATCGTCTCTGTACTGTAATTATGTGCGATACATGGAAACTAATTTCTGTACTTCCAATAAGTACACCCTTTTAATAAAATATGTACCAATAAACTCCAATAAAATATGTATGAATAACGTAGCCTACTAGGTTATACGTTCTAAATTGGAAGTACCGATAGGTTTTAATTCGAATACATACAGCCTTTAATGTATATACAGCCTTTTATCCATACAATAAATACAGCCTTCGAATGTACACTAACAAAGGAAATTTTTGTTAAATCTAATTAATTTTAAAAATCTAAAAGGTTAAGTTACATTGTTAAACGTAGACACAACCTCCAAAAATCATCTGTGTTCCGTAATTATGTGCAATAAATGGAAACTAATTCCTGTACTTCCAATAAACACACCTTTTAATAAAATATATGCCAATACTCTGAATTCAAATTAAATAAAGAAAAAAGGAATTGTGTGTGTGTGTGTGTGTGTGTGTATTTTTTCTGTGGTTGAGGCTGAAGATAGAAGTAGTTTCTGTAGAAATATTTCATTTCTAAAACGATTTTAAATATAAATCTTAAAACATGGAAGTCATGTATAGTTCTCCATACGGATATTTTCATTATTTGCATCAAATAGTATTATTGTTTAATACACATTCTATCCAGATCAAATTATGTGTATACAGTTCTGGAAAAATTAGAAATAAATTTTTTTTTTGTTTATTTTAAACTGTATTATGTTTGGAAGTATCCCAAAGTAAATTTAACTTTAATCATGTCAATCAAAATAGGCCAGTCGTTTTTTAAGGCTAGGAGAAGCCTTGAAATGTTTGGAGCATCACTAGGTCATGATGGATCAAATCATCAAACTTCAGTTTCTGTGAAAAACTGGCAGATTTGAGTAGTCAGTTGATAAAGGATGGTATTGTAAAAGCAACAATTCTTTCAGAATTATTTTATAACCCTGTCAGTCTGCAAATAACTACCACTCCTTTAGATCATCAGCAGATTTAAACTTTTCTTATTTGTGCTAGGAATGTATCATGTAAAACTGCTGGAAGTATGGTATACAAAGTTTCTATTATCCTTTTCAAGGTTGATGACCAAAACAAAAAGTACTACTTATAATTCATCATTGTAGCAGTTACACAGCAGTATACTAAACATCTCTTGGTTAATACCTGTACTCTAGTCAGGTAGCACACAATGAATCATTCAAAACAAGTACAATTCAGTGTCAATGTCTAGTGTTTATGTGTCACTGCTACCCATAGTGAATCATTTGTATTGTACATAACAAATAGTATTCTGACTGTACACGTTTTTCATTTGACAAGAATTTTATACTTAGGCAAACTCATTTAATGGTGTAACCTTCTGTAATATGTGCCAAACAAGTATTCATAAAATTAATATATTTGTGTCAAATTGTGTTTTATTTATTTCCAACAAAATCTGTTTTGTGGACATAACTTTATGTCCAATACAATTATTATGTTATTTCTTTTTAGTATCCCTTATAGATTTGCGTGATTAAAACTTTTAATACTAAAACTTTGTTTCAGCTGATAACCATGCTTTGTTGAGATTATTAACGAAAAGTTTTGCTCATTCAGTGATGTGGCATCTTCAGTGATAAAGTTGAGTCTCATCGTGGTAAAACTACTGAAGACTTCATAGAATTGGAAAATTAATGTAAATAATATTCTTACAACCAGTGACAAGAATTATGAACTTAAAACAGTGGAATGAATTATTGAATACCAGATACTCTCAATTGCTAAAACAAACACACTTATATTACAACAGTTCTCTTTATCCAGGACACATTGTATAGCCTACAAACAGTAATAAAAAAATCACAATAGTTTACAACACAAATAAACAATTGATCATTTGTCACTTTCATTAAAAACTGCTGTCTAATATCATCCTATATTAATGCACAACCTATTACACCAACTTTCTAAAACTCAGCTGGTTCCAGATGAATGCCAAGAGTGTGGCTCTAGAATATTCTGCAGTGCTGCTGATTAACAGTATGTGATCAGCATCACATAGAGTACTACACATATAAGCTATCTAATTGACTTGGTATTACAATATTAGTAAAATGTGCTTGTTAAGCAAATAGAGTGTTGTTACTCCTGAAAATCCCATTTCACTAAGAGCATTTTAGAAGTCTGGGTTATCTTTTATGTTTCACTCCACAAACATGCCTTTAGTTCAGCACTTCTTAACCTATTGGGCATGAGCCACTGCTGGGTCCCGAGAGGGCATTTGGAGGGTTGCAAAGTCAGGTTCGGAAATTTATTTACTCCGTCTTAAAAAGCTACTACATATAAATAACTAAGATATTTCATTTTAACAATTTAAATTCAACCTGTTTTGTACATAGTCTAAACTGTACATTTTTGTTATTCATGCTCTACCATTGCTTTTTACCAGCTCTGATGTTTAACTCTCTATAACCAGATTGAAAGTTGCTTCCCAGAGGGATACAGTGAATTCAATTGGATTCAAGACCCATTCTTGTATTTTGAAAGTTCTAACATGTTCTCAGTAAAACTAAATGAGCAATTGTGTGATATCATCTGTGATGCTGGGATTAAAACTAAATTTTTAGTAAATTATTTTGTATAGTTAGTGATAACATGAGACATGTCATGGACAACAAAATCCATAAACTTTTAGATTCTGACTTAACAAAGTTCTGGATATCTTTAAGAGATGAATATCCTGAACTTTCGGAGTTGCTTATCCCATTCCCCACCTCATTCTTGAGTGAAAGGGGATTTTCATCTCAAGTGAAAAGCAAGCACAGAAATAGACTTGACGCACACTCAGATTTATGACTTAATTTAACCACTCTTGAATCCAACATACCCCAGCTTTTGCAGAAAAAGCAGCCCCAACTGTCACATTAGTAACTAATGATTAGTTAGGCAAGTAAAAACTCTTTTGTTTTCAACTTCAGCATGTGTTTATTAGAGCAAATTAGTCTTTTGAATTACATATTTGCTTTTTGCTTTTCTATAATTAAGTGTATATATAATTTGTTTAAGCATAAAAGAAGGCTTAAAGTTCTCAGTGTTACCAAAAATATGATTATAAAGTGGGTGCACACCCCTACAAGTAGTTCTGCCATGCACACCCCTACAAGTCTAATTAATTTTAAAAATCTAAAAGGTTAAGTTAGATAATTAAACGTAGACACAACCTCCCAAAATCGTCTCTGTACCGTAATTATGTGCGATAAATGGAAACTAATTTCTGTACTTCCAATAAGTACACCCTTTTAATAAAATATTTGCCAATAAACCCCAATAAAATATGCACCAATAACGAAGCCTACTATCTAACTTATCTAAGTTAGATAATTAAACGTTGACACAACCTCCCAAAATCGTCTCTGTACTGTAATTATGTGCGATACATGGAAACTAATTTCTGTACTTCCAATAAATACACCCTTTTAATAAAATATGTGCCAATAAACCCCAATAAAATATGCATCAATAACGAAGCCTACTATCTAAGTTAGATAATTAAACGTAGACACAACCTCCCAAAATCGTCTCTGTACCGTAATTATGTGCGATAAATGGAAACTAATTTCTGTACTTCCAATAAATACACCCTTTTAATAAAATATGTACCAATAAACTCCAATAAAATATGTATGAATAACGTAGCCTACTAGGTTATACGTTCTAAATTGGAAGTACCGATAGGTTTTAATTCGAATACATACAGCCTTTAATGTATATACAGCCTTTTATCCATACAATAAATACAGCCTTCGAATGTACACTAACAAAGGAAATTTTTGTTAAATCTAATTAATTTTAAAAATCTAAAAGGTTAAGTTACATTGTTAAACGTAGACACAACCTCCAAAAATCATCTGTGTTCCGTAATTATGTGCAATAAATGGAAACTAATTCCTGTACTTCCAATAAACACACCTTTTAATAAAATATATGCCAATACTCTGAATTCAAATTAAATAAAGAAAAAAGGAATTGTGTGTGTGTGTGTGTGTGTGTATTTTTTCTGTGGTTGAGGCTGAAGATAGAAGTAGTTTCTGTAGAAATATTTCATTTCTAAAACGATTTTAAATATAAATCTTAAAACATGGAAGTCATGTATAGTTCTCCATACGGATATTTTCATTATTTGCATCAAATAGTATTATTGTTTAATACACATTCTATCCAGATCAAATTATGTGTATACAGTTCTGGAAAAATTAGAAATAAATTTTTTTTTTGTTTATTTTAAACTGTATTATGTTTGGAAGTATCCCAAAGTAAATTTAACTTTAATCATGTCAATCAAAATAGGCCAGTCGTTTTTTAAGGCTAGGAGAAGCCTTGAAATGTTTGGAGCATCACTAGGTCATGATGGATCAAATCATCAAACTTCAGTTTCTGTGAAAAACTGGCAGATTTGAGTAGTCAGTTGATAAAGGATGGTATTGTAAAAGCAACAATTCTTTCAGAATTATTTTATAACCCTGTCAGTCTGCAAATAACTACCACTCCTTTAGATCATCAGCAGATTTAAACTTTTCTTATTTGTGCTAGGAATGTATCATGTAAAACTGCTGGAAGTATGGTATACAAAGTTTCTATTATCCTTTTCAAGGTTGATGACCAAAACAAAAAGTACTACTTATAATTCATCATTGTAGCAGTTACACAGCAGTATACTAAACATCTCTTGGTTAATACCTGTACTCTAGTCAGGTAGCACACAATGAATCATTCAAAACAAGTACAATTCAGTGTCAATGTCTAGTGTTTATGTGTCACTGCTACCCATAGTGAATCATTTGTATTGTACATAACAAATAGTATTCTGACTGTACACGTTTTTCATTTGACAAGAATTTTATACTTAGGCAAACTCATTTAATGGTGTAACCTTCTGTAATATGTGCCAAACAAGTATTCATAAAATTAATATATTTGTGTCAAATTGTGTTTTATTTATTTCCAACAAAATCTGTTTTGTGGACATAACTTTATGTCCAATACAATTATTATGTTATTTCTTTTTAGTATCCCTTATAGATTTGCGTGATTAAAACTTTTAATACTAAAACTTTGTTTCAGCTGATAACCATGCTTTGTTGAGATTATTAACGAAAAGTTTTGCTCATTCAGTGATGTGGCATCTTCAGTGATAAAGTTGAGTCTCATCGTGGTAAAACTACTGAAGACTTCATAGAATTGGAAAATTAATGTAAATAATATTCTTACAACCAGTGACAAGAATTATGAACTTAAAACAGTGGAATGAATTATTGAATACCAGATACTCTCAATTGCTAAAACAAACACACTTATATTACAACAGTTCTCTTTATCCAGGACACATTGTATAGCCTACAAACAGTAATAAAAAAATCACAATAGTTTACAACACAAATAAACAATTGATCATTTGTCACTTTCATTAAAAACTGCTGTCTAATATCATCCTATATTAATGCACAACCTATTACACCAACTTTCTAAAACTCAGCTGGTTCCAGATGAATGCCAAGAGTGTGGCTCTAGAATATTCTGCAGTGCTGCTGATTAACAGTATGTGATCAGCATCACATAGAGTACTACACATATAAGCTATCTAATTGACTTGGTATTACAATATTAGTAAAATGTGCTTGTTAAGCAAATAGAGTGTTGTTACTCCTGAAAATCCCATTTCACTAAGAGCATTTTAGAAGTCTGGGTTATCTTTTATGTTTCACTCCACAAACATGCCTTTAGTTCAGCACTTCTTAACCTATTGGGCATGAGCCACTGCTGGGTCCCGAGAGGGCATTTGGAGGGTTGCAAAGTCAGGTTCGGAAATTTATTTACTCCGTCTTAAAAAGCTACTACATATAAATAACTAAGATATTTCATTTTAACAATTTAAATTCAACCTGTTTTGTACATAGTCTAAACTGTACATTTTTGTTATTCATGCTCTACCATTGCTTTTTAACAAGCTCTGATGTTTAACTCTCTATAACCAGATTGAAAGTTGCTTCCCAGAGGGATACAGTGAATTCAATTGGATTCAAGACCCATTCTTGTATTTTGAAAGTTCTAACATGTTCTCAGTAAAACTAAATGAGCAATTGTGTGATATCATCTGTGATGCTGGGATTAAAACTAAATTTTTAGTAAATTATTTTGTATAGTTAGTGATAACATGAGACATGTCATGGACAACAAAATCCATAAACTTTTAGATTCTGACTTAACAAAGTTCTGGATATCTTTAAGAGATGAATATCCTGAACTTTCGGAGTTGCTTATCCCATTCCCCACCTCATTCTTGAGTGAAAGGGGATTTTCATCTCAAGTGAAAAGCAAGCACAGAAATAGACTTGACGCACACTCAGATTTATGACTTAATTTAACCACTCTTGAATCCAACATACCCCAGCTTTTGCAGAAAAAGCAGCCCCAACTGTCACATTAGTAACTAATGATTAGTTAGGCAAGTAAAAACTCTTTTGTTTTCAACTTCAGCATGTGTTTATTAGAGCAAATTAGTCTTTTGAATTACATATTTGCTTTTTGCTTTTCTATAATTAAGTGTATATATAATTTGTTTAAGCATAAAAGAAGGCTTAAAGTTCTCAGTGTTACCAAAAATATGATTATAAAGTGGGTGCACACCCCTACAAGTAGTTCTGCCATGCACACCCCTACAAGTCTAATTAATTTTAAAAATCTAAAAGGTTAAGTTAGATAATTAAACGTAGACACAACCTCCCAAAATCGTCTCTGTACCGTAATTATGTGCGATAAATGGAAACTAATTTCTGTACTTCCAATAAGTACACCCTTTTAATAAAATATTTGCCAATAAACCCCAATAAAATATGCACCAATAACGAAGCCTACTATCTAACTTATCTAAGTTAGATAATTAAACGTTGACACAACCTCCCAAAATCGTCTCTGTACTGTAATTATGTGCGATACATGGAAACTAATTTCTGTACTTCCAATAAATACACCCTTTTAATAAAATATGTGCCAATAAACCCCAATAAAATATGCATCAATAACGAAGCCTACTATCTAAGTTAGATAATTAAACGTAGACACAACCTCCCAAAATCGTCTCTGTACCGTAATTATGTGCGATAAATGGAAACTAATTTCTGTACTTCCAATAAATACACCCTTTTAATAAAATATGTACCAATAAACTCCAATAAAATATGTATGAATAACGTAGCCTACTAGGTTATACGTTCTAAATTGGAAGTACCGATAGGTTTTAATTCGAATACATACAGCCTTTAATGTATATACAGCCTTTTATCCATACAATAAATACAGCCTTCGAATGTACACTAACAAAGGAAATTTTTGTTAAATCTAATTAATTTTAAAAATCTAAAAGGTTAAGTTACATTGTTAAACGTAGACACAACCTCCAAAAATCATCTGTGTTCCGTAATTATGTGCAATAAATGGAAACTAATTCCTGTACTTCCAATAAACACACCTTTTAATAAAATATATGCCAATACTCTGAATTCAAATTAAATAAAGAAAAAAGGAATTGTGTGTGTGTGTGTGTGTGTGTATTTTTTCTGTGGTTGAGGCTGAAGATAGAAGTAGTTTCTGTAGAAATATTTCATTTCTAAAACGATTTTAAATATAAATCTTAAAACATGGAAGTCATGTATAGTTCTCCATACGGATATTTTCATTATTTGCATCAAATAGTATTATTGTTTAATACACATTCTATCCAGATCAAATTATGTGTATACAGTTCTGGAAAAATTAGAAATAAATTTTTTTTTTGTTTATTTTAAACTGTATTATGTTTGGAAGTATCCCAAAGTAAATTTAACTTTAATCATGTCAATCAAAATAGGCCAGTCGTTTTTTAAGGCTAGGAGAAGCCTTGAAATGTTTGGAGCATCACTAGGTCATGATGGATCAAATCATCAAACTTCAGTTTCTGTGAAAAACTGGCAGATTTGAGTAGTCAGTTGATAAAGGATGGTATTGTAAAAGCAACAATTCTTTCAGAATTATTTTATAACCCTGTCAGTCTGCAAATAACTACCACTCCTTTAGATCATCAGCAGATTTAAACTTTTCTTATTTGTGCTAGGAATGTATCATGTAAAACTGCTGGAAGTATGGTATACAAAGTTTCTATTATCCTTTTCAAGGTTGATGACCAAAACAAAAAGTACTACTTATAATTCATCATTGTAGCAGTTACACAGCAGTATACTAAACATCTCTTGGTTAATACCTGTACTCTAGTCAGGTAGCACACAATGAATCATTCAAAACAAGTACAATTCAGTGTCAATGTCTAGTGTTTATGTGTCACTGCTACCCATAGTGAATCATTTGTATTGTACATAACAAATAGTATTCTGACTGTACACGTTTTTCATTTGACAAGAATTTTATACTTAGGCAAACTCATTTAATGGTGTAACCTTCTGTAATATGTGCCAAACAAGTATTCATAAAATTAATATATTTGTGTCAAATTGTGTTTTATTTATTTCCAACAAAATCTGTTTTGTGGACATAACTTTATGTCCAATACAATTATTATGTTATTTCTTTTTAGTATCCCTTATAGATTTGCGTGATTAAAACTTTTAATACTAAAACTTTGTTTCAGCTGATAACCATGCTTTGTTGAGATTATTAACGAAAAGTTTTGCTCATTCAGTGATGTGGCATCTTCAGTGATAAAGTTGAGTCTCATCGTGGTAAAACTACTGAAGACTTCATAGAATTGTAAAATTAATGTAAATAATATTCTTACAACCAGTGACAAGAATTATGAACTTAAAACAGAGGAATGAATTATTGAATACCAGATACTCTCAATTGCTAAAACAAACACACTTATATTACAACAGTTCTCTTTATCCAGGACACATTGTATAGCCTACAAACAGTAATAAAAAAATCAAAATAGTTTACAACACAAATAAACAATTGATCATTTGTCACTTTCATTAAAAACTGCTGTCTAATATCATCCTATATTAATGCACAACCTATTACACCAACTTTCTAAAACTCAGCTGGGTCCAGATGAATGCCAAGAGTGTGGCTCTAGAATATTCTGCAGTGCTGCTGATTAACAGTATGTGATCAGCATCACATAGAGTACTACACATATAAGCTATCTAATTGACTTGGTATTACAATATTAGTAAAATGTGCTTGTTAAGCAAATAGAGTGTTGTTACTCCTGAAAATCCCATTTCACTAAGAGCATTTTAGAAGTCTGGGTTATCTTTTATGTTTCACTCCACAAACATGCCTTTAGTTCAGCACTTCTTAACCTATTGGGCATGAGCCACTGCTGGGTCCCGAGAGGGCATTTGGAGGGTTGCAAAGTCAGGTTCGGAAATTTATTTACTCCGTCTTAAAAAGCTACTACATATAAATAACTAAGATATTTCATTTTAACAATTTAAATTCAACCTGTTTTGTACATAGTCTAAACTGTACATTTTTGTTATTCATGCTCTACCATTGCTTTTTACCAGCTCTGATGTTTAACTCTCTATAACCAGATTGAAAGTTGCTTCCCAGAGGGATACAGTGAATTCAATTGGATTCAAGACCCATTCTTGTATTTTGAAAGTTCTAACATGTTCTCAGTAAAACTAAATGAGCAATTGTGTGATATCATCTGTGATGCTGGGATTAAAACTAAATTTTTAGTAAATTATTTTGTATAGTTAGTGATAACATGAGACATGTCATGGACAACAAAATCCATAAACTTTTAGATTCTGACTTAACAAAGTTCTGGATATCTTTAAGAGATGAATATCCTGAACTTTCGGAGTTGCTTATCCCATTCCCCACCTCATTCTTGAGTGAAAGGGGATTTTCATCTCAAGTGAAAAGCAAGCACAGAAATAGACTTGACGCACACTCAGATTTATGACTTAATTTAACCACTCTTGAATCCAACATACCCCAGCTTTTGCAGAAAAAGCAGTCCCAACTGTCACATTAGTAACTAATGATTAGTTAGGCAAGTAAAAACTCTTTTGTTTTCAACTTCAGCATGTGTTTATTAGAGCAAATTAGTCTTTTGAATTACATATTTGCTTTTTGCTTTTCTATAATTAAGTGTATATATAATTTGTTTAAGCATAAAAGAAGGCTTAAAGTTCTCAGTGTTACCAAAAATATGATTATAAAGTGGGTGCACACCCCTACAAGTAGTTCTGCCATGCACACCCCTACAAGTCTAATTAATTTTAAAAATCTAAAAGGTTAAGTTAGATAATTAAACGTAGACACAACCTCCCAAAATCGTCTCTGTACCGTAATTATGTGCGATAAATGGAAACTAATTTCTGTACTTCCAATAAGTACACCCTTTTAATAAAATATTTGCCAATAAACCCCAATAAAATATGCACCAATAACGAAGCCTACTATCTAACTTATCTAAGTTAGATAATTAAACGTTGACACAACCTCCCAAAATCGTCTCTGTACTGTAATTATGTGCGATACATGGAAACTAATTTCTGTACTTCCAATAAATACACCCTTTTAATAAAATATGTGCCAATAAACCCCAATAAAATATGCATCAATAACGAAGCCTACTATCTAAGTTAGATAATTAAACGTAGACACAACCTCCCAAAATCGTCTCTGTACCGTAATTATGTGCGATAAATGGAAACTAATTTCTGTACTTCCAATAAATACACCCTTTTAATAAAATATGTACCAATAAACTCCAATAAAATATGTATGAATAACGTAGCCTACTAGGTTATACGTTCTAAATTGGAAGTACCGATAGGTTTTAATTCGAATACATACAGCCTTTAATGTATATACAGCCTTTTATCCATACAATAAATACAGCCTTCGAATGTACACTAACAAAGGAAATTTTTGTTAAATCTAATTAATTTTAAAAATCTAAAAGGTTAAGTTACATTGTTAAACGTAGACACAACCTCCAAAAATCATCTGTGTTCCGTAATTATGTGCAATAAATGGAAACTAATTCCTGTACTTCCAATAAACACACCTTTTAATAAAATATATGCCAATACTCTGAATTCAAATTAAATAAAGAAAAAAGGAATTGTGTGTGTGTGTGTGTGTGTGTATTTTTTCTGTGGTTGAGGCTGAAGATAGAAGTAGTTTCTGTAGAAATATTTCATTTCTAAAACGATTTTAAATATAAATCTTAAAACATGGAAGTCATGTATAGTTCTCCATACGGATATTTTCATTATTTGCATCAAATAGTATTATTGTTTAATACACATTCTATCCAGATCAAATTATGTGTATACAGTTCTGGAAAAATTAGAAATAAATTTTTTTTTTGTTTATTTTAAACTGTATTATGTTTGGAAGTATCCCAAAGTAAATTTAACTTTAATCATGTCAATCAAAATAGGCCAGTCGTTTTTTAAGGCTAGGAGAAGCCTTGAAATGTTTGGAGCATCACTAGGTCATGATGGATCAAATCATCAAACTTCAGTTTCTGTGAAAAACTGGCAGATTTGAGTAGTCAGTTGATAAAGGATGGTATTGTAAAAGCAACAATTCTTTCAGAATTATTTTATAACCCTGTCAGTCTGCAAATAACTACCACTCCTTTAGATCATCAGCAGATTTAAACTTTTCTTATTTGTGCTAGGAATGTATCATGTAAAACTGCTGGAAGTATGGTATACAAAGTTTCTATTATCCTTTTCAAGGTTGATGACCAAAACAAAAAGTACTACTTATAATTCATCATTGTAGCAGTTACACAGCAGTATACTAAACATCTCTTGGTTAATACCTGTACTCTAGTCAGGTAGCACACAATGAATCATTCAAAACAAGTACAATTCAGTGTCAATGTCTAGTGTTTATGTGTCATTGCTACCCATAGTGAATCATTTGTATTGTACATAACAAATAGTATTCTGACTGTACACGTTTTTCATTTGACAAGAATTTTATACTTAGGCAAACTCATTTAATGGTGTAACCTTCTGTAATATGTGCCAAACAAGTATTCATAAAATTAATATATTTGTGTCAAATTGTGTTTTATTTATTTCCAACAAAATCTGTTTTGTGGACATAACTTTATGTCCAATACAATTATTATGTTATTTCTTTTTAGTATCCCTTATAGATTTGCGTGATTAAAACTTTTAATACTAAAACTTTGTTTCAGCTGATAACCATGCTTTGTTGAGATTATTAACGAAAAGTTTTGCTCATTCAGTGATGTGGCATCTTCAGTGATAAAGTTGAGTCTCATCGTGGTAAAACTACTGAAGACTTCATAGAATTGGAAAATTAATGAAAATAATATTCTTACAACCAGTGACAAGAATTATGAACTTAAAACAGTGGAATGAATTATTGAATACCAGATACTCTCAATTGCTAAAACAAACACACTTATATTACAACAGTTCTCTTTATATAATTATCCAGGACACATTGTATAGCCTACAAACAGTAATAAAAAAATCACAATAGTTTACAACACAAATAAACAATTGATCATTTGTCACTTTCATTAAAAACTGCTGTCTAATATCATCCTATATGAATGCACAACCTATTACACCAACTTTCGAAAACTCAGCTGGTTCCAGATGAATGCCAAGAGTGTGGCTCTAGAATATTCTGCAGTGCTGCTGATTAACAGTATGTGATCAGCATCACATAGAGTACTACACATATAAGCTATCTAATTGACTTGGTATTACAATATTAGTAAAATGTGCTTGTTAAGCAAATAGTGTGTTGTTACTCCTGAAAATCCCATTTCACTAAGAGCATTTTTGAAGTCTGGGTTATCTTTTATGTTTCACTCCACAAACATGCCTTTAGTTCAGCATTTCTTAACCTATTGGGCATGAGCCACTGCTGGGTCCCGAGAGGGCATTTGGAGGGTTGCAAAGTCAGGTTCGGAAATTTTTTTAAAAAGCTACTACATGTAAATAACTAAGATATATCATTTTAACAATTTAAATTCAACCTGTTTTGTACATAGTCTAAACTGTACATTTTTGTTATTCATGCTCTACCATTGCTTTTTACCAGCTCTGATGTTTAACTCTCTATAACCAGATTGAAAGTTGCTTCCCAGAGGGATACAGTGAATTCAATTGGATTCAAGACCCATTCTTGTATTTTGAAAGTTCTAACATGTTCTCAGTAAAACTAAATGAGCAATTGTGTGATATCATCTGTGATGCTGGGATTAAAACTAAATTTTTAGTAAATTATTTTGTATAGTTAGTGATAACATGAGACATGTCATAGACAACAAAATCCATAAACTTTTAGATTCTGACTTAACAAAGTTCTGGATATCTTTAAGAGATGAATATCCTGAACTTTTGGAGTTGCTCATCCCATTCCGCACCTCATTCTTGAGTGAAATGGGATTTTCATCTCAAGTGAAAAGCAAGCACAGAAATAGACTTGATGCACACTCAGATTTATGACTTAATTTAACCACTCTTGAATCCAACATACCCCAGCTTTTGCAGAAAAAGCAGCCCCAACTGTCACATTAGTAACTAATGATTAGTTAGGCAAGTAAAAACTCTTTTGTTTTCAACTTCAGCATGTGTTTATTAGAGCAAATTAGTCTTTTGAATTACATATTTGCTTTTTGCTTTTCTATAATTAAGTGTATATATAATTTGTTTAAGCATAAAAGAAGGCTTAAAGTTCTCAGTGTTACCAAAAATATGATTATAAAGTGGGTGCACACCCCTACAAGTAGTTCTGCCATGCACACCCCTACAAGTCTAATTACTTTTAAAAATCTAAAAGGTTAAGTTAGATAATTAAACGTAGACACAACCTCCCAAAATCGTCTCTGTACCGTAATTATGTGCGATAAATGGAAACTAATTTCTGTACTTCCAATAAGTACACCCTTTTAATAAAATATTTGCCAATAAACCCCAATAAAATATGCACCAATAACGAAGCCTACTATCTAACTTATCTAAGTTAGATAATTAAACGTTGACACAACCTCCCAAAATCGTCTCTGTACCGTAATTATGTGCGATACATGGAAACTAATTTCTGTACTTCCAATAAATACACCCTTTTAATAAAATATGTGCCAATAAACCCCAATAAAATATGCACCAATAACGAAGCCTACTATCTAAGTTAGATAATTAAACGTAGACACAACCTCCCAAAATCGTCTCTGTACCGTAATTATGTGCGATAAATGGAAACTAATTTCTGTACTTCCAATAAATACACCCTTTTAATAAAATATGTACCAATAAACTCCAATAAAATATGTACGAATAACGTAGCCTACTAGGTTATACGTTCTAAATTGGAAGTACCGATAGGTTTTAATTCGAATATATACAGCCTTTAATGTATATACAGCCTTTTATCCATACAATAAATACAGCCTTTGAATGTACACTAACAAAGGAAATTTTTGTTAAATCTAATTAATTTTAAAAATCTAAAAGGTTAAGTTACATTGTTAAACGTAGACACAACCTCCAAAAATCGTCTGTGTACCGTAATTATGTGCGATAAATGGAAACTAATTTCTGTACTTCCAATAAATACACCCTTTTAATAATATATGTGCCAATAAACCCCAATAAAATATGCAAATAGGTTATAGGTCTACGTTCTAAATTGGAACTAGGTTTTAATTCCGGTACTTCGAATAAATACAGCCTTTAATGTTATGTACAGCAGCCTTGTATCCATACAATAATTTAATGTACACTAACAAAGGAAATTTTTGTTAAATCTAATTACTTTTAAAAATCTAAAAGGTTAAGTTGCATTGTTAAACGTAGACACAACCTCCAAAAATCGTCTGTGTACCGTAATTATGTGCGATAAATGGAAAATAATTTCTGTACTTCCAGTAAATACACCCTTTTATTGTACACTAACAAAGTAAATTTTATTTAAGTTACATTGTCGTACATAACCTCCATAACCTGGCATTAGTTACTTGTGAAGAATACAGTTCTAGTACACATCGAACACGGAAAAAAAAACAAACGTGGAGACGGAAGTTGCCTTTTGCCGCAGGGTATAGTGAAAGACCCCGATTAATTTCAAGTATGGACTCTTAAAATAATTAAAATCTCAGGGTGGTCAGACTGAATCTAATAATCGACTATGTCTGGATGTAAACAATATTTCGTTATTTTTCTTTATAAAAATCAGAAGTTCTTTTAGTCTGCAAGATACACTTTAAATACAGAAATGCACTACTGTAATAATGAGTAGGCGGAGAATAAAACATGTTATTTGTGTCTTTAACATAACATTAAATTTGAACGATTGTTCATTACTTGAAATTGAGGTTAACTAGGGTTCATCGTAACCTTACTTATTTGATATAAATTGATTAATGCTTCATTGAATTCATTACTTATTTCATATAACATTATTATTAATTAAATTCAGTGATATTTCCATGAATTATCTCCTGAAAGTGGATATAAACAAAGTACATGTAATTAAAAATCAATTTTGTGAAATTTTGTTGCTTCAATTGTAGGAAGAACTTGATAATGGTTGCGAAACCGAAAGGCCTCATTCGAGGAAAAAGTGTATATAGCAGGGAAGCAACAAAATTTGACAAAGTTGTTATGAAGACTGCTAACATAGAGAAAATAACTGATAATTAAAAATCATCTACCACTAGGGTTAACTTGTATGTTACATTGAGTTAAGGTTCTACAATTAAACACAATAATAATCTAAAAATATTAAATGTTATGGTTCATTGGTTCCCTCATTGATTATTCAATGTCTCTTTATAAAATATTATAATTGATTTTAAACTAGAAAGTCTACATTGTTATTAGTCAACGCTTTCGTTGCTTATGGTGTATGGTTTACTTTAATTATTAAAGTCCCTTTTCTTATAGAAATAGGGTTATATTTTATTTAACTTGGATAAATCAAATTCGCTAGTAGCATTCTTTATTTGATCAATTACTTTTTTATACAATATAATAACCATTGGCACTGATACTTGCGTGTACCGTTGACTCGAAGTATCACTATCACAAAACTTTTTTAATTTTTAAAAATTAAAAACACTTGAATTATTTATTAATTCTTTTCACACACTGCCTATACGCATGTACTCCGTTAACGAACACTTTCAAAATAAACTTCACTGTCCCTCTAGTCCGACCTAATCTCAACTAGGAGTTTCGAGGTTAGTATGCGTTATCAGCTGTCAGCAATCAATTCAATGTTTTGATGGTCACTCTGCCCACGTGGAGTCTGCCTCGATTGCTGGTGATGAACTGTTGTTACGTGTGTCGGGATTCGGCACTTCGTACTTTTTAATGAGCTCTGATTGGCTAATTGTCTTTATTTCGTGTACCGTCGGCAAAGTTCGTCAAAATAGACGCGCAAGTAGGCGTCACTACGCTGGGGTTGAGAGTATTTTTTTCTGGTCACAAAGGCACGCGCACGGGCTTGCAATATATTAGTTTTTCTTATAAATCAAATAATTTATTTATAATTATACTGATAACATTTTTATAACTACCATTGTTTGTACCTTTTGATTATGAGTAATTTGCATACCCTTATCATATAGTTCTGATATGGGGTTGATAAAAACACACTTCGTATAAATTCATAACATCTCTTATGTTACATAATACATTAAATACGTTGTTTATATAATACATTAAATACGTTGTTTTTATACACTGTTTATGGTGATAACTTATTAGTACCGTATTATGAACTTTTCACACATGGTTATTTACTTACAGTTATGGATTATTCATTTTCCTAGGGTCAAACTCTAAGACTATTATCACATTAATTATTTATTAATTAATTCATAATATTAGTGGTTGATAATACCACTTTGTTATGGCCTATGCATAATGCACTGTTCATTACCACTTCTGATAGTGTCAGTTTTATTTATTACTGGTTTTTATTACTTTAATTACAGTCTTTTTTGTGAGTTTTTAGCACCCTTGAATGTTACATTTTTCGTTAGTTGTAATTCTTTCACATTTATCTCATTATTGTATTTTTATTTTTTATTTCTTATAAGTGTTCTGATAACACTGTTAGTACTGGTCAGTGGTTAATTCTGCCTTCATATTGACAATTACATTGGTTTGAAGTCACTCAGACTTCTTGCATCTAGTTATTACTAGTGTTCATTTATTATTTGTGTTATTATTATTAATTAGGTGGATATAATCCTTGTATTGTCTCATCTAAGCGTTATTCTGCATTATTCAGTGTTATAGGTTGAGTTCCTATTCTTTTATTACAAGTTTGTGATATTTTTGCTGCCTCAGGTAACCATTCTATGTGATGCATATGGTTATATTAAATTATATTTATTCAGCATTTATGTTTCGTTAATATATTATCTTTTGTACATTGAGTGTTCCTTATAGTACCTAGTTATGTTATACTACAACACATTTTGGGTTAACATCACTTTAGTCATAGTTTTATACTGTTTTATTGAAAACTAGTTGGCCAGATTAGGTTATGTTCTAATTTGGTCTCTCAACAATGGTTGAGTGTCAGTTTCAATTTTCTACATAATGCATGATTTATTTATTCTTATCTAACACTGGCATATTATTTTTTATCACTAGATTTCAATTTGGTTATTCTCACAATCTTTATTATTGATAATTAGTGGTCATTGACAATTTTAATTCCACTTTACAACTTTTTATTAGTACTTCGGACATTGTCCCTTTGTAATGTTTATACATCACTTAGTTATGCAATTACCATCCTGGTATTCATTCTCCTTATTAAATTCTGTTTTCAATAGCAGTGGTGGCTGGTAATGTTTTTGACTGGGGGGGGGGAGCAAAATTTAGTTGTACCCATATATTATTTAAAAAAAAAAACAGTAGAAACTAAATTATTGCTATTATCATCAAATAATTGTAAAATTGAATCTTTTGCTTCACTACTAAAATTATTGTTAATATCAAAAACCTACCTTGCAAACTACCAATATTTAAACAGTGTTTGAAACTAAAATTATTTATAACCCCGTTTTATAATTTTGTTGTGTAATATCTAAATTCGGTTTTGGTAGCCCTAATTTTTTTAGTTCTATTTTCTTTTCGTAAGTAAGTGAATTTGAAATAATCAATATTTAATATTACTTACCGAATTCATAGCCATTTTAATTGTTTCTAACAAATACGCACAGAACACACAGGCTCAGGCATACACAGAATAAGTTACACGTTTATGTAGGCCTACACAAGGTTCGACAAAAACACTATCGTACACAGAATACACTGCCTAATAAAGAATAAATTATTAGAACATTACATTTACACAAAAAGTACAACAAGAACACAATCAAAACTATATAAAACACAAGAGAAAATGTATGCACTTTAAACAGCAACAGAAAAGTTTTGAACAGCTCCGTTCCTCTATGAATTAAGCTGCAAAATCAGAAAGCGGGCACAGCCCCACCTCTAATGGCGGATGCTCATTTAAATGCATAGACATGTGTACACGTCTCTTGCCCCGCTCCCCGAAAGACTGGCCTATACAGGAAGGACGACAGCGAAACCGTCCTGGCTGCGGGGCCATGTCGAAAACATCGGGTGATCGCTATTAGTCGAACCACCCCGACTTGGTGCGGTTGTACCTTGAGTTTTTCAGCCCTCCTTCCCTCCAGCTATCATAGAGGTGCTGAGCCTTGTACACCACATACGGAGGCAAAATCTTTCCTTCTCCTGTTGCGGCAAACATTACTGACGTTGATGCCTTTGAAGAATTAATCACCCTTTCTTGGTATTTACAACCACGTCTGAAAATTAGTTTGCGTTTACCTGGATCGTCACAGAGGTTGGTCTCATTATAATTTATGATGTTACTAGGAGGAACATCCTTCAATTCATTTTCAAGCTCATCAAAATATAAATTTATTACCTCTGGAGAAACTGCTGCCCATGACCTTTTTATATTCTGGCACATTCGAGCAGACAGAAACTCTTTGCGGCAATTTAAAAATGAAGCTACAAAATCAGGGCCAGGTGTGTTGTCTTTGAATTTATGCACTTGCTTCCCTTGCTGCTCAAGAAAATCTTTCACTAGTAACCTAAGAGTAGAGCGAGTCAACAGGGTACCTCCAGTCACTACACACTTTAAGTCGATCCACCAACACTGCCTCTTCTTCTGCAGTCAATGTCGTCTGCCCCCCTCTTTTTTTCAATGTACTTCCAGTTTTGAAGTGTCTGTGTAACCTAGTTACAGACAAGTTGTTCTTTTCAGAACATTTTCTAAAACTCATTCCATTATTCAAGTCCTCGATAGCCTTTATTATAGTTTCAGTATTGGGGTCTATTATAGTTTCAGTATTGGGGTCCTTGTACTTCTTGATGGCCACACTTACATATTTTCGAGGCATCGCAACTTCAGGTAATCACCTTAACCTTAAAAAAAAATGATTACTGTATATAATTATTACAGTATGTACTTCAATCCATAACATAAAAAGTATTACTCTATGGATGTAAAAAAATCATGAACACAATCTATGGGGTGAATTGGAACACCTAAAAGGAGCATTCCGAATCACCCCGCAAATATCAAACTCATGACGTCGCAACAAAAATAAATAATTGGCATGAAAAGTTTCAACAACAAGTAAGATATAATATGACATAGTGTTGTACAGGTCTATACTTATCCTAAATATATAAACGTTAAGCCTATAATAATAGTAGATTTGTACTTACAAGAGAAGTTTTGGAGAGGTTAAAAATTGAGGTTTTTGTTGCACGTGGTTTCAACTCTTGTAAAGAAACAGACAGTGTTGCCAACCACATGAAACATAATTTCCCAGATTTTTACCATGTTAGCCAACTGAAAAAAAATTGGGAACGAAAAATTCTTTTGTGTATATAATAGGGGAATATTTTTGTGCATTCACAAAGTTTTGTTCCTATTCACCCCGTTTTACGGTACTCAATAACTCATTACTAACAATTTAGTAACCTCCTTCTCCATCATTATTTCATATTCCCCCCTTTACCCAGTTACAATTAGGTAAATCACCTCACGGATAAACCGTGTAAGGCATTTACCTTGTTACATAAATACTGTATTTATGCCCCTGGCTTGTAACGGCCAGCTCCTTTCCACACACACTATTGCTTAATGATGTTGGACTGTAGCACCCATTTGTGTCCACAAGAACTGAATTTATTAGGGTGCAAATGCTGCTTACACGATTCTTGCTTCGGCGTTTTATAAAAATTTGGCATTACTGGTATCCGAGGACACCAGTAATCCTATAATGGTTCATAATCCCTTAATACGGTTCTATCACCCCATTCGGTGGTAGCCGCTGTTCCAGAGTTATGTTGATTCCCCTGATTTAACCCCTGTTAATTTCTAAATTGTACCAATTTCACAGGCAACCAACCATGTTACAATAAGTCTGCCCACAACTGGTTGTCATCCAAAACCACGGTCTGGGCTGGTAAGGCCAGGACCGCCCGAAAGTGGGGAATCTATTTAAAACATATTATACATGTTTAAGATTCCTACAATTACATAATCAACATAATACAACATAATAGACACTCAAATTGAACATTAAAATAAACATCAACAAATAAACATCTCAACTTTAAATTATAAACCTTACAACTTTGTCTTTCTATCAACCTCTAATTATTTATCATTTGTTATATCATTAAATTCTCCAAAAAGTTTAAATTTATTATCCACATTTCATTTATTATCTCCTTTCAAATTAATTCAATTATTTTATCAAACACATTTTAATTACTTTAATAAAATTCACAAAGTTGAGTATATTTCACCTTGCTACATCATTACATTTAACATCAACACCAAAGTATATACAATCTACATTATTATTCATTATTGTTTACCACAAATTATTTCATAATGCAGTCCATTTCAGAACCCCCTACTCATATAATTAAATGTTCGTGAACACTAAATGTTTAACCACCATCATTGAATAATAATCTTGGCTTACGTCTACACAATTCATTTTTTATTAAATACATATTGTTATTATGATTATAATAACCATCAATTAATTTTATCCATTGTATCAATATAGTATTCAAAAACATTATTGCATACTATTAATTCATAAAATATGTTGACATTTGGTATGGTCAATTCTCTCTTAGTATCATCTGTTATGATTAAATCTTTTATCATTTCTTTAGTATAGTAATCATCTACTACTAGTAACCCCATCTCATATACAGGTAAGTCATCAACATTATTATCACCTCTTGCTGCACTAACCACATCGCAAGGTAAGAATTCAATATAATCATCAACTCTCTCACTATTCATCCTATCTCTTAACTCTTTATAACTTCTACTAACCTCAAAAACTCTATCTTCCTCTCTCTCTCAAAATACCTCTCATCATAACACCATTTCCCACTTTCTCTATCATTCCATGCAGAGGGTACTACTACATTAAAACACCTCCTGGCTCTTCCATGAACACCACAAAAACTCAGGGAACAATTTGAAAACACATCGTTTTCCACTAAGGGACTCTCACCCTTCAAAAACAACAGTGAACACCTTGGTTCACAATAAACCTGGGGAAAATTTACCTCTGTCCCATATCCACAAAATAACTCTCTTCACATTCTCTCTCTAACTTACAAACACTGATTTCTACCCCTTCACAACCCCCTACTCCCATTACTCTCTCACACTCACTTACTATCTCTATATTCTCATCGTCACTATTAATTTTCATTGTATCACCCTTAAATAGCTCGTTTTCAACTATCTTACCACTACTACTTGTTAACTCATTTTTATAACTGTCACTCAGAAGATCAGAACACAAGAAGAAGAGACTTCTGCTCCAGCTTCTGACCTGAAAGGACGCTCTCATTGGACTGCTCTTCTTCAGCTCTCTTCGCTGGACCATCTACGGCTTTGCTGCCTTCGGCCACCTCGCCTTTCGACGAGGAATAACTCTTCTCTTCGTGGGAACCAAGCCAGCTGCTGCCGGTGAACTTAGTAGCTGGTAGAAGAAGCAGCTGGCCGAAGTTTGCCCTTGTAAGGACCACCTGAGCCGGAACAACATCTTGCCGGACAGGAAAGAAGTGGATTGCTCTGGGCTCACCTGGTGAGTGCCGCATTTCCAGTGTGTAATTCCTAACTTGTTCACGACTGTTAGGTAGCGCTGCCCCGGACGATCCTTGCAAGCCCCCACCAGTGGTAAGCGAGCTAGGATATCGCCGGGGTAAAGGGGCCAGTGGACACCAGTCTTGGTAAGGACTGGTATTCAACGAAGCTGGTCGTTAGCCCAGCTCCTCCCGCATCGTCGTGAACAAGGAAGACGCGCGGGTAATCCGGCTTCGGCCGGACCCGAGATCCCTGGCGTCTGGCAGTGACTGCCTAGCAGTCTCTGCCCGGCAGCCGTCGCACCTGGCCAGCATGCCTTCTACAGGCAACGGCCCAAGTGCCGAGTCGCTCGGCCCCGCCTTGCTACCCCATCTGGGCGACTCGCCCGATTCGCCTCGGGCGATGGAGACGGACGATCCTCTCCCCAACCCGCTTCCCCCTCTGCCGGCAGACGAGTCGGGCGAGTTCGCGACCGTTGGTCGGCGAAATCGCCCGGCTAAGAAGCCCAAGAGGACCCACGCACCTGGATCCACTTCCTCACAGACCTCGGCCATGGACATTGGACCTTCTCAGGGCCCACAGGTCGCGGTTCCGACTACTTCGACAGCAGCTCCGGCTGCTGCCGCTGTTGGTCGTGCGCCGCCCCTGTACGTCCATAGCGTATCCAATGTCGCCGCCTTATACAGACGGCTGATCGCGGCCCACGGCCTGTCGGCCGACAAGCTTGACCTGAAGCTGCTTGGCGGTGATACGGTCAGGATTGTCGTCCGCCAGCTCGAGGACCATCGCTTGGTCGAGGCCTTCCTCCAAGCGCATAACCTGCAGTATCACACCTTTACTCCTAAGCGCGTCAAGCCCTTGTCGGTAATTTTGCGAGGGCTCGACGCGCACACTGATCCTCAGGAGATCCTTATGGAACTCCGCGACCTCGGGTACCCGGTGCAGGCAATTTTCCGCCTGTACACTCACTCAGAAACCCGAGTACCTCTCCCGCTCGTCCGTCTCCAGCTCGAGAAGGGCGAGGCTGCAGACAAAATTTTCCACCTGACGCGGCTGTTTGGCTTCCGCGTCCGGGTGGAAACCAGTCGACCCCAGGGCAAGCTTGCGCAGTGCCACCGGTGCCAGAGGTTCGGCCACCACACCGACGTCTGCCGCAATGCCCCGGCCTGTCTCCGATGTTCTCTGGGACATTCAACACAGGCCTGCACTGTGGCAGACAAAACCAAATTTCGCTGCATAAATTGTGGTCAAGGCCACGCAGCGTCTAACGTAAACTGCCCGGTCTATAAGGCGGAGCTCCTGCGGAAGCAAAAGCCGCAGGGGCCCCTCCCGAAGCCACGGCAGCCAGTTATGCAGCCCCAACCTAGACAGCCTAAAATGCAGGCTAGGCCTAAACCTCAGGCACAACCGGCACGGCGCGCGCCCTCTCCGGCTCCACCTCCAGCCCCTACAAAGGCAACTAAACGTACCGCGTCTCCTTCCACAGCAGAGACACGCCCAGTAGCTGTTATCTCGGTTTTGGAGCCGGAGAATGAACCCTCCACCTCCGCGGAACCTCCTACTCCCGCCTCTGAACCAGAGGTAGCCTCGCCGCCCCTGCCACCTCCGCGATTTCCGCGAGCAGGCATCAAACCCAGGAACAAAGGGATACCCACACCGGATGCTCGGCCCCGAGCTCCTGCCTGCCCACAACCCAAGAAAAGTCCTGCTTCCCGGTATAAGTCCGACGAAGCGCAACAGCGTACTTTTCCTGCCGCTGATCCAAAACCGTCTGGCCCTGGTCCTATGGCTTCCACCATGACCCGATCTGCCGTAACACCTGGTCGCTCTTATGCGGCCTCAGTTTCCAGGCAAACCACCCAGTCCGTCAGTTCCAATGACGCACAGTTCGTCCGCGGCTTTCTGTCTAGCTACGACCTCCCGAAAGTCGCATCTCTCTTCAGGTCCATCCGAGCCCGCCTGGAAACTGCTGACCCAACTGAGAGATTCATGCTCTTGGTGGAAGCCTGCGAAGTCATAGGTCTTCTATGAACCGAGCCCTTAGACGAGATCTCTCGCTCGTAGCCTGGAATGCTAATAACATCGGTACCAAGCATTCCGACCTTCTTGAATTCCTGGCTCGGTTCAAACCCGACGTACTTCTCCTCGGGGAAACCCACCTGACCCCGGCGAACCGGTTTCGATTACCTAATTACGTGGTTTATCGGGATGACCGAGTTGGCCGACGAGGAGGCGGCACGGCGATCGCGGTGAGGACCTCCATAGGTCATCATCGTGTCGCTTTGCCGCAGCTTACCAACCTAGAGGCCACCGCCATTGAGGTCCACGGAGCTCTTGGCGGCGTCCTCGTGGTCTCAGCTTACAAGCCCCCACAAGCTGAACTCCTTGTCAGCGACCTGGACGTCATCTTCGATTCCCATCGAAGGGTAATTTTGGCCGGCGATCTGAATTGCAAGCATCGCGTTTGGAATAGTCGCCTGACTACTCCGAACGGGAGGCGCTTGCTCAGTTTTGTTGAATCGCGCCGGGCGATGGTGTTTGGTCCAGCGCAACCCACGTTCTTTCCGTCACTGCCTAACGCGGCTCCCGATGTTCTGGACATCGCGGTGACCCAAGGAATTGTCTGTCCGGTCGAGGTATTCTCACTTACGGAGCTGACATCCGACCACAACCCTATCTTGGTCCACGTCGCTACCCAGCACGCCTATGCACGTTCTGACAAGCAGAAGGTCATCGATTGGGATCGCTACGGCCCGGCCTTGTGCCGTAGATTGCCGCCAGCGGCCCCACTCGATTCCGTTCGCCTCCTAGACGAAGCAGTTGCGGGAATCGAAGAGGCAATCATCTCGGCTATAGGCGTGTCTTCACGTACGCGAGCTGGCTTCACGCCTGACTACCAACGCATCCCTGAGGAAGTCTCTCTTCTCGCTCGCGAGAGGAATTACTTCCGGAAACGTTGGCAGAGGACCCGTGATCCGGCCGATAAGGCAGCATACAATCGGCTCACCGGACGACTGCGTGGCAGTCTGAAGGCGTTCCGACGTAGCTGTTGGGAACTCGACGTGGCCCGAACGGGGGATGCGGACCCGCAATCTCACCCGTACAGAATACCTACCGCATTGACGGGACGGAGGCGCCGACCTCCACTTCCCGCCATTGTTGGACCGTTCGGTCGACTCCTGGGTCGCCCGGAGGAGAAGGCCGAGTACTTGGGCTTGTGTTTCGAGCGTCAGTTCGCTCCCAACCCGCCCATGGACTGGGACTTCGACGAACAAGTCGAGATGGCTGTGGAAGACTTTCTGTCTCTTCCGATCACGGCGGAGCCCGAACCCATCTCTTTGGAAGAGGTCTCAGATCGGCTCGCTGAACTTCAGCCAAGAAAGGCTCCAGGCCCGGACGGTCTTACCAACACCGCTCTACGACTTCTTCCCGAGCCTGGAGTTCAATTCTTGACTGATTTGTTCAACGCGTGTCTTAGACTGGCCTACTTTCCCAAGAAATGGAGAAAGGCGACGGTTATCGTGATCCCGAAGCAGGGAAAGGATACCACCCGCTCGGAAAACCTCCGGCCTATCAGCCTACTTTCCGCTACGTCCAAGGTTTTTGAGCGCCTCGTGCAGCGTCGTGTACGAGAGCATCTAACCAACTTTGACGTGCTGGTCCCCGAACAGTTCGGCTTTCGTGTGGGGCATTCGACCACTCATCAACTGATGAGACTGGTGGAAAGCATCACGGAAGCCGGGTGTCGGAGAGAACGGACCGTTGGCTGTTTCTTAGATGTTGAGAAAGCCTTCGACAGCGTATGGCATGATGGCCTTTTATTCAAACTTAGGGAAGTCCAGCTCCCGGACTGCTACCTCCATCTGGTTGCTAGCTTTCTGACGGAGAGGACCTTCTGCGTGAGAGTTGGCGATTCTGTCTCTTCCGAGAGACGAATCACAGCCGGCGTCCCTCAAGGCAGCGTTCTAGGCCCCCTTCTGTTCTCGATCTACGTCAACGACGTGCCGAGACAGCCTGGAGTCCAGATGGCCCTCTTCGCTGACGACACGGCCGTATTTACGGCTGATCGTCATGAGGAAAGGGCCGTCCTACGACTGCAGCGCCAGCTCGACACGCTCGTGGACTGGACTGAGAATTGGAGAGTGCAACTCAACGCCACCAAGAGCGTAGCCGTCGAATTCTCCAAGCGACGGAAGAACCCCGTTAGGCAACTACGTATCGGCAGAACGTACTTGCGCTGGTCCAACGAGGTCAAGTACCTCGGCTTACACCTCGACCGTCGGCTCACCTGGCGTACCCACGCACAGACAGTTCTAAAGCGAGCATCCACTCGCCTGTGCGCACTGTTTCCACTCCTGATCAGCTCAGCCATGACCAGGAAATTGGGTAGGATGATCGTCGGCGCGTATCTGCTGCCGGTCATTACCTACGCCTGCCCGGTCTGGGGTTACCTCGCCGCAATGCATAAAAAGAAGTTGCAGAGCGTCCTCGACAGGGGGCTTCGGCTAGCGGCCAAAGTCCCCCGTCGCTTCTCATCTCGCCTTCTAAGGAGAGGACTTGGCGTCCGCTCCTTAGACGACACTTTCAGGCGGCTTGCACGCAAATTTTATGCACGTGCGGCGAGGTTCCCAGGCAATCCTCTAGTGACTGGGCTGGGAAGGTACCGTATACGCCCAGGTGATTCGTGGAAACGCCCTCGGTGCATACTGCGCTAGCGTAGGCTAGCACAACAGCCGAGAATCGGCCTGCTATAGAGCACGCGCCCTACTTGGGCAGGGCCACGAGGCAGGAGCTCCAGAAGGTAGCTCGGAACTCAGTTTCCCGTGCGGTTCGTCTCTGCGACGCACAACCGCAAAGCCCAGAGCGAAAAAAAAAAAAAAAAAAATAACTGTCACTTACCTCGTTCATTATGTCTTCATTATTATTTGTCATCATATCATCATCATTATTTTTGATACCATTACAACCACTTACCTGTTTTAATTCAACTTCTGTATTCTCCTTTAATCGACATCTATCTCCTTCCCACTTCTCGTTTTGTTCTTTCATGTCATTATTTAATTCCTTGACATCGTTTATGAATTCATCAAATTTTTCGTTTTGTTCATTGAAATATTTATCCCACTGTTCCGCACTTTCCTCAAACCATTTATTCATATTATGCATAATATCCTCCATTGTTGTTTTCATCATTATTCACGGTCTTGTTCTCTAACACTACCACTTCAGCTATATTACCATTACTACTCGTTATATCGCTATGCTTTTCTACAGGGTGATTCAGATAAGTCAGAACTCCAACACTTATTTACCAGCATCATTTAATACCGAACCGTAAATGTTTATGCAGTTTGTTTTAAAAGTAATAATGATTTCTCTGTGTTGTTGATTGTTAGATTGTTATTCATAGCGTTGACCTTGACCTTGGGAAACGTTGTGTAGTAATGCATCATTCCCCCACTCGCACGCTGGTGTTAGGTGGCGGCTAGTCAGTCCGCCACGATGCTCACTCAAGAGCAGAGGGTCGCATTATTGGAAACTTACTTCGCGGTAACATCTTACAAGCGGTGCGTTGAGTTGTTCCACGAGAAGTTCCCTGATGTCCCTATTCCAGGGAAAACAACAGTTTATGACATTGTGAAACAGGAAGTGTTAATGAAAGGTCTCGAAGCCGTCAGCCTGATGTGTTAACACCGGAATTTACGGAGTGTGTTCAGCAGTCTCTGCTGCGATCTCCCGGTAAATCACTTCGTCGGTTGTCTCAACAGCTTGGAGCATCTTATTCAACCTGCCACAGAGCCACTAAACGTCTGAGGTTGTGGCCATACAGAGTTCGAGTAGTTCAAGAACTGCGTCCTTTGGATTCAGAAAAGCGTGTCGCCTATTGTCAGTGGTTTAAGAGATTCACTCTTAACGATGTGAATAATAAGCTGAACAATACGTTTTTCAGTAATGAAGCATGGTTCCACTTAAATGGATATGTTAACAGCCAGAACACTCGCATTTGGGCTGCCAATAATCCTCACACATTGCATGAGACCCAACTTCACCCACAAAAAATTGGAGTGTGGTGTGCCATGTCTAGGCAGCGAATTGTTGGACCAATATTTTTTAACACAACTGTTACTTCAGTTGTTTATACAGACATCATACAGCAATTTATAGCCATGCTTGAAGTGAATGAACGTTATTGCTGGTTTCAACAATACGGTGGAACGTGTCACACCTCCAATGACACGATGACGATGCTTCGTGCGTTCTTCGATGATCGATTAATCCCTAACAATCTGTGGCCCCCACGCTCACCAGACCTGACTTCCCCAGATTTCTTTTTGTGGGGCCATCTTAAGGAGAAGGTGTACTGCAATAATCCGAGAACGCTGGAGGATTTAAAGAATAACATTACCGCTGCTGTAAGGGAAGTCACAGTTGATGTACTGAGACGAGTATCTGAAAACATGTGCCGTCGAGTCGATATGTGTTTACTACAAAATGGAGGACAATTTCAGCATCTTTTATAAAGGTATTTAAATGTATTAAATACATTAAAAATGTATTAAATGATATTGATATTAAATGATGTTGGTAAATAAGTGTTGGAGTTCTGACTTATCTGAATCACCCTGTATTTCAACAAATATTCCCTCTTCTTGTTCTTCCATTCGTTTCAAATTATCATCCAGTTTACACCACTCATCCTCCGTCATTTTATTCGCAATACTTCTGAATTCGTATTCCCATTCGTCCCACGTGAAATCTATTTCGTTTACTTGTGCCTTAGCCATTTTAATCAATTAATACTTAATCATTACTTATAACATAAACCTGAACAAATACTAACCTCCCCAGCACTTTACATTACTACATAACCTTCATACCTACATTTATTTATGTTTCATTTAGTTACTTTAAACAACCATTCTGCTCTCCCAAGTAGGCATAAATTTTATTTATGCAAATGTCCACTGTTTGAGTGCCATTTGTAATATTAACCTTCCGTCAGGCGCGGTCCCTTACAGCACAACAGCAAGCGCGGTGTATCAAATTGATAATCATACTGATTGACTGCTTTATATTTTCTTTTTTATCAATATTGCAAAATAGTATTTAATTTTTGATATTATAATGAATATATTATCTGAACTATGTATGTGAATTGAAAAAACAAAAAAAATAGAAACCAATGTAACATTTACAAACAGAAAGTAATATTTTATTTCTGACATTTTAATGAACATATAATTTGAAATGTATAAATTTACTGAAAAAATCAATATTCACAAAAACTTAAGATATTACCGGTACCATACATGAATACATAACTTGAAATTTACAAATAGACAGAAAAAAGTACTTTGTAAAAAAAGATTATTTGTCATGAAAACTAAGAAAGTTGTATCATTCGTTACTCTCCTCATTGGAAACATGCTCTGATAAACCAGGAAGAATTTACCACAGTCAATGCACTAGCTCTTTATACATATCAAATAGGTTTTTTGCATTTCATACAAATATACTTCGTTTATTGTCGCATTGTTGTGGATGTCTGACACTTTTTTCTTTTTCGCTCAATGTCATTGCTATCATCTTGGTTTTCTTCATTGCCTTCTGGTCTGAAATGTTTTAGACTATCTTGCAGATTTCTGTGTATTCCAGAAGTGTTTGTACTGCTTCGAATGATTTGGGGCCAGAACTAATTCATGAGATAATGTCTTCAGAAACACTTTTCTTCTAACAACATCATGATCGTTCCCGAAATAACTTGCACGTTGATACCACTCATGTTTATCATTGCAAAAAATATGACCACTGGCCAACAGCGTACATTACTTGCTACATTATATGATGCACATAATTTGTCTGTAGTGTCTACTCCCCCTTTTGTTCTATTGTAAAATGTTATGACAGACGGCTTCTGCTTATCTCCAGTATCAGTATCTATTGATTTACCATCATGCAACCTAGATGCCAAAACAACACATTTTCCAGAAATACAAACATAAATTGTTTTAGACTGAAACAGTGAATCAATATGTATAGAAATATGAAAAATTTACTTATCAAAATGATTTAACAAGACAATTGTAAACCTTTAAAAATATAACACGCACAGGCGCAGTGTATCAAATTGAACAAACATACACTAATCTTCACTTTGCAATAGCTGTTGGCATACTAAACGCTGTTGACAGATAAAGGGAAAGAATATGTTAAGCTACTGAGAGACAGGTGATGCTGTCATCTATTAGAGGCAAATGGAACAAAAAAAAGTAACAAGCAGAATTATCACTGTTGCACACCACTATATAAAAATATTCCGATTAGCGCTTTCAAGCTTCACAGCTCATCGTCAGATCGGAAATGAACAAATAACTTAAAAATAAACCCTTCACCCCCACCCCACCACACCCTGCTCACACACAACAAGCTATAATTCAATGTCCCTTCCTCCCCTCTGAGCCCTGCCCCACCATCTAGACAGTTACATATTTTTCTAGCAAATTCCTTGTGTTTCAGTGTTGTGTGCGTGTGTGTGTGTATGTGTGTGTGTGTGCGCGCGCGCGCGCATTCCTTTTAAACCTACCGTCTTTCTCCCCCACATCTGGGCCAGTCACACACCCTTATTTAAAAATATCCAATTAGTCCTCTGCAATTTAATTCTTTCTGTCTGTCCTCTATCGTTTACTTCTTAATTATGTTATAAAATATTTCTTCATTATCAAATTTAATTTTAGTATTAATTAAATTGTCTAACCCTTTTTCTCTTTCTTTCAATATTTCTAACTCCTCCCTAAGTTTCCTTTCAACTGTGTTATTTACTACTTTTACAATTTCGTAGTCTTCCAAAGGATTAACAAACTTCTGGTTGTCTTCTATGAAATGTCTTGCATATAACGAATTCGTTGTTCTATTACCTTCTCCACGTTTGTGGTCAGACAACCTGCATACGAATTTTCGTCCTGTCTCCCCTAGGTACACTTTGTTGCAGTCTTTACATTTTAATTTATAAATTCCGCTTTTCTGTAAAACTGGGATTTTTTCTATAAGTTTATTTTTATTCCTTATCTTATCAAATACCGTTTCACATTTTTTAATAGCTATACCTACTCCATATTTATTAAAACATTTTATAATTTTTCTAGTATGTGAACCTATGTATGTCAATGAGCCTGCATAATTCTTTTGTTCTGGTTCTATTTTAGCTTTTTGTATGTTAACCCTTTTCATAACTTTATCCACTATGTTGGTGTTATAGTTATTATTCCTTACAATTCCCTTTATCGTTTTTAACTCCCTATCTTTTGATTCGGTCTCTTTTAAACACTTCTGAGCTCTATAACAAAATGAATTAATTGCCACCATTTTATATCTATAAGGGTGGTAGGACTCTCTTGGTATAATTATATCAGAATACGATTCTTTCCTAAATATCCCAAACTGTAGTTTCTCATTATCTTTAATTTCTATGTTTAAATCTAAGTAATTTATTTTCATACCTCCTATCTCTTCTTTAAATTGTAAGTTTTTATCCTTATTATTTACCTCGTTTATAAACTCATGCACTTCTTTTATGCTTCCTTCCCAAATTACTAATATATCGTCAACGTATCTAGTCCATAATTTTATATTCTCTTTATACTTAGTGGAACTTATTAATTGCTTTTCAAAATCATTCATATATATTTCTGCAAGAATAGGGGATAATGAAGACCCCATAGGTAATCCTTTTTTCTGCATATAAAACTTGTTATTAAACCTAAAATAGTTCTGATTTACACATTCTTTAATTACTTTAATCAATTGCTTTCTATACCTCTATTCTACCAAATTATTATCGTTTATTTACTTAATAACTTTATTTACTGTGATATTGGTAAACATGTCCTTAACATCCAGTGATATCAATTTTGTATTTTCATTAATTCCAATATTTTCTAATTTTTCTATCAATTTTACATTATTCTCTATGTTGTATTTTGTCCCAAATTCATATTTCTCTTTCAGTACTCTGCTAATTTCCTTTGATAATTTATAAATAGGTTCATCAATAAAAGAAACAATCGGTCTAATTGGTTTTCCTTCTTTATGTATCTTAACCTGACTTTTAAAAGTTGGTGCTGTTGGATTACTTTCCAATAAATACTTTTTCTTATTTTCTTCTATAAATGTTATCTGTTTCATCATTTGTTTTACCCTTGACTGGAACTTACTTGTATAATCATACTTTATTTCTTCATATGGTCCTTCCCTTATAAAGTCTTCTATTTTCTTTATGTATTCGTCCTTTCTAAGTCGTACCATTGTATTTCCTTTGTCTGCCTTTGTAACTATAATATCATTCTTTTTTATTTTATTCTTTAGTTTGTAATGGGGCGAAATGGGGGATTTTATTTTTTATTAAATGTATTTTAATGTGTATGTGATCAACGCAGAAAGTCCTATACGTAATACGGTTATATTCGGACAATGAACAATGACATAGCTTTGAGAGCGAGGTGTGGCGATAGAACGCAATATTATTCTGAGAAATCAAGTGTTGTGTTACGAACTAGTACGCGCGAACACCAGCATGGGCGCAGATGCGATGCTTACAGCCTCGACCCACGCCAAGTAAAATGGCTAAGCTGTAAAATTTTCTTGACATGTGGTTTTGAGATTGCGGAAGTCCAGTAAATGCTCCACCTACAAAAGCCTCCTGTATCGTCTCCTATATAACAACAGTGACCACGTGGCCTATAGCCGAATACGCATACTATGAAAGACGAATAAACTTTGTAGCAGGATGGCATTGCAGTTCCTGTTCAGCACCCAGATGTGGTAGGAGTTTGGTTGATACTAGCTGCCGCAGTTCGAATAACTACGCTTGCCCGGCCGGGAGCACAAGAACTCGTGCAAATCAAATTTTCTTTTTTTAACTGCAAATAAGGGACAAACAGTCATCAAAGTGAACAATATATCAAAATGAAGCAAATGATGTGAATAACGCAAAATTAATAATACAGTGAATTAAAAGGAAAACATTCGGACATAAACTCAGTGCGGCACGAGACGACGAGGATCGCCGATGGTTAAGTAATACACAACCAATTTCATTTTAAAAAACCAATTTCATTTTAAAAGGCGCTAAACAAAATAAATGGGATTTTCTTTTAAAAAGTATGAATGAGTGAGTGTGGCAAGCTGGGTCGTCCTTATTAAAATAAGTGTTAGAATAAGTATCATGTCGAAGTAAATGTTGTGTTTTATTCATATAAGAAAAAAGAGAAAGTAATGTGATTGGAATAATAAATGGTAAACAAATAAATTCAAAAATCGTATAAAGAAAAATGAAATAAAATTAGAGTTGTTTTACATAAATGTGAGTCGAGTATGTTATTGATACAACCTTGAAACCCTGCTTGTATTATGCCATTCGTATGACGAACTCTGGAGCTGGAAGGTGAGTTATCCTAGGTAAATATTAATATAAATATAGTTACAGTTGATTTGATTTTTTGTTCATATTTGAATTATACAAATTTTTCTTAAATATTTTATCTACTACATTCCCTACTTCCCACCTTATTCTTTTTTTATCATTTTCATTTCCTAGTTTTTGTATTATGCTTTCGCATTCAATAATCGTTTTTTCTTGATTTAATTCTGGTGGCGGCGCATATTTTAAGCCTTTTGCTAACATTTCTGTTTCTTTTGTATTGAAAGTTACCTCTGTAAGGTTTACCACTTCAATTCAAATAATTCTTAATTTTTAAATAGAATTAATTCTCTTCTCTCTATTACCCTAGTTAACATATTCAAAAGAAAATCATTTCAGACAAAACTTGTTAATGAACAATAATTACTTATACATTAAATTTTCTTATATACGAGTTTATCTACACTCCACATAAAATACCATGATTTTTAAAACTCCAATCAAATTTATTATTGACACAAACCAGCGCTTCACTCATACACATATATACACTTTCATAACTTACATATTTTTTAAAACCCCTTTAGTGAACTCATTATCTTTAAATTAGACATATATTTTAGGGTGCCATTTTTTCTCTTTAATTTTGAATGGTTATAACTATTTTTACATTTCTTCTTTTATTTTCTTTTTCAAAATGTTACTTATATGCAATTGCGTCCCAAAATCAGTCCAGACTCCTTACGTTTTTCTTTCGTCACTCCGCACATTTTGCTCTTTTACCGTAATTCTCGCCAGATAACTTGAAACTGTTAATTAAAACACAACTGTTACTTCATTTTATTTATATAACATCCATGTTGTGAATTCACGTATTTTTTGACATTTTTCTATTATTACGGGCAACCACGCGGCCCGCGTCCGCTGTCGCTAGATGGTAGTTTACTACTGGCTTTGTAAACCAAGCGTTGACAGACTGCTGGCGCCGGCACTCCTAAATTCCAAAGTGACGTATAGCTGGGATCGGACCTGACGTCATCAGGCGTGACTTCTGTTTTACATAGATCAAAGTTCATACTGCTAAATGTAACTGTCTCCTCTGTTTGATTGTTGACCTTGACATTCTTGTTCACTTGCGTAAGTCGTTATAATTTAGAAATAAAATTTACAATTATTTTTCCCCAAATTACCCCTGGGTAGGCCTAAATGTCCCGTTACAGTCTGTCCAAATAATTCAATACCATAGACACTACACTACATCTATAATGAAATGACCAAAAGTACATTATAGAATTTAACTGTAATAAACCCATTCTTGATTTCATTCAAAGATTAGGCTAAATAGAAATTATTGGTCTATAAAAACAAAATTGACCATTGTACTATAGGACTACTTTATTACACGACTGCAAAAAAGGAGTGTTATGTTTTCAGTGGTAGGGTATGTATGTATGTATGTATGTATGTTTGTTCCACTATAACTTTTTAACGGCTTTACCGACTTTGATGTTCGATGGCTCGATGGATTCCTTACTTCACCAGAAGTGTCATAGGCTATATATCACCGTGAGTTGACTTCCGGTTTTGACCGGAAGTGAATACAAGTGATCGGTTCTAAGGATTTTTTTGTTCGTTTATTGGTCCATCAGGTGGCGCTAGTGGAAGGTATTCTGTAAAGTTCACTCCAGATAGCGCTCGCGATTTAAGACCACGCTCACTAATATTATTGTAGCGCGCTATTGTGTAAGAGTATAGATGTGCTATCCGTGAGAAACGGAGGCAGAGAGAAATATATATAGCAAACCAATATATATATATGTATATATATAGATATACTTTCAGATCAGCTGTTCTCTGTTTCTCACGGATTGCACATCTATACTCTCACACAATAGCGCGCCAACATAGTATTAGTGAGCGTGGTCTTAAATCGCGAGCGCCATCTGCAGTGAGCTTTACAGAATACCTTCCACTAGCGCCGCCAATAATATCCCATATAGTAGGTTTTGCCGCTTAGCGTCGCCATGATGCCCCCAACCACCGATCCATTTTCAATCAGGCGGCAGCAGTGTTAACTTAATCTCGCTAGCTATTAATATATCTATATATAAGGATGCGTGCGCAACCATAGATATATTAATAGCCGTCGAGATTAAGTTAACGCTGCTGCCGTCTAGCGGTTCAGCTTGCTCATGAAACATTCTCATACATGTTCGGACCTCATACGGCAGTCGAGCCCAGCCTTTACTTGCTGCTTCAGCATCCGTATTTCAATACGGATGGCGCACTTACCAGTTAAGCCAAACTACCTTAATATCGAGGAGTTGCTACCCTATGTAACCATCAATGAACATACATTTAACTTTCAAATTCTACCAGATGTAGTTGTAGGAGTTATCAATCCTATTGCTCCCGAACGAGTGCTGGAGGGCTACTTTACTAACATACAATCAGGTGTCGAACATTTTTTTTTCCAAAGACATGAACAATGAACGTCTCAAAGCCAATATTCGGTAGCCATATTCAAGAATATTAACCATTTCTATATCTTTGACTCACACTCAAGGGGGCCAAAAGGATTTGTGGCAGGTGAAAAAGGATTATCAATGGTGATGAAGTTTCCTACAGAAGAATTGCTGTGCAGACACTTACTTGTTGTTTTAGAAGTGCGAAAATCAAGGGATCTGCAATTTTCTATCTCTGCTATAACTGCTTCTTTGATTACTACAAGTAATCATACTTCAGTTATTCGGGATACAAACGTAGAAATGATTGCTAATGATGACAGTTGTTCGAATGAATGTGACAATTTACTCAACAATAATGTGTGATAGTGAAATAATAACCACAAGTATTATGCCAATTGATACCGAAATACCCGATGTGAACTCTGTTTTATCTGACGTTGTTGTTCACAATCGTTATCTACCTATTTATCAGCTGAAGCGTAAAACAGCTCCACACATAAATGTTATGAATGAACAAAGAGCTGAAGAATTAGCCTGGGTAAAACTATTTCCTGATGGTAGAAATGGTTTTGGAGAACATCGACTGGTTCCCATTACTCCACTTGACTATTTTCAGTCACGGGTAATGAGTAAAGACAGGCGATTTCAAATGAACGAATACCTCTTTTACGCTCTCTTGGGGGGTGAAGTTGATCGTCTGCACGAGGTGCCCCCTGCGTAATCTAAACGATCAACACGAGGTTCTCCTTTCAACGCGCTGACTAAAATGAAGATGGCTTCAAAAAACCTCACACAAACACAAAACAGCTCTTTTAAGAGCTCTGACACTAGCCTCCGTATTATTTATTGGAATGCAGGAGGCCTCAATGATGTAAAATTTTTGCAATTCAAACGAAACGTCAACCACTTAGACGTGGATCTATTTTTTATTGTTGAAGCAGGAGCCGCTACTGAAACCCCTGATTATTATCAGACGAACGGCTACACCGTTATATGATGAAGAGATCGAGACAGATCGCCTCTGGCATCCTAATTGGTGTTAAAAATAACCTAACAACAAAACTACAAGTTCTGCATGAAATGGAAGCGGATGACAAGTTGGAGGCCGTCCTGGTCGAGGCATGGAAAAACAAGCAACACTTTAGTGTAATAAATCTGTACAACCCACCCGGCAACGTACCCTCTTTAGAAGTGATTGAGAGGACAATACAGGCAAATAGCATAATTGTCGGAGACTTTAATAGTCAGTCACCAAGATGGGGATACTCAAGACGTACTGCATCTGGAAAATGCCTGGAGGAGTTAATCGACAATAACCAATTGGATGTTTTGGATACACTTCCAACTTTCCTTTCCTTTACGGGTCAAACGTCAAGGCCAGATTTAGTCATCACCCACCCGCACATCTCCGACAAAACAAAAGTCAGATTACTTGACGACGCCGGCGGGCATGGCCATAGAGCCCTCCTAGTCACATCACTTACTACAAGGACACCCTACAGTAACTGCAGGGCCCCGCGCTGGAATTTTAAGAAGGCAAATTGGGCGAAATTCCGCACACTTTCAGATGAAGCTCTTTCCCTCACGTTAGTATCAGACTCTCCTGAGAAGACTATTGAGGCGGTAAATAAAACATTGCTCGACTGTGCTCTCCAATGTATACCCCGTGGACAGGAAAAAAAATTCCAACATTTTTGGAACTCTACTCTGTCCTACTTGAAGGGAAAACGAGACCACTGCCGCCGCACAGCCGAACGGACGAGGGCAACTGAAGACCTCATCTCCCTCAGGAGACACCAAGCCAGGCTGCACGCAGAAATAAAGAGTGCTAAGCGCTCTGCCTTCAAGACTTTTATAGCCAAACTTGACTTTAGGAATAACGGCACCCAAGCCCACAAATATATCTCACGGCTTAATAACGACAACCCGCTCAACAACCATTGCTCTGTGCCAACCGCCCACTCACCGATCCCTCGGACATCGCCAATGCCTTATGCAAGCACTATGCGAATATAAGCCGAGCACACGGAGATAAAGCCATAGCCAGAACTCTGCTAAAACGACCCTCGGCCACATGTTTAGATAAGAAAACCCAAGACCTCTCCTATGATCCTTTGCTATTGTTGAGCTAGAAAATGCCCTTGTGCAAACCAAAGAAAAGAAGTCTGCTGGCGTGGATGAAATTTTCCCCGAATTCCTCACACACATGGGCAATACAGCCAAGAAAACCGTGCTAGCCGCCATCAATTTGACATGGGAAAAACACGTGCCCCACATATGGAAGAAGGCCGAAATCATCCCTATCCTAAAAAAGGGAAAACAAGCAGACTCAGCAGAAAGCTACAGGCCTATCTCACTGACGAGCGTCCTATGTAAACTAGCAGAAAAGATGATCACAAACCGTTTGAATCAACTAGTTGAGGCTAAACAAATTGTTGACCACGCCCAAGCCGGATTCCGCAGACACCGCAGCACGATGGATCACGTAACCAATTTCACACAACACGTCAAAGACGGGTTCCACAGGAAAATGTCAACGTTAGCAGTGCTAGTCGATATAAAAGCTGCATATGATACGGTATGGAAACCCATGCTCATCCATAAGCTGGCCATACACGGAATATCTGGCAAACTATTCAAATGGATTAAGTCGTTTTTGTCCCAAAGACAAATCCGAGTCCGATATTCAAATTGCACATCGAAATTTCGCATCCAACAACAAGGACTAGCCCAAGGAGCAGTGCTGAGCTGCTCGCTGTTTAATATCATGATCGACGACATTCTCGAAGCAGTAAGAAGTGTGCCAGGCGTCAAAGCGCTCCTCTATGCGGACGACCTTCTCATCTGGGCAACCAGTGGAAACACACTGTCACTTGAGGCGTGCCTGAACGAGGCCTTAATAAAACTCGAGATGTGGGCAAAGCGAAACGCAATGACAGTAAATTCTGGCAAAACCACCTTTCAACTGTTCTCACTCTCTACAAAAGTATCGCCAATTAACCTATTTTACAGCTGGACAGCGCTGGAAGAAAGCGCCATTTCTAAATACCTGGGAGTACAATTGGATAGGCGCTTAACGTGGAAACCTCATGTGGACCAAAGCGCAGAAAGGGCTTTAAAAAGAACACGACTATTAAAGAGATTGACAGCCACTAAGTGGGGAGCTAACCAAGATGTCCTAAAGACTACCTATAAAGCATATATTAGACCCATGCTAGAATATTGAAGCGAAGTCACCGTCACAGCAAGCGCCAGCGTACAAAACAAACTCGATCTCGCACAAAATACAGCCCTAAGAGTAATAACAGGCGCTGCAAAATCCACCCCCATCGAGGCCATGGAGGCACAAACCCAGATAGAACCATTACAGTCATATAGAGAAAGGTCAGCACTGCGATTCTGGGAGCGCTCCAGGCGTGTCTACAAGCGTCTATGGAACGACTACCGACAACCTACTCCCAGGCTAAAGGCACAAATAACCCCATTAACCATGTACAAAAACATCGCCGAAAAATACGATATTGCCCTCACAGAAACAGCGCCGCTGAATACCCATCAGGACTTCTTCAGTCTCTTACCCCAAGCCAGCTACCATCTTAAGAACCACTCAGCACCTAAACATGCATCCACAGATTTAGAACTAAAGCAATCAGCTTTGCAAACCATCCACGAAGATTATCCCGAGCAAGAGTGGATCCATATCTACACTGACGGCTCATCAATTCCGGGCAATGGAAAAACAGGAGCTGGGTACTATAGCCGCGTTTTCCAGGGACACTTAGCCGTGGGCAGCCCCCTTAGTAACTACGATGGGGAAATCGAAGCAGTCCACGCTGCCGTTGATGAACTGGAAAAAATCACTCCCCCTTCAAAAGCCGTGCTCCTAGTCGACTCGCAGGCCGCAATACGCAGTCTATCACGGAACTCTCAAACAGACTGCCAAAGAACTATAGACTGTAGAAGGAAACTGGAGACCCTGGCGAGCCGAGGGTGGATCCTAAAACTCCAATGGATACCCAGTCATGTCAACATCTGGGGCAACGAGGAGGCCGATAAACTGGCCAAGCAAGGCACAACCCTACCCCAGCCTACCCGCCCGCAGTCCCTACAATCTTCCAAAGCTCAAATAAACTCCGCCGTCAGCATATGGAATAAGCGAAGACTGTCTGAGGCGGCCGCCGGTAAAAAATGGGAAAGCCTCGTCACCGATGGTCCAATCAACCCCAGCCTCCCTCGTGCAGTGTGTGTCGCCAACTTCCGACTGAAAACCGGACACGACTATCTCGCTTCTCATCTGCACCGCCTCCACGTGCTGCCAACCCCTGAGTGCCAGCTGTGCGGCCACGCGATGATGGACGCCGACCATCTGAGAGACTGCCCGGCCTTGGACCACACCCCATCCAACGAGGACACCGAGATCGCCGAAGCCCGACGCTACTGGTCAGCGCGTCGCCTAATGGCTCAACAGCCAAGGGTGGGCGTTGGCTAGTAAGTAAGTAAGTCTTTTACGCTCTCTCTATAGTTGAGTTGTATAAAGCTCAACAGAATGTTTCTGTGTGTGGTCGGTTACGCCAAAATGGAGTTGAGCCGAACAACGCAGTTCAAAATGTTCACCTTGTGATGCGCAATATTCGAGGAACTCAGTCATTCTGGCATAAAGCCTTCACAGACTTAATGGCAATGATTAAAAATCTCGGACCTCCACACTTTTACATTACGTTGTCTTGCAATGACCTAAACTGGCCGGATATCTTAAAAGCTCTGTTAGTGGCTGACGGTAGACCTGATTTCCCGATATCAGAACTTTCTTTTTCAGAAAAATTGCGTCTTGTGCAGTCGTATCCTGTTATCTTAAACACACAGTTTATGCTGCGCCTAAATACTTTTTTCACGTTACTTAAACGACAAAATAATCCGATATTAGGACGTCCTGTTGACGACTTTTGGTGGCGTATCGAATTTCAGCTCAGAGGAAGTCCTCACGTACACATGGTGATATGGTGCACAGATATGCCACCATTCGACAGTGAAGAAGGGATAGCACTATTAGACAGCGTGATCACCTGCAGACTTCCTGATTCTAACGATGATCCCGAATTAAGGGAACTCGTTTTACGCTTGCAAACTCACAAACATACACATACGTGTTATAAAAATAACAATTACTGCAGGTTTGGTTTTCCAAGACCATTAACTGACAGAAGCAAAATACTCGATGATGATGAAACAATGAGAAATGGCGGAAGATTCTACATTTTAAAAAGAGAGAAAGGAGAAGAAAATGTGAACAATTACAACGCACGCATTTTAAAAATATGGAAAGCTAATATCGATATTCAGCCTTCTAGCACTGCCACTGGAATCGCTTATTATATTTCTAAATATGTTTCCAAATCGGAGCCTGCTGAAGTTTCTAAAAATATTCGCGACGCTATTCGACGTGTGCAAGAAAAGGGAGGCAGCATGGCGAAACAAGTTTTTGCAATTCAAAATGCTATTTTAACGCACAGAGAGGTGTCAGCATGTGAGTGCGCAGTACGTCTGTGTCACCTTAAAATGCGGGATTCCTCACGAAAAGTGATCTTTGTTAATACTTGCTTTCCTGAGTTAAGGTACCGGTTGTTGAGAATTGATGATAATGCAAACGAGTCATACAGAAATATTTTTGACCGCTATGTTGCCAGGCCTCACGCGCTCGAAGAATTAAGTTTGCATGAATTCGCTGTCTGGTATGAGCCTGTGACGCACAATAGATTCTCAGAAGATGATCAGGATGCTGATGCTTACGAACAGGCTCCAGAAGAAAATACCTCTGAGAGATGTATCACTCTTCTCGATAATCAGGGAAAAATGAAAAAGCGTAAGCGCCCAGCTGTCTTACGAACTAGGTATTACACACCAAACTCAGATCCGGAAGCATATTATTATTCTCTTTTAGTCACGCACATTCCTTTCCGCTCTGAATCTGAATTGATGCAGGGGTATAACAGTGCAAAACAAGCGTTCGTAGCAAAACAAAGTTTTTTACGACCAATGCAAGGTGGAAACAAAGTGGAGGAAATGGCTAGGTGGAAGGAAGAGATTCAGCAAGCTGTAGCTAGAATTGTAGCAGAAAACCTAGCTAATGAAGTTAATTTAGATGCTGACGTGGTCGAAAATAATATGCGTGAAATTTTCGAACAAAACCTTATTGAAGAACATAATGATGAAATTGCTTTAGCTAACGAAGATGGTGAACCTGAAATACATGAAATGACGGATCAACAATATGCCGCAGCAGTAAACTTAATGAATTTTCAGCAGCGCCAATTGTTCAAAATGATTTCAGACAGATTGCTTCCAAGTGAAAATAATACTGAGCCATTACGTGTGTTCGTTACTGGAGGAGCAGGCACCGGCAAAACCTTTACTCTGAAAATTATTGTAGAACAGATTCGTCGTCTTTCTCATTTACCTGCAAGCAGAGCTGTTACGGTAGCAGCACCCACAGGTGTCGCTGCAAGATTGATTGGAGGTAGCACTTTGCACTCTACTTTTGCCCTTCCTATCGAAAAACGCAAGGTGACAGCTCTTCGCCCTCTTACTGGTGAGCGTCTTCAAAGGGAACGGCTAAGGTGGAAGCCTATTAATTGGCTAATCATTGACGAAATCTCAATGGTACCCTATACTACCCTAAGAAATATTCACTTAAGGTTGCAACAGCTTAAAATGAATGATGCTCTCTTCGGGGGTATCAATATTATTTTGTTTGGCGATCTAATGCAGTTGCCACCTGTATCAAAAGCAGTTGGTGATACCTACTGCTTCAAGCAGCCTCATTACTTATCAGCTGAAATTAATTTGTGGACACTGTTTAGTTTCTGTGAATTACCTCAAAATATGCGGCAAGCTAACGACACTACTTTTATAGACATTCTAAATAATTTACGAGTCGGCGAACTCACCATGCAGCAGCTAGAAATTTTAGATCGTCGAAGAGTTCCTTTGACAGATGAATTTGCTGATGGCGAGTGTCTGCGTATTTTCCCAACCACTAAACAGGTAGAAGAATATAATGCTATGATGACTGAAAAATTGAAAACATCATCTAAAGTTTACGATATTGCAGCGGTGGATGTGTCTGTCGAAGCTAAGAATTGCGGACAAAAGTTAAAGAAAGACTTCATACCAACGGATCCAAACAAAACTGGAGGTATTCCAGACTCTTTAGTAATCGGAGTCGGATCTAGGGTAATGTTGCGAAAAAACATTAATGTTAATCATGGTCTGGTCAACGGAGCAATCGGCATCATTAGAAAAATTGAGTGGCCTGCACTACGTCGAGATCAGCTTCAACCTGGTGAGCTTCCACAAGCCGCATTTATAGAATTTGATGACAAATCAATTAGGGGAAATACTGCTGGTATTGGAGTAAAGATAGAGCCCACCACTGTTGAATATGATGCTTTGCAAGGCCAGGGCAAAGTAGAACGACGTATGCTGCCATTAATATTGTGTTGGGCTGTATAACAGTACATAAACTCCAAGGCACTACTTTAGACAAAGCAGTCATTGATTTGAGTAGTAATATTTTTGCCAAGGGTCAGGCCCTTGGCAAAAATAGATTTGTTCTTTTCATTAAACAGCCCCCGACTGCATTGAAAATTAAAATTGAAGAGCAAAATTTTATTAGCAATATTTTTTATAATTGTAGTCTTCATATGATGCATTGATATATATTCAACATCGAAAAGTAATTTAAATCTAATAAAATTACTATGCATTTAATCATTCATAACATTTTCGTTAAATCTGATCAGAGCTGAATTTCAATACCTTGTTTTTGGCTTTTTAAATCGACTTTATTTAGATTTTGTGAGTTTTACTAAATATTATTTTTATTTAGTTTTTTATCAATTTATTTTTATTTATTCATTTATTTTTTTGGCAGTCGTGTTTTTTAATTTTTTAAATTATTTTTTTTATTTTATATTCTAAATGGTATTAATGTTTTACAATATTTTTTAAATGACTTATGCTTGTTGCTCTATCCTATCAGTCAGAGTCAGAGCCTTTAGTAATAGTGTAAGCCCATTTATAAAATTCCCACAAATACTAGAAATGAAACAAATATATTTCTTCATCAGCTTTCCTTTATCCATTTAACTACGACCAAAACTTTTTGCCAACATTTTTAAGATACCAGAAACTATTTGCTCTCAGTATGTAAAAGGTAATTGCAAAATTGTATTATGTTGACTTGTTTGATTGGCATTAAATTATGACCTTGGAAAAATTTGATCATGCCTTGGATAATTTGTATGTTGATTCAATAGATGTGTGAAATAACAGAGATGTTTGCATTAAAATCAGCACTTTGTAGCAAGATCTGACAGTATGGACAAACAGTTAACTGTCAACTACAATTTTTTGTATAAGACTGCAATTTGCAATACAGTGATATCAGCACTATCTTCTAGCCTTCCTCTTTTCCAGATGCAGAAGTCTCCCAGACAGACTGTACGTAGGCGACACTCCTCTGCCTTGGTCTCATGAAGTTGAGTACTTTGAGATCGTCGTCTCACCTCGCAAACACACCCCAAGCAAGTAGCCCGCAAGACCACCCATCGTTTATATAAACTCCGTCCCCTGCTGTGCAACAAATCTATGACCCACTGCCTAGGGAAGCTTATTGCCACCACCTATGTGGTGCCGATGGTTACCTACATGCTTCCCATATGAGGCTACTTGGCCAAGACCCATAAGCGAAAGTTTCAGTCTCCTGGACTGATGATTGCACTGGGTGTACAAAGCCAACTACCTGACATCAAATAAAATCATGCGTGAATCCCTGTGTGTCCGTTCCCTGTACGCCACTATATGGACACTGTCCCATAAATTCTATCCCCGCTCCATCCGCTTCCAGGGCAATCACCTTATTAGCGCCCTCGGTCGCAACCCATCTGTGCCAGGTGAACTTAGACCCAGCCTCAGCGTACATTTACCCTCAATTAGATAACTAATTAAAAACCTACGGCCGGTAGCACGTCACACCCCATAACATCTGTGATCCCTGCGGCAGGAGCTCTACTTGAAAATTGGGACGTAGCACACAAGTGGGCGACGGGCTTGCCCTTCGCTACATACAGCCCCACTTGTAGTAGTGAGGTTAGTATAGCATTTATTCTGTTTACTACAATGGCAACAATTGAAAGATTCTTTTTTAAACTTAAATTGGATTTAAGGAGATTGTAGTTGCACTCGCAACTAACATGGATTGTTAATTCTGAGTATTAAAACCATTAGACTTTGACTTGGTAATTCATTTCTTTGCGCCAAGTCCAGGAGAAGGCAGTTTTAATCAATTGAAGAAAACTTTGGAACCAAAAACATTAATTTTAAATTATGGTCAACAGTATAAATTGATTTAATTTTTAACACACTGTAACTGTTCTTTAAAAAATTGTTTATCAGTAATAAAAAATACTAAACAAAATTTTTAAAATATAATTAATAAATAGGGCTGTGCTTATTATTAATTAGGCATTATAGCTGAAATGGCCCCAGTAAGTTATAATGCTAGAATGGAATGGGGGAGAGTGCAATGAAAGTAGTGGACAAATTTAATACAAATTTAACAAAAATACAGACAGTACTCAAAAACAAATTGTAACCCCTCTTTAACTTAAGCAGTAAAAAAAAAGATTATTTTTTTTTTTGAAAAATGTTTTTTTGAATTTTTTTTTTTTTTTTTTTGTAAAGAGGGGCCACAAGTTAATTATAACTAGGCTAAAGCCTAGAGAAGCCAAAAATGCACTGGATCCAGTGAGACGAGACTTGCAATGAAAACTCATGAATTAAACAATTAACAAATCCCTTTTATTATTCTATCTCAGTAAACAAATTAATAATAAAATAAATAAACCCAACAGTCATAATCTATAATTCCCTTAAATAGTCAATTAAATAAAGTATACTTTCTCAACAAGGCCACCTGAAAATATTTATTAATACCAAGAAAATAATTTACTATGTCGCTTTACAAATGAATTGAAATTTAAAACCATAACTAACCTTGAAATAAAGTTTCCATTAAAATATTAATAAAATATAAAATTTATTTTATATGTTCCTTTTAGAATGCTCCATATAACTTAATAGAGATAAATGGTATAGATTCCTTGCTAATATTAATTATAATAATAATTTCTCCAACAAATTAAATAAATTTTACAGGGTGACAATTCATATACTTGTTATTAAAGTTAAATAAAATAAATTATTTTCTTAAAGAAATGATCAGCGATGATTAATTGAGATAGAATACCTGTTATAAAAAATGAAAAGGATATACCTACATAATTACATGTATTAATTTTCTTTTATAAAAAAGACAACCAAACAAAACCCTATATCTAAAGTCCCCACCAAAAATACACTAAATGCATAATACTTATAACCCCCCCAAAATGCACACACAAATATACAAACATAACATGTTCCACAATACAAATACATTATACAATACCATACAATACAACATACATAAGGAGCTCTTGCCACGCCCCTTTTTATATTACCCCCATGGTGTATATAAATTCTTACTTCTTTTATAATTATCCCTGTTAGGATTACAATTTACTTTTATATTACCCCCATGGTGTTGGTTGATTACACATCACGTGTGTTAGATAATGCTTAAGCATTCAGTAGTCCCCAGGACATAATAACTTTCAAAATTTTGGCTAAGTGCCTAAAGCTGTTATCTAATTCTGCCCCACTGGGCTCTATTGCTGTGAGAAATAAAAAATATTTAAAACAATGAACACCCCCCCCAGTCATCATAAATAATTTAAAGAATTTATATATACTGAAACATTGCCAAGTAATAAAAATAGAAATATTGCATAATAGTATAACCCTATGAAAAATACTCTTGGCCCAGAGACCGACATGTTAATTGCCAGTTGATGCAACTTTTAACTTGTCTCAACAAACAAGTTCAAAACTGTATCAACATGCATTCCTTCTGGTTGAAACTGGTGGAAAATGCACCTACCTACCCCCCAGAAATTTCTATACAATATGAATTAAACTGATTTTTAAATTTAGAAAATATATATATATATACTACTAAATGGAACGCGATAAATTACCAATAGAAAGAATGACTTAAAATCTGTAAAGAAACCCATATAATGAAATAAGAGGAAATTATATGGTGAATGTTGAACTGTTTAAGACATGCCAGTCTCTGAACTGACAATTTTACCAGAAATTTAATAAAATTTACAATTAATTTTACACCCAGTTCACACACTAAACTTTCCCATGAATTGGGGATCCAATTAAATGTTTAAAACTTGAAATGTTGTAGTTGATATATATATAGAACTGGTCACTGGGTATTATTGAGTGCTGACTCTATATGTACATAATAATTGGTTTTGTATCACCTGATTTCGTCCATGAGGGTTTTTTATTAAGGTGGCAATCTCGTGGTCGACATTATAGGTGTTGGTGTGGTCTTCTGGCGATTGCTCCGGTAGCGAAGAGGAGAGCTTAGGATGTTAATAGTTCAGCCATGTTGTAGATCTTGTTCTCGTCTATTGCGGTGGACCCTAATTACACACCATTATATATATTAGCCAGAGTACACAACACAATGCCCCACTAAAGTTTGACCCCCCCCCAAAATACATGTATAAACTAACATAGCTTTAGAGCCACTTAAATTTAACTTGACAAATTTATATGGCCAACATGCCCTATTTGAAAATCTTTATAACAGTAATTCTTCATAATATTAACTTCACCCTAATGCGGGTTACCCTGTTTGCAATTTGACAATTAATTATGGCTTTGTACCATTTCATAAACTTTATACATAGTGTGAATATGTAGCTACCACGTGGTTAAGGTTAATTCAAATACATAGTTTTTACTATAGAAAATAATATGAATTGGTGATTATTTACTTTCAAAACGTGCCTCAGTAAGTTCCCAGATATTAATAAAGTTTTACTGTTAATTCTAGTAAAACTTGTATGCCATCTAACCCAACTACGCCTTGTGCAATAACTTATGTTCGTAACACGAATCTGGTTACATCTATGTTAAGATATATTTTAAACTTAGATTTTTTGTATTCAATTTACTTTACTTTTTAGTGCCGAAGTTCTCACACGTGAATGAATATAGTTTTATAAGGTTTTAAAAAATTTTACCATCAAATTGCGTATTGCACAACCGCATTAGGTCGCATACAGGTGAACAGAAATCAACTTACTTAGGCTTGTTAAAAACAGTTTTCTCTAGTGAAATATTATAGTCTATCAATATGAAAGTAAGTGAGACTTACCGCAGCCGTGTATAGAATTATCTAAACATAGTATGAAGGCTTGAAGGTGTTGAAAATCTTCATTTTCTACCGGAATGAAATACGCCACGAGGCCAACACTTAGAATTCCAGGCAACGACAAGAAATAGAAATGCAGTCCTGCTACACTTCGCCCGTCATCAGTATCTAGCGACAGGGTGCAGCACCGATCAAGCTCTAACTTCACCGGTAGTCTTTCCTATATCCACGGGTAGGGCGCAGCACTAATTACCGCATTAAATTCTGTACTGCCTATAACTACAGGCCGTATATTCAGTGCTTTTGCGCTGTCTCTCCGCTAGAGATCGGCCCAACCTCCAATTGTTAATTACTGAATTTTCGCTGAATCTTTCAGATTCGACACAAAATGAATCATTGAACACAATAAAGACTGTACAAAAGTAATGTATTTCTATTTTTCACAGTTATTCTTGTTATAATTATTAATAATACTAAATACTTTTATTCAAGAATATATTTTTTGTGTGTAATTTCAAATTTTCAGCAGCATTTTAACTGTCATCTAAAATGTAACAGAAACATTGCAATTATACACAAAAAATGTATTCTTGTCTTAAAGGAATGTAATAGAAGAAAGTGCCTTTTTGATTCACCATATTCTCTATAACGTCAGTATCCTTTGCAGTAAAGTCCAAGTCCAAGTCCAAGTTGAACGGAGCAGCAGTTAGTCGTGCCCGGTGGTCGCAGTGTCCGGGCGAACCCGATGACTGCATGTTGCCTGCTTGTTACCCTGACTAGCGATCTCACGCTATCTAAGGAATGGGACCTCCATCGATTTTATTTTGGAGGGATAGGATGATGTTAATTTTCTTGGACCCTGGGAACTCGAAGAGACCCGCGACGGCAGAATGGGGGAGACCTCGAAGACTTTTCGTGTGAGAAGTAGGAATTACACTCCCACAACGGGTAGGGCGCCTCTAACCGCTCAGAAAAAGTCGCCGAGAGCTGCCAAGCGGCAATGTCGGCGCACGAGAGAGAGCGTAGGAGGAGGTAGCGTCCACCAGAGGTGGCACTAAGCACACCTAACGCAAGCGCAGGCCCCCCCTAGTCTGTCGCCGAGCGCCAGCACGGACAAGAGAAAGAAGGAAGGAGTAGGAATGTAAAAATACTCAAGGTCGGGGGGATGGGGCAGACGTTCTGTAAACTGCTTATGGGGGGTCGTCGAGCAATGCTCAGGTTGTGTCGTCCAGGTGGTGGGCCGACATCTCTGCTTAGTCGACGGATATGGGGATGGGTCGAGACAGAGGCTCGGGTAAATAGTTTGAGGGCAAGGGACCGAACGAATTCGGTGAGTGAAGGAACCTTCAACCCTCGCCTGATGGCATTATTTCTGACAAACCAGGGAGAGTTGGAGATGTAGCGGAGGGTTCGGGATTGGAAAGCTTCCAAACGGGCGACAACGGATGGACTGAGTAGCACCCAAAAGGCGGGAGCTGCGTAAGTGAGGATTGCTCTAAGAAGGAGCAAGTAAATGGTGAGTTTAGTACGCACAGGCACTGAACCCCGATGAGAAAGAAAGGGAAATAGTTTGGCTCTGATGCCTCTGGTGTGCTGGAGACTCAGGGAGACGTGATTTGCAAAGCTTAGGCGTCGGTCAAGAGTGACGCCCAAGTACTTTACAGACGGTTTCCATTCGAGTGGGCTCCCTTCAAGGGAGAGAGACTGGCATCGGGAAGTAAAATTTACGAGAAAAGGCGATCTCCTCGGATTTCGCCATCCTCCACTTCCTTAGCCAGTCCGGAAGTACGGCGAGCTGACGTTGCACCAGGCCAGCTGTGAAATCAGGACTCGCTGAGCTGGCGTGATACATGGCGTCGTCCGCATAGAGCTAGAGAGTGACTCCAGGCTGTGCAGGCAGGTCTTTCGTGTACACTAGATACAGAACGGGGCCAAGGACAGATCTTTGAGGTACGCCTGCGACGGCTGGTCGAACGGATGAGTTCGACCCGTCGACGCATGCCCTAAAGACGTGATCGCACAAGTACGATCGGAGAAAATGAACGAAAGAGGCAGAGAGAGGGGAGTGGGCCAGTTTGTAGAGGAGGCCTTCGTGCCAGACTCGATCGAAGGCCTTACTCACGTCGAGCAAAACATCGACGGAGGACAGATTCTTGTTGTATGCGTCCATCAGTTGGGTAACAACCCTGACGAGTTGAAGGGTCGTCGAGTGCTCTCTGCGGAAGCCGAACTACTCCTGCCGAATGAAACCATCCAGCAGGGGCGCGTAACGACCGTGCAGGAGTCGCTCGAGTACCTTCGATATGACTGGCAGTAGTGAGATGGGTCGATGGTTTGAGGGGACAGTACGCAGCTTGCGAGGCTTGGGAATCATAATGATTTCTGCACGCTTCCACAGGCTGGGGAAGTAGTGGAGCCGGAGACATCCATTGAACAGCTCGTGGACCAGATTAATGAGGCTGGGGGGAGCGTGTTGTAGCGCCGCCGCACCGATACGATCATCGTCGGGCGCCCGCTTAGGGCGAAGTCGACCAATGGCCGAAACATCATCGGCTCGGTCGAACGGGTCAGGTGTGTCAGCTGGAGGACGGGAAAAATATCCAGATAGGAAGTCTGCGACCTCGCCCGAGTGGACGGGGTCGCAGACGCCTCCGTGGATGGTGAATTGCTCCTCCATGGTAGCGGCAAAGACTTCAGCTTTGCCGGCCGCGGAGTACACAATGCCGTCCGGTGATCTCAGGGGATGCTGGGTCCTTTTGTCGCCATTAAGTCGGCTCGCAGCCTGCCAAACAGACTCGGGGCGGACTTCACGAGACTCGAGATACGAGTCCCAACGATGTGCAGTGGCGTCTAGCAGAAGCTGCTTGACAAGGTCAGATTGGGCGTTTAACCTGCGTTTGATAGCAGGATCCCGGGTTTGTTGCCATCTCCGGCGGGGCTGGCGCCGAGTTTGGATGGCGAGGAGCACCTCTTCAGGTAGTTGAGACCTGCGATTTGTCTCTGGGACAAGGTAGGTATGTTTGTCCATAGCGGACGTAACGACTTCTTGGAGATAGTCGGCCGTACGGTCCGCATCAGCCGTAGAGGTGATGGTGGCCGGGGGATCAGATGGCACCGTTCGTTGGCGTTCGTCATGATAGGAGCGCCAGTTGACTCTCCGTGGACGAGAAGGGGGTTGGAGAGGTGAGTCCAACGTGGGACGAACAGTGATAAGTACCGGGTCGTGGTCGGACGAGAGGTCCGACACAGCACTTACAGTGATAGGAATGGCCAGGTCCTTGACAACGACAATGTCAAGGACATCCGGAAGGTCCCTAGTGGGCACGTGGGTCAGTGAATCAGGACCAAGAACTGAGACCTGTAGATGACGCTGAATGTAGCTGTAGAGCGAGCGGCCATGCGGGTTCGTGACACGGCTGTTCCAAGGGGGATGCTTGGAGTTGAAGTCTCCGGCAGCTATAGTGGGTAGTTCGTGGTCAAGGAGGGCGTCCCACTCCTCAGGCGGCGGAGGCCCGCCGGGCCCGGGAGGGAGGTACACCGAAATAAGGCGAACCTCCCGGTCCCCGATCCAGAGGGCCACCGCCGTCGTCTCCAAATACCTAGTATCTGGAGGGGGTAAAAGACGATGTGCAATTCGCCTGTGGACGAGTATAGCAGTACCCCCGCTGGTATGAGCGGGGGGAGGTTGCTGAGGCCTATCTGTGCGATACGTTGTGTACGGCGAAAGCTGAAATGAAACAGCAGGGGTAAGGAACGTTTCAGAGAGTAGTATGACATCTGAGTCATACTCAGTGGCAAAGTTAGCCAATTCGGCTCTGCGAGACGAAACGCCATGCGCGTTCCATGCCACCAGCCGAAGAGGCCTAGACATTAAGAGGCAGGAGGGAGGTGAGAATGGTGACTAGCAGAGATTGGACGTCCTTGGCAGCCAAGATTTGGGGAATCAGGGTCTCAACCCAGGCGCGCAAACGATCGGCGAAGGTTGGGTCCGAGGACCCTTCCACAGTCGACGGCGTCTGCGGTGTGGGCGGGGGCAGTCGATACATAATACCATTATCGGGCCGAGGTTTAGGTTTGGGAGCTGGGGCAGATGCTGGCTTGGGTGCAGCGGGCAATATCTTTTTCTTCTGTGGCGCAGGTTGCTTTCATGACGGGGCTAAAGGAGGGAAAGATGCATCGGAGGCGGCGGCTGCCGCATAACTGATCGCACCGGCAGGCGCTGGACGGGCAGGGGCGACTACAGCGGCTGCAGGCGCAGACGAGGTAGTCGGAGCGAGGGCTGCCGGGGCGGCAGATGCAGGGGCTGAGGGTTTCTTGGGAGCATTCGGAGTAGGCTTTTGGACCTTATTGATGCGCTTCAGGGTATCATGATAGTGTTTACATTGGCGAGAGCTTGCCGGGTGCAAATTGCGACGGCGGTGTGTTCACGAGGACAGTTGCCCTTGTGGTGACCTTCACCGCAACGAACGCAGCGTGTCGGGTAATGACAATATTTATGCTACTGTGTCCGTACCGCTGGCAGTTGTAACACTGCTTGGGTCCGGGGCGGGGCTCGAAAGCGGACATTTTTACCCGAAGGTAAAAAGAGTCTACTTGGTAGATATCCTGATATTTTCCTACCTTGAGGATTTTTACAAGGAAGGCGTTTCTGGCTATGTGTCTGCCGGGGGAGAAGAAAGGAGTAACTGAACTGACAGTGTAGCCCAAAATTTCAAGGGCATGGGATATGGTCGGGACGGGAACATCGGCGGGGATGCCACGATCGGTCAGCAGTTTTTGGGCGAGCCGGAAACTGCCGATGGTCGTGGTTTCAATGCGGACGGAGAGGCCACCCTGACAAACAACAGTCAGGGTATTCGCAGGAGCGGCCCGGTGAAGTCGCCGCATGATCTTATCCCAGTCAACTGGCCGGTCAAAAATCAGAGGCGGCAACCGCCGGGGCGGGGTAGGTTGTGAGGTGGCCGTAGCGGGTCTATCCGTGGCAGGACCCAGCTGGGAAGACCGTCCGGATCCCGTGGAGTCGCCACTGTTTCGCCGTTTCCGGCTACTTACGGTTTGCCACTCCTCGGTATCCATTGCGCTCGTCCCAGCCGACATCGTCTCGGGTTCGGCTGGTAAAGGTTGCGCTAGAGCGCCAGGACGGATTTCGTGGCCCTTAGATGACCGACGGAAACGTTAGGTGCGGCCATCGACGAGGTTAACCTACGCCTAGGCTGGAGAGATACTAGAGATCCTAGTCAGGTAGTGAGGTATGTTACTTAACAACTTACAACACTTACCAGGCAACAGTCAGCAGCGGAGAATACCAAAACACTACTAACACCAAACACACGAGTTCATTACTGCCCGCACAATTGTAATACACAGCACTAACTAAGTTAAACACTATGTGAAAGTTTGATAGAAATAAACTGAATATTGTAGTAAAACAAATATACAGAACTTTTATATAATGCTGCCAGAGCTGTTGGGTTGCGCGTCGTGAGACGACCCAATGGGTTCCTAGTACCGAGCCTCTGGTAGGGGCTCCTGCCTAGTGGTCCTGTCCAGACGGAATATTAATTAATTATTCAGGGGCCGCTACAACGGCATGCTCGTACTAGGCCATCCTAGTACAGTATTTGTCGAGGCCGTTTCCAAGAATCACCTGGACGTGTTCGGTACTTGCCAAGGCCAGCTATGAGAGGGTTTGTCTGGGTCCTCGCAACTCGGACGTAAAATTTACGTGCAAGTCGCCTTGGGGTGTCTTCCAAGGAGCGGACACCGAGTCCTCTTCTCAAAAGTCGAGAAGGGAAGCCGCTAGCCGAAGACCCCTATCGAGAACGCTTTGCAACTCTTTTTTTATGAACGGTTGCGAGGTAACCCCAGACTGGAATAGCGTAGGTAATGATCGGCAATAGGTACGCGTTGACGATCAACTTACCCAGCTTGCGGGTCATAGCCTTGTTGACAAGTATCGGAAACAGTTGCGCGAGACGAGCGGACGTTCTCTTGCGCATCGACTCTGCGTGGGCACGCCAGGTGAGCCGACGATCAAGGTGGACACTGAGGTATTTAACCTCTCTCAACCAGGGCAAATACGTTCTACCGAGTCTTACTCGTCCTCGTGGTTCTTTCCGGCGCTTTGAGAATAGCACCGCGGAGCTCTTGGTTTCGTTGACGGCAACATTCCAGCTTTCCGTCCACGTCAAATACGCATCGAGTGCGCGCTGTAGTCGTGGGATAGCCCTGTCAGCGTTCCGATCGGCGGTACGACGACGCTCTGGGCTGTGCGGTTGTGCGTCGCAGAGACGAACCGCTCGGTAACTGAGTTCCGAGCTACTTTCTGGAGCTTCTGCCTCGTGGCCCTGCCAAAGTAGGGCGTGTGCTATATAGCAGGCCGATTCTCGGCTGTTATGCTAGCCTACACTAGCGCAGTATACACCGAGGGCGTTTCCACGAATCACCTGGACGTATACGGTACCTGCCCAGCCCAGCCACAAGAGGATTGTCTAGGAACCTCGCCGCCTGAATGTTTTGTCTAAGAAGCGGACGCTAAGTCCTCTCCTCAGAAGGCGTGATGAGAAGCGACGGGGCCTTTGGCCGCTAGCCGAAGACCCCTGTCGAGGACGCTCTGCAACTTCTTTTTATGCATTGCGGAGAGGTAACCCCAAACCGGGCAAGCGTAGGTAATGACCGGCAGCAAATACGCGCCGACGATCATCTTGCCCAATTTCCTCGTCATGGCTGAGCTGATGAGGAGTGGAAACAGTAAGCTCAGACGAGCGTGTCGAGCTGGCGCTGCAGTCGTAAGACGGCTCTTTCTACATGACGATCGGCCATAAATACGGCCGTATCGTCCGCAAAGAGGGCCACCCGGACTCCAGGCTGTCTCGGCACGTCGTTGACGTAGAGTGAGAACAGAAGGGGGCCAAGCCGGCCAAGAACACTATATCTTGAGGGACGCCGGCTGTGATTCGTCTCTCGGATGAGACTGAATCTCCAACAAGTACTCGGCCTTCTCCTCCGGGCGACCCAGGAGTCGTCCGAACGGTCCAACAATGGCGGGGAGTGGGGTTCGTCGCCTCCGTCTCGTCAATGCGGAAGGTATTCTGTACGGGTGACTTTGCGGGTCCGCATCCCCCGTTCGGGCCACGTCGAGTTCCCAACAGCTACGTCGGAACGCCATCAGACTGCCACGTAGTCGTCCGGTGAGCCGATTGTATGCTGCCTTATCGGCTGGATCACGGGTCCTCTGCCAACGTTTCCGGAAGTAATTCCTCTCGCGAGCGAGATTGAGACTTCCTCAGGGATGCGTTGGTAGTCAGGCGTGAAACCAGCTCGCGTACGTGAAGACACGCCCATAGCCGAGATGATTGCCTTGATAGCCGATATGATTGGTCATGGCTGAGTTGATCAGGAGTGGAAACAGTAAGCTCAGACGAGCGGATGCTCGCTCAAGAACTGTCTGAGCGTGGGTACGCCAGGTGAGCCGACGGTCGAGGTGTAATCCGAGGTACTTGACCTCTTTGGACCAGCGCAAGTAAGTTCTGCCGATACGTAACTGCCTAACAGAGTTCTTCCGTCGCTTCGATAATTCGACGGCTACACTCTTGGTAGCCAATTTTCTGTCCAGTCCCCGAGCGTGTCGAGCTGGCGCTGCAGTCGTAAGACGGCTCTTTCTACATGACGATCGGCCGTAAATACAGCCGAGTCGTCCTCAAAGAGGGCCACCTGGATTCCAGGCTGTCTAGGCACGTCGTCGACGTAGAGTGAGAACAGAAGGGGGCCAAGAACACTACCTTGAGGGACGCCGGCTGTGATTCGTCTCTTGGAAGAGACTGAATCTCCAACTCTCACGCAGAAGGTCCTCTCCGTCAGAATGCTAGCAACCATATGGAGGTAGCAGTCCGGGAGCTGGACTTCCGTAAGCTTGAATAATAGGCCATCATGCCATACGCTGTCGAAGACTTTTTCAACATCTAAGAAACAGCCAACGGTCCGTTCTCTCCGACACCCGGCGTCCGTGATGTATTCCACCATTCTCATCAGTTGATGAGTGGTCGAATGCCCCACACGGAAGAGGAACTGTTCGGGGACCAGCACGTCAAAGTTAATTAGATGTTCTCGCACACGACGCTGCACGAGTCGCTCAAAAACCTTGGACGTAGCGCAGAGTAGGCTGATAGGCCGGAGGTTGTCGGGGCGGGAAGCATCCTTTCCCTACTTCGGGATCACGATACCGTCGCCTTTCGCCATTCTTGGGAAAGTAGGCCTGTCTGAGACACGCGTTGAATAAATCAGTCAAGAATTGAACTCCAGGCTCGGGGAGAAGTCGTAGAGCGGTGTTCATGACACCGTCCGGGCCTGGAGCTTTTCTTGGCTGAATTTCAGCGAGCCGATCTGAGACTTCTTCCAAAGAGATGGGTTCGGGCTCCGCCGTGATCGGAAGAGACAGAAAGTCTTCCACAGCCATCTCGACTTGTTCGTCGAAGTCCCAGTCCATGGGCGGGTTGGGAGCGAACTTTCGCTCGAAACACAAGCCCAAGTACTCGGCCTTCTCCTCCGAGCGACCCAGGAGTTGTCCGAACGGCCCAACGATGGCGGAGAGACGAGGTCGTCGCCTCCGTCCCGTCATCGCGGAAGATATTCTGTACGGGTGACTTTGCGGATCCGCAATCCCCGTTCGGGCCACAGCGAGGTCCCAACAGCTACGTCGGAACGCCTTCAGACTGCCAGGAGCCGATTGTATGCCGCCTTATCGGCCGGATCACGGGTCCTCTGACAACGTTTCCGGAAGTAATTCCTCTCGCGAGCGAGAAGAGAGACTTCCTCAGGGATGCGTTGGTAGTCAGGCGTGAAACCGGCTCGCATACGTGAAGACACGCCTATAGCCGAGATGATTGCCTCTTCGATTCACGCAAATGCTTCGTCTAGGAGGCGAATGGAATCGAGTGGGCCCTCTGGCGGCAATCTACGGCACAGAGCCGGGCCGTAGCGGTCCCAATCGATAACTTTCTTTTCGTCCCGTGCATAGGCGTGCTGGGTAGCGACGTGGACCAAGATGGGGTTGTGGTCGGATGTCAGCTCCGTAAGCGAGAATACCTCGATCGGACAGACAATTCCTTGGGTTACCGCAATGTCCAATACATCGGGAGCCGCGTTAAGTAGCGTCGGAAAGAACGTGGGTTGCGCTGGACCAATCACCATCGCCCGGCGCAATTCAACGTATCTGAGCAGGCGCTTCCCGTTCGGAGTAGTCAAGCGACTATTCCAAACGCGATGCTTGCAATTCAAATTGCCGGGCAAAATTACCCTTCGGTGGAAATCGTCCAGGTCGCCGACAAGAAGTTCAGCACGAGGGGGCTTGTATGCTGAAAGCACGAGGACGCCGCCAAGAGCTCCGTGGACCTCAATGGCGGTGGCCTCTAGGTTAGTGCGCTGTGGCAAAACGACACGATGATGACCTAATAGAGGTCCTCACCGCGATCGCCGTGCCGCCTCCTTGTCAGCCAACTCGGTCATCCCGATAGACCACGTAATTCGGTAATCGAAACCGGTTCGCCGGGGTCAGGTGGGTTTCTGTGAGGAGAAGTACGTCGGGTTTGAACCGAGCCAGGAATTCCAGAAGGTCGGAATGCTTGGAACCGGTGGAGTTATCATTCCAGGCTACGAGCGAGAGGTCTTGTCTAAGGGCTCGGTTCATAGAAGACCTATGACATTGCAAGCTTCCACCAAGAGCATAAACCTCTCAGTTGGGTCCGCAGTTTCCAGGCGGTCTCGGATGGACCTGAAGGTGGATGCGACTTTCTTGAGGTCGTAGCCGGACAGAAAGTCGCGGACGAACTGTGCGTCATCGGAAGTGACGGACTGGGCGGTTTGCCTGGAAAAAGAGGCCGCGTAAGAGCGACCAGGCTTAACGGCAGATCGGGTCGTGTTGGTGGAAGCTACAGGACCAGGGGCAGTCGAGTTTGAAGTAGCGACAGGAAAAGTACGCTGTTGCGCTTCGTCGGACTTATTTCGGGAAGCAGGACTTGGGCTGTAGGCAGGGAGGAGCTCGGGGCCGAGCATCCGGTTCGGTTATCCCTTTAGTTGGATGTTTTGTTTTGCCTGCTCGCGGATATCGCGGAGGTGGCGAGGCTACCTCAGGTTCAGAGGCGGGAGTTGGTGGTTCCGCGGAGGTGGAGGGCTCCAATACCGAAATATTGGCTACAGGGCGTGTCTCTGCTGCGGAAGGCGACGCGGATCGTTTATGTGCCTTTGTAGGGGCTGGAGGTGGAGCCGGAGGGGGCTCGCGCCGTGCCGGTGGAGCCTTTGGTGGCGGCTTAGCCTGTACTTTAGGCTGCTTCTGTGTTTGGGGCTGCAATACTGGCTGCCTCGGCTTCGGGAGGGGCCTCTGCGGCTTTTGTTTCCGCAGGAGCTCCGCCTTGTATACCGGGCAGTTACTATAATTGGCTGCATGGCCTTCGCCACAATTGATGCAGCGATACTGGGACTTGTCTGCCACAGTGCAGGCCTGCGTGGAATGTGCCAAGGAACAACGTAAACAGGCCGGGGCCCTGCGACAGACGTCGGTATGGTGACCGAACCTCTGGCACCGGTGGCACTGCGCAAGTTTACCCGGGGGGCGACTGGATTCCACCTTGACGAGGAACCCAAACAGCCGCGTCAGGTGGAATATCTTGTCTGCAGCCTCGCCCTTCTCGAGGTGGAGATAGACGAGTGGGAAAGGTACTCGGTTCTCAGAATTGGTGAACAGGCGGAAAATTGCCTGCACCGGGTAACCGAGTTCGCGGAGTTCCAAAAGGATTTCCTGGGGATCGGTGTGCGCATCAAGCCCACGCAGAATTACAGACAAGGGCTTGACTCGTCTGGGGGAAAAGGTATGATATTGCAGGTTATTAGCCTGCAGAAAGGCCTCGACCAAGCGGTGGTCCTCGATCCGACGGATGATAACCTTGACCGTGTCACCGCCAAGCAGCTTAAGGTCAAGTTTGTCGGCCGACAGGCCGTGGGCCGTGATCAGCCGCCTGTATAAGGCGGCGAAAGTAGACACCCCGTGGACGAACAGGAGCGGCGCGCGACCAACAGCGGAAGCGGCCGGAGCTGCCCCCAAAGTAGTCGGTACCGCAGCCTGTTGGCCCTGAGAAGGACCGATGTCAATGGCCGAGGTCCGAGAGGATGCGGATTCGGAGGAATGGTTCCTCTTCGGCTTCTTAGCCGGGCGTCTACGCTGACCTGGAGGGGAGGTAACGGGTGAGGAAGACAATCGTCCGTTTCCATCGTTCGAGGCGAATCAGGCGAGTCGCCCGCGTGGGGCAAGGCCGTCGTCCATAGTTACCTACCTACTTACCTAGACTGGTGTCCACTGGTCCCTTTACCCCGGCGATATCCAAGCTCGCTTACCACTGGTGGGGACTCGCAAGGATCGTCCGGGTCAGCGCTACCTAACAGCCGTGGGCAGGTTAGGGAGAAAGCACTGATACGGCACTCACCAATGAGCCCAGAGCAGTCCCCTTATTTTCTGGCCGGTGAGATGGTTGTCGGCGACAGGTGGTCCTAATAAGGGGAACTTCTGCCATCTGCTTCTTCTACCAGCTACTCAATTCACCGGCAGCAGCTGGCTCCTGGTTCTTCTTTCCTGAAGAAAGATGGTATTCCTCGTCCTGGCGGAGAGGCAGGCGAATGCAGCAGACGCTGTAGTGGTGTCCAGAGCAGAGCAGAGCTGAAGAGGCGTCCTTGCAGTCCGATGTCTGTGCTGGAAGTCGGTGGTCTAGTGTGAGTAGAAGTGTGCCTCGATCGGCGGTATTGCATTGCATTGCATTGTGGATGCGGGGTGTCTTTGCACCCGTGGCTTGTTTGCAGCATCTGTAGCGTGTCCAATGGCTGCCAGAAGTGAACATAGTGCTGGTACAATTCGACTGGTAACCTAATACTGGAAAGGGAAACCGCTAACCAGTTAACTGTGAAGACGGGGGAGTATAAACTTTATTTTGATTTGTGCACTGCCGCCGGTACCGATTCGAGCAACAGATGTTGCCCGTCTCAAGTCCAGTCAGCAGACGCCCTGAGAGCGTCGGTCGCTTCCCGTGAGGCGGAGAGCCTCCGTGCCAATGATCGATGACAGCGACAAGCAGCCAACTCAGCGTGCTAGGAGGTGGTCAGAAAGGAGAGAAGGACAGTTTAATTGAAAAACTCTGGTCTAGGACTGATGATTACAATTTTAGTTTAATATAAAGAGGATGGCGTTATGGGGCGGTTGTGGTTCTGATGCACTGATGGTTCGTAGGTATGGGAAGGTGGAGATCGAGGCTTTAGCAAATAGAGTTAGAGCCAGCGACCGGACAAAGGCAGTCAAGGTAGGAACACGGAGACCCCTTCGAATCACGTCGTTCCTTACAAACCAAGGGGACCCCGTCAAGGATCGGAGGGTTCAGGACTGGAAAGCTTCCAGCCTACACCTGTTGGTGATGGATAAAAGAGAACCACCACGTGGGAGCCGCATAGGTCAGCACAGACCTGAGAAAAAGCAGATAGATGGTAAACTTCGTGCTCATGGCCAGGCGGCTGCGACACGAGAGGAAAGGAGATAATTTGGGTCGGACGCCGCGAGCCTTGGCATGGGTTTCCGTCACGTAAACGTTGAAACAAAGGCGACGATCTAGCCGTACGCCTAAATACTTCACCGATTCTCTGTAGGCGATGGGCCTCCCTTCCAGGGAGAGAGGCTGGCATCAGGAGATGGACTTACGAGTGAAGCAGATCGCCTCGGATTTCTCCGTGTTGATCGTCACCCGCCATTTCCGTAGCCAGTCCGGAATCTGGTTCAACTGACGCTGCAGCTTTGTACTCGCAAATCGCGGGGACAGGGAGCTGCAGTGATACATAGCGTCGTCAGCGAACAAAGACAACGTGACTCCGGACAACACAGGCAGGTCGTTCGTGTACACAAGGTACAGAACGGGCCCAAAACAGATGCCTGTGGTACGCCGGCGGCGGCGGGTCGAACTGTAGAACAAGACCCGTCGACGCTCACGATGAAGGTTCGGTCGCTGAGATACGACCGGAGGAAAAACACTATGGACGATGGTATAGGGGAATTGGCAAGTTTGAAGAGAAGACCATCGTGCCAGACTTTATCGAAGGCCTTCCTCACGTCCAACAGTATGGCGGCCGTAGCCGCTGTCCTGTTGGTGGCCTCTGACAAGTGCGTAACAACGCGGACCAATTGAAGCGTGGTTGAGTGCTCTCTGCGAAACCCGAACTGTTCGCTGCAGATGAAACCATCTAGCAGCGGCGAGATGCGAGCCAGCAGGTGACGCTCGAACGCCTTCGAGATGACTGGCAAGAGAGAGATTGGGCGATAGCTTTCAGGACGCATTCGCGGCTTGCGAGGCTTCGGAATCATTACGATGTTGGCTATTTTCCACAGACGGGGAAAGTACTGTAGCCGGAGACAGGAGTTAAACAGCTCAAGAATGAGGTCAACGCCTGAGGCCGGTAGATTTTGTAGAGCCTCCGTGCCAATGATCGATGACAGCGACAAGCAGCCAACTCAGCGTGCTAAGAGGTGGTCAGAAAGGAGAGAAGGACAGTCCGCGGCCCCGATCCGGTCCGAGACCCCTTGGTGAACAGTAAATTGCACCTCCATGCAGTCGGCGAAGACCTCAGCCTTGCCTTCTGACGAAGATACAACCCCGTTCGGAGTTTCAAGCTGGTTGCGAGTTCTAACTCGGCGGCGGTGGACCAGGGGCTGTGCGAGACGAAGGGCATGCCCGTCGCCCGCTCATGCACTGCGTTCCGAGCTTCAGAAAGAGCTCCTGCCGCAGGGTCTATTGATAGAGTCTGGATTAGGGTGTGGCCAGCTACCGGCCGTGGGTTTTCAATTAAATACTTAATCGAGGTGGACCCCGAGGTACTTAACCTCTCGAGACCAGGGCAACTGTGTATCGCCTACGTAGAGTCTGTCGGGGAGCCTAAAGCGTCTGGAGAACTACTGCTGTGCTCTTGCTGCGTTGATGGCAACTTTCCATTTCTCTGCCCACTCAACGTATTCGTCCAATTGTTCCTGGAGCCAGATAACGGCCGTCTCAGCGCGACGATCGACGGCATACAGGCATACACCGCCGTCGTCGGCGAACATGGCCAACCTGGTGCGAAGCAACCGGCCTCGGCTACGGTCTCCATGAAGCGCATTAGTTGATGCGTCGAGGAGTGCCTAGCACGAAAACCGATTTGGTCGGGGACCAGAATGTCGAACCGTTGAAGGTGATCCACTAGCCGCCGCTGGACTAGTCGTTCGAAGACTTTCAAAGTGGACGACAGCAGGCTGATAGGCCGGACGTTCTCGGTGAACTTGTGGTCTTTCCCCGGCTTCGGGATCATCGTGACCGTAGCCGAACGCCATTTCTTAGGAAAGTAGGCGAATCGGAAGCAGGCATTGAACAAATCGACCAGGAAGCGAACTCCCCGGTCCGGAAGTCTCTGTATGGCGGTGTTAGTAACACCGTCCGGTCCAGGACTCTTCCGGGGCCGAAGCGCTAAAAGCATGTCCGTTACCTCTTCCACCGAAGTGGGTTCGGGTTCGGAGGTGATCGGGCTGCCGAGATAAGCCTCAACTTCGGCTTCTATCTCCTCATCGGAGTCTGGGTCCCCGGACGGGTTAGGAGCAAATTGAAGCTCCAGGTGCCCGGCCAGGAACTCAGATTTCTTGTCCGGCTTGGCAAGGGGATGTCCCCCAGGACCGTTGATGGCCGGGAGTGGAGGACGCTAGCACGCTAGACGCTAACACTCTTCCCGGTCATCGCGGTAGGAATCCTATAAATGGAGGAGCTTCCCTCTTGCACATTGTCTGCCATTTTGGCGACCGCAAATTCCCAGCAGTTTCGTCGGAAGGCCTGCAAGTCACGACGTAACTTGCCGGCCGCCCGATTGAAGCTGGCCTTGTCGTCCGGATGTCGCGTCCGCTGCCACCGTCTCCGAAGTCTGTTCTTCTCTAAAGCGAGAAAACGGACTTTTTTTGGGATCCGGTGGTAATCGGGCGTTAGATTAGGCTTCATCCGTGAGCACACGCCGACGGAAGAGACCACGGCATCATCGAACAAGGCGACCGCCTCGTCGATGTGCTGAGTGGTATCGAGCGGAACTTCCACGGGAAGTCTGCGACAAAAGCCAGGCCCGAATCGGTCCCACTCGACCACTCGTCGTGCTGCTCTCCCAATCGTGTGATGGGTAGGTACGTGGACCTCGATGGGACAATGGTCTGAGGATAGCTCCGTTAACACGGAGACCTCAATCTGGTTGACAACGCCCTTGACAACAGCAATGTCAAGTACGGCAGGTCGGGCTCCAGGTCGGCGGGGATAATGCGTCGGTAGTCCGGGGTCCGTAGGCTCGAAGGTGGTGGTCGTGAAGGTACCTGCTAAGCGCCCTCCTCAGACGACTACCCCAGTCGGGGTGTTTGCAGTTCAGGTCACCTGCAAGAATAACCTTCCTATGCGCCCGGAAAAGAGCAGACAGGTCGGCGTCTAGAACTGGTTTGGTCGGCGGTTTGTAAGCCGAAACCAGGAGGACACCTCCGAGAACTCCGTAGAGTTCAACGGCGGTGGCCTCTATATTTTAGCGAGGAGGCAGGACCACGCGGTGATGCGCAATGCAATATTTCACCTCTATGGGCGTGCAGCCCCCCGCGTTCCGCCCAGGTCTATCGTCCCTGTAAAGTGCATAGTTGGGCAATCTCACTGTGTCTTCGGCCCTCAGCCAGGTCTCAGCGAGGAGAAGCACTTAGGGCTTGTGACGGGCTAGGAACTAGGAACTCTCTACGTTCCTCGAATTTGGGTCGAAGGCTGTCGGCGTTCCACGCTATGATGGAAAGGTCACGTTGGATGGAGGTAATTCTGTTAGCGTGGAGCATTACAGAAGACCTATGGCGGCTGGAGCTTCCGCGAGCATCAGGAACTTTTCAGTCGGGGTCACCGTACGAAGACGCCCCCTGATGGAACGATAGAATCGGGCCACTTCTTCGAGGCCATATTCCTCGAGGAAAGACTTTACCTCGGCTAGAGCTGAGGGGGATGTGGACAACGAGGCAGATGTGGGTGCAGGGTCGCTGCGGGCGTAATTTACCCGAGATGTAGGGACGTTGATCGGGCGCTCAGTCCGTGTAGCTGCAGGATGGGACTCCTTTTGGACCTGCCGAGCAACCCCGCGCCAGGGTGCTGCGATTTCTTGGTCTGGGTTACCTTGCGAGGGGTAACGGGAGGAGCGGTTTTCTTGTTCCTCTGCCTCTGTTTCCTATTCTTGCGGGTGTAGCGAGCCGTGGGGTGAGGGGATTCAGACCTCTCGGGGACTGGCTCGTCTACTTCGGGAACCGGTTCCTCGTCCATGGGAACGGGATGGGTATCCTGGGGATGTCTCTGTAGCATGCTCCTCTGTGGGAGCAGAGGTGGTCGATGCACGTGGCTTTGCACGTGGGCGAGGTCGGGCGGGAGGTTCCTGTTGGTTTGAGGAGCGTACCTTCTCCGGCAGACGGGGAAAGGCGGCACGCTCCGGCACGACCTGACGCTGCTGGCGGGCAGGAGGATTATTCCTGGCCGCGACCTGCTTCAGCTGGTCCTGGAACACCCAGCATCCGCGATAGTTTGCCGAGTGTGGTTCCCCGCAATTTATGGAAAAGCGGGTACCCAGAGCCGGCAACTGGCAGCTTTTTGTTGGATGCGGATTCCCGCACCTGACGCAGGCCACTTCGTTGTGGCAGCTGTCAGAGCCGTGGCCGAAGTGTTGGCACCTGTGGCACTGGGGGACATGGCTTCTTTCAACCTTTATTCTTAAGCCGCAAATGCTGGTCAAGCCCTGCAGTCTGTCCGCCATTTCCCCCTTTATGATAATCACCCGGAGGAGGGGTAATTTACCCCTGGGTCCATAGGATGTGTAGAGTCTAATACACTCTTTGATTGGGTAGCCGAGTTGGTGGAGCTCGTCCGCCACCTCGTCGGGGTCAGTTTCTTCGTCCAGGCCGCGAATTATCAGCCGGACGTGGTCCGCCTTCTCGTTTGAAAAAACGTGTGAAATTGTAGTCCATTTGCTTGCAAAATGAGGTAGACGGCCCTGTACACGTCATCCGTCGCGCAGCCGACGCGAAGACTGTCTCTCCCACGAAGAGACATCTGCACGTCCGCCAAGAGACGAACTCCGAGCCGGAGGCGTCTGAAGAAGTCAATGACATTCTTGACGCCGTTGACGAACAAGGGCGGAGGGCGGCTACGACGGGATGGAGCATCCAGAGGCTCCGGATCATCGGAAACGGAGTTTCCTCCGCTTTCCGCTTTGCTTTTTTGATGTCACAACAGTGAAAGCGGACCCAGACTTAGGCTGGGAAGCAGTGCATGATGGGCCGGGAGCATCCCCAGCATCAGTGATTGGCTCGGTCGACATCGCTGGTCGGCCCTGAGAAGGACCTTCGCACGATGCAACCGAGTCAGGGACAGGGTTGAGTCCTACTGATGGGGCATCACATCATGTTCATCTATTGCTGATGTGAAAACTAAGGACGTACAGGAACTAAGGAAGAAATAAAATCATTATACAGAAAGAAATCTTATCCTAACTCGAAATTATATAGAACACATCTGCAACTACTCAATAACGTACACCCTACCTTACTAGATTATTATCTTGCCTTTGTAAACAATGACATACAGCATGTCATAAGTAGGGTACTTATGAGAGTTCTCCTCCGGATGTGACGTCATATGGCGCGAAATTCAAAAATTGTGGTGGTGGGGGTAAACATCCGGTGCAGTGTGCCGCCCAATCCAGAGGTGGGGATGGCTTGGGGGGTTAGTGGTTGTGTGCCTCGTGACCGTGGTGGGCGTGCCGAAGTTGTGATTCGTCCTTCGGCCATGTTGTCGGCGGCGGGGGGGTAATAGGTCGTTGATTGGTGGAGGCGTGGCGTCGGTTTGTTCGCCGTTCGCTGTTCGCCGTTCGCTGTTCGCCGTCCGGCGGGTGCCTGGCCGCGGCCTGGTCGTGGCTTGATCGCGGCCTGGAGTGGTGGGGTCGTCGTCCATGTTGTCGGGAGGTGATTGGTGTGTTCGGCTATGTAGGAAAAGTGTCGAGGTTGTCGGTTTGTAGTAGGAGTGTGTTGGTTAAGGGTCAGCCACGTTGCCAACTCGTGCATATGTTATAGTGTATGGGTTTGTATATGTAAGGGGTTTTTCCGGAAGGTCGGCCATGTTGGAAAAGCGTCGTCGTCGCCGTTGCCAACTTGTGCTGGTTTATCGTCGTCGTCGGCCACGACCATGTTGTCAACTCGTGCGTGTGTTATAGTGTACGGGTTTGTATATGTACGCCGCCGCCGTCCGGATATCGTCGATGCCGTGTATTGCATTGTTGGCAACTTGTGAACAGTGTAAATTCGAATGCGTGTCTATGTGTTAAGTAAATATATATTGTTACAACACAAATAAGCCAACCCAATACCAGGGATGAACAAGATAATATTGAATCTAAAATAATACTTCATATTAAATAAAATGCTTAATTTAAATAAAATATAAAAACTATGACTCGACAAACGACGACATGACCTAACCCAAGTGATTGACCCAACAAAAGGAAACAAAAGAAGAAGGGAACCACGAAAAACAAACGAGAATAAAACCAAAGAAGAGAAGAAGGTGATTGACGAAACCAAAGGAAGAAGGGAAAAAACCAAAACCCAAACAAAAATGAAAGAAGTTCAGGGAATTAAATGACTCAATGTAACACGTTGAAATGTACCCAAAGGAGAAGGTGGAAAACCCAAGGTATTAACCAAATACAATGATAATGAAGAAGGAGGGAAATAGATAGAAATGAAAACCAATAATGATACACAAACAAGTAATAAAGCATAGGAGAAGGAGAAATAATGCACTCAAAAGTAATATTGGAACCAATACCAATAATTAACCTATGAGAAAGGAAAAAGTAAATGTCATTATCCATTAATGGACAATCATAATCTAGGGAAGAAACGCTATTAAAATATGTTAAAGATAAAAATAATAAAAAAGCAAACTAACCCACAATTTAGAGTTAGATGTAAGAATAGAAATGTAAGGACATAAAATTGTTAATAGTATTAAGGAAATATTGTAATGAAAGAGATAGTACGGTAGTGAGATAATAATTAGAGGGATTACCCATTCAGAAACACTTAAACAACAAAAACATTTGTGAAGTGCAAAATGAAAGTGTAAAAACCCCAAAGTTTAGTAATAAAGAAGGTACACTAATTAAATTATAATTAACTATAAATAATTTAAGAGTAAAGGTGATGATTGAATGAAAATAGTGTAAGATATAGAATGGAAATATAGTGAAAAATAGTGAGTGATAAAATCATTAACAATTTATAAATCCTAAAGAACACTAAAGGTTTAACAGTGAAAAATAATAGTGAGTAAGTATGATGTGAAAAATAGTATTAAGTATAAACTATAAAGTAAGAGGTATTGAACACTGGAAAGTGATAATCCCAATAGTAAACAAAACAAAAACTATAATTAATAAGTTTAAAAGCAAGTAATCATAGTTAAAAGGGAGAATCCCAGGAAAGAGTAAATTGAAGGTGTTAACATGGAGGGAAAGTAAAGATTGTTTAAAAATTAAGGAGTTAGAAACAAATCAAAAAACACCCATGTTATAAGGGATCATTATAAATTCATAAAAGTGATGTTGTTTGTCACACTAAAAGATAATATAAAATAAGATGTATTGTGAACAAAAATTAGCAAATAATAAGTTAGTTAAATAATTATTCAATCAGGTTTATAAATTGGATATGGCTGTAAGAACCATACAGACCATAGGCCTACATGTTATATTTAAATAAGATCAAAAAAGTAGTAAATAATAGCCACCTTGTTATTATTGGCAAAGGAAATAAATAAAAATGTTAAGAAATGTATGACTAGAAAACATGGAAACCAAAGAGTAAATAATTGTGTATAAAATAATAGTGACATAATAATAACAAATAAACAGAACCAAAACACAACACAACCAATTATAATAACAAAATAAAGCCCATTAGGCTGAAATGAAATGTAATTTAAATGAAACAAGTCAAATACCATAATGGCTACTTAGGCCTATGAAAATGCCTAACGGTCAGAAACAAATTACTACAAATTATAACAAATTAACAAAGAAATTAGCAAATCCGAGGTGAAGGATTCACCAAGAACAAATTGTAAATTATTTGTAAAACAAAATATTATAATAGGCATTTGTATACAAAAAGAAATGTAATTAACAAGTATTAACATAATTGTAAAAACATAAAATCTAAAATTACCCAAACTTGTGGGGTATCAAAATAATCTATGAAAGGAAATAAATACTATAGTGACAATATTTAATAACCAGGAAGGAAGATAGAGGAATAACAGCAGTCAGAAGATATACGAAGAATTCGAATTTTGATAACAATACATCATCTCAAAATCAGCCAATCAAAATCATTCAGTTACCATAGAAACGACAGTTGAAGATAGAATTACAGTTCAATACCGTTACAGAGAAGTGAAGCGTCAGTCAAGCAATACAGAAGCCAATGTTTGGAAGAACGATTTTCTAATAAAATAATGTAAAACAGTAATCAAGGTTCATAACCATGACGGTATAAGAAGCAGACGACCCATTTATAGCAGTCCACTCAAGATCCAGGATAATTAAACTGAAAATTAACCGAAAAGTATGACCAGATACTCTATGAAAAGGACGCCCGACCTATTGAAGTCCAAAAATTAATGAAAAAAGAACTTATTGCAGCCAAATCCTACCCGATCAGATGAGCGAAGACACCAAGTCATGCTGAGGTGTTAAGTACAATTAAATTGCCTATTTCCAAAAACCTAATCACTCTAAATTTTACTAAAGGTAAATTTATCTCACTATAAACAGAATATTTCTCTTTCACAGATTATTTAAGTAAAATAAAACTCACTGAAAATTTGTTAACGTAAAATATAACCTATTATTCAAACACGAACTTTCAAAACACATTTAACGACACTACAGAACAGATTGTAACATCACACATTATTATTTATGTACACGTAGAATAAGGTAAAATATTTTTATTGAACCACAGGAATTCTTTAGCTCATAATCACAAGAATCCCACGATTTTGGAACAAAAATAATTGTAATAACTTAACGTTACACAGCCATACTGAAGATGATCGTTCCTTAATCGATTCGTCAACCTTGAGAGGAAGTGTTTCATGTAAAAAGTCGGTGCAGATTTATTATAACATAATTGTCAAATTGAATATTTTAATTATCACCCATTAAAAAATAACTAGTACAGGGAGTAACCGTTGTCATTATTTCATAGGGAGTGTATACATTACTTGTGTTTATTTATGAAGAATAGATTTGATGAGCAGCGAACCAGTCGTCATTTGCACAACAGTATCGACAATTCAGACGGCCGTACGAGCGGGAATTATTTGAACGCCCCGACCGTCACCGCTGAAAACTCATTATACAATAGTTTTAATTGTTTTAATAAACGATTTGGCGTCACCCGGGATTAACACACCCCTATAAGTAAACAGGTAAGGTTACTGCCGTGTTATACTGGTGATTACCGCAACGCTACGGACATCGTTAGCCGCGAACATTGATGTCACGACCCCGGTGCGAGACGAACGCACTAACATTTAATACACATACAAAATTGGTGTACATTTTACAGATACGACCAGAACTCTTCGTTACAATATATACATAATGTAAAAAATAAAAAGATGACTCGGTCCTTCAGTTGAAAATCAATGCACCCATGTATGGAAAAGGATAGTTGAAAATAAACACTTAGACAATGAAAAATATGTACAAGTTTATTTTATATTTTTAACAAAATATACGCATATATAAAGCAATACAGTTTAATTAAAACAATTAAAATATATGTAACCAAAATATATTACAACTTAAAATACATAAACGCGCACAGTAGTGACAATTACAAAATACATGATATGACAATTGTGTACGAAATACATCTAAGTAAAACTAATTACAAGTTAAAATAAACGCACACAGTAGTGACAATTACAAAATACAGATATGTAAATATACGCAATATGACAATTGTGTACGAAAATACATATAAGTAAAACGAATTACAACTTAAAATATAAGTGTAATATTTACAAATTAACATAACAAATATTTACAAAATATACACGTCACAATCGGGTATATATTTACAAAATAATAAGTCACAATCGGGTTAGGTAGGCAATTTCCATCTGTAACAAAAAAAGAAACAGTATTAGTGACATGCAGTTGTTACAAGTAGGATGGATTAGTAAAACCTTTATGAACACTGTAAGATACCTCAAATATGCATCCGCCCATGGAAAGTCCGATTGGGCTTTCCGAATACATATTGCTGCATTTCGGGCATGCGGGCGGTGTCCCCTCCAACGCCACCGACTGAAACCAGTCGAGGACGCATCGGTAATGGTATGTGTGCCCACATACCAAACCGAGGAGCCTGTGCCCGTCAGTGTATGGTTCTAGGCACACACTGCAGGTAGTGTGCGGAACCATACCTTGAACAGGGCAGGGCTCTCCGCGACGCCAACACCATGTTGGTAGACTCCTTCTAAGAAGGAGTCTCATTGTTGTTGGGTCGTCGTGCGCCCTTGGTTCAGTGGCGTGTAATATGTCAAAGAAGACAGGTAGCGCGTCTTCTGGAGGGGTCCACAAACGGGGATCTCTTCGCATATATAGCTGCTGCTGCTGTGGATATATGGGTTGAGGTCGTGGCAGAGGTTGCGGTTGTATCTGCTGTGGAGGTGGCGGCGGCGGTGATTGTGGCGGTGTAACTGGAATGTGTTGTCGGTGCATCGTCATCAACATCATCATTATCATCGCTGTCCCCGTCATGGTCCATGTTCAAGTCCACAGTATCGACATCACTTTGATTAATGTCCTCCATAAATTCCTCTTCTGTGGACTCGACATTACTGAAAAAAAAGGTACAACTTTAATACCAGATGTAAACACAATAGAACAAGTGAATGTTAATGAAAACGAACGTACCGACTCGTGCCGGGTCGAGGGAGAAAGACCGCCACTCCTTCAGCTATAGCATCGCTGAAAAAAAAGTATAAATTGAACACGTGAGGTAAACGCAATAGCACAAGACTTTGTTGTTAATGAAAACGGACTTACCGCAACTGACCACTTGTTAGCTGTAATATTGCACGTTTTAAACGTTGAACACTTTCTGGAGATAGGGGACGAACTGCAGCAGCAGCAGCAGCATCAGTTGGAGCGTCAGCATCACTGAAAAAAAAATATATATAAAATGAACACCGGAGGTAAAACGCGAGAGTACAAGAGTTTATTAATGAAAACTGTCTTACCGACTCGAGCGGGGTTGTGGAGATTGGGGCGAACCCGCAGCAGCAGCAGCAGCAGCACCATCAGTTGGACCGTCAGAATCACTGAAAAAATATATAAATTGAACACCGGAGGTAAAAAACGCGAGAGTACAAGAGTTTATTAATGACAATTGTCTTACCGATTCGAGCCGAGTTCTGGAGATAGGGGGGATCCATATCAGCAGCAGCAGCAGCAGCAGAAACAGTTGGAGATGGACCGTCAGCATCACTGAAAAAAAAGTCTAAATTGAACACCGGAGGTAAAACGCAAGAGTACTAGAGTTTATTAATGAAAACTGTCTTACCGACTCGAACCGGGTTGTGGAGATTGGGGCGAACCTGCAGCAGTAGCAGCAGCAGGTGTGTCGTCGGCATCACTGAAAAAATATATATATATAAATTGAACACCAGAGGTAAACGCAATAGGACAAGAGTTTATTAATGAAAACGGACTTACCGACTCGAGACGGGTTGAGGATATCCCAGCAGAGCACGTCGTAACCGTTGCGAACTATAAAAAAACAACATGTCAATCGAATGGAATATTCTGTTTGTACATTTTAAATAATGAAAAAAATGTTATATTTACCATCGTACTCGACGTTGCTCCGCCGGCATACGTTTTGTTACTTTGTTGTTGTTGTTGTTCATTCTGTAAAACGTATCGAAAGTTATAAAATAAGTAGGTAAAGAACATAATGAAGTGTGTGTGTGTGTGTGTGTGTGTGTGTGTGTGTGTGTGTGTGTGTGTGTGTGTGTGTGTGTGTAATGCTGAACATCGACGTAAAAAAAAGTCTTATAGCATATGCTCGGTGGGAGTCTACTATAGACAGAGTCCCTTCGTGTTAAAATTAAACGCTTATTCCCCCTCCCTCACAACGATTACATCACTCACGGCTTGCTTCCTATTATTAAACAAATTTATAAACGCATGAATAATACCCTCACCACGTTCACACGCAACGATAACATACGCTCAGACAGCATCATGATGTAAGCAGTTATAAATAACTACGGCTTGCGCTCTGTTAAACAAATTAACTGTCGACGCCTACCTCCCCCCCTAGTACTTTTTATACGTGAAATTCGAGTTTATTCTTACCGTTAGTTATTGGTGCACGTACTTTCTCTTCTTTGCGTTAGGACCAGCAGCGTCGTCGGTTATTGCACGTATCCTGTAATGCCCGAACGCGAGTGTACTTACACCATCGTCCAGTACGTACCTCTTATCATCATAAGGAGACAGGGAAAGTTTTGTTATACGTTGCGTGTACAGCTTATGATGATTGTTTCGAATACACTCAGCAGAGGTGAAAACCGTACGACTGTCAAAAAGACACTCGCTGTACAATCGATGACGTAACCTTTTTTTATTGCCGTCCTTGGCACACTTTTCGCCGCCACCTTTTTGTCGGTGCGGTCGGACAACAAGAGCGAGTAACATTTCGCCCTGAGTCCGACAAATTCCCTGATGGGTTTTCCATTGGTCTCATCCTAGAACTTCCCCACGACTTTTTTGTTGTCGTCGAAATGACAAGGATGATCCGCGGGATAGTCCGACGTATCGAAAAGGTGGAGATCCTCTTTCATATCATAGTACACATCGTCAGTCCGTATGCTGTAAAGCAAATTGTCCGTGTCGGTCATTAGTAATGTCAATCGTTGTCCGTACTTGGCTACAGCGTACCGATAATGAAAATCGTACATTATCAATTTGCTGACATCGAGTACTGTGAAGCCGACGTACACTGGACGGGAAAGGAATATCGTCCTGTTTCGTAAGGCCAGTCCGACCAAGTCATCGGTGTAGCGGATCATACGCTTTAGCCGTGGATTGGAAACAAGTTTCTGCAGCCGTCGTTCGTTAGAGACTAGTTGGAAGTCTATTCGTTTCCTCACGTTCTCCAGCGATTTGCCATAGACGGTGTTGACCATCAGTTTGAAAAAATCCTTTTCAAAACTGTTGGTGGCTGCTGCTCTCTTTTGCGTGTTGAAATCGATAAACGGTTTCAACCACGCTCTCTGTTTAAAACTCAACACCCTATGGATCGCTTTCAATTCTAGCCCAAGACTCAGATACAATTTTAAATTTCAAAAATGGAGAACGTATTTTTGCTTGTCGTCCAAAGTTGTTAGCAACTTGGGAACGGACGACGAAGGCGTTTCCGATACGCTATACCCTTTTGTATAGTGCAGTCGTGTGTGGAGTCGTCGAGAGTACGGTGAAAGTATGTCAGGATTGACATAGGAACGGACGGGCGCCAGTGGATAATCGGAGTGGAGGTCATGAAGTTCAGGCGGATAGTGCAAGTCGACCTCGAGTATGTAGCCCATGTCACCGTCATCGCACAGGGTACGCACGTCCAGTGAGTCGATCTCGTTACGATCTAGCCATCTGAAGTCGGCGTAAGGGAGCGGTTGTGACATGGCTGCACCGTAAAGGTTGTTGCAGTCGGTGTACATTATGAAAGAGGTCGGCTTTGAAGCATCGTACTGATCGACAATTAGCGGGTTGTTGGCCTTGGCATGGCGGTTGGGTACCATGCTAACGCCACCGCGAACGGCCGATTCGATACAGAGATGCTGATCTATATCCGTCAACAGCTCCAGTCGCACACCAGTCATCTTTAACATCGCATGCCAAGCGACGCCAGGAAGCGAGTAAAAATGAGCCGGATCGATCTGGTAGTACCGCATGGCCATCTCACGGAACGCCTCGAAGACGTCGGCCAGCAGCAGCACGTCTGATTTAAGATATAGATCGTGATACTCGCCCAGTGTACTGATTCCGAAAGTACGCCACACGTTCTGCGCGTGAGCGTAATCTTCGTCAGACACTGGCGATTCACTCAGCCTGTTGAAAAAGTGTTCGCGTGCGGACAGACGTGTTTCGTCGAATTTCTCACTACCTCTCATGTAGTCGTAAGGGTACACGCCCTTACGTAAGAGTAGCTCAAAGTGTTCTTCGAAACATTGCTTCGTTAAATCGAAATCCGCACCGCTCGCGCGCAAGTTTTCAACAAGTGTATCCAAGGACGTGTTCAGAAATTGAAGCGTGTCTACGAAACGCAGACCACCCAACGAGACCGATACGAAGCGTTCGCTAGTGGTAGCGATACAAGCGAGATTGTCGTATTTACCCAACCCTTGTACTAAGTGATGTGCATCGTAACCTCGTAAGTTATGGAAAAAGACGGGTATGTGTCGTGGAGTCTTGAAGTTAAGGTTACAGACGTTGTGTGCTGCGCCGAGGTATCGTCCTGTCAGATGACAATGGTTGCGCACTTTGTCGTCCTCGGTCACTGGTTTTTCACAGAGATGACATACGACGGCATTTGCGAAAGATAACACATCACGGTCAGTCATAGTCATAGGGACAATGGATCGGATGATCCTGAACAGTTCTCGCTCTTCAGCGACCAGTCTATCGAGAAAGGTGCCTACCAAGTTCTCGCCGCGATAAACGACCTGGGGTTTGAAAATATTACGCTCGTAGTCGACTATGAGGTAGGAGAAACCTGAAGGAAGATGTAACGACTCCGTTGTGGTGGACGATGTGTGCGGAGGAGCGTCGCAGCGATGGCAAGGGACGATAAATGATTCAAAGTTGCGTATATCGCAAAAGGGACCTTATGGCAGTAGGTGTCCTCCTCCTTCATGGGTACACGAATTTTCTGTTCGCCGTACGGTGAACAGTGGGGGACATGTTCGGTAAGGAGTCGTTCTTCGCAGAATCTATGCAGACAGTAATCGCAATAGAAAGAACGCCCGTTGTGTTTGCTCAGTGAAGAGAATAAGCGACTCATATTTTTTATTAAACAGTAATGTTTTCGATCGTCAGCGGTAAGAAGTAATAGATTAATGTGATGACGTCTGCCACTGGAAGGAGTTATTCTTAAAGGGTAAATTTCATTTTCTTCATAAACGAAAACATTTATAGAAACCTTAGGATTGTCTCGTTCGAACTTCACAATGTCACATAGTCGGGTGGGGTAAGTTATACCAGAAGTTAATGATACTGTGGATATATGGTTTGTATTTGGATACGCGATGGTTGTGTGAGTGTTGTGGAAACAGAGCGGCCAACACTGACCATACGAAACACATTTGATCGTCTGTATTGTTCACGTTCATGATGGATTTAGTACGAGACAATTCAGGGGGTGTACAGATGAAACTAGAGGCGGTTAGCGGTTGGTATCGTGAAAGAACGAGTTCTAAGGAGATTATGTGGTCTAACACCCAACCGCTACCCTCGCGTGTGAATTTATAAATTGATTCGATGATTTTTTCGTACGAAGCATCTAAACGATCGGGCAATACATCTTGGTCACCGATCAGCGTCGTATGACATCGTCCGTGAAAATAAGCTTCGGTCGTCACTTCTTCGTCCTGGTCCGTGTCAGCGTTTACGATGTACTTGACAAATCTCGCTTTAACCGTTATATGCCACTTTATAGTAAGCAAACATGTCAGTTCGTTTAGAATGTCCGTACGTAACGTATCGTCCATTTCATCAAAAAAGGTTATGACATCGTTGACGCATTCTTCGTCATCCGTGACAGGCGTGTAAACGTACGATACCAACGCGCTGCGCAACGAATGTTTACAATCAACAGCAAACGACTGCATTCTTAGTAAAATATTAATAACAACAACAACAACAAAAAACGCGAAACTATAACAATTACTTGCTCGCTTGAAGAACAATAGAAGACTGATACGAAGGTAGAAAATAAGCAACATTTTATATGCAGCACGTGAAAGTTAGCCTGCACGAGACTCGAAGGTGAACGCTGGCAGTGATCGTCGCTTCACTTATACTACCTATGATGGCTGCGCGCGCAGCTATCCGCTCCCACCATCATGATACCTAACTATTGCCGTCAACGATCCCCCACTACCAACTGCGTGCGCAGCTATCCCCTTCCCCTCTACCGCTACCGGTTGCGCGCGCAGCTATCTCTGAGGAGATGAAATCTATCATAGCAAACGAGCATTCTTGCTTCAGACATGGACGCGCACACACACTCATTTGCAAACCGGTTAAAAAACTTTTATAATATCCGTCGCCGAGGTAATATTAAATATTACCTTCGAAAATATCCGAATGTGAACGTGAAATTTTATGATCTAGCAAAAGCCGGGTTTATTTACGAAGGCGATGCTGATGTCGTGAGATGCTGTGTGTGCAAAATACGAATTATGGATTGGGCAGTGGGTGATGATCCCGTCCAAGTCCATAAAGCGTCAATGCCTAAATGTCATTTCGTCCGCGAGAACTTGTAGAAGTCATCGCACGCAAAAAAACGGCTCTTTTCAGAGCCGGCATAAACTCACATACACACCCGTTTGGGTAGTACTAGTAGTACTACGTGTTAGTACTACTGCTACTACTACTACTACTGAACGACAGTAGTCACTCCAAAAGTGTGAGTGATGACGCCCATGATAAAAAAATAAATAAAAATAATTCCTCAAACAATATGCCTATACACTTTAAATATCATGATCATGACTAATAGCGTATCACTCCCATCGCAGATCATCGACACGATGGACGTCTATCGATACGATGATGGGAATAATTTCACAATAACAAAACCGTCACGAAGCGCGATACGGTCCAACTTATGTTCCGTGTATTTTGTGAAGAAAAGACGATTTTGCGGCAACTACTGTACACGTTACAAGTTCGGTGTTGACAGATATCACGCCCGTTGTTGGCGTCACATAAAAATACGCAGCGGTGATCTGCCACCGATCGTCCTGTTGATGATAAGTCTCCGATCGTATACACAACAAATCACGGTGGCTTCAATTTATCGTAGAGTGCGAACGAAACAACGTACCGATAGAACTTGTGTTTTACGAAAAGAATATGTTCAAGTGTACCGTACGTCACGGATGGAATTTTCTTTCGCGTTTCCGTCCGATTCCTGAACTGTATAACGCCGTTCAACGCGTGCACGGCTTACACGATTCACACGGACGGATGAACTACGCGACTGTATACACGGACATGCTCGCCTACGGAAGTTCGATACCGCACGCTTCTTGTTGCATCGTCCTTACGGAGCGCACTATTCCGATACGTACACCGATGGAAATATACAGAAGCGCGATGATGATAGCGCCAAAGTGCGCACTGGATCCTAGCTACAACGTAAGTTTTGACGTGCACTGCCCGCCGTCCTCGTTACCGACACTAGCGAGAGGGAAACAGTTCGCGTTGGTGAACAACAAGGCGCAGGGATTGCTTTCGGTAGCCTTTCTGAAGGAGGCGTTGCCTACACTCCGCAAGTATTGCGAATACTTTGGTCTGCGGTATTCGCACGAACAAAGGTACACGGTTAAAGACCGGCGCTTGCACGAACAGTGGCAGCATTGCACGGGCGCTATGGCGGACGAATTTTTGTTGTTGAACTCGTATCTGATACACCTCCATACGGAGTCGAGAAGTCAACGCCCAATCGCTGAACTCAAAGCTAAACACATGTGCGAGCGCCTACCTGAGAACGATAACGTCATAGTCGTGGAAATGCACGAGTACCGCGACAACGTTATACGTAGCGTCATGTTCAAAGACATGAATTCTGTTAAGACCGTAAGAGCGTTGGACACGAAACAACACGCGCTCACGAGATACTACATTGGTATGAGCTTCGTGCGTAATGGACGTATGAAAATCAGTTTAGCTCACGTTTTAACGTACTTGCGCAATCGCAAGAAGAACGCGTTGTTCTTCCGTTCAGTCGAGATGATATAAGTGGATGTGGAGCGGTGGCGTCGTGACAGTCACGTGATGGAAGGCGGTCGTACCAGAACGGTATCGATGAGAATTACCTTCAGCACTAAGCCGACGTTTACTACATTCCAGTGTATTGTGAATCACGGTTCGCACGACGACATGAGAATGAAACGAGCTGTGAAGAATATACACCAGAGTGTTCGCAAGACTATCGCGACGGAGTTGCACAGACCGGAAAGAAGGAATTTTCCGAGACGCGCGGTCGAGTTGAAGGGACTTCGTGACTTGTACCAAGAAGACCTGGTAGAGATGATACCGCACGCGAAGGCGAACAAGGGATTCAAGTACCTTATGACGATGATTAACGCGTTTAGCAAGTACGCGTACACCGTTCCGTTGAAAACGAATACGGGTGTAGAGGTCGCACGAGCTCTGGAACCGATTCTGCGTGCTAATAAAATGAAATATCTGCAGACGGACAACGGGAAAGAGTACTACAACAGTACCATACAAAAATTGTGAGCAGATATGGTGTCACACGCTATTCCACGTATAGTGAGAAAAAGGCTTCCATTGTGGAACGTTTCAACCGTACGTTGAAAACGCACATGTATCGCGCGTTCAGTGAACAAGTTCATTACCGTTGGTTGGATATGTTACCGGAACTAGTCAGCACGTACAACAACAGTGTGCACAGAACGATTGGAATGAAACCGCGTCAGGTGAACGAATCCAACGAACGTACGGTGCTACGACGCATTCGCGAGAACACAGCGAGGAGCATCGATTATAAACGACCAAAGTTCAAAGTAGGCGATCGTGTGCGTATAAGCAAACACAAAATGACATTCGGCAAAGGATACACACCAAATTGGACAAACGAGATATTCCTCGTTCACGCGGTACGTACCGGCAGCGTACCCGTCACTTATTCGCTAAAAGATCATACAGGAGAAATGTTGAAAGGCGGTTTTTATAAACACGAAATCAGTAAATCGAACGTTGGTGACGTGTACTTGGTAGAAAAGATCGTACAACGTAAAGGCGATCGCGTGAAAGTCAGGTGGTTAGGAGTAGTATATAAATGTTCTTTCTGGGACAGGTCAGAGGTCTAGGACAAGGTCAGAGGTCATGTCAAGAGGTCACCTTATCAGCGATAACCCCGCCTTATCAGCGATGACCCCAATTAAAATCCAATTAACCCCCGCCTTATCGCTGATAACCCCAATTGACCTCGAATTAATCAGCAGATAACCCCGTTGACCTTTCGTAATCACCAGATAACCCCGTTGACCTTTTCTAATCGATGTAAACACGACCTCGAGGTCACTAGACCGTAACACACTGACCTAGTAAAAAACGTAAACATAAACAAACAGTCTAGTGATAACGTCGTAAACATGACCTCGACAACACGCTGACCTAGTAAAAATGTAAACATAAACATTCCGAGTTCGTTGACACGACCGTAAAAAACGTAAACATAAACAAACGTTCTTGTGATAACGTCGTAAACATGACCTCGACAACACACTGACCTAGTAAAAAATGTAAACATAAACATACACGTCGGCTTTGTACATTTAAAAACGTAAACATAAACATTCCGAGTTCGTTGACACGTAAACTGTTTTTTTCCTTTTACAGTGCAGATAGCGTCGTCTTTATCTAATATATTACATTTAAATGTAACGATTGTCATGGTATACAGATAAGATATGAATTAGCTTAGTCGGTAACGTGCAACTATGTTATTCTAATAATAGATTCTATGTAAGGTAAGTATCAATTGTTCAATCCCTAGCTAATTCATACTTTTTTTTTTGAATAAAAAATATATTGATTTATATATAATACTTGTTAGCAGTTGATTTATTAGTGTTCCAACGTGAATTCTGAAAGCAACATCTTTGTTAATAACATGTCGGTAGTTAAAAATTTATTATATATAGTAATTGTTCAGATATTACTAATAAATTCTTTAGCCGATAATACAACACAGATTGAAGTGGATAGAGCTAAGCAATATTTATATGAATATGGTTATCTTCAAACAGACGATGAATCTTCGTTGCAAACTGTAAATGAAACAGATATTACTAATGCGTTACTTATATTTCAAGAATACTATAAATTACCTACTGATGGTAAGTTAAATAATGAAACTATAAATTTAATGTTAAAACCTAGGTGCGGTAATAGTGATATTATTTTTGATTATCGAGTATCCAGTTTTAAATGGAACAAACCTGAAGTAACATGGCATTATTATTTAGCGAATCAAGAGGTGTTAGAATTGACTAAACAAGCTTTTGCAGTATGGGAGGAAAAGTCTGGTATACGTTTTAAACATGATAGAGTAAATACAGATATTTTAATTTCTAATAAACGATTGAAACATATGATGCAAAAAGAATCGTGGCAATGTACGAGAACGTTTGACGGCAAAGGTGGAACATTAGCACATGCATATTTTCCTGATTATAATAATTCAAGGCGAGAAATTCATATTGATGAAGATGAAAAGTGGTCATATTCGATTGATAACGTTGTTCCTCTAGACCACACAAGTTTGTATGCAACTTTAATACATGAAATCGGTCATGTTTTAGGTTTGTCACATTCAGATGTATCAGATTCTGTAATGTATGCTTATTATAACGGTAAAATCGAGTTAGGTGATGATGATGTTTTAGCCATTCAAAATTTATATGGTAAGGCAGGAAGCACTTTTATATCATCTTTCATACCGATGTCACCATCTTCTTCAGTACCAAAGATAGAAGACGAGCATCCTATAGATACAAATAAAATCGATCTTTGTAATTTTAAAAATATTAATTTATTTTTAATTGCTGATAAACGATTATATATATTATATGAAAAATGGTTGTGGATATTAAATCCGGCAGAGATGATATATACCAAACCGCTAATAATAAAACATTGGTTAACGTTTCTTCCAAAAAACTTCACAAAAATTTTAGCTGTATATCAACGACCATCTGGTGAGATAGTTATGTTTATAGATTCTTTGGTATTCATGTTTGATTTAACGAGTCTTAAATTAAGTCATGGTTATCCGAAACATATCCAGTCTTTATTTAACATACAACCGGATAATTTACATGCGGTATTCAACAGTTATACAGGTAAAACTTATATATTTCATGATGATAATTATTATAGAGAAGTCAATGAGTGTACGTTCACTACTAAATCATGGGGTTATATATCTGAAACATTTCCTGGAATTCCGCCTAAAATCGATTCATCATTTAGATTTTCTGATGGTAATTTATACTTTTTTAAAAACAATACTGTGTATGTCTTTAATGAATTTACGGGTGAGTTAGTTAGAACAGAAAAAAATAATCTATCGATATTTGGATTGAAATGTGTAAATGATGATGTACTATATAAATTGAAAGAATTAATATTACAATTGATAATACAAAAGAAAGGTCAATCGATATCAAACAATAGTCGATAGTAATGTTGATGAAGAAGAATAAAAGTTCAGTTTCTAAGAACATAATGATTTGAACGTACAGTTGTGAAGAATACGTGAAGCTGTTAACATGGAGAAAGGAAATATTCATGCTTTCAATTGGTATATATATTGCATAGAATCTACTGATTCAACGTTTAATGAAATATGTTATTTTGTAAATAATGAATTTTCTGAAGCAAATGTTACTATAATTGAAAATGAACAAATTATCAAGATACAATTTCCAGCGATTTGCTTGTATGATGATATATTACAAAGGTTAGAAAAATATCGAAATCAATTAATAATCGATATTGATTTTGAAGAAGAATACAAAACTCTCCGTTGGAAGTAGTTAGTTAGTAGAGGCTCAACAAGTTGGACGCAATGTCAAAAATGGCGAAGTTGTGCGAAAAATTGAACCCCTGTAAGTTATTGCAAGATTTTTTTGAAGAAGCAGGATTTATTTTTAATGGTGATTTAGACAGTATTGTGTGTCGTGAGTGTGGATTTAAAACGAGAGGATCTTTATCTATTTCACATATTCAATTTATGCACAAACTATTTAATTCAGAATGTAAAATGGTATGTTATATATATGATAAATATAATAATTATGCATTATACAGTATATTATTACATATTGATGATATAATGAATGCGAAAAAATGTATATCAGAAACTGAAGAAATCATGAAGTTAACATTTTGCTGTTGGCCTAAACGTTTACCACGAGTTGATAATTTAGTATCGGCAGGTTTTTTGTATACTGGTGTTGACGATGATGTAATGTGTATAGACTGTAAAGTTATACTTCACGATTGGCAAGACACAGACGATCCATGGTTTGAACACGCTAAGGCATCTCCAAATTGTTTACTTGTTAAATTACACAGAGTCATAAAAGATGGCTTCATTGAGTGACAAAAGTGGAAAGTGTATTGAAGACTTTTTTAAAAATCAAAGATTTGTTGATGATTCGGATAATATTGTTTGTTCTAAATGTGGTTTTAAAACGAAATGTTTTAATACTATTACGCATATTCAATTTATGCACAAACTTTTGTATCCGACATGTAAAACTGTGCGTTATATATCTTATAAATATGAAGACTATATCAGATCAAAAAAGTGTGTTGCTAATTTTGTTAATATATTAAAGTGAAAATAAAATTTATAAAAAAAAGAGTTGATGTGTTTTTGTTAGTTATTTGTTTAACCTTAGGATAACCTTTAGTTAATTAATGTTGTTTATTCTTAACAAAGTAACCTTTGATAATAAAAAGTTATCAGTAATTTATATTGACGTATTTACAAAGTAACCTCTGATAAACTAAGGTCGTAGATGTATACAGTTGTTAATTAGTTGTTGTACTTTGATACAAAGTAACCTCTGATAACTAAGGTTATAGATTTAAACAATTTTAATTGTTATTGTACTTTGAATAATGAGCATCAGACAGGAGATAAGTAATGAATTGCATAAGCAAGCGAGAAGAAATTTTCCTACACGCAATGTCGAACTGAAAGGTATTCACGATTTATATCAAGCTGACCTTGTAGAAATGATTTCTTTTTCAAAGTTAAATAAAGGTTATAAATATATACTAACAGTGATAAATTGTTTTAGTAAATTTGCATTTGCAGTTCCGTTAAAATCAAAAGTCTCACACGAAATTGTAAAAGCTCTAATGCCTATATTACATGTAAACAAAATGAAACATTTGCAAACTGATAAAGGAAAAGAATTTTACAATTTACCGATTCAGCAATTATTTAATCGTTATAATATAAATCATTATTCGACTTATTCAGATAAAAAAGCCTCTATCATTGAACGTTTTAATCGTACTTTAAAAAACCATATGTGGAAGTGGTTTACTACAAGTGGAAAGTATACATGGATCGAAGTACTTCCTCAGTTATTGAAAAAATATAATAATACTGTACACAGAACTATAAGTATGAAACCTAAAGATGTTAATATAAGTAATGAGAAAAGGGTATTGATACAAATAAATAAAAAACGAATATTTGTTAATAAGAAACCTGCGAAATATAAAGTTGGGGATAGAGTGAGAATTAGTAAATACAAACAAATTTTTACCAAAGGTTATTTACCAAATTGGACAAATGAAATATTTACAATTCATAATATTAAACAAACAGTACCTAGAACATATATTTTAAAAGATGATACAGGAACCGTATTAGATGGTGGATTTTACGAACAAGAAATTAGTAAAACAAAATACGACAATATATTTTTAATTGAAAAAATATTAAAACGTAAAGGTAATAAACTACTTGTTCAGTGGTTAGGATACGATAAGTCGCATAACAGTTGGATTGATAAAAACCAAATCATTTGAACTATTTTTTTAATAATGAAAATAGTGCAGCAAACAAAAAAAATACGTATTTGTAATTTTGATAAATCTATGGAGAAAAAAGAAAGAGTTCATAGCGAGTTGTTACCAAATAATGTCAGGGCTCTTATCATTGGGCCAAGTAATACTGGTAAAACAAACCTAATGCTTAATCTTTTGTTCAGTCCTAATGGTTTATGTTTTGAGAACGTTTATGTTTTTTCAAAATCGTTGTATCAGTCAAAGTACAAATTTTTAGAAACAGTTTTATCAGGTATACCAACAATAAAATACTATAAATTTTCAGAAAATGATCAAGTCATTCATCCTGATGATACTGAACAAAATTCAGTTATTATATTTGATGATGTAGCATGTGAACAACAAGATAATATAAGAAATCATTTTACAATATGTAGACATAAAAATAATAATGTTATTTATATATGTCAAACATATGTTCGAATCCCAAAACACTTGATTCGTGATAACGCGAATTTAATAATTATTTTTCAACAAGACGAACTAAATTTAAAACATATATACAGAGATCATGTTAATACTGATATGACATTTGAAATGTTTAAAGAACTTTGTTCTAAAGCATGGACAAGACGCAAAAAAGGCTTTTTTGTTATAGATAAAGAAAGTGATATGAATTGTGGCGGTCGTTATCGTTTTGATTTTGATATCTATATTACTAATTTGTAATCGAAAATGTTTTTATTACTTATCAATATGTCATCGAAGAAGTCACGTTCCCTTGACAAGCAAGAGAAGCTTGTCAATGAAATTAAAAAAATAAGAAAAAATATTCGAAAAAACATCAGACTCTAACACAAAATGTTATTGATGAAGAACAGTTTGCAGAAAAATCGTTGAAACCTATTATCACTCCGTTACAAAAGTTAGTACAAGAGAAAACGAATTCGTCATTGAGTAAAAAAGAAGAACAACAATTAGATGTTGAAATGGACGATATTCAGTCGCGTTTACAAAACAAAAGGTTTTCAGAAGAGACCGAAAACATCCCAATATCGAACAAACGAACAGTAGAAACACCGTTACCATTGCCGCGTGAAGAAGAAATAACGTATGAAACCTTACCCACGGTTGAAGAATTAATGTCAACATCAAAAGGACGACAATCAATTGAACCTTTTATCGATATATGGTTTAAAGGTCCGTTAATAAGACACTATATGCGTAAATTTTTTGATGACAGTAATCATGATATTGATCATGTTTTTGGTCCATATTTTGGAGATAATAATATTTTAATGTTAGGTAAATACCCTTTAAAGACTGATGAAAGTGATATTATTACAATTAATAATGTTATGTACAAAGGTACACCTGGTTTGTACGATCTCATTTTTATGAAAACCCCAAATGCTTATGTATATTCACAAGAAGATTTAGACGACTACTCGCGTATAATAAGTGAAACCGCGGCATATTTAAGTTTAAAGACAAACAGAGTTAAAAGCAGTACTAGTTACAAATATAAAAATATAATTAAGCCTATTATTAATAAGCTTTCACAATCATCCGCATCAAAAGTTGGAAGTAGCCGATTGCATAGTGATACAGAAGGTCGCGGTTTATTAAATTTCAGTAACAATAAACCAGTGTTTGTGTACTGGAATAATGTAAATGAATTATGCGATAGATTAAAATTACTGATTGCTTCACAAAGTGCAGGTCATTCGGGTCATGAAAATGAAATATTATCAATTATTGAAGAGCTACAGGAGGCCGGTATAATAAAAGAAGACGCAGCAACGTTTGAAGCGATATTTTCAAAATGAGTATCGATAAATTCGGACACTATAGTGGTGACTTAGCGGTTAGTTCCAACGTTCAGCGTGGACCGCCTGGAGAAGGATTTAAATTAACTGACGACGGAAATTTTAATATAAGTAATAAACGATTATGTAATGTGGGCGATCCTGAATTGGATGATGATGCCGTAAATGTAAAATATATGAGAACAAATTCGATTACTTTAACAAATACAGACGATTGTTACGATGTTAAGATGAAAAAAGTTATTAATTTAGCCGATCCTAACGAACCTTGTGACGCTGTAAATAAAAATTATTTAGAAAATGCTACTAAATCATATTTAGCTGATAGAATACCAATTAAGGTGGATAATAATCCAGTGTATTCATTCAAGAATAATCGTGTGGCTCATATCGCACCACCTGTTTATAAATTTGATGCTGCCAATAAACTTTATGTTGATAATAAATTACCTGATGAAAAAACACAAACTAATTGTTGTGATTTCAAGCAAAAAAGGTTAATTAATGTAGCAGATCCTATTAATTTGCTTGACGCTATAAATAAACAGACTTTATTAACAGGTATAAATAATACAAAAGATGAATGTAAACGATATATAGATGATAAAATATATTATTTACGAAGTGAAGAGGAAAATAGTATAGATTTTAATGAAAGCAGATTGACTAATGTTGCTGATCCTAAAGATGATACAGACGTTATAAATCAAAAGACTTTAACAAGAGTTATGAATGCATTTAAATTAGATCTAGAAGACTATAAAGTTAACAGCACCTTAGTTAGAATATTATATAAATTATATAAGGAGTGCACTAAAGATAATCCTGTTAAAACTATAAACGAATTTCGCATTGTATATATAATACAAAGTTTATATGAAACGTCATAAATGCATCTGTATCCAAACAAGATAGAAGGCGGTGGTCTAGTGAGTAATATTCTTGGAAAAGTTATAAACAAATCAATTGATTTATTACCTGTCGAACTTCATTTACCCGGTTATCAGTATTGTGGACCCGGTACAAATTTAGCGAAACGCTTACAAAGAGGTGATCCAGGAATTAATAAGCTTGACGCTGCTTGTAAACAACACGATATTGCATATTCAAAGTATTCAGATTCTACAAATCGCGCTAAGGCTGATAAGGAATTAGCTGAAAGAGCTTGGGAACGTGTTAAATCAAGTGACGCATCGTTCGGGGAGAAAGCTGCAGCGTGGTCAGTAACTAACATAATGAAAGCTAAAAGTAAATTTGGTGGGGGAATTAAAAAAAAAAAAAAAACTATATCTAACAGAGTTTATAATTATTTAAAACGTTTTGCTGGTAAAAGTGGAAAAGGTTTATATTTGAGACCGTATAAAAAAACAGGAGGAGGTCTAAAAAAAAAAAAGAAAAGAAAAATGAAACAAAGACGACGAAAATAATAAAGAGTATTCCTATACGTCCGCTTTCAATTCAAGATTTACTACTGTATGTTAAACAATTAAAGATTCCTAATTTCAGAGGAGTGTTTATGCGTGACACATTACCGTTACACGCTGGAATTTGGCAAAATGAAACTGGAATAGTTAATTTAGATAATAGTTATGGTCATGGTACTCACTGGGTATGTTATTTTAAACGTAAAAATAAAGTTAATTATTTTGATAGTTTTGGTAATTTAAGACCACCTATCGAACTAATTAATTACTTTTATTCATCAAATCAACGATCTATCGAAATCGTTTATAATTATACACGAAGACAAAATATGGATGCAGTCAACTGCGGTCATTTGTGTTTACAGTTTCTCAGTAATAATGTTTTGTCTAAGCGGTAAAGGATCCGTATTAACATGTGATATTTTTCCACCAATCGAGTTAAGTGATGAAAAATGGGAACTAGGATTAATTGACTTTATGACATATCATTCAATACCTAATATAGAGGAAGGAATTAACAATGTATTATATTATGGTACTGATAAGAAAATAGTATTGCCTACTGGCTCTTATGAAATTTCAGATATCGCAACGTTTATTAACGATTACTTAATTCAACATGATGAAAATGTAAAAATAATTATAAAGGCGAATAATAATACATTAAAAAGTGAAATTTATTCTAACGTTCAAATTGATTTTAGTAAACCCGATTCGTTAGCAACCATATTAGGATTTGAAACATGTATAATAAATCCAAATAAATGGTACAGTTCAACCTTACCGATAAGTATTGTTCGAGTAGAGAGCATCCGATTGATTTGTAATTTAATTAGCGGTTCGTATAACAACGGAATTCCAGATCACATAATACACGAATTCTATCCTAGTGTTCCGCCAGGTTTTAAAATTGTTGAAAAACCTACCAACGTGATATATTTACCAGTAAACACATCTAGGATACATAATATTGTAGTAAGACTAGAAGATCAACAAGGAAGACTGATTAATTTTCGAAACGAAATAATAACGTTACGTTTGTATTTGAGAAAACAATAATAATGGGTCTTATTTTTTATTACGGAATCAATAAAACAACTGCAAATAAGCCAATTACAAGTAGTAAAGATATGAATATCGACCGGTTAACACCACAAAACCTGAAATTTCTACAGTCATTGGGATTAACAGTAATAAAGGATTATTTAAACAAAAAATGAACCTTAATATTCAAAACGTAAACGCTAGCATTCTAAACATTATAGAAGATGTTGTGTATCAAGATGAATCGATAGTAGGATTAGCTTATCACACTCATCTACCGTACACCTCTACTACATTCAATAATAATGATGAAATTAGAATTCCAATTAATCAACAAGATGTGTACGCATTACCGTGTGAAAGTTACCTTCATATAAAACTAGAATACACTAATAATAATGGTATATATGATCAAACTTTAAAATTATGTTCAAATGCTTTAGCATTTTTGTTTGATGAAATTAGATACGAAATAAGTGGATCAGAAGTCGATAGAGTTAAAAATCTTGGAATAACATCAACAATTAAGAATATGTTAACGATTAAACCATACGAAATTAACACTTTAGAAAATAGTGGATGGGCCTCAGATTTAATAAGTCATATGGCACCATCATCAAAAGATATTAGCTTCTGTATCCCATTAAAAAGGTTGTTCGGATTTGCTGAAGATTTTAAAAAGATTTTGTTAAATGTAAAGCAAGAATTAGTTTTAATTAGAGCGTCCACTGATAATAATGCAGTAATTTTACTTGAAACAGTAAACACATACAAATTTAAAATAAAATATATATCATGGAGAATTCCGTATGTTTATGTTAACGACGTAGTAAAGGTAGATTTTCTGAAGATAGTACAAATTGATCGACCTTTATTAATGCCGTTTCGAAAATGGGAACTTTACGAGTATCCGTCTGTGCCAAAAGCAAACAAACTTACTTGGACTGTTAAAACGTCATCACAATCAGATAAACCTCGTTACGTTATTGTAGGTTTTCAGACTGACAGGAAAAATAATGTACATAAAAACCCAGCACATTTTGATCTTGCCTCATTCTATAACGTAAAGTTATATTTAAATTCAGAATACTATCCGTATGATAATTTTAATGGTGAAACGTCGATTCTACATGAGTATTATTCATTATTTCAGTCCTCGTATTATTACAACAGTGAAAATTCGCCAATGATAAATCGTTCAAACTTTCTAACGTATACACCTTTTTGTGTAATTGATTGTTCAAAACAAAATGAATCATTAAAAACTGGTTCAATAGACATTCGTCTGGATATTGAGACGTCAACAGACATACCGGAAAAAACTACTATCTACTGTCTCATTTTTTATGATACAATTATGCAATATACGCCTTTATCTGGTACTGTAAGAAAAGTATTTAAAATATAATTACGTTGATAAAAAGTGTATCAGTTCTGCTGTTGCACGCAATGGAATACGTTATCGATTTTCAAGGTTTTCGCGATGATGGAAACAATTTCATTTTTAAAGAACTTTGTATTCAGTGTATACAAGATAACAAATTTTCTGGTGCTAGTGATCAGTATTTGTTTTTACCACCATTTAATTACAAACATTTGTCAGAGAAGAAAAAAAACGTTAATAAATGGATTAAAACCAATCTTGGACTTAGCTGGAAGTGCGGTCTTCAAGATTATAACGATCTAGAGTTTATATTAAATAAATATATGAACGGTAAATGTATTTATGTTAAAGGATCAGAAAAAAAAGTAGCATTAGAAAAAGAATTTAATTGTTATGTGAAAATAGTAGATATGGAAACACTCGATTGTCCATCCTTAAAAGTGTTAAAACAGCAGACTCCATATTCTATTCACTGTCCTTTCAAACATAATTTGTATTATTGTGCTTTAAATAATGTACATCATTTAACTAAGTGGATTATCGAATACTGGAACAGTGTATTACAAATTAAAGAAATTGAAAGTGTGGGGACTGTATGATTTACGTAGTTGATATTTTGATCTCCTACTTACGCAAAACTTATATCAGTTCTGCTGTTGCACGCAATGGAATACGTTATCGACTTTCAAAGTTTTCGCGATGATGGAAACAATTATATTATTAAAGAATTGTGTGTGCAACCTATAGTAAACGCTAAATTCGCTGGTATTTGTAATCAATACTTATTCTTACCTCCATTCGATTATAGACATTTATCAGAAAAGAAAAAAAAAGTTAATGACTGGATTAACAATAATTATCTTGGACTTAGTTGGAATTGTGGATTAACAGAATATAGTGAACTTCCAGTAATATTAAACTCATATATATATGGAAAGTGTATTTATATAAAAGGACGTGAAAAAAAAATAACTTTACAAAAAGAATTGAACTGTCATGTAAAAATAGTGGATATTGAATCACTCAAGTGTCCATCTCTAAGCGTTTTGAAGAAGCAGTCTGTAAATAGTATACGTTGTCCATATGATCACTCTTCAACAAACTGTGCATTAAGTAACGTGTTTTATATTACTAAATGGATAATTCAATATTGGAACTGTTTGTGTGATGAACATGATGAAGAAACTAAAAGAATAAATTGTTGGGACTGTATGATTGCTTAACTTTTATTGTAATTATATGTAAAATAAAGGTTTTTAAAAAAATAAAAAATTTAAAAAACATTTTCATTTTTGATTTATTACTTACTAAATACAAAGCATACATGTATAAATATAATTTTTTCTATTACAAAAAACATATAATTACCATTCATAAACATACATACATTCTTTTACAATACAAAATTGTTGTACTACATACAAAAGATTCGATGATTTTTTATATTACAAAAAACATATAATTACCATTCATAAACATACATACAATATGATTTTTTTATACCAGCTTTTTTTTGTTACATATAATATAAGTTTTTTATACTAAAAAACATATACATATAATTATATAATATATACAATGTTTATTTTTATACCAGCTTTTTTTTTTACTTACAAAAAACAATATGATGAAAAGGAACTTCAAAAGTTTTTAAATTTATTTTTTTTAACGTTTTGAATAGTCGATAAATGTTTCGCTACATTTAGAACCATTTTGTACAATTGAATATATTTCGGATCTTTTTCAGATCCAACTAAAAACGTGGTTCTATAAGCAGCTTTAGTCCATCTGTCTTTTACCTCAATTCCTTTCAAATCTTTGGTATCTATGATTTCAATCTTCAGTAGATAACGTCCCGTTTCCCCAGGTGTTTTTAAGGTTTTTCTTGTTCCATTCGATTGGAACATTACAGATTGTTCAAACAAACTACTCTTTCTTTCACTCTTAGATTTTCTTACGGATGTAAATATTTTTTCAAGTTCTCTCTCATCATCACCATCATCATCATCATTATCATCATTATCATCATCATCATCATTATGATCAATATCAATATCAATATCGTTACCAACGTAAATATTTTTCATATTAAAATCAAGATAATTTTTTATTAAATTATTTAATATAACAAAAGTTGATTTAATTATATTTTTTTCATTAAAATTTGGAATTGTATTGATTATATTATCATAAATTTCTTCAATGTCAAATAGGTAATTATTAAGTTGAACTATTTTGTCCTGCGAATTCACATCTAACTTAATTTCCAGAGCAATTTTTATTCGTTTTACTACCTCACTCAATCTCATATATAATGTTATAACCTCTATATTGTCAACATTAATTAATTCTGTTTTAACACTTTTCATGCACATTTCCCAACTTTGGATTGAAGTCAGACCTAAGAAGTAGAATAATTTGAATACTTCTTCTAATGACATAACGGAGTCCATGATTACTTGATAGAAGGTAAGATTGAAATGTCAAAATCTATAACATACAAAATAAAAATTTGTTAACTAAACAAAGACAAATTACAGATAGAGAAACGTACAGAGCGCATTATTTGTAACTGGTAACCACGAATCCCTTGAAAAAAATATTAGTCATATACTACAAAATAATAATTTGTTAACTAATCAAAGACAAATTACAGATAGAGAAACGTATAGAACGCATTATTTGTAACTGGTAACCACGAACCCTTGAAAAAGTATTAGTCATATACTAAACAAAGACAAATAATTTATAACCAAGATAAGAAACGTATAGAACACATTATACCTTCACTTTACATGTTTTTGAAACATACATATTAAAACATAGAAAAGACTTATAACAAAGATAAATAATTTTGAATAGAGTATAAAACATTATATATGTACATATGAATGAGATACTGGATCTAAACATAAAATTTTTAAACTATAAATCCTTTATTAACTTTTTTATAAACGGTCTTAGAGTTGACTCTGGTCTGTCAACTATCATTTTTAATTTTACAATTTCTTCGGATGTTAACCTTTTTGTTGAAAAAAACCATTTAGAAAGAAGACGGTCCTCCTCCTGTTTTAAATGTAAGAAACGATTCTCCTGTGTTGATAATTCTTGATCCATCAAGATAGATGATACAGACGTTAACGGTTCAAAAAACAGCTGTAAATGTGATCTATGTAAATCAAATACGGTTTAAAAATGACATAGGAAACACTTATAACAAAGACAAATTAATTTTTTTGAATAGAATTTAGGAAAGATTTATAACAAAGATTAAATTTTGAAGAGTATAAAACTTAATTAAAAAAAAAAGACATACGAAAAACACAACTCATTTACAGATAACCAAGAATCACTGTACATGTTCTTGAAAAAAATATTTTAAAACAGTAAATTAACATAAGATAATATTGTTACCTTAATGACGATCGCAGACTGTAATAGCTGGTACGTTTCTGGATGTTGAATCATAATTTTCAATCGGTTTATATACACAGAAAATGTGTTATCAGTTTCATTGTAGTTAATACAGTTACACGTTCTCAATAGTAGGAGATCAAAAGATCAAGTAAATAACTTGTTTACCGAATTCATTATCAGTTGCGTAAGTAGGAGATCAAAAGATCAAGTAAATACCGACGAGATCAAAAGGTTACGTAAATCGAAAGATCAAAAGATCAAGTAAATAACTTGTTTACCGAATTCATTATCAGTCACGACGAGATCAAGAGGTTACGGCGTCATCGGTTGATTGTTAGTATAAATAGTCGTACAGTAAAAACAACAAGTCATAGCAAAAGATTGATTCAGCATAGGTCTCAACAAAATTGTAAGTATAATTTATCAACAGTAACTAATAAATAAAGATTTTTAATTTTTTATTAGTATGTTGTAATCACATGTAAGCAATCACGTTGTCTGATAATAAGTAAAAATATACTCGTATAGATAACAAAAACATCCAAAATATTCTTTTACAGTAGCTAATAAACTCGTTTACAACTTTTGATTTCAGTTAACATGGAAAAAAATCTGCCTTTCAAAAAACGTCAGTTTATTAGAAACGAAAATTTTAATAATAGAAACGATCCTCAATCTGGACCTTCACATGCACAAGATTAGCATGTCAGATATCAAGTGTCCGATTCATTTATTAATACAAACGATCCTCTACCTGGGTCATCGCACGTACAGGATACAGAACCTGATCCATCGCACAGCAGACCTCAAGCGTCTGATTTTAATAGCGCAAACGATCTTCAACCTGGACCGTCACACGATTGGTATCAAACGTCTGATTCGATAAGTTTATCACCATCATCAGCATCATCATCATCATTGTATAATAATAGAAAAACAAGTAGATTAAGGAATACAACAATTGAAAATGAATTCATTGAAATTGAGAATGCGTTCAAAGGTAACTTAAAAACATTTTTTTATAAAAATACCAACGAACATGTTAAAGATATCTGTTTATTATTATTACATTTAGAACTAATAATAATAAATATTTTATATAATATGGTTTCGTTATATAACGCAATTAAATTTAACATAGTAGTAGAATGCACTTACGTAAGACCTGTTTTAAATGATTATCAAGATAGATCATTTAAAACTAAAAATATTACTCTCTTCCAAAGTAGTTCACTAACAAGTATAATACGAGATATCAATAATAATATTTGCTCTGAAGAAGAGACATATTTACAAAAAGGATCCGGATGGACTTTACATTCAATAGATGGAATTTTATTAAGAATAAATCGTTTCAAACCGTTAAAAGGCAGCTCGTACATCCCACTACCGTTACATTTAATCACAAAAAAATGTATAATTAATCCCAAAAATAACGATTATTTATGTTTTAAATGGGCGATTCTTTGTCGTTATATAAAAAACTCACATCCAGAGCGAATTAATTTTCGATATAAGCATATCGAAAATAAATTTAATTTTAATAATATTAATTTTCCTACACCATTAAGAGATATAAAAGTTTTTGAAAAGAATAATAACATTTCTATAAATGTTTATGGTGTAGAAAAAGGTAAAATAATTTATCCACTAAAAGTGTGCGAAAATGAGCAATGTAATCATTTTGATCTTTTATTATTAAACAAAGATAACAACTATCATTATTGTTACATCAGTAATTTTAATAGATTAATAAAATCTCAATTAACAAAAAATCATGACAATATTGAAGTCTGTAAAAGCTGTCTTACCTATTTTACTGCAAAATCTAAAAAATTAAAAGATCATAAAAGGTACTGTGGAAAATATACACCTGTTCGTGTAACAATGCCTTCTGACAATTTACAATTTCGAAATTTTCATTATCAATTTAGGGTACCAATAGTCGCGTATGCAGATTTTGAATGTATTTTGAGACCGATTAAAACGTGCTACCCACATCCAAAATATTCTTTTACAGTAGCTAATGAACTTCATGAACCTATGAGTTTTTGTGTTTACTTTGTAATCGATGATTCAGTACCCAATTTTATTAAAAATCAATTACCATCACAACCTTACATATATAGAGGTATAAACGCTGCACAAAACTTTATGTCCTATCTTATAGATATTACCAATCGACTTGGTTCATTATTAAAAGAAGTTGAACCAATACAAATGACAAAACAAGACAAGATTAAATTCAAAGCAGCAACACATTGTGAAATGTGTATGCGAAATTTTACATTACTCTACAAACCCGTCAGAGATCATTGCCATCTTACCGGTTTATATCGTGCAGCATTATGTAACGATTGCAATCTAAAACGTCAGAATCAAAAGTTCATTCCTATTTTTATTCATGCAAGTTCTAATTATGACTCACATTTTATTATTCGACAGTTGGGTTGCGATAACGAAAATATTTATGTTATACCAAATTCGACAGAAAAATATATTTCTTTTTCCAAAAAAACTATAAATGGCATAACTATTAGATTTGTTGATACCTATCGCTTTTTAGATAGATCACTTTCTGAATTAAGTAACAATTTACCAAAAAATAAATTTTTTTATACAAGTAAATTTTTTTCCGATAATGACATGCAATTAGTTACACGAAAAGGTGTAATATACAGATTCGTGGGATAAATTAGTAGAGTGTCAGCTTCCATCAAAAGCATACTTTTATAGTAAATTAAATGACGAAACCGTAAGCGATGAAGATTACATTCACGCTCTTAACGTTTGGAACCACTTCAAAATCAAAAATTTAGGAGAATACAGCGATTTATATTTAAAAATCGATGTACTACTTTTATGTGATTGCTTTGAAAATTTTAGATCTCTTTGTGTATCGTCATACAACTTAGATTCCGCACATTATTTCACGTTGCCAGGGTTTGCTTTTGACGCTATGCTGTATCTTACTAAAATTAAACTTGAATTACTCATTGATATCGATAAATACATTTTTTTTGAGAGCGGGGTACGTGGGGGTTTATCTGTTAATATCAAGAAGCATTCAATTGCTAACAATACATATATATCAACATATAACCCAGATAAGCCTAAAACATTTCTAACATATTTAGATGCAAATAATTTGTATGGGTGGGCAATGTGTAAATGTATACCGTATTCAAATTTTAAGTGGGTTAAAGAAACTGATAAAATAAATATCTTAAACGTACCTGACGAATCAGAAATAGGATATGTATTAGAAGTTGATATAGAGTATCCACAAAATTTACATGATGAGGACAGAGATCTACCATTCATGCCTGTTAATAAAAGCGTAAACAATACAAAACAAACAAAATTAGTTGCTACATTAGAAAATAAAGAGAGATATATTTGTCATTATGTTAATTTAAAACAAGCTATTAATCATGGTTTAAAAGTAACGAAAATTCATAGAATATTACAATTTTCACAAAAACCATGGTTAAAGCCGTACATAAATCTAAATACTATAAAACGACAAGATGCAAAAAATGAGTTTGAAAAAGACTTTTTTAAATTACTAAATAATTCCGTCTTTGGAAAGTGTATGGAAAATGTTCGGAAACAAATAAATTTAAATCTAGTATGTAATGAAAAAAAATTATTGAAACTCATATCAAAACCAACTTTCAAAGACAGAATTATTTACGATGAATCACTTTGTGCAGTATTATCAAATAAAACATCCGTTTATCTAAACAAACCCATTTATGTAGGTTTTTCTGTTTTAGAATTAAGTAAGACTCTAATGTATGATTTTCACTATAACGTAATGAAAAAGAAATATGGAAACAATATTTCCCTTTTATATACAGATACAGATAGCTTGTTTTACGAAATAATTACAAATGATCTTTACAGAGATATGTTGGATCCTGATTTAAAAACGTATTTTGATACTAGTGAATTTTCATCAGATCATATGTGCTACTCATTAACAAATAAAAAAGTTTTAGGTAAATTTAAAGACGAATGTAAAAGTATTCCAATTAAAGAATTTATTGGTTTACGTTCAAAATTATATACTTTTACAACGAACGAAAACAAAATCACAAAAAAAGCGAAAGGTATAAAAAAATGCGTAATTAAAAAAAACATTGAATTTAGTGATTTTAAAAAATGTCTTTTTAATTCATTATCAGATGAACAAAAACATAGAATGATGACAATATTTAGATCGAAAAGTCACATCGTTAAAACTGTAACTATTAATAAATTTGCATTGAGTAACACAGATGATAAAAGAGTAATATGTGAAAACGGTATAAATACATTGCCGTATGGTCATTACTCCTTACAATAATGCGGATAAACTGATCTATGACATATTTTATGTATGTGTTTTAATACAATTATAGTAATGTATGAGTTTACCTATATAACATATTTTATGTATGTATTTTTTAATATAATCAGTAATGTATGAGTTTACCTATATCAATCTTTTGCTATCATTATGTAAACTGTTTGTTAAAATTACTCAAATAAAATGATCTGTGAGATAAATCCACCATCTAATACGGTTCCTGTATCATCTTTTAAAAAATATATGTTCTAGATACTGTTTGTTTAAATATTATGAATTGTAAATATTTCATTTATCCAATTTAATGTATGAGTTTACCTATATTAATCTTTTGCTATCATTATATAAACTGTTGTTAAAATTATCCGAATAAAATAATCTATAACATAGTTTATGTATGTGTATTTATTTTAATACCTGAACAAAAAAATGATGAATAAATCAACAAGATTCAAACAATTTCTTACACAACATTTCATTACACAAAAAATGCTCATTAAAACGCTTACTGAGAACGTGATTGAATTAATTGCAATGAAACTGATAAGAAATTTGATAAACAAGTTATTTACTTGATCTTTTGATCTCCTACTTACAACACGTACTGAAAAAACGTAATTGTATTAAACTGCAATGAATCTATCCAAATACCAACCAAAATCCTTACAGACTGGTAAGCGCTGGGTTTGTATATCAAGGAAATGAGGATACCGTACGGTGTTTATCGTGTCGGGTAAGGTTTGAGGATTGGACAGCGGACGATTGTCCTGTCGCATTTACATGCGAGGGTGATGTCTAAATGTTAGTTTGTAACGATGCAACTTGCTGATGTAATCTATGATCATTATTAAGGTAACAATTATTTTTATTTTTTTTGTTAATTTTTACTGTTTAAAAAATACGATTTCTTACTGGTTATACAGATTTATTAATTACTAAAATCATATATACAAAAACATACATATATTACGATTTTGTATACACAAAAAATGTTTATATACTATAGATCATGTTTTCATTCGTTATCGTTAAGTCATTTAAATCGATCATTGAGAAACTTGATGATATCACTACAATGTGTAGACACATAACAACAAACACAAGTATCCGGTCCATCCACAGTAGATTCATGTGCCCATGAACATTCAAGAAAATGTGTAAACGTCTCACCGCTTTGTTCTCTACGTTCCGGTGTAATCTCTTTCAGTCCGTCTGAATTATAAAATTCCAACACCTTACGACACTTTTGGAGTACCAACAATGTATCCCGCATAAATTCAATCTCTGCTTTAGTTTTATTCTTAATAAATCTTTCAAACATAGGATGAGATAAGACATCTTGCAATGTTAAATTCTTCATTTTGACTGAACTATCAAAGTTCATGTTTACGTTGATTACAACGTTATCACGTTGACATATCGTATGGAAGAACGTTGTACCACGTTCAACAATTCATTTTCAACTGCTATACAACACACGATTTCATCGCTAGGTGTCAATAAAGACGACGTTATCTACACTGTGAAAGGGAAAAAACGCTGACGTGTATGTTTATGTTTTTACTAGGTCAGTGTGTTGCTGAGGTCATGTTTACGACGTTATCACTGTGAAAGGAAAAAACAGCAACGCTGACGTATATGTTTACATTTTTACTAGGTCAGTGTGTTGTCGAGGTCATGTTTACGAAGTTATCACAAAGAACGTTTGTTTATGTTTACGTTTTTTACGGTTTGGAACACTAATAAACCAACTGTTAACGTGTATTATATATAAATGAATAGATTTTTTTATTCAAAAAAATTATGAATTAGCTAAGGATTGAACAATTGATACTTACCTTACATATAATATATTATTAGAATAACATAGTTACACGTTACCGACTAAGCTAATTCATATCTTATCTGTATACCATGACAATCATTACATTTAAATGTAATATATTAGATGAAGACTACGCTATCTACACTGTAAAAGGAAATAAGCAGTTTATGTTTACGTTTTTAAATGTGCAAAGCCGACGTGTATGTTTCTTCAATCTGTGTTGTATTATCGGTTAAAGAATTTATTAGTAATATTTGATCAATTACTATATAATAAATTTTTAACTCACGACATGTTATTAACAAAGATGTTGGAACACTAATCACATTTTAAATGTACAAAGCCGACGTGTATGTTTATGTTTACAATTTTTTACTAGGTCAGTGTGTTGTCGAGGTCATGTTTACGACGTTATCACAAGAACGTTTGTTTATGTTTACGTTTTTTACGGTCGTGTCAACGAACTCGGAATGTTTATGTTTACATTTTTACTAGGTCAGCGTGTTGTCGAGGTCATGTTTACGACGTTATCACTAGACTGTTTGTTTATGTTTACGTTTTTTACTAGGTCAGTGTGTTACGGTCTAGTGACCTCGAGGTCGTGTTTACATCGATTAGAAAAGGTCAACGGGGTTATCTGGTGATTACGAAAGGTCAACGGGGTTATCTGCTGATTAATTCGAGGTCAATTGGGGTTATCAGCGATAAGGCGGGGGTTAATTGGATTTTAATTGGGGTCATCGCTGATAAGGCGGGGTTATCGCTGATAAGGTGACCTCTTGACATGACCTCTGACCTTGTCCTAGACCTCTGACCTGTCCCAGAAAGAACATTTATATACTACTGTTAGGATTCGATGGTAAACACGATTCGTGGATACACAAGAAGAACTTGCTATATCAACGATTCGACTCGTGGAAATAGAACCAGTATGCGTCGATGCGTTACGATGACAACATGCACGCTGTGTACAGTGTAAAAGACATTGTGTCGCATCCCGGTTACGATGAGTACATCGTGAACACGATTGCAAAGGACGTTGAACGCATGCGCAGGATTTTGACAGTGCACGAGTACTGGCAACGGGTTACCAATCTTGTGACGTGGTTCCGACTCAACGAAATAGTACCAACCGGCACCGGATTCGATCACTACAAAGAATGTGTTTGGTCGGATCCGAACTGTGAAACGGGTCCGGACACTTGTGTATGCAGTAACATATCTACCGACTGCTGCGATATAGTGCGACTATTAAATAGACTGTGCACGGAACGACAACATGAAAATATTGCAACAAGCGCACAGACTAAAAATAAAGGAAGTAGACTATTCGAAATTGTGCGGCGATGGTGGTGGAAGTGGTTGTGGCAGAAACAAACGTAAACACGGACGTCTTCTGCCCGATACCGTTCGTTCGATCATCTGCGGACCTTCCGCGTGTGGAAAGACAAACGTCATGTTCAACCTGTTGTTCGATGTAAACGGATTGAGATTTTCGAACTTACACGTGTTTTCTAAATCACTATTTCAACCCAAATATCAGATGCTGGAGACCCTGATGACACGACTTTCCAAAGAAGGAATGGGTTATCACGCCTACAACGATAACGAAGAGGTACCGCCTCCTGATGAGGTCGATCCCGATTCTATTATGGTGTTCGACGACGTGTCTTGTGAAAGACAGCACAACATACGCAAGTATTTCTCTATGGGACGACACAGCGGTGTGGACGCGTTTTACCTTTATCAGACGTACAGTCAAGTGCCAAAACAGTTGGTTCGTGACAATGCCAATCTAATAGTATTGTTCAAACAGGACGATCGCAACTTGAAGCAGCGTACAACGATCACGTCAACACGGACATGAAATATGACACGTTTAAGAACATGTGCGCTGAAGCGTGGAAAGATCGTTACGGCTTTCTCGTTGTGGACAAGGATTCTTCTATCGACACCGGCAGGTACAGAGACGGTTTTGACCGTTTCATAGTAGTCGCACCTAACGATTAAAAAAAAAAGTCGTCATACGTTCAGCTAAATACACATGTCCTGCTGTCAACGACTTTAGTTGTCGTACTGCCGTTTATCGAGATGGACGACAAGAAGAAACGACTAGCACGTGATATCGACACGATCAGTGATGACATACGGAAGAAATACCGTGCGTTAAAACATGGGATTCGTGAAGAAGAAGCAACGTTATCCAAAAGTTACAAACCGATTCTGGAACCGTTACAAAATATTTCGTAAGCGTTGCTTGAAAAAAAAACGTAAAACAAGAGGAAGAGGAAGAGGAGAAGGAAGAGGATCCGACGGGTGCAATTAGTAAGATCGATGAAGGAAAACCATTTCGTTCCCGAACGAAGCCACGTTTCCTGAAAACGCCTGTAATAGCCGAAACATTGGGCGATGACGATGAGGACGATCCTAGTCTCAACATTGAAAAAATGTTAGACACACCGGAAGGAAGACGTGAAGCGCGTAGATATTTTCAGGACAAATACGACAGTGAATCGTTAGCGAACAAGTACATGCGTATGATCGTTTCGTCCGAACGCGATCGTCTGATGGACTATACGTACGGTGTAAGACACGAAAACGGAAAATGGATGATCGGTGATTCACCGTTCGAAATCGAAACGGACGATACGATTCTTATCAACGGTAAACGATACAAATGTACACCAGGACCCTACGAACTCGTGTTCATGAAGCATCCTAAAGAAAACGTTTTCAACGATTCAGATCTGAAAGCGTACAAAGATATACTGCGTGACACCAACGCGCACAAGCAGCATTATTTAGCGAACTCACAGGAGAACGCGAACAGAGGTGTAAAGTATAAACGAATAATATCACAACTGTTTCCGCCGAAACGTACAGGACATGGACATAATAATGTCGATACATCGTATATGACGCTGACGAGAAAAAAAGACAAAATCGATTACGTGCACTGGGACGATCCGAACGAACTGGTGGACAGATTGCGACTGTTAATGGCGTCACAGCCTGTCGGAAACAGCGGGCACACGAACGAAATCGTCTCCATAGTGGAAGAACTACGCGAAGCCGACATTATCGTATAACAAGAGCGGTATACATCATCATCTGTCATTAGCAGCAGCAGCAACAGCAGCAAAAGCGTGATGGAATCGATCTTAAAGGACTCATTAATGCCGCGTAAGCACATTAACGCTAACGAAATGGTCACTGCCAAACTGTATCCCTTGCACTATTTTGTGATCAAAGCGTCCGTTAAAAATAAGTACAGAACGGACGCGTTTGCCTTCGTAGTCGACGACGAATCGGAGACGATGTACGTCCTGACCTTGGCACGGAAAGAATACAACAACGAAGAGCTGATCATAGAAAGACGTCAAGAGGTACACACAGAACGAGGTTCGGTGTACTACTACACTCCGCGCGACGGTCTGTACGTTGTGAAAAAGAAGAAACGATTCACAACACCGTTAGGATTCACAAGGGTCGAAAGTAGCCGACGTGCTCCCTATTCGATTCTGAAAGCCGATAAAGAATAAATAATACCGTCGTACACGCGCCGGGGACATTCCACGTTTGGTTGTGACAACATGGATATCGCGCTAGTGTTTATTATCGTGTGCACAAGTGTCGTTGTCACATCGTCCTTTAACGCTAACGATGTAGATTTCGCTATAGATTACTTAGTGCGATACGGATACGTGCCCGACGATAGTTTACGACTCACGGACAACACCACCATCTATGTGGACGCCTACCTTCGCACGTTTCAAGTGAATTACAATTTAACCGTAAATGGAGAATTGAACAACGAAACGATGAATCTGATGCGTGCGCGGAGATGCGGTAACGAAGATTTCGTGTCGTACACCTTACGAACACCGTGGGCCAAGAGACGTCTGACGTGGCGGTTCTTTCACGGTGCCGCCAGCGCTATAGAAGCGTCGCGACAAACGTTCGCTGTATGGCGGAAACATTCGAATCTGGAATTCGAATATCGACCCAACGACATAAACGCAGACATGGTCATTGCTATGAAATATTTTAAACACAGGTGTCTGACTTCCAGGTGCGCGATCTGCGGGTACGATTGAGACGGACGAGGAGGTATACTCGCTCACGCTTACTACCCGCCCGATTTACCGTATAACACTACCGAAATACACATGGACTACTACGAATCGTGGAAATATACGAACGCAACCGAAATACCGGACGATCAGGACCAGTTTCCTTCAGGTGCTAACGCACGAAATCGGACACGCGTTAGGACTGTCTCATTCCCTCGAGAGGGATTCGATCATGTACCCATTCTACGTACCACGCTCGGACGGACCGTTCGACCTGAGAGACAACGATATAAGAGGCATTCAACGCTTGTACGGGAAGCTGCCGCCGTCGCCCGCTACGACGACGACGCCAACGGCGATGACGCCGACAACGAACGACACCGTTCGGACGACAACGACGGATTTATGTCGGCTAAAGAACGTTAATCAATTTTTAATAATCAACAGACACCTGTATATTGTGCACGATAACTTTTTGTGGACATTGAATCTCGAGTCGAAGCGATCGGGTGGGAGTCCGCTTTTGTTGACGGATTGGTTGACGTTTTTACCGCTGACGTTCACCAACGTTTCGGCGATGTACCAGAGACCGCGGACCGAAGAAGTGTTGCTCTTCGTAGACAAAGACAACTACGTATACATGTTCGATATACACAGTCTGTAGCCGGTGAACGGGTATCCGCGTTCGATCACAACGCTCGGTGTTCGCACGATGACGAAAATAAACACTGCGATACACACGTACAAGGGTCGAACCCTTCTGTTGTACAACGATATGTATTACAGCGAGATAGACGAGTGCACGTTCACGATCAAGAAACACGGATACGTTAAAGATCGTTTTGTCGGCTTACCAGAAGCCGTCGATAGCGCGTTCCGATATATTGACGGAAAGATATATTTCTTCAAAGACGCACGCGTATACGTGTATGATGAATTTCTAAATACGATCGTAAAAGGAAAACATAGCGACGGACTCTCCGTTGTCGGAATAAAATGCATAGACGGTAGGATCGTATCAAAACTAATCGATTTATTACGCGAGTACAACGGTAGAGGCGCGTCATTTACGAGATGAGTGTTGACAAGTTCGGCAGACACCAGAGCGCTGTCAGAGCGCGAAGGGAGACGCGACGCAGTCTGCGGGAGGATATTGGTATCACGATGACCGAGGACGGGAACTTCGACGTAGCGGGGAAAAAATACACAACTTGGGCGAACCGCACAACTGTAACGATGCCGTTCCACTGCGCTTCGTGCGTGACCACTGTCTGTTAGCCGACGATCCGCCGACGACGCAAGGAATAGACGTGAAAGGTCGTAAGCTCGTCAACGTCGGCGCTCCCGTCGATCTCGGGGACGCCGTCAACAAGCAGTACGTAGACTACTCGTGCTTACGTTTCACACAGCTGGCACCGAACAAGAAGAACGGGGCTGTCGTCGACGCGCGGGACCATCGCATACAGTCTTTGAGGGAACCGATTCGTGCGAGAGACGCTGCGACCAAAGTATACGTGGACTCGAAAATCATACCGAAGGATACGAACTCTAACCTAATGGTCGGCAACGTGCGGATAACGCAGTTAGCTCCGCCCATGAACAACAAGGACGCGGTGAACTTGGAATTTTTGAACCGACACACGATCACCGCGGTAAACGACGCTTATTTCAATGCACAAGGAAAGACTATTCTAAACGTCGGAGACGGTGGCGCACGGGCTACGGACGCAGTGAACGCACGTCAATTGGAGGATGCGAAGCGGTACGCGAAGAGCGAAACGTACAAACTCGCAAAAGTGTTCCAACACCGTTGGGAGAAAGTGATATCGTATATCTATAAATTGCATACGCGCGCAGCGCGTACTTCACTCGGTGCCGAAGAGGCACACTTACTACTTACGAACAAGGCGGAGACGAACGAGTTGATTAGTGATCTGGAAAATCTAAGGACGAGCACGATTGGAGATCCCTTTATCGAGAGCAGCCGAAACAGTAGTCATGTATGAACTACGTAGCCGAGATGATAAAAAAATGGGGCGTGGTCTTATCGGAAAAATAGTTAAAAGCGCGGTACCATTCGTCGCGAAGTCAGTACCTACACTGATCAATCGAGCGGTGGACATATTACCGGTGGAACTACATCTGCCCGGCTACAGGTTCTGCGGACCCGGAACGAAACTAGAGGAGAGATTGGCTCGCGGTGATCGAGGAATCAACGAGTTGGACGAAGCCTGTCGCGAACACGATATCGCTTACAGCAAGTACAAGGACAACGAACGACGACGTGTAGCGGATCGTGTGCTAGCCAGTAAGGCGTGGGAACGAGTGAAAGCTTTGAATTCGGGCATCAGTGAAAGAGCGTACGCGGCAGCCGTAGCAGCAGCGATGAAGGCGAAATCGGCGTTAGGCAGCGGGCTATGCTGCGGTGGTGGTGGTGTGCGTAAACGTCGACGTCGCACCAGACGACGCAAGCCGGTTCGACGCACGATAATCAGGAAGAGGAGGAGGACGACGACGACGACGACGGGGACAGGACGACGACGAAGACGGACCGGTGGTAAAAAGGCTTCAGGACTCTACCTTCGGCCGTACCGAAAAAATTAATCAAAATACCCGTGCGTCCGTTGTCCGATCGAGATCTTTATGAGTACACGAAACTATTGTGTATACCTTATTTCAGAGGTGTGTACATGCGCGACGCACTTCCTAGTACATCACCGTGGGAGAACGAAAGCGCGATCGTGAATCTGGACGACGCTACCGGACAGGGCACGCACTGGGTATGCTACAAGAAGCGAGGCGACAGAGTCTGGTACTTTGATGGATTCGGCAATCTGCGCCCTCCTGTCGAGCTAATACGGTACTTTGGATCGAACGTGACCGACGTTCATTACAATTACACGCGGAAACAGCCGTCGGACACAGTCATCTGCGGACATTTATGTTTGGAGTTTTTGACATCGAACGATCAGTAAACGACAAGATGTCTTCGCTTACGGTCACCGTCACGGGAACGGATCCGAGCGCACTGGTTTGCGACTTTTTTCCACCACTTGAACTGACGGACGGTGAATGGTACGCGGGACAGCTGGACTTTACCAAATACAACTCTATACCGAACGTGGAAAGCGGAAGAAACAACGTCTTTCCCGTACTAAAGGGAGCACGTAAAACGTTAGACCCTGTCAATATACCGACCGGTGTGTACGAAATCAGCGATATCGAAACGTACCTGAAGAAAGAACTAGCAGACCCGAAATTTTCTCTACGACCCAACAACAACACGTTGAAATGTGAAATTTATTGTTCATACGATATAGATTTCGGATGTACGGAACACACGATCGGTACCATGTTGAGTTTTTCAAAAACCGAAAGTTAGAAGCGTATAAATTACACACATCGGACGCACCTGTAAACATTAACAAAGTGAACGTTATGGAGATAAGATGTAACGCTGTACAAGGTTCGTACAAGGCGGGACGAAACGAGCATATACTGCACTCGTTCTATCCAACGGTTGAGCCAGGATTCAAGATAGTCGAAACGCCTAGAAACGTCATTTATTTTCCGCTTAACGTACTACACTTGCGTAACGTTACAGTGTCCGTACACGATCAGGACGGTGATATTGTGAATTTTCAAGGCGAAGTCATCACTGTGCGTATACATTTGAAACGTGTGTAGTAATCATGGGAATTTATTTCACCGATACCCCCGTGATGAATAGCGGTGGCGACGGCTCGCACCACAAGATAAAAGAGGACAACACTTTTGGAAAAGGTATCAGTAGACGTTCGTCGTTGGCACGGTTAAAAGCAACTAACCGACGCTACCTGATTTCACTAGGATTCAAACTCAAGAAAAACAAGTAACATGGCGGACAGCGGTATCGTCTTATCGGTTGAACGTCGACCATTCTTTGAAGACAACATCACGCATTACGAATATCATCTTCATGCACTGTACGCGTCGGCGTCACGATACGGAAATAATGATGAGATACGCATGCCTATCCTGCAACAGGAAGTCTTCACTTTACCGATGGAAAGTTTCCTGTACGTTGAAGGCAAGTTGAGCAAAAAGACCGCCAGCACCGGTACTGTGAACGTGAAAATGGTCAACAACGCGATCGCGTTTCTCTTCGAAGAAATCCGTTACGAACTGGCCGGCGTGGAAGTGGATCGTACCAAGAGCGTCGGCATCACGTCCACTATTAAAACCATGCTATCTGCCGGCAAGCAGGACATTGTTTCGATGCAAAACGCCGGTTGGGTTGCTCCTACAGCTAACCCCGACCTGCAAAAACGAGGAATTCAACTTTTGCATACCGCTGAGGATGCTGATGGGATTCGCTGAGGATTTCACGCACGTTATTTTAAACATGAAACAGGAACTGATACTGTTGCGCACTTCCACCGACGTTAACACTCTGATCTCGCCCACGGATGCGCCCGCTAACGCTGATATAGAACTGACCAAAATCTCTTGGATGATTCCGTTTGTGTACGTGAACACCGAAGTACGGATACGATTGTTGGATATCATACGCAAGGACCTACCGCTATTCTTACCGTTTCGTAGTTGGGAACTGCACGAGTACCCGGCTTTACTAACGACCGACAGACAGACTTGGACGGTGAAAACAACTACACAACTGGAAAAACCGCGGTACGTGATACTCACCTTCCAGACCGCCAGAAAGAACAATCTGAAAAAACACGCAGACGAAATCGATCACTGCAATGTGACAAGCGCGAGACTCTTTCTGAACGACAAATACTACCCGTACGATAACCTGAACCTGGATATCGATAACGGACGTTACGCATTGCTGTGCGACATGTATACACGATTTCAAAAATCGTACTACCACAGAAGTCAACCCAACGTACTTCTAACACCTAATGAGTTCATAGCAAAAGCACCGTTATTCGTCTTCGATTGTAGCAGACAGGACGAGTCGCTCAAGTCTTCACCAGTCGACGTCAGATTGGAATTCGACTCATCGACCAATTTCCCCGCTCAGACAGCGGCCTACTGCATGATTCGCTCAACGTGTACACTCCGTTATCCAACACGGTGCGCAGACACAATTAAACGCTTACTATATATTATTGTTTTTTTTTGCTGTAAATAGAACATTGCTCTTTAGAATGTAATGTGTGCATTACATATATGTAATTTTTTTTTAATTAAACAAATGTAATCAATTTTCATGTATTTTTATTTTGCTGTAAATAGAATGTAATGTGATATTAAAAAAAAAAATGTAATCAATTTTCATGTATTTTATTTTTGTGGAGGGGGAAAGGATTATCCTCTCCTCCCTATTCTTCGCTCAGTGTTTCATCAGCGCGACTCGCGAGAGGACGCACAAGATGCTTTCAAACGATCACGAGGATGACGATAACAATCCCAACAACAACCGCTATTTCAAACAATGCGGTGAAGCGACGACGAAGACGACAATCAAGTCCTTATCACCAGACGATAAAGAAGTGTAGGTCATCTTAATTCAAAAAATCACATCTCCGTACCCGCGTTACAGAAGCTTGGAAAACCGTTTAAAGAGTTTTAAAGAATGGCCTGTATCGTTAACGATAACGCCTAAAGAATTATCAGAAGCGGGTTTCTTTTACACCGGATGCAACGATAGAGTGATTTGTTTTTGCTGTGGAGGCGGTTTAAACAAATGGGAACGTGGAGAATACGCTTGGATGGAACACGCACGTCATTTCCCCGCGTGCTCTTACATAATGTTAATGAAAGATAAAAACTTTATCATCAAGGCACTCGTTACCGAACCGCAAGCACCAACAGCAGCAGTGACAGCGGAGAACGAACAACGCACCGATACGATCAAAGAAAATATAATAAACGTAGAAGGAGGCTCGAATCGTGATACGATGTGCAAAGTCTGTTACGCACAAAACGTGGAAGTTGTACTTATTCCCTGTCGACATTTTATCACATGTGTGAATTGCGCCATAACCCTACATACTTGTCCCTTATGTAGAACCACATGCACCGCTTACATGAGAGCGTATTTCTAGTTCGTTTTCACGCTATACTTTTATCGTCTAGTGAACACCATGTTTGAAAATATATATTGTGGTCAGACGATTACGAGCGTCCCGTTATTTTCACACAATGTATGCCTATCCGTTGCTATGAACGGGTATGTTCCCCTGTCTTTACTCTCTTAGGTCGTTTTAATTTACTTAATTATTTAAATATCTGAGATATTTGGAGTTGTGGGATATATTGATTCAATTAATTAATATTAACTTATCTCTCTAAAAAATATCAGTGTTAGTGTACTTGAAACTTAAATAATTAATGTGTTATTCTGTAATTTCGTTCAACCCTATTATACCTTGAAGAGAATTATGTATAATTTTGTATTTTTACGCTCTCTCTTTGGTGTCGGAGAATTCCGCTATAAGCGCTGTAGTACCGGAGCAATGAAACTTAGAGGTTATTTCACTGTTTATGTTAACCAATTATAACCAACATTCACCAAACATTCTTCGGGGATTCTGGGCTCTAAGTTCCGTGCCATACATACTTTTCCTAGAAAGTATGAAGTAGGAGACTGGCCTATGTTTGTTTCGTATCGACCGTTACTCAAATTATTCCTAATCATGTTCTGGGTCGATTCAGACCAATATTTCTCTTTAAATTGTTGTTTGAACTCAGTCATGTCCAGTATATCCGGGCGCACCGCTGTCCACCAATTATCATAAGTATCTTTAAATGTTTCATCAATCATACTGCGTATAATACTCCAGCGATTTTCTCTATTTCTTGCGATCACCTCTTCCAATCTCTTTAAAAATTCCATCGGATTGCGCTTGTAATTACGAAAATTAATCGACTCCCGGTTCTCGTGGTTATTTGTATGACTATGTTGGCATGTCCTATCCCGCCATGAATCTACTTCTTCTTGTAATTGTAATTCACGTCTACTAATTGCCTCTATTTTATTTTTACTGGTATTAATTTGACCTTCCATACTGTTTAAATTGCCATAGACTCTTTCTAGTCGTTCGCCCATGTCTGTCTGTATTTGTGTAATACCTTCCTTATTCTCTTCCCGTACCTGATGTACTTCGTTTTTAATTTGCTCATATTCTCCGACAGTTTCCTGTTGGACTTCTTCGACCAATGTTTTATTCTCAATTTTTATGTCATTAATTTTATTCTGTAATTCTTCACGAACCTGTACTATTGTTTCGTTAGTTTTTTCTAACCCTTCATTTGTTTTGGCTATTTCTAATTTTCTTTCCTCATTATTTTGGTCTACCTTCTGGTTAATTGTCACATGAAGATTTTCAATTTTTTCATTAATTTGCCTTGAATTTTCTTCATGTATTTGTAAGATGTCTTCCTTCATTTGTTTTAAACCCTCATCATTCCTATCTAACCTTTCGTGAATTTGTTTTGAGGTTTCTTTAATTTCCTCATTTGTTTTCCTGGAGTTTTCCTCCTGTTTCCTAAATTGTTCCCTCGAGTCTTCCTTAATTTCCTCCTTTGTTTTCCTAAATTGTTCTCTTAAGTTTTCCTTATTTTCCTCATTTGTTTTCCTAAATTGTTCTGCCATAAATTTCATCATCTCCTGCCAACTTGGTGCTTCTCTGGCTCCAGCTTTGTCTATTTGGTCCCCTTGGGCATCTTCTTCCATTACTCCCTTTTCCTTGTCCATAATAATTTCAGTTTCCGCTATTTCGTCTGTCTGTTGTTCCATTTCACTATCTGTTATTAGTTCTATTTCCTGTTCTTGTTCATCTATTTTCTTCTCCGTTTCTCCTGCCCTAATCCTTGATCTACCTCTGGTATGCATGTTTATTCTCCCACAGTTGCCTGCTCTGGTTAAGTAATATTAATATAGTTATAGTTACTTAACTTAAGCCCTACACAAGTTGAGCGCCAATTTGTGGTCAGACCCTCGGCTCTTACGGTCACGGGATTCTCGTTCTTTCTGCCCAACGTTGCCGGCGTCAATTTGTGGTCAGACGATTACGAGCGTCCCGTTATTTTCACACAATGTATGCCTATTCGTTGCTATGAACGGGTATGTTCCCCTGTCTTTACTCTCTTAGGTCGTTTTAATTTACTTAATTATTTAAATATCTGAGATATTTGGAGTTGTGGGATATATTGATTTAATTAATTAATATTAACTTATCTCTCTAAAAAATATCAGTGTTAGTGTACTTGAAACTTAAATAATTAATGTGTTATTCTGTAATTTCGTTCAACCCTATTATACCTTGAAGAGAATTATGTATAATTTTGTATTTTTACGCTCTCTCTTTGGTGTCGGAGAATTCCGCTATAAGCGCTGTAGTACCGGAGCAATGAAACTTAGAGGTTATTTCACTGTTTATGTTAACCAATTATTCTATACTTAGTCAGTTACTTTTTTATTCCCAACTCATTAAATCATACTCCAAATGACAAGATTTTGCAACTATATAAAGGTTCTTTATTTGTTTACTTCTTTAACATTGAATAAGATATGTTCTAACTGACATACACATGGGCTATAGATTACGTGAATCGATTATTGATTAGTCCGATAATTTATTTAGATTCAGTTATATAGTGTGTTTTAATTTGTAATTAACTTAATTCAGGGTGTGAAGGTTCTCGTAACTGTGGGGAAGATTAAAAATACATAGATAAGAATGCAAGATTTACAAATTTGAAGTGTTGTGTAGTTAATATGATTGATATAATAATAATTTACCAGACTAGAACGAAGCAAATCGTGTAGGCGGTTGATTGATAAATTTACTGTTCTGGACGATTATGCCGTACAATATTCTTTCTTCGGTTTAATAAAATGGAATTCTTGTCCTGTCCACCTCGGAAATACATCTCTCTGGATTGATTTACAGCCCGATTGATGCTTCTTCTGCAATTCCTGGATCCAAATACGTTCTTCTCTCGGTTGGAGTAATTAGTGATGTTCCGTGTATTTGAAAGGTTATAAGTTCTAGTGTAGTGTATATTATTAGTTGTGATACATTTGACTCTTTCTATTTGGTTTAATATATCGTCAATTCCTTTCGGATATGGGACAATTCAAGTCCTTCCTTGTAGAACCCAGTTATTTATTTTCTATTGTGATTTCATACTATAGTCTTGTTTGGTTAAACTGTACTGGCAAGAGTCATAAATATTATCATTAGAATTTTGTATTTTATAAGAGTATCTGCTAATTTAGAATATTCCGATTAAATAGACATTTCTTAGGTTTTTTAGTCTCATCACATTCAGATCATAAAAGGCAATAATTGAAAATCAACACCTTCTTCATTTCCTGTAGTCCATAGCAACACATGATTTTTCTTCCTTCCACATGTTTTGTATATAGTGTTTATTTCATATATTTTTTGTCTATTCCTTATCAATTTGCTATCATATCGGAATATAACTTTACCGATAGTTGGTTTATTATTTTCTACACATATTCTGCTGGTTTTTTTATATGAGCCTGTTTCTTTTATATTTACTACCTTTTCGATATTAAACGTTATCAATCGATATCATGGCATTATGGCATTATCATAATTTGTATAAATTGATATGGTTTATTATATATCATTATTAATTTAATGTTTTTTTCTAGCTCTTCAAACCGTATTCATTAATTATTATTAATTGATGTACCTAACCTTTATGTTATGAGTGGTTATATAGTGGTTTTGGCTGTTATGCCTTTTATTGTAAACGGATCTACCTGTGTTTATAACTGGTAAACATCTATAGTCCCTTTTACATAAATTCATACATATAATGAAATCTTAACTATTAACATTTACATAAACAATTATTTTTTCCATATCTAATGACAATTTTATCTTGACCTATGGGTCACATATAAGAAAATTCAAATCTATTAACGCTAACTAACTGCTTCACACTTCATTCTACAACAGTAATTGAATAATACATCTTGTTTCATTACCTTTCATTAACTCAACACATAATTGGTATAACATAACATAAACTTTATCATAACATTTGTTGTCACAAAATAATATCTTTTAACTCAAAATCAAAATCAAAATTTAGTACCATGTTCACTGCAACTGATTTATCGTGGAGAAAAGGATAGAGCTTACATAGTAGACATTGTACAGTAGGACCGAACGGACATCTTCATTTATCATGTATAATTTTCATTGTGCATACACATAATTGTCATTAGCTGCGCGTACGATTACATATATATATATATATATATTGTGATGGTACATCTCATCACATATGTATAAGATATATTATAACGATAAGATATAAATAACAAGTACTAGCACAAGCCATGAAGGGGGAAAAACTTATTAAAAAGTATGTAATTAACATTAAATTATCAATTCCAACATCCAACAAAAGTAACCAAAGAAGATTATATTAATATTATATAAGAAACAGTAGTTATAAAAGGAAATTCAGAAAAGAACAAACAAAGAAAAATTTCTAATAACGTGACAAAACCCAATAGTTATGGTTGGTGAGGGGCACGAACAGATCCTATATGAACAATATAACATGAACTACAAATGGACTGATAATAATAAGAAAATGAAACGGGCGACGATGAATATCACAAGAAAAAATCAATATTGAATAGAAGAAATGAGAAGAGGCAAAGAACTAGAATTAGAACTGAGAAACAGAAGTTTGTACCAAAAAACATTACAAATTGACCCAATCTAATGAGTAAACTAATCCCATTCTTTTAATAAACAATACAATTGGTAGGAGTACCCAATAAAGATAATATAAAATTAAGAATGCAATGCAGTAGAGTAAATAATAACAAAATATGTAATAATATAAGAAACCAGTGTAAATCTATGAGTTCAAACAAGTGAAGATAGTGAGAGCCCAAAATAATTAAATGATGATCCAAAGATCATAATATAAACCAGTGGGGAAGTGAAAGCCAGTGGGGGTTATCATTAAAGTGATAAAGGTCTTATGAACCACATATATGGAAATAAGAACCAAAATATAGTGACAAAGTGTTTTTTTATTAAGTGTTTTGGTAAACTCCAATGTACTATGTCATGTATAATTATTTATTTATAAGGGTTGAATACCTAATCATTTTTAAATAATGCACAGTTATTGGCTTATGCTATAATTTAAATAATAGAGATAGTGACATACAAAAGAGTTAGGGTACTAAACACCCATGTTCAGTTATATTAGAAATAGTTAATATGGGAGCCTGTGTGCACCATTAATTAATATGTTATAAAATTTTGTTGAAAAAATGTTAGTTATTTAGTGAACAGAATGTTCATGAACTGTTCAAAATGTTAATTAGGTAATTGGGAAAGATCTAATATTATAAAAAGGATATTGTACAGAAATAACTAACTGTTAGACATATAGGCCCAAGGAATTGAGCCAGACCCAAGCAACATTGAAATAGTTAGATAAACACTACTAAATTAAATAAAACTAAAAACAAAAGCTTGGTTTTGATAAAATATAAAGATGTTAATGGAGGGAGATGTATAAACCATCCATTGCTATCATAATATAGATAATGAACATAATTATAAAGTGTTTAGTAAGCCACTAAGCTGACATGGCTTCAGTATTATTGTTATTGTCAGAAAAATAGGTATAGGTATTTAAATTAATGATATTGTATGTAAAGTAGGAATACTCAGAATTATATTTAGAAGTAAGAATAACAATATTAGAAGTTATTAGATCTGTAAGACATACAACAAAAATGTCAAACAAGTGTCAATGCCTCAAAACACAAAAGTATAAACCTGCCAAAACGATAGATAAGAGGCCAAAATGGGGCGAGAGTAGTATCAAAACAATTTAATTTTAATGAGCAATAAAATGGTCCTAATTAAAGATGAATTTAAATCAAAATAAATGAAACGTAATCTGAGGTGACAAAATTTAAAACGCCAACTTTCAAAAATAACTTAGGCACGTGACATGGGGTCAAGGCCCTAGACAAATTAAAAACACCAAAAGCTAGGTCACCAACGAGATTTAAATATTTTTAGAGGGACAGTTGATTGTTAGACATAAAACTATAAACTTCAACAGCATAATGCTGGCAGTAAAAGGTGGTAAATATTAAATGAGTGAAAGCTTACTCCAGGAGAGGCACCTCCGATAAAAGTAATACCGAAAAGTTCGACAACACATGAGACGACACCAGAACCAAGAAAAACCAACACACAAACGAGAATCTAAGAAAATAAATACCGAACTCAAAAGCGTCCATTCCGTATATACGAAGCCAACGGTGAGAAATTTTGGTTAATTCCAGCAGAATACTACATAACATCACAACACAATTTCCACTAAAAAACATAGCTGTTCCAGATAAAGGAGGCTATATACAAACTATTACTATAAACTACTATAACTAAGGCTTTATTTAAAACACTTTAATTTGGAATTTAAAAAACATATTTTTCTGAGGTGAGAACCAGGTAGTTCGCCATGTTGTATTACTGAAAGCACTGTTGCAAACTCTGAAGCGAACACTTTTGGAAAACATTATTATATACATTTTGTTAGTCGATAAGAAGTAAATATATTTTGTAATGCATTGTATTTTAAGTGGAAGCATATTTCCTATCTTTCCTAGCAACTCCAAGTACCCATTACCTGAAAAACATAAAATATATATATTGCGAATTTTTTTTTGTTACGGACTATTTGTCACGGCGGATGAACTCATCCAATTGTAAATCCTCGACTAATGGAACGGTAATTTGACCAATGTTTCAAAGAAATTACGATTAAAAGATATAATTTGTTAATCGTACCAGTCCTATTTTATTCCAATAAAGTAATTATAAAGACTATTAATTAGAGGAAACAGAAGAGAAAATCTGAAGTGGGCGCAAGGACATCCAGACACGAATGTAGATCCAGTGGACTGCATACACGATCTATTTAACCATTACTAAACAAATATTATTCGCGCGCCGATTTCAAACGAAAAGCGACACACTAAATTCTCGTTCCTATAAAATCGTTGCTAATCATCGAATACTGAACGACAACACAGTAAACGACAACAAAATAACTAATATAACTAATAGTCACAACATAAGGACATTGCGAACCGATTAACGAGTACAACCAAGTTTTGAAGGGTAACTTATTTCGTTATCCGCAGTTCATAAAATACACCCGTCACAAATCTGTTTGTTACAGATTGGTGCACCAACGTTTCGGGCTGAAACAAGAAGAAAGAAAAATAAATTTGTATTTTAATAACTGTATTACAGGTCACTCATTTTCAGCCGGCAGTTGTTAGAAGATAAGGAAAATGCACAGAAGAGCTACGTCAAAGAAACGCGCGGCGGAGGCCGAAGAAGAGCTCAACGTGGAAGACAAGGAGGTAACTTCAGTGGAAGAAATAGAAATGACGGGAAAAGAAGAAGCCAGTGGAGGACCAGATTGGAATAAATTCATGGAACAAATGATGAACAGTATGACGGAAAATTTTGACAAGATGGACGAAAAATTAGACAAAAATAAAGAAGAAACCAGAGAAGATTTTAAATGCTTGGAAAAAAATAATAGGCAATTGAAGGAGGAGTTGAAGCAAATCAATGAGAACAACTTCAGACAAATCAATAAACGGATTGAACATACTAACAAGGAAGTGAGGGACACTATCAACAGACAGAATGAAGAAATAGGACAAACAGTCAACAAGAAAATCGAGGAAGCCAGTAAAACCATTAATCAAAAGATAGACAAAAACGACAGTGAAAGAAGACACGAGATAGCTGAGTCAAATAGAAGGCTGGAAGGAATCTATGCAGTTGTTACACTGAATAGGGCCGAACTAGAGGTCAAGATAGACCAGGTAAGAGACGAAAACTGAACTCAAGCAGAACAACTACAAACAGACTTCGGAAATCAGTGACGAAATATAAGTGCAGTCGTCAATGAAGTCCAGGTACAGGGACATCGCAACCATGAAAGGATCGAAAACCTTCAACGATCAGTTGACAACCGACCAGCTACAATAGTATATACCCAACCCATGGAAAATCGGGAGACTATCAATTTTAAGTCTTTTAGAGGAAACCCGATGGAATTTTTGCAACGAGTCAGCGAACAATTGACAAGAACCGGAGAGAACAGATGGCCGATAATCCGGAGCTACCTGGACGAGCATTTTAAAGAAACAAATGATAACTGGTGGATAGCCACCAGGCACGATTTGCGAAGCTATGAAGAGTTTAAGGAGGCATTTAAAAAGAGATACTAGTTATATGCCACGCAGAACATGGTAAGGGAAAGCATCAGCTATGGAAGGTATGATCCTAACAGGGGTAACACGCCGACCACATACTTCCTTGGAAAAGTGTGTGTGGCAAAACACCTTGAGCCGAATATCCCAAAAGAAATATTTGTCGCCAGATTGGCATACCATTATGACAGCGGGATATCTACAGCACGTTCGGGAGGACAAATAAAGACAATACAGGCAATGACAACATTATTAGAAGAGCGTGAACGCGAGGAGTACTTGAGAAGAAGCCGTCAGAGGAACGACCAATACAGGAGCAGGAACATTCCGGATTACGAGAACAGAAACAATAATAATAATGGTAATAATCGTAATAATAACGGAATGTACAACCAGACAAACTATAACAACAGGCCAAGTAATAATAACACCCATAATAATAACCATGGGGCATACCAACGGCCAAACTACAATAACGGTCCAAGGAACAATGGGAATAACTATGGCAACAGGCAAAACATCCCGAATTACCAGTATAACCGGCCATATAACACAAACCAACAGAACCAGTACAACAACAACCGGAATTTTAACAATAATAATAATAACAACCGCAACCCAAATGACCGAAATCAAAATTATCGAAGGGTCAATCATATATGGGCGGATAACAGTGGCAACGGTAGATCATACTATCGCGGGCGTCGAAGCTTTAGTCAGGATGACGACTGGAACCAAGGTAAAAATGACAATAATCGAACTAACGGAGGCAGGAGTCGAAGTCAGGAGGACTACCGACGAGTGGATTATGAGGAGGATCACCAATGGCCCCAACCCAGATAGACGAGCAATGAAAATGTTGAAGCGAACCAAAGCGGCAGAGGAGATGAAGGATCCGAGCCGCCTTTAAACTCTACACGGCAGTGAAAACACCATCGGGACCCTCACTGAACCACACTATTGGGTTTAACAGCGTCAACAGTCACGTTAAAAATAATAAAAATCATATTACAATAATTCATAATAACTACCTGAAACATTCAAGAGAAGAATTGTTGGAAGAAGAAGAAGGGAATCTGAATAAAATTAATAATGAAATTATATACATAACTGTAGGAATCAACAGTGTACAAACAACAATTATGATCGACACTGGAGCTAACGTGTCATTGATCGACGTAGTAGAATTAAACAAGATAATTGAAGAAGGGAAGAAAAACGTACTTACTCTACCGATCAACAACATTGTTTTAATTGGGGCGACGGGACGCCAGAATAGAACAGTCCGAAAACAAGTAAGTCTAGAACTGAAAAGCAATAATGAAACAGTTACAATGACTTTCTTAGTAGCCAGTGGCTTGCCATTTAAAATGCTAATCGGATGTGACATGTTGAAAAAGTATTCTGCTATCATTGACATGAATAAATCAAAATTATTCCTAAAAATGGAACACAGAGAATGGACGGCTAATTTAGTGGACAGTGATAGAACAACATCAACCCGAATAACATATCATATACAGGGAAGTTTAGAACAGCTAGGGCAGTTACAAGACAATGAAATCCTTTACGAGTTGGACAGTGAACAATTATGGCGTGACAAGATTAACGAAATTTGTACTTACAAATGTGATGTATCTTATGTGCAAAAGAAAAAATTGATTAATGTGTACAACAGGTATCGCCACGTGTTTTCGGATACGCCTGGCAAGGTGTGAAACTACCAGTGTAAAATAGAGTTTCGAGAACCAGTGAACTTTAATAGATAGTCATACCCGATTGCCTACTTACAAAAGGAAGCTGTGAGGGCGGAAATCATTCAGTTAATAAGCGAGGATATCATAGAACCAAGTTGCTCCCCTTATACAAGCCCTATCCTCGCTGTTCCGAAGAAAGGTGGCAAAGTAAGAATCTGTTTGGACGCGAGGGAAATCAACAAGGTAATAGTGAACGACCGAACATCCCCAGGGGAGATCGAGGAAATAATAAAAAAGTTCTATGGGATTAAGTATATCAGCACGTGGGACACTGTCTGTGGGTATTGGCAGGTTGAACTCCACCCAGAAAGCCGCAAATACATGGCATTTATATTCGAAGGCCGTAATTATCAGTTTAAACGATTACCGTTTGGACTGGTAAATTCAGTGGCCGTGTTTGTGAAAATAATGGACCAAATCCTTGGACAGGACACTCTGCCATATACAACCGTCTATGTGGACGACATTTTAATCACTTCTACCGACTGGGATGACCATTGTCAATGAGTAGAGCAGATACTGGAGAGGCTGTCAGAAAACCACATTACACTGAAGTTGGGGAAATCAAAATTGATAGCAAGGGAGGTACAGTTTCTAGGGTTTAACTTATCAGAGAAAGGGATCACTCCATCCGAAGAGAAAGTCGAATCCATCCAGAAATTTCCAACACCAAAGAATCGAAAGCAACTTCAATCATTCCTCGGATTGTGTAATTACTACTGTAAATTCCAAGGTAATTATTCGGAATTAACAGCAAAATTCGCAAGACAGTTATCGTCAAAAGACAAGTGGACGTGGGGAGAAGAGCAAGATGCCACGCTTAAACTAATCAAAGATAAGTTTCTGGAATCAGTGATTTTACACCATCCAAATTTCAACAAACAATATTTTATGAACTGCGATGCCAGCGATGTCAGTTTGGGAACCGTTCTCTATCAGGAAGACGATGAAGGAAGCCACCAAGTAATCAGTTTTGCCAGTCGAGTTCTGAATAGCTGTGAAAAGAACTATAATGTCACAGAGAAAGAGCTTCTAAGCGTTGTATTCGGCTGTAGCAAATTCAGAACGTACATATTAAGATATAGGACTACCGTCAGAACTGATCACAAGTCAATATCATTCCTGAAAAATTGCAAATTGAACCATGGAAGGTTAACCAGATGGAGCTTGATACTTCAGGAATACAACCTAAATTGGGAGTATATTCCTGGGAAGAAGAACATTGCTGCAGACACGTTATCAAGAATTAATATCAGGGCTCAAACGTTCGAAGGCGAAAAAGAAACTATAATTAAACTGTACAACATCATTAGCAGTAGATCAGACCTGGCTGACATCATAAAAGAACTAGAACAACGACAGAAGCAGGACACCAAATTGAGTAAAATCCTTGACAGCCTTGCCAAGCAAGATGACCGCATAACACCATTTTACTGCACACACCAGCAAATCTTATTTATCAGGACCCAATACGAATTTAATAAATGGAAAATTGTGATACCATGTAATATGGAGAAGGACCTCATCATTGATTACCGCATCAGGTATGGCCACATGGGAGCATTAAAAGTTGTAAAGGCGCTCCAGGAGCATATATATATCAAAGACGCCAATAGAAAAGTACGAAACCAAATTAAACACTGTCACATATGCCAACTCGTAAAGATAAATAATGACAAGAAAGAAGGTACCATGATGCCCATAACATCAGCAAGCAGATTAGAGAAGGTATTCGTGGATATTTGCGGGCCATTCCCGCGAAGTGGCGGGAGGCACCAATATAAATATTTTGTAATATTGTTCGACCATTATACTAGATACACAAAACTGTACCCAATCAACCGGCCAACAACGCAAAAGATTTTGACCATTATTCTCCAGCACTATGTAAATGAGGTAGGAACACCTAAGTCCATTATTACCGACCATGGGACGCAGTTTAAGGGTAACAGATGGAAAGAGACACTACGGGAGAATGGAATCAAAACATACAAAACATCGGTATAACACCCGAGCAGTAACCCGGCCGAACGAGTTTTAAGGGAAGTAGGAAGGATCCTAAGAACGTATTGTTTCGACCAACAGAGAAGGTGGGTGGAGTATTTGCCAGCTTCTGAGGACTTCTTGAATTTATCATACCATCAGTTTATTGAAACTACTCCGTATACTGCAATGTTTCAGAGACCACCACCCAGGGAGATCACAGAACTAATTCAGTTCCCTAACGAAAGTGAATATCAATTTGACAATGTAAAATTCTATGAAAAAATATTAGAACGGACTGAGAAGACGAGAAGAAAATATCAGCAACTACAACCGAACCCAGAATGTTACTTAGTGGTTGACAAAATACTGCTGAAAAACCGGGAATTGCCCAGCACAATGGAAGGCATTGCAAAGAAACTGTTGTTATTGTACACCGGACCGTATACTGCAAACAGAGTTAACGGTAACAATACTTATGAGATTGTAGATCCCCATACTTTAAAGAAGAAAGCCACATATAATCAATCATCTATGAAAAGATACTACTAAATCAGTGATAACAAGATTATTACGTTAATATGAACTAGTATAGTAATATGAAAAAAAATAAATAAAATAAAATAAAAATTTTATATATATAACTAAAAAGGAAGATTTATACCACCCATCACTAAAATGAAAGAACAGAGAGATAAAATCATATCAAAGAAGAAAGTGAATAGTAAACATGATTAATGTTCAAATAACTGAAATGAAACCAGTACAAGTAATCCCAGAATGATTTTTTAGTCGTAATTAAGACTATTTTTTAGAGATTTTAATTGAAATGAGTTGACTGTAGATAATTCCAGCAACCATTATCATGAGCAGACGATACGTTCCTCTGAACTCATAAGGTGAAGCATTGGACAGCGGTGAATTAGAGCCAAAAAGTGACTACCCGGGCTGTTCCAACTCACATAAGTAGGCAAATTTTATTATTCTAGGGATGAAACAAAGAAGGAAGAAAGTTGTGTAAACAGAAGGAAAAATACAATATATGTGAATCTATATAAGGAATAAAATAAAAAGAGCTCGAATAAATAAACTGAAAAAATTAATGATTATTTCTTCTGTATCTGAAAGACATCTTCCGAAATAATCAGTTTTAGTGACAGGGCAATATGTGGTGGTACATCTCATCACATATGTTGTGATGGTACATCTCATCACATATGTATAAGATATATTATAACGATAAGATATAAATAACAAGTACTAGCACAAGCCATGAAAAAAAAACTTATTAAAAAGTATGTAAAGTATGTAACTAACATTAAATTATCAATTCCAACATCCAACAAAAGTAACCAAAGAAGATTATATTAATATTATATAAGAAACAGTAGTTATAAAAGGAAATTCAGAAAAGAACAAACAAAGAAAAATTTCTAATAACGTGACAAAACCGAATAGTTATGGTAGGTGAGGGGCATGAACAGATCCTATATGAACAATATAACATGAACTACAAATGGACTGATAATAATAGAAAAATGAAACGGGCGACGATGAATATCACAAGAAAAATCAACATTGAATAGAAGAAATGAGAAGAGGCAAAGAACCAGATTTAGAACTGAGAAACAGAAGTTTGTACCAAAAAACATGACAAATTGACCCAATCTAATGAGTAAACTAATCCCATTCTTTTAATAAACAATACAGTTGATAGGAGTACCCAATAAAGATAATATAAAATTAAGAATGCAATGCAGTAGAGTAAATAATAACAAAACATGTAATAATTTAAGAAACCAGTGTAAATCTATGAGTTCAAACAAGTGAAAATAGTGAGAGCCCAAAATAATTAAATGATGATCAAAAGATCATAATATAAACCAGTGGGGAAGTGAAAGCCAGTGGGGGTTATCATTAAAGTGATAAAGGTCTTATGAACCACATATATGGAAATAAGAACCAAAATATAGTGTTTCTTTTATGAATTTGCTAACTGCTATAATTTTTTATTATTCGACTAAGCTTTTCGTCATTGCTGACATCTTCAGGTCTTAAACAACGTCTATCAACTGTACGTTGTAGGCTTTTATACTTTAGGCCCCTCCCCTTATGTCATCGCCCCTCCTATTGGTTCTAGCTGCTACCGCTCTTCACGGGAACTTTGTCTACCTTTTATAAAAGGGAACTTTACCTTTTATAAAGTATTGTCTAACTTTAAATAATACGAAGAACAAAATATAGTGACAAAGTGTTTTGGTAAACTCCAATGTACTATGTTATGTATAATTATTTATTCATAAGGATTGAACACTTATTCATTTTTAAATAATGCACAGTTATTGGCCTATGCTATAATTTAAATAATAAGATATAGTGACATATAAAAGAGTTAGGGTAATAAACACCCATGTTCAGTTATATTAGAAATAGTTAATATGGGAGCCTGTGTGCACCATTAATTTATATGTTATAAAAATTTTTGTTAAAAAAATGTTAGTTATTTAGTGAACAGAATGTTCATAAACTGTTCAAAATGTTAATCAGGTAATTGGGAAAGATCTAATATTATAAAAAGGATATTGTACAGAAATAACTAACTGTTAGACATGTAGGCCTAAGGAATTGAGCCAGACCCAAGCAACATTGAAATAGTTAGATAAACACTACTAAATTAAATAAAACTAAAAACAAAAGCTTGGTTTTGATAAAATATAAAGATGTTAATGGAGGGAGATGTATAAACCATCCATTGCTATCATAATATAGATAATGAACATAATTATAAAGTGTTTAGTAAGCCACTAAGCTGACATGGCTTCAGTATTATTGTTATTGTAAGAAAAATAGGTGTAGATATTTTAATTAATGATATTGTATGAAAAGTAGGAATACTCAGAATTATATTTGGTAGTAAGAATAACAATATTAGAAGATATTAGATCTGTAAGACATACAACAAAAATGTCAAACAAGATTAGGTCAATGCCTCAAAACACAAAAGTATAAACCTGCCAAAACAGTAGATAAGAGGCCAAAATGGGGCGAGATTAGTATCAAAACTATTTAATTTTAATGGACAATAAAATGGTACTAATTAAAAATAAATGTAAATCAAAATAAATAAAACGTAATCTGAGGTGACAAAATTAATAAAAACGCAAATTTTCAAAAATAACTTAGTCACGTGACGTGAGGTCAAGGCTCTAGACCAATCAAAAACACCAAAAGCTAGGTCACCAACGAGATTTAAATATTTTTAGAGAGACAGTTTGATTGTTAGATATAAAACTGAAAACTTCAACAGCATATTGCTGGGAGTAAAAAATTAATATTAAAAGAGTGAAAACTTACTCCAGTAGAGGCGATTCCGATAAAAGTAATACCGGAAAGATCGACAACACATGACACGACACCAGAACCAAGAAAAACCAACACACTAACGAGAATCTGAGAAAATAGATACCCAACTCAAAAGCGTCCATCCCGTATATACACAGCAACGGTGAGAAATTTTGGTTAATTCCAGCAGAATACTACATAACATCACAACACAATTTCCACTAAAAAACATAGCTGTTCCAGATAAAGGAGGCTATATACCAACTATTATTATAAACTACTATAACTAAGACTTTATTTAAAACACTTTAATTGGAATTTAAAGAACGTATTTTTCTGAGGTGAGAACTCAATAGTCCGCCATGTTGTATTACTGAAGGCACTGTTGCAAACTGTAAGCGAACAACTTTGAAAAACATTATTATATACATTTTGTTAGTCGATAAGAAGTAAATATATTTTGTAATGCATTGTATTTTTAAGTAGAAGCATATTTCCTATCTTTCCTAGCAACTCCAAGTACCCATTACCTGAGAAACATAAAATATATTTATTGTGAATTTTTTTGTTATTACGGACTATTTGTTACGGCGGATGAACTCATCCAATTGTAAATCCTCGAATAATGAAACGGTAATTTGACCAATGTTCCAAAGAAATTACGAATAAAAGATATAATTTGTCAATCGTACCAGTCCTATTTTATTCCAATAAAGTAATTATAAAGACTATTAATTACAGGAACCAGAAGAGAAAATTTGAGGAGGGCGCAAGGACATCCAGACACGAAAGTAGATCCAGTGGGCTGCTTACACGATCTATTTGACCATTACTAAACAAATATTATTCACGCGCCGATTTCAAACGGACGGTGACACACTAAATTCTCGTTCCTATACAATCGTTGCTAATCAACGAATACTGAACGACAACACAGGAAACGACAACAAAATAACTAATATAATTAATAGTCACAACATAAGGACATTTACGAACCGATTAACGAGTACAACCAAGTTTTGAAGGGTAACTTATTTCGTTATCCGCAGTTCGTAAAATACACCCGTAACTATTCGGTTTGTTATAGATTGACGCATCCAACGTGGGCCTTTAAGACTCACAGATAAAACGTCACAACACAAATTAGATTGTTGCAGATTGACGCCTGCAACGTGGGACTTTACAAGTCAACTCCACACCTCACGCACAGAACAGTTTCTTATAGATTAAAGCACCAACGTTTCGGGCTGAAACAAGAAGAAAGAATAATAAATTTGTATTTTAATAACTGTATTACAGGTCACTCATTTTCAGCCGGCAGTTGTTAGAAGATAAGGAAAATGCACAGAAGAGCTACGTCGAAGAAACGCGCGGCGGAGGCCGAAGAAGAGATCAACGTGGAAGAGAAGGAGGTATCTTCAGTGGAAGAAATAGAAATGACGGGAAAAGAAGAAGCCAGTGGAGGACCAGATTGGAATAAATTCATGGAACAAATGATGAACAGTATGACGGAAAAATTTGACAAGATCGACGAAAAATTAGACAAAAATAAAGAAGAAACCAGAGAAGATTTTAAACGTTTGGAAGAAAATAATAAACAGACCAACGAAAATTTTAAACACTTGGAAGAAAATAATAAACAGACCAGCGAAAATTTTAAACACTTGGAAGAAAATAATAGGCAATTGAAGGAGGAGTTGAAGCAAATCAATGAGAACAACTTCAGACAAATCAATGAATGGATTGAACATACTAACAAGGAAGTGAGGGACACTATCAACAGACAGAATGAAGAAATAGGACAAACAGCCAACAAGAAAATCGAGGAAGCCAGTAAAACCATTAATCAAAAGGTACATAAAAACGACGGTGAAAGAAGACAGGAGATAGCTGAGACAAATAGAAGGCTGGAAGGAATCGATGCAGTTGTTACACTGAATAGGGCCGAACTAGAGGCCAAAATAGACCAGGTAGGAGACGAAAACCGAACTCAAGTAGAACAACTACAGACAGACTTCGGAAATCAGTACCGAAATATCAGTGCAGTCGTCAACGAAGTCCAGGTACAGGGACATCGCAACCATGAAAGGATCGAAAACCTTCAACGATCAGTTGATAATCGACCAACTACAGTAGCATATGCCCAACCCATGGAAAATCGGGAGACTATCAATTTTAAGTCTTTTAGAGGAAACCCGATGGGATTTTTGCAACGAGTCAGCGAACAATTGACAAGAACCGGAGAGAACAGATGGCCAGTAATCCGGAGCTACCTGGACGAGCATTTTAAAGAAACAAATGATAACTGGTGGATAGCCACCAGGCACGATTTGCGAAACTATGAAGAGTTTAAAGAGGCATTTAAAAAGAGATACTGGTCAGATGCCACGCAAAACATGGTAAGGGAAAGCATCAGCTATGGAAGGTACGATCCTAACAGGGGTAACACACCGACCACATACTTCCTTGGGAAAGTGTGTGTGGCAAAACACCTTGAACCGAATATCCCGGAAGAAATATATGTCGCCAGATTGGCATACCATTACGACAGCGGGATATCTACAGCAAGTTCGGGAGGACAAATAAAGACAATACAGGCAATGACAACATTATTAGAAGAGCGTGAACGCGAGGAGTACTTGAGAAGAAGCCGTCAGAGGAACGACCAATACAGGAGCAGGAACATTCCGGATTACGAGAACAGAAACAATAAAACAATGGTAATAATCGTAATAATAACGGAATGTACAGCCAAACAAACTATAACAACAGGCCAAGTAATAATAACACCCATAATAATAACCATGGGGCATACCAACGGCCAAACTACAATAACGGCCCAAGGAACAATGGGAATAACTATGGCAACAGGCAAAACATCCCGAATAACCAGTATAACCGCCCATATAATACAAATCAACCGAACCAGTACAACAACAACCGCAATTTTAACCATAATAATAATAACAACCGCAACCCGAACGATCAAAATCAAAACTATCGAAGGGTCAATCATATATGGGCAGATAACAGTGGCAACGGTAGATCATACTATCGCGGGCGTCGAAGCTTTAGTCAGGATGACGACTGGAACCAAGGTAACCATGACAATAATCGAACTAACAGAGGCAGGAGTCGAAGTCAAGAGGACTACCGACGAGTGAATTATGAGGAGGATCACCAACGACCCCAAACCCAGATCGACGAGCAACGAAAATGTTCAAGCGAACCAAAACGGCAGAGGAGATGAAGGATCCGAGCCGCCTTTAAACTCTACACGGCAGTGAAAACACCATCGGGACCCTCACTGAACCACACTATTGGGTTTAACAGCGTCAACAGTCACGTTAAAAATAATAAAAATCATATTACAATAATTCATAATAACTACCTGAAACATTCAAGAGAAGAATTGTTGGAAGAAGAAGAAGGGAATCTGAATAAAAATATAATGAAATTATATACATAACTGCAGGAATCAACAGTGTACAAACAACAATTATGATCGACACTGGAGCTAACGTGTCATTGATCGACGTAGTAGATTTAATAAGATAATTGAAGAAGGGAAGAAAAACGTACTTACTCTACCGATCAACAACATTGTGTTAATTGGGGCGACGGGACACCAGAATAGAACAGTCCGAAAACAAGTAAGTCTAGAACTGACCAGCAATAATGAAACAGTTACAATGAATTTCTTAGTGGCCAGTGGCTTGCCATTTAAAATGCTAATCGGGTGTGACATGTTAAAAAAGTATTCCGCTTTCATTGACATGAATAAATCAAAATTATTCCTAAAAATGGAACACAGAGAATGGACGGCTAATTTAGTGGACAGTGATAGAACAACATCAACCCGAATAACATATCATATACAGGAAAGTTTAGAACAGCTAGGGCAGTTACAAGACAATGAAATCCTTTACGAGTTGGACAGTGAACAATTATGGCGTGACAAGATTAACGAAATTTGTACTTTCAAATGTGATGTATCTGATGTGCAAAAGAAAAAATTGATTAATGTGTACAACAGGTATCGCCACGTGTTTTCGGATACGCCTGGCAAGGTGAGAAACTACCAGTGTAAAATAGAGTTTCGAGAACCAGTGAACTTTAATAGATAGTCATACCCGATTGCCTACTCACAAAAGGAAGCTGTGAGGGCGGAAATCATTCAGTTAATAAGCGAGGATATCATAGAACCAAGTTGCTCCCCTTATACAAGCCCTATCCTCGCTGTTCCGAAGAAAGGTGGCAAAGTAAGAATCTGTTTGGACGCGAGGGAAATCAACAAGGTAATAGTGAACGACCGAACATCCCCAGGGGAGATCGAGGAAATAATAAAAAAGTTCTATGGGATTAAGTATATCAGCACGTGGGACACTGTCTGTGGGTATTGGCAGGTTGAACTCCACCCAGAAAGCCGCAAATACATGGCATTTATATTCGAAGGCCGTAATTATCAGTTTAAACGATTACCGTTTGGACTGGTAAATTCAGTGGCCGTGTTTGTGAAAATAATGGACCAATCCTTGGACAGGACACTCTGCCATATACAACCGTCTATGTGGACGACATTTTAATCACTTCTACCGACTGGGATGACCATTGTCAATGAGTAGAGCAGATACTGGAGAGGCTGTCAGAAAACCACATTACACTGAAGTTGGGGAAATCAAAATTGATAGCAAGGGAGGTACAGTTTCTAGGGTTTAACTTGTCAGAGAAAGGGATCACTCCATCCGAAGAGAAAGTCGAATCCATCCAGAAATTTCCAACACCAAAGAATCGAAAGCAACTTCAATCATTCCTCGGATTGTGTAATTACTACTGTAAATTCCAAGGTAATTATTCGGAATTAACAGCAAAATTCGCAAGACAGTTATCGTCAAAAGACAAGTGGACGTGGGGAGAAGAGCAAGATGCCACGCTTAAACTAATCAAAGATAAGTTTCTGGAATCAGTGATTTTACACCATCCAAATTTCAACAAACAATATTTTATGAACTGCGATGCCAGCGATGTCAGTTTGGGAACCGTTCTCTATCAGGAAGACGATGAAGGAAGCCACCAAGTAATCAGTTTTGCCAGTCGCGTTCTGAATAGCTGTGAAAAGAACTATAATGTCACAGAGAAAGAGCTTCTAAGCGTTGTATTCGGCTGTAGCAAATTCAGAACGTACATATTAAGATATAGGACTACCGTCAGAACTGATCACAAGTCAATATCATTCCTGAAAAATTGCAAATTGAACCATGGAAGGTTAACCAGATGGAGCTTGATACTTCAGGAATACAACCTAAATTGGGAGTATATTCCTGGGAAGAAGAACATTGCTGCAGACACGTTATCAAGAATTAATATCAGGGCTCAAACGTTCGAAGGCGAAAAAGAAACTATAATTAAACTGTACAACATCATTAGCAGTAGATCAGACCTGGCTGACATCATAAAAGAACTAGAACAACGACAGAAGCAGGACACCAAATTGAGTAAAATCCTTGACAGACTTGCCAAGCAAGATGACCGCATAACACCATTTTACTGCACACACCAGCAAATCTTATTTATCAGGACCTGATTTATGACGGATATCTTCTGATGCACTTCAATCGTCGACATATTTAAATGATATCCAAACTTAATTAATTCCCTCTGTTCATTAATTGTGAGGTTAAATACATTAATTAATCCATCTGTAATCATCTCCCATTCTTCCCTTGTATTTATTATTTTCTTTCTACATGTTTTTCTTATTTTCTTGGTCTTCTTTTCCAGGTATTGATTATCCTCTTTATTGTGGCTATTTTTATTTTCCGATGGCATTACACCTTGGTATTCTGTAATTTCTATTTCCTTCCTTCTCTCTTCTGTATTCGGACTTACTTTAATACCTTCTGAAGTGCTGTCTGATGTTTCATCCAAATTCTTGACACTATGGTCCATTTGTTTATTTGTCTCCTCCTTGTATGTATCTGCTTTTTGGCTAAGTGTATCAACATTTTCAAACTTCTCCCCGAAAATTTTCCATATCTCCTTATTGAACTTCTCCATCTTACCCTCAATCCGCTTTAAACTTTCATTATTCTCTTCAAATTTTGCATTCATCTCTTCTCTTTGTCCTTCAACAGTTTCTTTCAGTTCATGGTATTGTTCATTCATGGTTTGTTTGATATTTCCATGAATGGTCTCTATTTTTTCATTTAGTTGTTTGACTAAACTTTCCTGAATGCTATCGATTTTCTCATTGGTCTGTCTATTTTGTTCCTCCTGTTTCTTAAAATTCTCCTTATTTTCCTCCTTGGTTTGCTTTGAGTTTTCCTCCTGTCTCCTAAAATTTTCATCTATTTTGTCAAATTTTTCGCTCAAGGTTTCATTTTGTTTCCTTGAGTTTTCCTCATTGGTTTGTTTTAAAGATTCCTCCTGTTTCCTAAATTGTTCAGCCATAAATTTCATCATGTCTTGCCAATTAGGTTCTTCTATGGCTACCGCTTTGTCTGGTTGGTCCCCTTGGGCATCCTCTTCAACTATTTCCTTTTCCGTGTTCATAATTGCTTCAGTTTCTTCTTTATCACCCATTGGTCGTTCCATTTCATCGTCCGTAACTATTTTTATCTCTCGTTCCTGTCCACCTTCTTCCTTCTCCTTTTCTTCTGCCCTCTTCTTCGATCTGCCTCTGGTATTATGCATTTCTTGTTTTCTCATAACTGCCGACGATAATTAGATTTTTTGGTATATTAATGTATCGAATATCTCAAAATTCTTTTCTAATTACAGCCCTTTTACGTTGAGCGCCAATTTGTAACGTAGCGGTTTTTTTAGAGGTGTTATTTAGCGAAACGTCCGTCTGAGTCAAGCCCCACTGTTGGGTTCGCCAATTTGTAACGTAGCGGTTCTAATCAAAGGTTTCCACCTCTCCAAGAATGTAGTACAATTACGGGTTTAGTTAATTCAGCCCCACTGTTGTAAGCGCCAATCTGTAACGTACCGCCTATTTTAGGTGTGAGTGTGACGTCCGTTTTTTTTTACAGTCTCGGATCGGTCAGAACACCCCTTAGCAATCGCCACTTATGAACTATAAAGACTGAAGTTTAAATAAAGTTGTTGGTAATGTTACTCAAACAAAGCAGAAATCGAGTGTGTGTGATTTTTGTCAAGTAGGGAAGTTGTTTAGCCTTATTTTGAAGAGAGAGCAAGTACCGTTTGTTTACCCTCGGTTTAGACGATTTATAAATTTTTCAAATATTCGCCGTGAACCGAATCAGCTGATTTTAAGACGAGTCTCCAAACATAGGTTAACCAGACGACACTGTGGCAGAATATGACCCGGTGGATCGTCTTCTTCTTATTTGTTCTGAAACTTATTACAACTACCCACTACAAGAAAGGCAACACATTTTTATTCAATATCATTTTTTCAATAATATTTATTGTTTATATTATTGGTTTTCTCCCTTCAGCCACAATACAAATATTACAATCGATAGTTTCATTAACTAGTAAATGATATCGACTTCATTGAGTAACAAGAAATTGTCATAAAAATATAAAGGTTTGAGCGATTTTACAATTTTATCTTTTGTTTAAACATCAATCAACATATAATTCTTTTAGTTATTTTCCCCAGGGTTAAGGGTAAGTTCTTTTTGCTATGAGATGGTCAGAAATGGATAATTATACTACGCTTTACAAATATAGAAAAAATATTCAAAAATTTGTTTATTTCGCTTAGTACGTAGTTCCGGAAATGTCCGTAAGAGAGCAGATGGCGTTTGTTTTTATTAAAACATGTGGTTATGTTCTAATCGTTATGGACTACACGACCATTCCGTTGGAGGTTTCTTCGTTAAATATTAAAAAGAATGTTTATATTACCTCTCTTCTTGAAGTTCTTACTTGGGTGAAGCCGCTCCTCAGGTGGTGTTTGTATTTTGGTGGTAATTTCACAACCGTCTGGCGAATATTATCTCGTTAAAACTCGAATTCTGCTAGGCTATGCCTACTCGTCCAAAAATGGTTTTTTGTTCACTGTTATTATGGAGTATAGCAAGTTAACATTGATAACTAAGGTAGTAATACATCTTGTTTATACTGTTCTTTAGTTTTGTAACAATTTTGTGCTTTTCAAAAGGTTCCAAAAGGATATTTTAATAAATTTTTATCTCATCATTTTGTCAACTAGACAGGTTTAAATTTCAAATTCGATTAACAATACTTGTTATTTACATTACTCTTAGTAACCCATAATTTTTATATATCTTTTTATTGGTTCTGCTATTTACTTTTTAGTATATAGGCAGTTTGTAATTATTATAAATTTATTTTTGATTTACAGAAAAATAATTCCTTTTAATTTTGGTTTCTTTCCCAATTTGATTTACATAATAGTTTTCTGTTTATTTTCTTATACCTTTGGATATAAATATTTAATATTTTTATTAACTTTAAATGAATTTATATATATTATTTATTAATCTCTTATAGTATTCTTACACTGGACTATTTTCTTCTGCCATTTCCCTCATACAGTATTATTTTAATTTTTATTATCATTTGATATTTAAATCTTTTAAGTTTTTAACAACCCTGGGTTATCTTATACGATAAAACAATTATTTTATAAAATATAAAATTAACATAGGTACTACACAATATAAATCCTACAATAACTAAACAAAATACATAATTAGTTAGTAGCATCATGATCTACTATTATAGTTTATAATTCTCACATTTACAGTACAATTCTGTAAGAAGTTCCCTTCACCTTCACTTATTACCTCATTGGGTAAACTATAACTCACTTGTCACTGTATATCACTTTAATTGTTTATAATGTTTAGTGACACAACTTAATTTTGAGCTCGTTATAGTTTACCCATTTCTGACCTTTATGGTACTTCAAAAGTTATCATTTATTGGGACCGGGTTATGTACCGTTACAATATATATCAAAGACGCCAATAGAAAAGTACGAAACCAAATTAAACACTGTCACATATGCCAACTCGTAAAGATAATTAATGACAAGATAGAAGGTACCATGATGCCCATAACATCAGCAAGCAGATTAGAGAAGGTATTCGTGGATATTTGCGGGCCATTCCCGCGAAGTGGCGGGAGGCACCAATATAAATATTTTGTAATATTGTTCGACCATTATACTAGATACACAAAACTGTACCCAATCAACCGGGCAACAACGCAAAAGATTTTGACCATTATTCTCCAGCACTATGTAAATGAGGTAGGAACACCTAAGTCCATTATTACCGACCATGGGACGCAGTTTAAGGGTAACAGATGGAAAGAGACACTACGGGAGAATGGAATCAAAACATACAAAACATCGGTATAACACCCGAGCAGTAACCCGGCCGAACGAGTTTTAAGGGAAGTAGGAAGGATCCTAAGAACGTATTGTTTCGACCGACAGAGAAGGTGGGTGGAGTATTTGCCAGCTTCTGAGGACTTCTTGAATTTATCATACCATCAGTTTATTGAAACTACTCCGTATACTGCAATGTTTTAGAGACCACCACCCAGGGAGATCACAGAACTAATTCAGTTCCCTAACGAAAGTGAATATCAATTTGACAATGTAAAATTCTATGAAAAAATATTAGAACGGACTGAGAAGACGAGAAGAAAATATCAGCAACTACAACCGAAGCCAGAATGTTACCTAGTGGGAGACAAAATACTGCTGAAAAACCGGGAATTGCCCAGCACAATGGAAGGCATTGCAAAGAAACTGTTGTTATTGTACACTGGACCGTATACTGTAAACAGAGTTAACGGTAACAATACTTATGAGATTGTAGATCCCCATACTTTAAAGAAGAAAGGCACATATAATCAATCATCTATGAAACGATACTACTAAATCAGTGATAACAAGATTATTACGTTAATATTGTAATATTTTATCAAATCCGGTATGTTTAATTTTAGGTTTATATTGTAAATAAATCGATCGAATACGGTGTATACGTTAACTTGTAATAAAATAAAAGCGTTGCTGCTGTTATTTAAAATTATGTTTGTGTTTAAGATATTAAAGGTCTTGTTTAAACAAAGTTCAAAATGTAGTAAAGTAATTTAAGATGTAACATTCGAGGTTACTCACAGTGTGTTTACAATGGTGTAATTATACTTGTTTGAAACGAATTCCCTTATATGAAACAAATAAAATAGTTGAGTTGATAATAATTAAATGCTAAATTTGCTTAATTTGAAATGTAAAGTACGATAGTTGGTTGCTTGATATTGATGAACGTCTGGTTGATATTGGCTGTAAAACTTCTCCTCCAGGTTGCTGATAGTCTTAGTACGTTACGTCTCGTAATGTCTGGACAATATAAATAACTAAATATACTTTCACGTACCTGGTCGTGTTTTCTAGAAGTTCACTAAGCTGTCAACTCAGTTTACAAACACCAACTCACTTTAGTAGCAAGGTTAGATTGCCTTGTTTGCTAGTTAGTGGGCGCCACACGGATTTATTTGGGGAAAATCCCGTGTAAAACCCACAAATAAAATTACTGAATGATTAAAAAATTTTAAATAATGGTGTATCACCTTTATGGCAATGCTATTCCAAAATATTAAAACACAACTGAAGGTTGTTCGAGTTTTCTTAATAAAATATTTAATTATCATATAGAAATAAATCAAATCGAGTGATGCTGTAAATAATGGGTTTTATTTACACCCTTATCGAGAATTCAAAAACAAATATAATGAAAACATACAAGTTGTACAATTATAAATCAGTTATTATATGCCTCATACGGCTTGCTCAGAACATGAATTATAAATCTGGCTAAGTCCAGATGTTATTTATTTTTAACATTACAATTATGAAAATCTCAGATGTGAATTCTTTGAGACACGAAAAAGAAAATTATGCCTACACAATATCTAATGATTTGCTGATAAAATATTGGTTGATAAAGTTTTGAGGTTACTTTCATTAAGTAAACAAATAAAAAATGACCTGTTGAGAGGTCGCGCGTTCGTCAACGCTTGCTTTTTGATTTACAAAATTTATCATGTGAGAACACTTACAACTAACATACAGCTTAATTCATAATAACAAATTCATATAATAAATTGAGACGTGGTGTAATCTTGAAATGTTTCTGTGTTTTGCGTCAGTACAGATCAGTGTAGAAAAATTGTACAGGTTATGGCGCTCTGATAAAAATGAATAATGATTGCACTGTTACCTTTTGGTTTTAATTATTTAATTAAAACTCATTAACCACTTCGGTAATCGGATTATAATGATTACCGGGTTTTGCACAACACACGCACCAGAACAGAATATTGCGATCCTCTTCTGACTAAATGGATCATGAATGATAATAATTAATTATTTTCTGTTCATTATTTCCCGCACAAAATTGAAATAATACTGCACATAATCACTGTTGTTTTCTGTAGATTGACTTGAAGTAGTTGTTTCTTGGTGTTGAACTATTTATTTCGATGTATTATGTAGATGACGCTAATAGTTATTAAAAGTGTAGAGATAGCGAGCACACGTCTGTGCTGTATGAAGTTTGGTAAGAGTCTCTCGAGAAATTCGTTGCTTCCTCTTATATACCCTCCTTGTCGATCGGTCTTAGGTAAAAATGTTAATTACTAACTAATTTTCTGATTGGTTCTGGCAGGTGTGACGAGTATGACGTATTATTATTTTGGCCGTTGATAACGGTTTTTTAACTGTCAAATGCTGATGTGACAGATAGCTTTCATTGTTGTTGTTATTCATAAACCAATTTCTGATGCATATTTTGCAAATGATGCTAACATCTTTCCCGCACTTAATACAGTTGCGATTGGGTCGATATCATTATCAAATTAAAGATCATTTTTTCTTCTTTAATTTGATATCACTCGATATTGAATTAACTTCACTTTGACCGACATTGTTATAAAATCAATGTTCGGGTACACCATTTTCACTGTCGTCTGCTTTTTCTGAATCGCCGATTTTACACTTTGGTTAATATTGTTTGTGTTCACATATCATTTTATTATTCAAACGTTTATGTGGGAACACCATTAACTCTGTACTGACATTTTTACTGAACATTTTGAGTACACCTAAACTATATACACTGTACTGAACGATCCTAATTACTATGACATCTCGTTTTATGCTAACTCGTTCTATTCTACTATTTAACAATTGAATTACGATTAAATTTATCATTTTAATAATGTTTTTTGTTACGTCAGAGCATAACAATTGTTGTGTGTATTTTAATTTACACTTATGTTAACTCCTAATAATTAATTCACTGACTAATGCTTGGTCTAGACGTTGTTAAGACATATCGCTGATATTGGAATTTTGCCTTAACAACACTTATTGGTTCTCAATTCGGTAATTTGTTGAGGTACTTTACTTGTATAAGATTCCCTCTTATAAATGGTTTTTCTTTCTCACAAGTATATTTGATATTAAAATACATCTTTGTTCTCACTATGTAGCCATTGCTAATTTTAGTTTTTTGGCATTCATAATTTACTAGTCATGGTCAAATTTATTATCAGCAAAATGCTAATTCTGATTTCACAGTATTCAGATGCTTATTGATTCATTTTTTATTTACATATAATATTTGGTTTACATTAACTACTGACTTGATTGACAGCTGAATGTAAATTTACTCTGTCCATCAGTTTGTGTTAGTCTTGGTCTGGTTGTAGTGTCAAACAGTATTTGGGTTTACTGCTCCATGTGGTACTTCTGCTTCATTCTTCTTTCTTGGTTTCTCCTTTCTTGGTTATTCTTAATACTATATTCCCTAATTACATTATTGGTTTGTCCTTACAAAATCTGATAACATACATTTAGGTTAGGTAACATTTTGTTATGTTACAATATTAACTAGTACAGAATATGAAAAGAAATAAATAAAATAAAATACAAATTTTATACATATAACTAAAAAGGAAGATATATACCACCCGTCACTAAAATGAAAGAACAGAGAGATAAAATCATATCAAAGAAGAAAGTGAATAGTAAACATGATTAATGTTCAAATAACTGAAATGAAACCAGCACAAGTAATCCCAGAATGATTTTTTAGTCGTAATTAAGACTATTTTTTAGAGATTTCAATTGAAATGAGTTGACTGTAGATAATTCCAGCAACCATTATCATGAGCAGACGATACGTTCCTCTGAACTCATAAGGTGAAGCATTGGACAGCGGTGAATTAGAGCCAAAAAGTGCCTACCCGGACTGTTCCAACTCACATAAGTAGGCAAATTTTATTATTCAAGGGATGAAACAAAGAAGGAAGAAAGTTGTGTAAACAGAAGGAAAAATACAATATATGTGAATCTATATAAGGAATAAAATAAAAAGAGCTCGAATAAATAAACTGAAAAAATTAATGATTATTTCTTCTGTATCTGAAAGACATCTTCCGAAATAATCAGTTTTAGTGACAGGGCAATATGTGGTGGTACATCTCATCACATATGTTGTGATGGTACATCTCATCACATATGTATAAGATATATTATAACGATAAGATATAAATAACAAGTACTAGCACAAGCCATGAAAAAAAAACTTATTAAAAAGTATGTAAAGTATGTAACTAACATTAAATTATCAATTCCAACATCCAACAAAAGTAACCAAAGAAGATTATATTAATATTATATAAGAAACAGTAGTTATAAAAGGAAATTCAGAAAAGAACAAACAAAGAAAAATTTCTAATAACGTGACAAAACCGAATAGTTATGGTAGGTGAGGGGCATGAACAGATCCTATATGAACAATATAACATGAACTACAAATGGACTGATAATAATAGAAAAATGAAACGGGCGACGATGAATATCACAAGAAAAAATCAACATTGAATAGAAGAAATGAGAAGAGGCAAAGAACTAGAATTAGAACTGAGAAACAGAAGTTTGTACCAAAAAACATGACAAATTGACCCAATCTAATGAGTAAACTAATCCCATTCTTTTAATAAACAATAGAAGTGGTAGGAGTACCCAATAAAGATAATATAAAATTAAGAATGCAATGCAGTAGAGTAAATAATAACAAAATATGTAATAATATAAGAAACCAGTGTAAATCTATGAGTTCAAACAAGTGAAGATAGTAAGTGAGAGCCCAAAATAATTAAATGATGATCCAAAGATCATAATATAAACCAGTGGGGAAGTGAAAGCCAGTGGGGGTTATCATTAAAGTGATAAAGGTCTTATGAACCACATATATGGAAATAAGAACCAAAATATAGTGACAAAGTGTTTTTTTTATTAAGTGTTTTGGTAAACTCCAATGTACTATGTCATGTATAATTATTTATTTATAAGGGTTGAATACCTAATCATTTTTAAATAATGCACAGTATTGGCTTATGCTATAATTTAAATAATAGAGATAGTGACATACAAAAGAGTTAGGGTACTAAACACCCATGTTCAGTTATATTAGAAATAGTTAATATGGGAGCCTGTGTGCACCATTAATTTATATGTTATAAAATTTTGTTGAAAAAATGTTAGTTATTTAGTGAACAGAATGTTCATAAACTGTTCACTATGTTAATCAGTGTTAAGACATTGTACATTGTACTTGCTTACGCGCAATCTGCCTAGCGCACTTACGTCACCGTGGCGGTGTTCCACGTGGTCACCCCGCTGCGACTAATGAGTCTACACTCAATCTTTGAACAGTGCGTTTGCACCCTTGTTTTCTAGCCAAGCCGCGGCAACCTAAATTTGCTATGTTCTTCTTATTTCTGATCTAGCTTCAATGCTACACATTACGTAGCCTTACATTCATCTTATATTTGGCTATGAGCTAAGACGTAATTGCGTAGGCCTGCGCTTCTAAATGCTTTCAATAAACGTTACTTAATCATAATTTACAGTCCACTAATTAATGTAATACACTTTCTGACTTCCTACCAGCTTCCTTAAGCTTGCAAAACTAACTCAGGATGATTTCGAGAGTGTTAAGCACGCAACATATGGTCCTCCGCAACCGGATATTATTCTAGTCTTACAGGCAAAATTCTCTGTCCACAAGCGACAACATTTTCGGATCGCGGCGACCGCACTTTCGCCCAGCGACAGCATTCTCGTCCAGCGACAGCATTTTCGTCCAGCGACAGCATTCTCGTCCAGCGACAGCATTCTCGTCCAGCGGCAACATATGGTCCTCCGTACCCGGATTTGTATTTCACGGACGTGACTAAAACCATGGACAATTCGTCTTATGGTTTAGTGCATTAAGCAAGCCTATCAACATTTCCTTTCTTCAATTTAAATTCAACAACTCGTCAATTAACACCCACTTCTGGGAATCGCATCACACGACATTGGGGACGTCATATTTCGCCAACCGAACATTGGAATCATCATTGCAGCATATCCAGCACGTGGCATTCAGCATTGGGAAAATCCAGAGCAGCCTATCTAAACAGGATTCCACCGCATTGGACATCATCGGACAGGCAACGACCATGTCTACATTATCCATGCTTGAGTACCTGACACGACTACGAGGGTTCCGACAGGCTTTCGATACCTTCTAGAACATGCCGATAAGTACCATTTCAACTGATTGAACTCATGTTGTGCATTAGTTTCAACTTGCATAATTCGCATATTTTTTCTCAATATTATTAAATTAAACAAAGCAGTATAGAAATAATAATATGATTTAATAATCTAAAACAATTTAAATATTTTTCAATAATTTGAATATGAACTTATAATTTTTTGTGAACTCAATTAATATTCTCTTATTTCTAAGTTATATCTTTTCAAACAGCACTCATGTCATTGATGATTACTGCTATATTGTTTGTAACGCCTAATTCAGGATTTTATTGTCACATAAATTTAGTTAAGATATGTTAGTAAGTATTACCGTGTCGTTGCGTGACTTTATGATTTGGACTTCCTGCCTGGTCTGGCTCATCTCGTTGCATTAACTTGGCCTTTGTAGCATCATTTAAATTCTTGTTCCTTTTATTTGTTCATACCCAATCATGGCGGATATGAAGGCGCTGATCAAGAAACGTGGCACGATCAAGGCCTCTATATCCCGCATAAATACTTATGCCGACAATTTCGATCATGATACGCATGACAATCATGCATTAAAAATAAAGCTTCGCCACCTTGTGGAACTATCGGCTAAATATGATGAGATCCAAACACAAATCGAGTCCGAGGACTCCGATTTTGCTTCTGCTAGCGATAGGGTTCAAACAGAAGACGATTTATGCAGCATAGAATGCAAGCTGCAAAATTTAATAGACCATGCCGAGGAAATGACCAGGAAGGCAGCAAGTCCATCTGAGGTAGTTACATTCAGCACGCCTCCCATTCAATTGCAACCTATTAAGCTACCCTGCTTCTCAGGTGACATAATCGAGTGGCAACACTTTTACCACATGTTTTTGGAGCTAGTTCATGTCCGAACGGACCTGACTGGCATCCAGAAGCTTCATTATTTGCACTTATCATTGAAAGACGAGGCGCTGAATGTCATAAAATCGCTACCTATCACGCACGAAAATTACACGGTGGCCATTGAGTTGTTAAGGGCGCGCTATGACAATAAATTGATTGTAACCACTTATCACGCAGCAAACGTACTGGGCATGAGATACATTCAGCGTAAGTCCGTGCTCAGCATTTCTGAATTCATAGATGAGCTCACCGCCAACATAAATGCGCTGAACTCATTAAAACTTTCTGTAAATACGTTCGAGCTTATTTTTGTGCATTTTCTATCCCAAAAACTTGACGAGCATACGTGCAGGTTGTGGAAGGAAACCTTAGGCGAAAAACAACTTCCTATTTATGATAATTTCATTAAGTTTTTAAATTCAAGACGTCAGCTGTTACAAAACATAAATGCACCGACCGGTTCGCCTGGCTTTAGACAGATTAGCGATAATGCTTCTTATCGCAAATCAATTAAGCGCGCGGAGTTCACTGGGTCACTAGTGCACACTCCACCAAACAATAAATCTTGTCAGCTGTGTCGTGGTAGTCACAAACTACTTGAATGCCCGCAATTTATCGCCCTACCGCCTATACAACGTAAAGAAGTATTGATACATAATAAACTATGCCTGAATTGTACTCGCTCGGGCCATAACAGCTCGTGTTGTCCTTCCAAATTTTCATGCAAGGCATGCGCGAAAAGGCACCACACTATGCTCCATGCTTCGATAAATCAGTCTAGCAACAGGAACAATAAGCAATGTTCCCTGAAGCTACAGACGAATAAGTCAATTTTATTATCCACCGCCGTATGCACTACTATCGATCATCACGGTAAAAGACGCCCAGTGAGAATCCTTTTGGATTCAGGGTCCCAAGCTAATTTTTGTACTATGGGTTTCGCCCGCCGCATGGGCCTAAGGCTAAACAAATCCGAGCTGCCTATCGCAGGTATAAATAACTCATCATGTCAGGCCAATTTTAGCACGCGCGTGCGCTTAAACTCACGTTATAGGGACTTTACCTTGAATGTCCACTGCGCTGTTCTGCCCCGAATCACAAACAATCTTCCAACCGAATCCTTTGACATCGCTTCCTTGAAAATTCCTAGAGGGATATTTTTAACTGACCCGCAATTTAATAATTCGTCCCAAATTGACATATTACTTGGGGCACAATACTTTTTGCAATTAATTGAGCCGACCAAATTCGTTCGAAGTCCACATTTTCCAACAATACAAGAAACTAAACTAGGGTTTATACTCGCTGGGAATCTACCCTTCAACATGGATATGACCAAACCCGTCTCTTCATTCATTGCCCTCGACGATAATAATGCTGTCTCATCGCAACTCAAGGCCTTCTGGCAGTTGGAGGATGTTTCGCACCATACTCCTTCAGATGCGGAATCGGAGTGTGAAAATCACTTCATCGCAAACACCTATCGTAATGATAGTGGTAGGTTCGTTGTGTCGCTACCCCGCACTACAGAATGCCTCGGAGATTCCCTCACCGGAGCGGTTCGTAGGTTTCAGACCCTTGAACTCAAGTTTAGGCAAAACCAGTCTTTACACAAGGATTATGTTGACTTTATGCAAGAATATTTAAATCTCGGCCATATGTCTCCGCTTGATTCATATGACTTGTCAGTTGACAAATCAAACATTTTTTATCTACCTCACCATGCCGTCTTTAAGACTACGAGCACCACCACTAAACTTCGCGTTGTTTTTTATGGTTCGGCCAAGGCGTCCAACGATTTGTCGTTAAACGACACCCTTATGGTCGGCCCCACGATCCAGCAGGATCTTTTCGCCATTATGACCAGATTTAGAACTCATCGTTACGCTTTCATCGCGGACATAGAAAAAATGTATTGCCAAATTTTGGTCTCCCCGCGTGATTCCAATTTACAAAGAATTGTTTGGCGTGACTCTCCCCACAAGGAGCTCAAACATTATGCTTTTAGAACAGTCACGTACGGGACTGCCAGTGCATCATTTCTTGCAACGAGATGTTTAAAACAAATCGCCCAGGAGAATAGTACTCAGTACCCCCTGGCCTGTTCAGTCATTGCTAACGACTTTTACGTCGATGACCTCCTCACCGGTTCCGATAGCTCACCCGTTCTAATCCAATTGAATACCGACATTTCTGAGTTGCTAAGCCGTTACGGCTTCACTCTTCACAAATGGTCGTCTAACGACCGGAATATAACATCTTCGTACACTAACTCGTCCCTGGACTTTAACAAGGACAAAACAGTCCGCACTTTGGGCATTCAGTGGGACGTTATAGCGGACAGCTTCGTATACAATATACAAAGAAATTTTAAAATTGATCATTTCAATAAAAGAAAGGTGCTATCTGTCATCGCTGGTATTTATGATCCATTGGGTTTAATTGGGCCTATCACGTTTTGGTGCAAGTACTTTATGCAAACACTTTGGTCTTCGGGTACAAACTGGGATGACCCGCTTTCTGATTCCTTATCTATTAAATGGACTGAGCTCTACGCTCAATTAATTTCAGACACTCATTTTAGGATCCCGAGGGCTGTAAAAGATTCAGGTAGTTCGTCAATCATCTCATTCCAATTACACGGGTTCGCCGACGCGTCTGTAAAAGGTTACGCATGCTGTATCTATGCGCGCACGGTATATTCCGATAATAGTATTGCGTCTCATTTATTGTGCTCTAAATCAAGAGTTGCCCCGTTAAGGCAAATTTCCTTACCTCGTCTCGAGCTGTGTGCCTGTTTGTTATTATCGCAGTTGATTTCTAAGGTCGTCCATGCCGTGGCCTACAAGTTCAGCGAATTATATTTTTACTCTGACTCGACGATTGCCCTTCACTGGATTCATCAAACGCCGTCCAGGTGGAAGGTATTCGTAGCAAACCGTGTTTCTGAAATTCAGCAGCTCACTAGTCTGGGCAATTGGTATCATGTCTCGTCTCATGATAATCCCGCGGACATTCTATCCCGCGGTTGTTTACCCCGTTTGTTACACAACCACCAGCAATGGTGGCATGGTCCTTATTGGCTACAAAAGAACCCTTCGGACTGGCCGACTCGTCCCTTCGATTCCAATTCCGCTTACGCTCATCCGGAGTTGGACGAGGAAGTACGTAAACAGGCCCTGCTCGCGTTGGCTACCGCTTCACACTTTTCAAACTATGTTGAAAATTACTCTTCTCTCACTAGGCTTCTACGCGTTTTTGCTTACTGCCTGCGTTTTATTCATAACGCTAAGTCTCCCGCTTCCGGTAGAAGCACCTCCTTTTTATCTGCGCATGAGTTATACAGCGCACTCTTGGTTTTTATTCGCCAAGCCCAGTTTTCGCATTTCAATGTTGAAATTAAGCAATTACAGGCACATCGTCCTATACCTACTGATAGTAAAACATTCTCACTTAATCCTTTTCTTGATAAAGCTGGTATATTGCGTGTTGGCGGTCGCCTTCAGCAGTCTCAGCTAAGTTACAGTAACAAGCATCAAATCATACTACATCCGCAGGCTCATCTTACTCCATTAATTATCGAATATGAACACATTCGACTACTCCACGGTGGAGTACAACTTACGCAATGTTCGCTGCGCCAAAAGTATTGGATCATAAACGACAAGTCGTACATACGCTCGGTCATTCACAAATGTATCACTTGTTTCGCTTTCGCGCGTCTGGTTCCAGCCAACTGTTAGGTCAATTACCCGCGCCTAGGGTCACCCCTTCCAAGCCATTCTCACAGTGCGCCGTGGACTACGCCGGTCCTATGTTGCTACGCAAGGGCGGGCAGAGGTCCAAATCCTTTACTAAGGCCTACATTTCTCTGTTCATCTGCTTGTCCACCAAGGCTATCCACCTTGAATTGGTTTCAGATTTGTCGGCAGACGCCTTTTTGGCCGCCTTGTAACGTTTCATATCCCGGAGGGGCATCCCCGAACAAATATTCTCCGATAACGGTACTAATTTCCGACGGGCTGGCACTATATTACACCAGCTATACAAGCTCTTCCAGCGGGACGAATTTCAAAGGGCCGTTCAGGACTTCGCTAGTCCACGCGGAATTAAGTGGTCGTTCCTACCTCCCTCAGCCCCCCATTTTGGTGGTCTGTGGGAAAGTGGCGTCAAGAGTGTTAAGGTCCATTTACGGCGCGTCATAGGCAATACGATCCTGAACTTCGAAGAGTTCTCCACTGTCCTAACCCAGGTTGAAGCCTGTTTAAACTCGCGTCCCTTGTTTTCCATTTCAAATGACGCCGGGGATCCTGAGCCGTTGACTCCAGCTCACTTTTTGGTCGGCTCCCCCCTTACCGCTCTTCCGGAACCCGATTATTCGGATACTAAGTTGGGTCGCTTGGGGAGATGGCAGCTTTTGCAAAGGTTTACTCGTTCCATTTGGAAGAGTTGGTCCCGAGACTATCTTCACCAGTTGCAGCAGCGAAACAAGTGGAAAAAGCAGTCGAAAAATTTATCGGTAGGACAATTGGTCCTCATTCTGGATGACAATGCCTCACCATTGGTTTGGAAGCGCGGCATTGTCACTCAGACATATCTTGGGCAGGATTCGTTGCTACGTGTTGCGGACGTCCGTACTGCCAACGGCATTCTGCGTAGACCCATTCATAAGCTGTGCCCACTTCCGGTGGCAACAGACTGATTGCGCCTCGGTGTTTCATGCCCGGGACATTACCGGTCGAGCACATGCTCTTCCATACACATTTTATTGACTACAATGTTGTTTATGTAACTTATATCATGTAACTTATGTAAGGTATACCATTTGTGCTCTTGTATGTATTGTATCATTAATGGACGCCATGTAGCGGTGCATTGGTGAACATTTAAACGTTTTTCTTTTCTTAGTGTGATGTCAATTATGGTGAACGGTGTGGTGCAGTGTGTAGTGTTATACTAAATTTTTGTGTATTTTCATTATATTATTATATTAAATTTTTGGGTATTTTCATTATATTATTATACTAAATTTTTGGGTATTTTTATTGTACATTATTATCAATATTTGTGGCATACTTCTACTGTATATTGTCATAGTGAATTTTCCAGATATATTACCTTGTATTGCTGCGCAATACTGTTTATTACACGCTAAGTGTCACGCTGTTATTTTTTAAATTGGTTGTATTTCTTTAATGTTTGTGCAAGGCCACCCACGATGTCCTTATTGCCATGTATTATTGTTAGTATTGTTTATGGTTTATTGCATTCAAGCCTTTGGATTATTGTTACATATTACCTATGGAGCATTGATTAATGATGTATTTAATTATATTAATGATGTACTCGCTTATATTATATTTGTATGTTTGCCAGTATTCATGTATACTTGTATGCGCTAAATAATTTGTTTTTTTACTGCAAACTATGTCAAAATGCCGATTTTGAGGCGGGCAGTATGTTAAGACATTGTACATTGTACTTGCTTACGCGCAATCTACCTAGCGCACTTACGTCACCGTGGCGGTGTTCCACGTGGTCACCCCGCTGCGACTAATGAGTCTACACTCAATCTTTGAACAGTGCGTTTGCACCCTTGTTTTCTAGCCAAGCCGCGGCAACCTAAATTTGCTATGTTCTTCTTATTTCTGATCTAGCTTCAATGCTACACATTACGTAGCCTTACATTCATCTTATATTTGGCTATGAGCTAAGACGTAATTGCGTAGGCCTGCGCTTCTAAATGCTTTCAATAAACGTTACTTAATCATAATTTACAGTCCACTAATTAATGTAATACACTTTCTGACTTCCTACCAGCTTCCTTAAGCTTGCAAAACTAACTCAAGATGATTTCGAGAGTGTTAAGCACGCAACAATCAGGTAATTGGGAAAGATCTAATATTATAAAAAGGATATTGTACAGAAATAACTAACTGTTAGACATATAGGCCCAAGGAATTGAGCCAGACCCAAGCAACATTGAAATAGTTAGATAAACACTACTAAATTAAATAAAACCAAAAAACAAAAGCTTGGTTTTGATAAAACATAAAGATGTTAATGGAGGGAGATGTATAAACCATCCATTGCTATCATAATATTGATAATGAACATAATTGTAAAGTGTTTAGTAAGCCACTAAGCTGACATGGCTTCAGTATTATTGTTATTGTCAGAAAAATAGGTATAGGTATTTAAATTAATGATATTGTATGTAAAGTAGGAATACACAGAATTATATTTAGTAGTAAGAATAACAATATTAGAAAATATTAGATCTGTAAGACATACAACAAAAATGTCAAACAAGATTAGGTCAATGCCTCAAAACACAAAAGTATAAACCTGCCAAAACGATAGATAAGAGGCCAAAATGGGGCGAGATTAGTATCAAAACAATTTAATTTTAATGAGCAATAAAATGGTCCTAATTAAAGATGAATTTAAATCAAAATAAATGAAACGTAATCTGAGGTGACAAAATTTAAAACGCCAACTTTCAAAAATAACTTAGTCACGTGACATGGGGTCAAGGCCCTAGACCAATCAAAAACACCAAAAGCTAGGTCACCAACGAGATTTAAATATTTTTAGAGGGTCAGCTGATTGTTAGACATAAAACTATAAACTTCAACAGCGTAATGCTGGCAGTAAAATATTAATATTAAATGAGTGAAAGCTTACTCCAGGGGAGGCACCTCCGATAAAAGTAATACCGAAAAGTTCGACAACACATGACGCGACACCAGAACCAAGAAAAACCAACACACAAACGAGAATCTAAGAAAATAGATACCGAACTCAAAAGCGTCCATTCCGTATATACGAAGCCAACGGTGAGAAATTTTGGTTAATTCCAGGAGAATACTACATAACATCACAACACAGTTTCCACTAAAAAACATAGCTGTTCCAGATAAAGGAGGCTATATACAAACTATTACTATAAACTACTATAACTAAGACTTTATTTAAAACACTTTAATTGGAATTTAAAAAACATATTTTTCTGAGGTGAGAACCAGGTAGTTCGCCATGTTGTATTACTGAAAGCACTGTTGCAAACTCTGAAGCGAACACTTTTGGAAAACATTATTATATACATTTTGTTAGTCGATAAGAAGTAAATATATTTTGTAATGCATTGTATTTTTAAGTGGAAGCATATTTCCTATCTTTCCTAGCAACTCCAAGTACCCATTACCTGAAAAACATAAAATATATATATTGTGAATTTTTTTTTTGTTACGGACTATTTGTCACGGCGGATGAACTCATCCAATTGTAAATCCTCGACTAATGGAACGGTAATTTGACCAATGTTTCAAAGAAATTACGAATAAAAGATATAATTTGTTAATCGTACCAGTCCTATTTTATTCCAATAAAGTAATTATAAAGACTATTAATTAGAGGAAACAGAAGAGAAAATCTGAAGTGGGCGCAAGGACATCCAGACACGAATGTAGATCCAGTGGACTGCATACACGATCTATTTGACCATTACTAAACAAATATTATTCGCGCGCTGATTTCAAACGAACGGCGACACACTAAATTCTCGTTCCTATAAAATCATTGCTAATCATCGAATACTGAACGACAACACAGTAAACGACAACAAAATAACTAATATAATTAATAGTCACGACATAAGGACATTTACGAACCGATTAACGAGTACAACCAAGTTTTGAAGGGTAATTTATTTCGTTATCCGCAGTTCAATTTGTTACCCGTAACAAATCTGTTTGTTACAATATATTGCTACGACAGCACAGAACAATCTACGCGTTTATCGAATGCGCCAGAAAGATCTCGATGTAAGCGTGTGGTGTACGTGCTACTAAACGCATTTTGCGAGAATTTTCTCGACTGAGCCAGGCTTCGCTCGGGCGCTCGGACTGTGTCAAGGCCGTAGCAATTACGTAGTTCGCGAGAGATAAGACGCAGTTTGGAAGCTTCTGGTGTGTGAGCGTACCTATAAATACATCGCGTCGCGGCCTTAGTTTTCAGTTCAATGCGAGATTTTTGACTGTGCGGTTCGAGAGTATTAGTGCGATATATTTACAGAGCGGTTCGAGTTATTACGGTGTACTAGTAATAAGTAATAAGTAGTTATTAGTGAAGTGTTGCGTTTTATATTCGGACGGTATAATTGTAATACAGTTGAGTTTTAATATTAGTGGACAATTTATTGCGTATGAACAATTTTCATTTGATTTGTTGTAGACACTGTGTTGTTAATTACGAACTGTTTTACTATAACAATTAAAGGTGTGATTAGTGACTTAATTGGCGTCTTGTACTTATTTTGTTTCCACTGTACCTACGACGATCGAGTAGACCGTCGTAACAGTGGTGTCAGAAGTGGGATAGAACGGTTAACAGTGGAAACAGTGAAAGCTTTGTACAAGACGAGTGTGATTCGTAATTAAATCGAAAAACAATGGACGCCAGTCAGATGATGGAAAATTTCCAGGCGCTGTTGTTGCAGACAGAAGAACGACGACGACAGGATGCAGAAGAAGCAGAAAAACGACAGGATGAGAAACGCAGACAGGAGGCGGAAGAAGCAGAAAGACGACAAAAGGAAGAACGAAGACAGGAAAGAGAAGAAGCTGAGGAACGTCAGAAAGCACTAATGCTAGAAACAGAAGAAAGACAAAAAGATAAAACCGAAGCTCTCTTTGAAACTATGCAGAAACAGTTGCAAGAACATACTACCGCAGAATTGGGTCTCCTACGTGGTGACGTAGGTGAATTACGAGGTGAGCTCAATAATCAGATTACCAGAATATCTGACGTAGAAGAATCCATGTCAAATAAAATAGCTAAAGTAGAAAAATCTGTCTTGACTGTGGAAGAAGTTATGTCAACAAAAATATCTGCAGTAGAAAACTCAATGGCAAACATAAGAGAACACATTAAAATTGAAGTTGAACAGTGCATGAAGATTCAACCAAAACAAATTTCTGAACAGACTGTACCAGTGATCAAGACAGAAAAATACACAGAAAATAAGTTAACAGAGAAAGTCACTTTGCCTGCAGTAGGGACAGTTCATGTCAAAGCTCCAACCTTTGACGGAAGCACTCACTGGGCAACGTACCTCCGCCAATTTGAAGCTGCTGCAGTCTAATTAGTCTGTCGGTACTTGCTTCAAACTCTTGAAGACTTTCCCCGGAATGCTGTCGCCTTGCTCTCAACTGGGTGCAGTACACATCTCGCAAATGTTTATCACCATACCGTAATTCCATCCTGAAGCGCCAGAAGATTTTCGAACGCGTTTTGCGATGCAGACATTTACTGCCGGTGTCCGAGATAACGAACTACAGCAAGTGTTACGAATGGCAAGACACCAGAACAGTGCGGACGCCCTGGTACATCCTTTGCAATTTGAGGCCGCCAAATCAGCGTCTGGTTGGACAAGTCATAAAGTGCGCGAGCTAAAAGATCGAGACGGCACAGACGATGAGGAAGAAGAACAAGGAACAGAGACTCGACGGTCGGCGCCACAGAATAAAATAAGAAAGGATGGAAGACCGAAGTGTTATCGATGTGGGAAACCTGGACATCTACAACGAGATTGTCGGGTTAGAATTCAGCAGCAGGGAAACGAGCAATAGTCGGTGCAACGGGGCGTGTGCTGACTAACTGGAGGAACGAAGCCCCTAGAGAATACGCAATTTCTACGCTTCAGAAAAACACCGGGAGCTTGGTAGTTACCGGATTTGTTCAAGAAAGGCCAACCTCGATTACAGTTGACACAGGCGCAACAGTTTCTATTGTGCGCCCCGACGTGGTGAAAGATCTCAAGCCAATCTGGTGCTCTTGCAGCTTGCGAACGGCCTGTAAAAGTGTATGGAAAAGTGGAGATACACCTACGCCTCGGTAGACTTGAGTTTAATCATCAAGTACTTGTTGCAGACATTGTGGATGAAGCAATTCTTGGTGTGGACGTTATGAACGCATACGGATTTATAGTCGACTTCAAAAACAATGTCTTGAGAATCGGAGGCGAAGAGGTAATGCTATCAAAAATGACGACAGCAGAAAAATCGATGGACGTCATAAACCAAGTGGCCGTAACTGTTCCGCCAAACTCCGAAAAGATCATCATGGTTAGAACTGCGGTAGATACTAGGGGCAATCAGTGCTCTATATTCGAACCCCAGGTAGTCAGCACACCGGGCATACTAATTGCCAGAAGTTTAGTAAACCCTGACGAAACCGGAAATGTACCTATTAGAGTGGCGAATATTTTGGCTCAAGCTATCACTTTACAAAGCAATACGCTCCTAGGCAAATTGACTCCTGTGGCCTGGGTAGCCGGAATAACGCAACGAAGACACAGTTCTTCGGATACTTCTAAATTACCAGAGGAACTGCAAGAATTATTGAACAGATCTTCTAACGACCTCTCAAGTGGTGAGGTAAAAGAACTCGGGCAGTTTTTACACGAATTCAAAGATTGTTTTGCGGTTCGGGGACAGTCACTGGGAAGAACCTCTCTTGTGCAACATCGCATCAATACCGGGGACACAACACCGATACGCCAACCTCCTCGTAGGCCTCCATTATCTAAACAAGAGGAGATGTCTCGGTTAGTACAGGACATGTTGACAGAGGGAGTAATTGAACCTTCGTCAAGTGCTTGGTCTTCCCCTGTAGTGCTGGTAGCGAAGAAGGATGGTGGATTGCGTTTCTGCGTAGACTACCGGAGGTTAAATGACGTTACAAAGAAAGACTGCTATCCATTACCTCGCGTTGACGATACACTCGACACGTTGTCCGGAGCACAGTGGTTTTCCACATTGGACCTGAAGAGTGGATATTGGCAAGTGGGTCTTCATCAAGAAGACAAGGAAAAGACCGCTTTCTCGACCCCAAGTGGCTTATTCCAATTTAACGTCATGCCATTTGGACTCTGTAATGCACCGGCAACATTTGAGAGATTGATGGACCTGATACTCCGAGGCCTGACGTGGAAAACTTGCCTTGTTTACTTAGACGATGTCATAGTGATCGGGAAGACTTTCGAAGATCATTTGGAAAACCTTAAGGAAGTTCTAACTAGAATTCACGGTGCACAACTGAAGCTGAGCCCGAAGAAGTGTTCTCTATTCCAGAAGGAAGTACAGTATTTGGGCCATCTGGTTTCAGCAGCGGGCGTTAGCATGGATCCTAATAAAGTAGACACCGTAAGAGACTGGCCAGTTCCGAAGCATAAACACGAAGTTCGGAGTTTCCTGGGGTTATGCTCATATTACCGACGTTTTGTGAAAGGCTTCGCTACTATTGCTAAACCACTACATGAGCTAACGGAAAATAAACGAAACTTCCAATGGTCGAGAGAGTGTGAACAAGCATTTAGAACGTTGAAGATTGCATTATGTTCGCAGCCAATTCTCGCTTTTCCAGCTTCCGAAGGGAAGTACATCGTAGACACAGACGCAAGCAATACTGGTCTAGGAGCAGTTTTGTCTCAAGTGCAGAACGGTGAAGAACGAGTAATAGCGTATTACAGCAAGACGCTTTCTAAACCAGAGAGAAATTATTGTGTTACAAGAAGAGAGTTGTTGGCAATTGTCAGAGCTTTGGAGCACTTCCATAAATACCTCTATGGGAGAGAGTTTTCACATGCTGCACTTGCATGGCTCTTGAGATTTAAAAATCCGGAAGTACAGTTGGCAAGGTGGCTCGAACGTCTGCAAGAGTACAACTTCAAGGTACAACATCGGCGGGGGCGCCTGCACGGTAATGCAGATGGCTTATCACGAAGACCATGCCCGGAAGACTGCCGACATTGCCACAGAAAGGAAGAACAAAACTCAAGCGAACATGTTCAAGCCATCACTGTAGATTTCCTGGCTGATGGCTGGACAACACAAGACTGTCGACAAGAACAGATGACTGATGAAGACATTGGACCGATCTTGACAGCAAAAGAGGAAGGTCGCCGCCCGGATTGGCAAGATATCTGCCATGGTTCCGAAGTGCTGAAGGGCTACTGGGCACAATGGGAATCTCTCACCTTAGAAAACGGATTGCTGAAAAGGGCTTGGGAAAGTGCAGATGGACGAGACGTGGTCATGCAGTTGATAGTTCCCCGAAGTAAAGTGCAGTCTGTTTTGAAGGAGATGCATGATGGAACATCTGGAGGCCATCTTGGCGTTAACAAAACCCTTGACAAAATACGGAAGCGATTCTATTGGCTTCATCTTCGCCACGACGTAGAGGAATGGGTTCGGACGTGTGAAATATGTGCTGCAAGCAAGGGCCCACAAACCAGAAGCAGGGGAAAAATGAGACAGTATAACGTTGGACAACCTTTCGAGAGAATTGCCATAGACATTGCTGGACCATTCCCAGTTACTGACGATGGAAACAGGTACATCATGGTTGTAGGTGACTACTTTACTAAGTGGGTGGAAGCCTACGCAATTCCAAATCAGGAGGTTACCACTGTGGCAAAGCAGTTAGTTCACAACTTCTGTTGCCGTTATGAAGCCCCTATGGAAATCCATACGGATCAAGGGAGAAATTTCGAATCAGGAGTGTTTAAAGAATTATGCCGTCTACTCGGAATTCGAAAGACCAGGACAACGCCTCTGCATCCTCAGTCGGACGGGATGGTTGAGAGATTCAACAGGACACTTGAGCAGCATCTTTCGAAAGTTGTTGACGAGAACCAAACAGACTGGGACCAACGTATACCACTATTCCTTATGGCGTATAGATCATCAGTACATGACACAACCGGCATGACTCCAGCAAAATTGGTGTTTGGGCGGGAGATTCGTCTTCCTGGGGACTTGATGTTTGGATCACCTGAGACTCAGTCCCAAGAGCCAAAGAACTATTCCTCGCAATTAGAAAACCAACTGCGAGAAATGAATCGCTTGGTAAGAGGACGGCTCAAGATTGCCAGTAATAAAATGAAAACTCGGTATGACATTCGCAGCAATAGTGTGGGTTTCCAAGAAGGAGATCAGGTCTGGTTGTTCAATCCAAAGCGCCGTCGTGGTCGCTCACCTAAGCTTCAGTCTGACTGGGAAGGACCCTACACTGTAAAAAAAAGGATTAACGTTGTTGTTTATCGGATTCAACAGGAAGGACAGCGAAAGTTCAAGGTCGTCCACCTAGATCGCCTGGCTAAATACAAATTTAGAGACGCTTTGCCAGTTCGGGACGAACAGGCTTAAGGAGGGGACAGTGCTACGACAGCACAGAACAATCTACGCGTTTATCGAATGCGCCAGAAAGATCTCGATGTAAGCGTGTGGTGTACGTGCTACTAAACGCATTTTGCGAGAATTTTCTCGACTGAGCCAGGCTTCGCTCGGGCGCTCGGACTGTGTCAAGGCCGTAGCAATTACGTAGTTCGCGAGAGATAAGACGCAGTTTGGAAGCTTCTGGTGTGTGAGCGTAACTATAAATACATGGCGTCGCGGCCTTAGTTTTCAGTTCAATGCGAGATTTTTGACTGTGCGGTTCGAGAGTATTAGTGCGATATATTTACAGAGCGGTTCGAGTTATTACGGTGTACGTTCAAGTAGTTATTAGTGAAGTGTTGCGTTTTATATTCGGACGGTATAATTGTAATACAGTTGAGTTTTAATATTAGTGGACATTTTATTGCGTATGAACAATTTTCATTTGATTTGTTGTAGACACTGTGTTGTTAATTACGAACTGTTTTACTATAACAATTAAAGGTGTGATTAGTGACTTAATTGCCGTCTTGTACTTATTTTGTTTCCACTGTACCTACGACGATCGAGTAGACCGTCGTAACAATATATATATTGTACTGTTGTTTTTTACTGATAGAATACAATAGAATACACAGGTATTGTAATTATTTAATAGTATAATACAATTAATAAATGTACCTACTGTTATTATGTTTTTTTTTGTTTTTTTTTACCAGTACATGTAAAGAAACTCTTTCTCTCAGGGAATTAAGCTGTTTGATCGTATTTACGATTGTATCTAATATTTTCTTTTCTTTAAACCAAACCAAATTCAGTTAGTATGTATTATTTTGAGAATTAACCATGTAAAAAATAAATACCAGACTAATGTAACTTGACCGATTCAGACTTCTTCCAGCTGCCACGGGTTCACTTCTGGTTGTTGTTTACCTTTTTTCAAAAGCAATATCAGGCTTGGCGATCTGTTCCTTCACACAAATTCCTGATTGATTTCACCGCTGAGTGTGGTTTTCTAGGACGACTGCAACACTGATGTCTCCTCGGAATGCTTAATTATCTTTTATGGCCACTTAAACTCTTCTTCAGTCCAGGATTTCCCTCTTCTATCGTCATTCTATTAAGGATATTGTTATATTTCTCGTAATATTATTTATTTATTAAATATTACAATCAAAACTCTGGTATCACAAATTAAATTCCTTTACTTTATTTTCTTTCCATATTACATTAACGTTACATTAATGTACAAATGTTATTTTATGAAATTTGACTCTTCAAGTCACTCTTATTAAAAATAAAATTAGATTTATAACGTTACACTTATTGAATATAATTGAAGACTCCTGATGTAACTCTTATTAAATATATTTGAAGACTAATAAAAATTTCCTTCATCACTATACAATACAATTTTTTAACAATTTACAAAATTTGCCACTATGATAATTCCCTAATTTCTTTACATCTGTTTATCATATACTTATTAAAACATATATCATTTTTCTATTTCTTATTAAACATCTTTATTTTACCTCTAATATTCATAATTCTATTTGTTATTTATTAAATTATAATTTTATTACTCTTTACTCTTCTTATGAGCCTCCAGGTGGTCTAGTGGCTAACGCGGGCGATTGATGCGCTCGTGGTCCCGGGTTCAATTCCCGGCGGAGGTTCCGTACGGCGTGCACTCAGCGTCGTGAGGCAAACTGAGTAGGCGCTGAGATAACAGCGCCGCCTCCTGGCTGTGAACACCGCAACTAGCGGGCTGGTGGCGCGTAGTACTAGCCATACACCGTCACACTAACACAAAAGCCGCGCGGTACGCCTTGGTCCTTAACGGACTGTTGAGCGGAGGTTTATTACTCTTCTTATAACATTCATTCCAATTTCATATATTATTTTCTGAACATATAACTGAATATTGTTTTATATCATATAGGAATCGACCTCTATGTTGACTGGGTGAGTCGATAGTCCCAATGTTTTTTGTTTACATTTTAAAACATATGTTACATTCAATACAAAATCTGCATACTTTCTCTTTTAAAATTTATTACCTCCCTATTATGTACTGTGTGCATTTTAACAGCAGTACATAATACCTTCCCTTATTTCATAATTTCAGATACAATTTTAGATGAAATTTTGAAATAACCAACATAGTCTAATCTTAATATTCAAAACATCTGATTGACTAGTGGTTTGAACCTCACAAAATTCTTTTAACAAATTGTTTTTTTTTCTTTTATTAATATTACAAATATGTTTCATCATCATCATGAATTACGATATCTTAAACACTTATTTATGACTTAAGACAACATTAATTAAACCAACTGGTTTTACATCAAAATAATAAATAACAATTGTGCCTAATTTCATGGCTAAAAAACTCAAAAACATGACTAAAACATTATCTTTCTTTCGGACATCACTTTCCAATCCTGGTTATACATTTCCTGTGTTCTTTATTGTAGAATTCATTTATTTCTTATCTGACTTATACGGGCGAAGTTGATTAATATTGTAGGTTCCTTTAATTTTTCCATCCTGGTATTTTATTACTACCATATTGTTATCATTAACTGTATTAATTATGAATGGGCCTACATAACATAAAAACAATTTTTTCATCAACTTCTCCTTACTGCTGGGAAGTTGTCTATTACGAACCAGTACTAACTCTCCTATATGATAATCTATTTGTTTATACCTCTTCTTGTATTGTCGTCTGGCTCTTTCCTCTGCCTTCACTTTAATCCAACTCTCCATAATAACTTGTATGTCCTTCTGTGGTTGAGTAAACCATGTAAAATCAACTAAACTTTCGATAATTCTGGGTGGGCGTTTCTTATACATTGCCTCATATGGTGTCACACCGGTACTATCATGATTGGCTAAATTTATAAACTCCTCTGCTTTACTAACATATTCGCTCCATCTATTATGTTGATCATGGCAATATGTGCGGAATAAACGACCCACTTCTTTGAGCATTCTTTCGGCCGGGTTACTATTGGGATGGTATACCGATGTTTTATACGTCCGAATTTTTATGGCTCTCATAGCATTCTGCCACTTGACACCTTTAAATTGTGTTCCATGATCAGATATAATACTATGAGGCAATCCTACCTCCTTTATAAACTTTTCTTTAATTATTTTAACTATAGTGTAAGTATTGGCCTTAGTGATGGGATATAATTTTGTGAATCTAGTAAAACTGTCCATGACAATCAATACATACTTGCTACGTCTCCTACCACTAGTTGGGAATGGTCCACAAATGTCAACAAAAACTTGTTCTAGCGATCTCAATGCTTGATTATTTATCCACCTTCCCTCATATCTGACATTGGCTAACTTGACTTTTTGACAAATATCACATGTTTCTATGGATCAAATTACTTTACTTTCTAATTTATTCATGTAAAAGTGTTCCTTGAGTGCTGACACTACTTTCTTCTGGCCTTGGTGTCCATATCTCTCATGATAATCAACAATTAATTTATTACATACCTCTTCCGGCACTAAAATTTTCCAATCAGTATTTCTTTTGTCAGTGTTCCTAAACATCATTCCGTCATGAATCATATAATGTGATGTAGTGTTGGAAGTGCTTTCCATCCTTTTCCTCAACTTTTGTATTCTAATATCGGTTGGCTGTAATTTCTTTATTTCTTCCACGATGAGTTTTAATTCCCTTTTATTAAATATCACTATAATATTGACGACTCGGAACACAAAGTTTTTTATAAGTAAAAACGTAAAGTTTTACCTTACAGCCTAAACCGGCTGTAATCCCTTTTATTCCTAAAGCATGCCAAAATTTTACATGCTTCTTTGGCCATTATTTCTTCTTGATCACCTACTCTGGATAATATATCCGCTACTATATTTTTATTGCCTGGTAAGTACTCCCATTTTATATGATACTCTTGTAACTGGAGCATCCATCTTGTGAGCCTTCCATGTGACATCTTACAGTTTTTAAAAAAGGTTATTGCTTGATGATCGGTTCGTACTACTACCTACGAACAGTACACTGTACTAAGATTACGTAGACGTAATACACTAAGGTTAGTGTATTACGTACACTGTTTAATAAGTATGTTCGGAATTTAGTTATTGCAAAAACCACACTCAATGTCTCTTTTTCAGTTATTGTATAATTAAATTCTGCTTTAGTTAGTGTACGGCTTGCAAAAGCTATTACCTTTGGTTCTCCCTTGTCATTTTCTTGATATAACACCGATCCCAAACTTACTCCACTGGCATCACAATTTAAATAAAAAACTTTACTAAAATCTGGGCGACTTAACATGACGCACTGTAAAAATCTCTGTTTCACTTCATTGAATGTCCTCATCCTTTTCGGTCCACTTCCACTTATTCTTCTTACAAATTAAATGTTGGTAATGATGTGTTAGGTCGGAGTAATTACTTTGGAAATTTCTGTAATAATTACAAAGACCTAAGAAACTTTGTAATTGTTTTACATTTTTTGGACATGGGAAATTCTGTATTGATTGTATTTTATCAGGATCCGCCGATATGTCGGTATCCGAAACTATAAACCCTAAAAACTTGATCTTGCTGGCTATGAATGTTGACTTGTCTAATTTTAGCGTAATTCCATGTTCTCCCAATCTGGTAAGTACCTTATCAATTCGATGACAGTGTTCTTCCCAACTCCTTGATGCAATTACCAAATCATCGACATATACTGTAGTAAATTCCAAAATCTCCTTACCCAATACTTCATCAAGACATTTTATAAATATAGCCACACTATTGACCAGACCAAAAGGTAATCTTTTAAATTGATAATTCCTACTGTTTACTATGAAACTCACATATTTTCTGCTTTCTGGATGCAATTCTACTTGCCAATATCCAGATACAGCATCCCAACTACTAAAAAATTGTACGTTATTAAAACGTTTTAAAATTTCTCCTATGTTCTCAGGCGACGTCTTATCAGCAATTATCATCTGATTAATTTGACGTGCATCTAAACACAATCTTAATGACTTATCTTTTTTGGGAATTACTACTAATGGGCTAGTGTGTTCTGACTGACTTAGTTCAATGATGTCTTCACGAAGCATTTTGTCGATTTCTTCCTGTACTTGCTCTCTTAACTTGTAGGGTATGGGATATGATCTTTTGTTAAATGTCACATTTTCTCTTGGTGGTAACTTACATGCACTCCTACTATTTTGCCAGGTTTATTTGAAAATACTTTATAGTGTTTCAAATAAATTTCCATTAATTGACCTATTTGCTCTTTGTTTAGTTGATTATTATGATTACAGAATAGTCTGATTTCTTGCATTTTCTCCTCCCACATTGGATTATTTACTGTTAACTGCTGTAGTGACTTTCTGTTGATTGGTCTATCCTTACATGAGTCTTCAAATTTATCACTTAATTTGGTTGAATTGACCATTTTCCGTACCTCTTCATTTCTATTTATAATTTTTATAGGTATTTTTTGTTTATCGTATGTAAATACCACCTGATTAGTTTCTAAATCAATAATAGTTTCATACTTCCACAAGTTATCACATCCGACTAATATTTCCGTTTCTATATTTTGATATACTACAAATGTTAATGGTATCACCCTTCCATTGAATTGTACATTCATCATTATTTGTTTGCGAGCAGTTCGATTGGCTCGTCCTGTTACACCCACTATAGTAATTTTGCTCACAGGTAATTCATAAATTCTATTAGCCTTTCCTTTGGATGACGTGATTCCCTTTTCCATTTCCTTTAATTCATGGTATTTAGTCATACTCATCAACGATATTTCGGCACTAGTATCAATAATAAAATTTTGATTGGTTTTTCCATATTGACCGGTAATAGACACTACATCACTTTCAATTACATTTTTATTGATTCTCTCGTTGTCCATAAAATCCTGACCTAAACTGGTTATCCAAGACAGTGATCGGCTATTTGACTGTGGTTGACCACTGCACTCACTCACAGTCTTCTCTAGTTTTCCTGATTTTCATTTATGGTTACTCTCTCCTCTCTCCTTCCTTCCTGTTGACTATTTTCTGACTGGGAAAGGGAACTATGTTGCTCTCTATTTCTTAACTGTTCATAGTTGTTGTTCACCTCACTCTGTCTCTCCTCACTGCGAGAATATTCATGTCGATCAGTCTCCCTCGGGTAACGACTATTGTAAATTCGGGAATCATAGTTTCGGCGTATAAAATTTGCTCGATAGTTATTTGAAGCGTGGTTGCCCCTATAATTATTATTGTAATTATTATTATCATATCTCCGGTCATTCCGGTTATCGTTTCTGTAGTAATTTCTTCCACCTTCCCTATCTTGGTATCTTGGAACATTTCTTTGGTCGTTCCTTTCTACTATTTGATTCCTATCACGGTTTTGTTCTTCCGGATATCTATTAGGGTAGCTATCTCTTCTCATATTCCCTTGTTTAGCGCGATTGTCATAATTCATTTTCCTCTCATAATCAGTGAGTAATAAGGTCATTGCTTCTATAGTATTGGCTTGACTGGCAAATTGTGCTAAGCTTACCATTTCAGGAAAATGATGACTCAAAGCTTCCACCACATATCTGTCATCCATGGGTGGATCTAAATATCTTGCCCTGCAAACATGCGATAAGAAATACGAGGTTGGTGTTTGTCCTATATTCGGATTGTACCTACCATATACTATGGTCTCCCGCACCCTTGTCTGTATGGATCTCGTCCAATATTTATTTTTATAGCTGTCCATAAATTCCTGGTAGCTATTCAAGGTGTTTCTAACACCATCCCACCAATTCATTTCATGGAACCCTTGATATAACATTAGCTTAATTCTCTCCCATCTATTTTCCTTGGTACTATTCAAATATTCCTTCATTCTATTTAAATACTCCATAGGATTTTTTATATATCCTTTCATATGTGGTACCTCATGACTAATATTCTTGTCTTCTCGTATAACACATGTTTGATTACCATTTTGTTCTATTTCATTGACCCTTACTACTAATTGTCCCATGGTATCCTCTATTTTGGTATTATTGCTGTCCAACTGTTGTCCCATGGATTGAATATTGCTCATTACTTCCTGTTTGTGTTTTACCAATTCTCTCGTCATCTGTTCTATGACTTCTTGTTTATTTTCTCCTAATTTCTCTTCCACTTCTTCCTTCAGTGACTGTTGTTTCGTTTCTACATTGTCTAACCTATTTTCCATTGTTTCCATATTCAATTTCACCTCTGCAAATTGTCTAACATTCCCTTCCTCATAATTTTTCAATATTAACTCAACTTCAGCCTTTTGCTGGTCTAATTTATCATTCACCCCATTTATTTGTTGTTGAATGGTCTCCTTTAATTCCTCCTTATTTTGTTTTAATAAGTTTTCATTATCTATTCTCATTTGTTTAAACTCTTCTTGGTTACTGTCCATTTTCTTGTCCATTTTTTCAATATCCTCCTTCATTTGTTTCTTTAATGTTTCACTGTTACTATACATTTTCTTGTCCATTTTCTCATTGTTTTTGTCCAATTTCTCATTTATCTGTTTCAATAATGTTTTGCTGGTTTTGTTATTCCCTTCCATTATAATTCTCATCATCTCCTGGAAATTTGCATCCATTGGTTGGTTTGGTTTCTTTGGTTGGTCCCCTTGGGCATCCTCTACTATTACTTACATTTCAGTTTCTTCCTCTTCAGCACTATTACTCCTTACTTCATATCGTTGCTCTGGTTTGTTAGCCATTTTACAATCTTTAACTTAATTTAATTACAAGGAAAAAATTTTTTTATGCTAATTAAATTTAACAAAATTGTGTTATTTAGTGCTGGTTTAAAGAAAATCTTTGCCCCATGTTGGGCGCCATTATCTGTACTGTTGTTTTTTACTGATAGAATACAATAGAATACACAGGTATTGTAATTATTTAATAGTATAATACAATTAATAAATGTACCTACTGTTATTATGTTTTTTTTTGTTTTTTTTTACCAGTACATGTAAAGAAACTCTTTCTCTCAGGGTTAATGATTATTAAGCTGTTTGATCGTATTTATGATTGTATCTAATATTTTCTTTTCTTTAAACCAAACCAAATTCAGTTAGTATGTATTATTTTGAGAATTAACCATGTAAAAAATAAATACCAGACTAATGTAACTTGACCGATTCAGACTTCTTCCAGCTGCCACGGGTTCACTTCTGGTTGTTGTTTACCTTTTATCAAAAGCAATATCAGGCTTGGCGATCTGTTCCTTCACACAAATTCCTGATTGATTTCACCGCTGAGTGTGGTTTTCTAGGACGACTGCAACACTGATGTCTCCTCGGAATGCTTAATTATCTTTTATGGCCATTTAAACTATTCTTCAGTCCAGGATTTCCCTCTTCTATCGTCATTCTATTAAGGATATTGTTATATTTCTCGTAATATTATTTATTTATTAAATATTACAATCAAAACTCTGGTATCACAAATTAAATTCCTTTACTTTATTTTCTTTCCATATTACATTAACGTTACATTAATGTACAAATGTTATTTTATGAAATTTGACTCAAGTCACTCTTATTAAAAATAAAATTAGATTTATAACGTTACACTTATTGAATATAATTGAAGACTCCTGATGTAACTCTTATTAAATATATTTGAAGACTAATAACGTTACTCTTATTGAATATAATCGAAGACTCCTGATGTAACTCTTATTAAATATATTTGAAGACTAATAAAAATTTCCTTCATCACTATACAATACAATTTTTTAACAATTTACAAAATTTGCCACTATGATAATTCCCTAATTTCTTTACATCTGTTTATCATATACCTATTAAAAAATATATCATTTTTATATTTCTTATTAAACATCTTTATTGTACCTCTAATATTCATAATTCTATTTGTTATTTATTAAATTATAATTGTATTACTCTTTACTCTTCTTATAACATTCATTCCAATTTCATCTATTATTTTCTGAACATATAACTGAATATTGTTTTATATCATATAGGAATCGACCTCTATGTTGACTGGGTGAGTCGATAGTCCCAATGTTTTTTGTTTACATTTTAAAACGTATGTTACATTCAATACAAAATCTGCATAGTTTCTCTTTTAAAATTTATTACCTCCCTATTATGTACTGTGTGCATTTTAACAGCAGTACAATATATATATATATATTAACATGTACTTAGTTGTTTTTCATATAATTTCTTTTAATTATACATAATATATTTTAACTTATATATATATATATAATTTGTGATGTTTTCAATTTGTTTCTTCTGCAAGTAGATAATATTGTATATTCTTTATATATATTGTAACGCAACATAGTTGAGGTTCCCCAACGTTACATAAAAGACTGAATGAAATATGGTCAAAGACCATACCCTGACTTAAGGTTGTTCGATAGTTCATATGTTTGAGAAGGACCTCAAGTAAAAAGGAGGCAATGACTAATATTAAATGTAAAAGAGCCAGACCAATGAATGATTGGATGTAATGAAATGTTTGTTTTGTACTGTGACATGTTAAGGTCTACAGAATATTTATATTGTATGTTGAATGTGTTAAAAATGAAATGATGTTGTTTGATAATAATACTTACTCAATAATTATGTTTATATTTTATATTAGATTTGTTTTTATACAGCACAATATAGTTACCAATGTTAGGCACGGTACTAAGTTGTCAGTATTGTATAAAATTGAAAGATACTGTTGTTCTAATTAATGTTTATAAACTGGATCAGGAGTGTGACCAGTGTTTCAAGTCTAACAAGTAGTTCTGACAATTATGTCATAAATTAATAAAGGGTTCCAGAACCAATTGATTAATGTAAAACAAATAAACACCAGTAAATTAAAATTCATGTAATTAACTATGTAATCAATAATTAATTGTACAGTAGGTCAGGTAAAAAGAAAATTAAGTTAAAAACCAAATAATGTTATAATGGTTGTAAATGAATCTATAGGCCTAAATTCCATATTAGTGAAAGGAAATTAATACCTTTTTAGTAAACCCAGTCCAACGAAACTCTAGTAAAACATTTACTGTTTAATAAGGAAGGTTAGGGGAGAATTTTATGTGATTCAATATTAATCCAAGCGTGGAGTATTTTATTGGAAAGGAGTAGTAATATTCTATAATGCCGGCTCAAGGATATATAGAAAACCTGGTTGTTAAGGCAACTGATTTTTAGTAACTTGTTGATTTTGAATAGATGGTACTGATTGTTACAAGCTATTAGGTTGAAATGAACCGATATATTTAAAATATATGAATAAATATAAAGAAAATATATATCCAAATTGAAAAAAAAAGCATTTTGCAAAACAATTATACTGGAATGTTAATGAATCATACAAATTAAATCACCCTATAAATTATCAATGAATACAATAAAAAAGAACTGAAAGAGTCTCACCTCATTCACTAAACAATTCCGCTGAATTTGGTATCAAACCAATTCATTCTATAAATTGAAGACCAATAAAGAGTTGAAGCCTGAATTAACGGAAATATTTGGAAATACAGAAGATTCGGTTGACGAAATAACCTTCATTGACAGCGGAAGCTGAGATCCTAATTCCAGTTCGTTGGGACCAAGAATTGTGAAGACGCAAAAGAAGACTCGAAGCACCAGAGTTCCCGTGGGATTATCATCATCCATTCATTGAAGACCAGAGCAGTTTTACTGGGTGAAGACGATAGAACCTGCATTTTGATCGTAGTTGACAAACATTCACCGCCTAATGAAGCTTTCGCCGCTTGGGTAAAAAAACAAATTATTTTCATATCATTGTATTTTAAGTAAATAATTTTATTCTTTTTGTAAATTGAACAACCTTAATTATGCGTTTTACCTGGCCTTACTAATGGTTCAAAGAACTACACGAACCCTGGTATAAGAATTATTTGTCATTATTTTCAAAGTATATATGTTTTTCTTTTTAGAATTCGAATAATTAAGAATCGATACATGTTGGGATAGTCGATTGTATTGTCTTATTGTTTGTCTGAGACAACGTAACTGGTTAAATACCAGAGAAAAATAAATAAAGTACATTTGTTGTATGAGATAACGTTTTAATCATTGCAGAGAAAATACTATATGTAATTGGCGTAATAATTTATTAACAGATTGATACAAACACTCAGAATAACTAACCTATACGCACATTTATTTATAATAACAGCGCTCCAAGTTTGCAGCTGGTGAGACGGGAGATTGCTGAATTAACGGGTTTTGCCATACTAAATTTGAATGAAATTTTTATCGTTGAGGGACTAGGGTTGAGACAAAAACCACTTACATTCAGTAAATACTCCATATATATTGCTCATATTAAACAACCACTGAGAATTAAATTAAGTCTACAGAATACTATCATTATAAATTCAGGAATATAATTCTAAGTTTGTGGACTTAATAATCTGTGTTCTGAGGGTTTCACTGGTCACAACCGCAAGGTATATTAGTTAATAACATATTAATTAAACCAGGTAACAGCATTTCAATTGTTACGAATCGCCACCTACAACGTACTACTTGGCGTTTGTTACACCGGAGTCTCTTATAACTAATTACACTCATAGACAAGACCTCTTTATAATTTGACATCTCCAGCTGGTATCATACATTATTACCTACGTACTCACATAATTAACAAGCAGTTCGTTACTAAATTGATTACAACAGTGGGGTTTGAATAAGACGGACATTTTCGCTAGCATCGGCACACATTAGTCTCTCTCTTTACAAATTGACGCTCGCAACGTGAGGCATCATCGTCGCATCTTAACACCTAATTAGTCGTTTCATTACAAATTGGCGCTCAACGAGTGGGCTTTAGTTAAGTAAAAACTCATATTATTTGTTACTTAACCTGAGCAGGCAACCATTAGAGGCACAGGAATGCATACGAGAGCTCTGACGAAAAGAATGGAGAAGGAACCAGAAACAGAAGAAGATAGGAGGGAAAAAGAAACAGAGGTAGGTACAGATACTGAAATGGATCAACAGACAGGTGATACGAAAGAAACCGAAGTAGTTATGGACCCGGAAACGGAAATAGTGGAAGAAGATGCCCAAGGGGACCAACCAGATAAAATGGAAGCCAGAGGAGGCCTAGATTTACAAAAATTATGGGAATTAATTAAAGAAGATTCCAAGAAACAGAAGGAAGAATTAAAAGACAGTATTAAGGAAAGTACTAGTGAACTTTTGAGGCAAACCATAAATGAAAATAATGAATAATTGAAGGCCGATTTCAGACAAATCAATGAAAAGCTAGAAAATAAAATAGATAGTATAAATGAAAATTCAGAAAAGCTAGAAAATAAAATAGACAGTATTAAGGAAAGTACTAGTGAACTTTTAAGGCAAACCATAAATGAAAATAATGAACGATTGAAGGCCGATTTTAGACAAATCAATGAGAAGATAGACAGTATAAATGAGAATTCAGAGAAGCTGGAAAATAAAATAGACAGTATTAATGAGAACTCGAGAAAACAAAACGAAATTTTGAGCGAAAATTTAATCAAGCAAATGAATGAAAGGTTTGACAGGAATTATGAGAGTTTGAGGCAGATTCTGGAGAATACCAAACGAATGGATGAGAAAATTGAAAACCATAATAAGGAGTTGCGGCAAATCATCAATGAACAAGGCCTAGCATTGAGGGAAATCATCAATGGAAGTATTATAATTGGTAATGAAACACGGAGCAAAGGAGTTGATAGCTATGAAGTGGAGGTAAGACAGCAAATAAATGAAATTAAGGTGGATCTGGAAAAGACAGATGAACCTATCATGCAACTCAGAGTAGAAGTAGAGACCAAAATTACTCAAATAGGAAAACTACAAGCGAAGACCCAAGAAAAATTTGACAAGATACCAATTGATAGAACCGGAAGAATAGAACGAGTTCATGATGAAATGAAGATAGTGAGAATAAGACAAATGCGTAAAAGGAAATTAATAAATACACGGGAAGAATTGGAAATGATTAAAAGGGGATTGGTTCAGCTACATAATAGACCAACTACGGAAAACAGAGAAGTAAGGCAAGTGAGAAACTTTAAACGAACCACATTTGAATTCCCAGATGGACTAGAAGGACCAAAAACGCCAAAACTAACTAAGGAGCATGGAGGACTTATGGAATTTATGTATGAACCATCAGAAACATTAAGAGACAGTACAGAAGAATCAGTTCAAAGGACGATGATGAGCTTGACTATAAATGACAATTTTATAGTGACAAGAGGCAAGAACTGTACAATAATGAGATATGTCACAAGGACAGAAATAACTCTATACACTAGAGAGACCCGAACAACCAGTATAGAGGAAATAATGGACCACGGTTAAACAGATTCCAAACAGAATATAATGAAAAGGGACGGATTTTATGGATACAGGACCAAGCAACCCACTGTAAATGAAAAACCACAAAATTCTAAAAGTATGTAAGGACAACTTACTCATGTTATTTCGAACAATACAATTTAAAATGAAGAAACTAAAAAACCCAAAATTCCAAAGGATGTAAGAACAACTTACTCATAATTATTCAGAAACAGTATGATTTAAAATAAAGAGAATAAATACCCCAAAATTCAAAAAAAAAATGAAGTAAGCTCAACTTACAAACAAGTATCTAAGAAAACAATTTATGAATTATATAAGAAAGAGAATTTTGAAGATAAAAAGAACAACCAAAGTCGAAAAATAAGTAAGAACACCTTACTATACAATTTAGAAGAAATTGATTTAAACTGATATGAAAGAAGAAAAATATTTTACACTAATTCAATCTAATAAAAATCATCAAAACCAGAAGACGAAATGAGTTTATCTGATATAATATAATAGCGAGAAATATAATTTTGAATGTAAAAGAAATAATAATGATTGTGCCAGAAGAATATAGCTACATAATGTAATGTATAGTACTGACCAAAATCTCATAACCAGCTGTATTGATCACAAAGGAATATGAGCCAATGAAGACAAGAGAATGAAGAAGCCAAAATGGAACCATCAAAAGGATCACAAGAAAAGAAAAAAAAACTAATGGTTAAGAATTATCCGTAAACAAAACCCAATTAATAAATGTCAATAAAATAGCCAAGTATTGGAGAGAAAAAGTGTATAATAGAAGGAAGAATTAATATGAAGAAATAATATGATCTGAGTTAAAGTACAGTGAATAATCCCTAGAATATGATTATTATTTATTATTTTATTGAAGGTCACATGATGACTACCTTACGAGGTTTATTAATGAAGATTGACTGTAGAATATTCCAGCAATCATTTGACTGGGCAGAGATGATGTTCCTCTGATCCCAGAAAGTATGTAACGGACGACGGTAATTGGTTAGCCGATAGAGCACCACCGATTCGATTCCAGTTATAATGTTAGGGAGGTTTAGGAAAATTAAATATTAGAGGGAAAACTCACAAATAAATATAGAGAATTAAATAAAACCAGATCCAAAATGTATAATTAATGAAGAATGTCACAAGAACGATTATAGAAATAAGATTTAAACTTGGGAAATAATTGACTTTAAGAAGGAACGAAGAAATGATAATAAAATAACGAATAATTGGGAAATATAAAAGTACTATAAATAGGAAACCAATTGGCCAGATACAAATTAGAAGTTTATTTCTTGCTAAACTTTGTTTATACCAAAATAAACTTATTTCGAAGGGGGGGTGTTATGTAACGCAACATAGTTGAGGTTCCCCAACGTTACATAAAAGACTGAATGAAATATGGTCAAAGACCATACCCTGACTTAAGGTTGTTCGATAGTTCATATGTTTGAGAAGGACCTCAAGTAAAAAGGAGGCAATGACTAATATTAAATGTAAAAGAGCCAGACCAATGAATGATTGGATGTAATGAAATGTTTGTTTTGTACTGTGACATGTTAAGGTCTACAGAATATTTATATTGTATGTTGAATGTGTTAAAAATGAAATGATGTTGTTTGATAATAATACTTACTCAATAATTATGTTTATATTTTATATTAGATTTGTTTTTATACAGCACAATATAGTTACCAATGTTAGGCACGGTACTAAGTTGTCAGTATTGTATAAAATTGAAAGATACTGTTGTTCTAATTAATGTTTATAAACTGGATCAGGAGTGTGACCAGTGTTTCAAGTCTAACAAGTAGTTCTGACAATTATGTCATAAATTAATAAAGGGTTCCAGAACCAATTGATTAATGTAAAACAAATAAACACCAGTAAATTAAAATTCATGTAATTAACTATGTAATCAATAATTAATTGTACAGTAGGTCAGGTAAAAAGAAAATTAAGTTAAAAACCAAATAATGTTATAATGGTTGTAAATGAATCTATAGGCCTAAATTCCATATTAGTGAAAGGAAATTAATACCTTTTTAGTAAACCCAGTCCAACGAAACTCTAGTAAAACATTTACTGTTTAATAAGGAAGGTTAGGGGAGAATTTTATGTGATTCAATATTAATCCAAGCGTGGAGTATTTTATTGGAAAGGAGTAGTAATATTCTATAATGCCGGCTCAAGGATATATAGAAAACCTGGTTGTTAAGGCAACTGATTTTTAGTAACTTGTTGATTTTGAATAGATGGTACTGATTGTTACAAGCTATTAGGTTGAAATGAACCGATATATTTAAAATATATGAATAAATATAAAGAAAATATATATCCAAATTGAAAAAAAAAGCATTTTGCAAAACAATTATACTGGAATGTTAATGAATCATACAAATTAAATCACCCTATAAATTATCAATGAATACAATAAAAAAGAACTGAAAGAGTCTCACCTCATTCACTAAACAATTCCGCTGAATTTGGTATCAAACCAATTCATTCTATAAATTGAAGACCAATAAAGAGTTGAAGCCTGAATTAACGGAAATATTTGGAAATACAGAAGATTCGGTTGACGAAATAACCTTCATTGACAGCGGAAGCTGAGATCCTAATTCCAGTTCGTTGGGACCAAGAATTGTGAAGACGCAAAAGAAGACTCGAAGCACCAGAGTTCCCGTGGGATTATCATCATCCATTCATTGAAGACCAGAGCAGTTTTACTGGGTGAAGACGATAGAACCTGCATTTTGATCGTAGTTGACAAACATTCACCGCCTAATGAAGCTTTCGCCGCTTGGGTAAAAAAACAAATTATTTTCATATCATTGTATTTTAAGTAAATAATTTTATTCTTTTTGTAAATTGAACAACCTTAATTATGCGTTTTACCTGGCCTTACTAATGGTTCAAAGAACTACACGAACCCTGGTATAAGAATTATTTGTCATTATTTTCAAAGTATATATGTTTTTCTTTTTAGAATTCGAATAATTAAGAATCGATACATGTTGGGATAGTCGATTGTATTGTCTTATTGTTTGTCTGAGACAACGTAACTGGTTAAATACCAGAGAAAAATAAATAAAGTACATTTGTTGTATGAGATAACGTTTTAATCATTGCAGAGAAAATACTATATGTAATTGGCGTAATAATTTATTAACAGATTGATACAAACACTCAGAATAACTAACCTATACGCACATTTATTTATAATAACAGCGCTCCAAGTTTGCAGCTGGTGAGACGGGAGATTGCTGAATTAACGGGTTTTGCCATACTAAATTTGAATGAAATTTTTATCGTTGAGGGACTAGGGTTGAGACAAAAACCACTTACATTCAGTAAATACTCCATATATATTGCTCATATTAAACAACCACTGAGAATTAAATTAAGTCTACAGTATATATAAATAATTATAATATATAATATTATATATTATATATATTATAAATATATAACATATATTTATATATATAATTACTGCAAGAAACATCGAGTTACTTATATAGAAAATGATATATATATTGCTACGACAGCGTAGAACAATCTAGGCGTTTATCGAATGTCCCAGAAAGATCTCGACGTAAGCGTGTGGTGTACGTGCTACTAAACGCATGTTGCGAGAAATTTCTCGACTTTGCCAGCCTTCGCTCGGGCGCTCGGACTGTGTCAAGGCCGCAGCAATTACGTATTCGCGAGAGATAAGACGCAGTTTGGAAGCTTCTGGTGTGTGTTAGCTAACTATAAATACATCGCGTCGCGGCCTTAGTTTTTCAGTTCAATGCGAGATTTTTGACTGTGCGGTTCGAGAGTACTAGTGCGATATATTTACAGAGCGGTTCGGGTTATTACGGTGTACGTTCAAGTAGTTATTAGTGAAGTGTTGCGTTTTATATTCGGACGGTATAATTGTAATACAGTTGAGTTTTAATATTAGTGGACATTTTATTGCGTACGAACAATTTCATTTGATTTGTTGTAGACACTGTTTTGTTAATTACGAACTGTTTTACTATAACAATTAAAGGTGTGATTAGTGACTTAATTGGTGTCTTGTACTTATTTTGTTTCCACTGTACCTACGACGATCGAGTAGACCGTCGTAACAATATATATATATATTTTTTTTTTTTTTTGTTACAACACAAATAAGCCACACCAGTACCAGGGATAAAAAAGATGATAATAAATATAAATATACTTCATATTAAATATAATAATTAAATATAAATAAAATATAAAGACGGTGACACAACAAACGACGACATGACCTAACCCAAGTGATTGACCCAATTCAAAAGGAAACAAAAGAAGAAGGGAACCATGAAAAACAAACAAGAATAAAACCAAAGAAGAGAAGAAGGTGATTAACAAAACCAAAAGAAGAAGGGAAAAAACCAAAACCCAAACAAAAATGAAACAAGTTCATGGAATTAAATGACTCAATGTAACACGTTAAAATGAACCCAAAGGAGAAGGTGGAAAAACCAAGGTATTAACCAAATACAATGAAAATGAAGAAGGAGGGAAATAGATAAAAATGAAAACCAATAATGATACACAAACAAGTAATAAAGAATATGAGCAGGAGAAATAATGCACTCAAAAGTAATATTGGAACCAAGACCAATAATTAACCTATGAGAAAGGAAAAAGTAAATGTCATTATCCATTAATGGACAATAATAATCTAGGGAAGAAACCCTATTAAACTATGTTGAAGATAAATATAAAAAAGCAAACTAACCCACAATTTAGAGTTAGATGTAATAATAGAAATGTAAGGACATAAAATTGTTAATAGTATTAAGGAAATATTGTAATGAAAGAGATAGTACGGTAGTGAGATAGTAATTAGAGGGATTACCCATTCAGAAACACTTAAAAAACAAAAACATTTGTGAAGTGCAAAATGAAAGTTTAAAAACCCCAGAGTGTAGTGATAAATAAAGTACACTAATTAAATTATAGTAAACTATAAATAATTTAAAAGTGAAGGTGATGATTGAATGAAATTAGTGTAAGATAAAGAATGGTAATGTAGTGAAAAATAGTGAATGATAAAATCATTAACAATTAATAAATCCCAAAAGAAACACTAGATAAAAAAGTGAAGAATATTAGTAGTTAAGAATGGCAGTATAAACTGATAAGACAGTATTTAGTTAAGAAAAAATGTTATTATTATTATTAAATTTAAGTAAATGCAATTATAATTGAAGGGAAGAAGACCAGATAGTGTTACCATGGAGGGAAAGTAAAGATTGTTTAAAAAGTTAAGGAGTTAGGAACAAATCAAAAAACACCCATGTTATAAGGGATCGTTATAAGTTCATAAAAGTGATGTTGTTTATCACACTAAAAAAATAATATAAAATAAGATAAATTGTAAACAAAGATTAGCAAATAATAGTTAAATAATTATTCAAGGCAGTTTATGAATTGGATATGGCTGTAAGAATCATACAGACCATAGGCCTACATGTTATATTTAAATAAGATCAAAAAAGTAGTAAATAATAGCCACATTGTTATTATTGGCAAAGGAAATAAATAAAAACGTTAAGAAATGTATGACTAGAAAACATGGAAACCAAAGAGTAAATAATTGTGTATAAAATAATAGTAACATAATAATAACACATAAACAGACTCAAAACACAACACAACCAATTATAATAACAAAATAAAGCCCATCAGGCTGAAATGAAATGTAATTTAAATGAAATAAGTCAAATACCATAATGGCTACTTAGGCCTATGAAAATGCCTAACTGTCAGAAACAAACAACTACAAATTATAACAAATTAACAAAGAAATTAGCAAATCCGAGGTGAAGGACTCACCAAGAATAAATTGTAAATCATTTGTAGAACAAAATATTATAATAAGCATATGAATACAAAAAGAAATATAATTAACAAGTATTAACATAATTATAAAAACATAAAAACCTGAATAACCCAAACTTGTGGGGTATCAAAATAATCTATGAAAGGAAATACATAATATAGTGACAATATTTAATAACCAGGAAGGAAGATAGAGGAATAACAGCAGTCAGAAGATATACTAGGATTTTGAAAGGAATTTGATAACAATGTATCATATCAAAATCAGCCAATCAGAATTATTCAGTTACCATAGAAACGGACGTTGGTGGCGAAAATTACTGTTGAATACCGTTACTTGTGAAGCGTCAGTCAAGCAGTACAGAAGCCAAAGTTTGGAAGACCGATTTTCTAATAAAATAATGTAAAACAGTAATCGAAGTTCATAACCATGACGGTATAAGAAGCAGACAACCCATTTATAGCAGTCCATTCAAGATCCAGGATAATTAAAACTGAAAATTAACAGAGAAGTATGACCAGATACTCTATGAAAAGGACGCCCGACCTAATGAAGTCCAAAAATTAAAGAAATTAGAACTTATTGCAGCCCAATCTTATTCCAAACCAGTGAATGAAAACGCCATGTGTTAAGTACAATTGAATTACCTATTTCCAAAAACCTAATCACTCTAAATTTTACTAAAGGTAACTTTATGTCACTATAAACCAAATATTTCTCTTTCACAGATTATTTAAGTAAAATAAAACTCACTGAAAATTTGTTAACATAAAATATAACCTATTATTTAAACACGAACTTTCAAAACACATTTAACGACACTACAGAACAGATTGTAACATCACACATTATTATTTATGTACACTTAGAGTAAGGTAAAATATTTTTATTGTAACCATAGGAATTCTTTAGCTCATAATCACAAGAATCCATGATTTTGGAACGAATTTAATTGTAATAACAAAACTTTCCACAGCCATACGGATGCGAGCACATCGTTCCATAATAGAGATGTGCAAGAGAACCGAGAATCAATTCAAAGAATCGACTCCTCTGAAAGAACCGTACTCTGAATCGATTCACGTGAAAGAATCACGATTCACATGGAATCGGTTTGTGGGGGGGGCGGTTGAGTGAGGATTTCGACTCCCTTGACTCCTTCAGTCCCACTCCCACAACTCCTTCACAGTTTAGGTGACTGAGCTAGTCAGCTACAGTTCTTCTTGACTCCTTCCGTTCCATTCAGCTCCGACATCGCCTCTTCCTCCGTTCATGGCTCAGTCCTCTCCTTACCTTCCAGTTGTTTATGTGCCTTCGACGCTTCCAGTTGCCGCTTCGTCTTTCGGATTGCCGATTTGGGGAAACAGAACAGCTTCGATTCCGTCACCCACAACAAGACGGACAGCGCTACCAGCGGCAGCCTCTGAAGAAGCCTTTTAAAGGAGAAAACCGGTTCAGGCTGTAAGGTAAAACTTTATGCTTTTACTTATAAAAAACCTAGTGTTCCGAGTCGTTAATGTAATAGTGGTATTTAACTAATATAATAATGTTAATATGTGATGTAAATATGTAATTTAAAATATAGAATGTAAACTCAGTAAAACCTCTCTAGTCCGACCCCCGGCTGGTCCGACCGCGGCTCAGGCACCGACTTGTTGATGACTTACCAGCTTGTTTACATACTTGTCACAGTTGTTTTGCTGCCTCAGTGAGCCGGCATCTAGTGTCTAGTGCGCAGTGTTGCCAGGTCTTCCGAAATTTTGGAAGACCTTCCGATTTTTTTTAATGTTCCAGAAAATATGTTATTTGGTGTAAATCTTCCGAATTTTTTTCCTACTCTCGTTTCAGTGCTATGTCGCATTTCTAGAGTTTTGTTTTTGTATACGATATGACGCTCAAATCTGGTGTTTCATTGCAACCGCAATGATAATTGTTTTCAATAAAAGTTTATAAGAGGTCTTGTCAAAAATTATAGTTCCTTCCTCCTGTCACAAACAATAATTATGACCACCCATACACAATGATGTAATAAGCATTTTGCAATATTCACGTATTGTACCATACAGTACAGCTATTCAAATAAGAGTGACTAATCGTTATAGTTTAGTCTCATGCTGACAGAATCGCACTACATGACTGCAACTGAATAAACAGATACTGTAATGTCTAGCCTACACCAGGTCATAATAATGTCAAGTCGCCGTGATAAACATGAAAATAAAAGTAGGGTACTACTCTTGGTGGCTAAACTGTGTTGGGTATGAAGAGTGTTGAGATGTTGTTACTTGACTGATTCTGAATTCTTCCAGCTGCCACGGGTTCACTTCTGGTTGTTTATTTTTTTTCAAAAGCAATATCAGGCTTGGCGATCCGTTCCATCACACAAATTTCTTATTGATTTCACCGCTGAATGTTGTTTTCTAGGACAACTGCAACACAGATGTCTCCTCGGAATACTTAATTATATTTTATGGCCACTTAAACTATTCTTCAGTCCAGGATTTCCCTCTTCTATCAGCGTTCTATTAAGGATATGTTTATATTTCTTGTAATATTATTTATTTATTAAATATTAGTTTATTTTACTAAACTCAATAGGAATGTTGAATCTCTCCTCCTGATTGTTTACTTTATTAACTTTATAATAAAAACTCTGGTATCACAAATTAAATTCCTTTACTGTATTTTCTTTTACATATGACATTAAACATGATGATGTACAAATTTTAGATATAATTGAAGACTAATGATGTTACTTTTCTTAGGTATAAAATTAGACTCTTCAAGCTACTCTTAGTAGATATAATTTTAGACTCATGATGTTACTTTTCTTAGATATAATTGAAGACTCCTAATGTTACTCTTATTAAATACAATTTTAGACTAAAAACATTTCCTTTCATCTCTATACAATACAATTTTTAACAATTTACAAAATTTGCCACTTTGATAATTCCCTACTTTCTTTACATCTGTTTATCATATGCCTATTAAAAACATATCATTTTTCTATTTCTTATTAAACATCTTTATTTTATCTCTAATATTCGTAATTCTAGTTGGTATTTATTAAATTATAATTTTATTACTATTTACTCTTATTATAACATTCATTCCAATTTCATATATTCTTTTCAGAACATATAACTGAATATTGTTTTATATCATATAGGAATCGACCTCTATGTTGACTGGGTGAGTCGATAGTTCCAATGTTTTTGTTTACATTTTAAAACATGTTCCATTTAATATTAAATTTGTATCTTTTCTCTTTTAAAATTTATTATCTCCCTCCTATGTACTGTGTGCATTTTAACAGCAGTACATAATACCTTCCCTTATTTCATAATTTCAGATACAATTTTAGATGAAATTTTTAATTAATTAATAAATCAGGAGTCTCGCGACTGAAATTCTTAATTTCATTCTTCTCTTCTAACGATAACGATTAAAAACTTATGTTTTCCAAATATAAAAGTATTTATTTTTATTCATATTTGTTTTAAAACTGCAACGATAGAAATTAGCAGTCTACAAACACGGAACACGCCGTCAGCAAAAAATTTGCACGCATACATTCGATTTCTCGACAGCTTCGGGCTGGACTGAATGCAGCCCAAGCTTGGCACTTGAGTCTGCAGACTGACAGCGTGAAGCCACTTGGGCAACTTCGGCTACCTTCGTTCTCATCTATGCCCGCCTATATTCTGTTGCCAGATGTGAGTTTGGTTAAAGTCTGTGTATTTATTTTAGCACAATAATTGTAACTCTTTCTTTTGTGGTAATCTTTATATTTTATTCAAATTCAAAACTCCCACTTACCTTTCGTCTTGGATCTGGCCGGATCGTGTAGTGGAGGTAAACCCATTTCGTTCGACGAACTATGACAGCACATAAAACGAACTAAGGTTTTGAAAGAATTTTAACTCGCAATTTTGTGGAAGAGAAATTAGATTTTTCTTTAATTAATCTGAATTATTGACATTATAAAATCTTCGTGCGATATGTTACGCAATTATTGTACCTTATTGACTATGCCTTACCTTATCGTTTATACAGACACAAACCATTATATATTTCACACATAAACACTTAGACAGCCCAGCATTGCTCACTCATCATTCATACACACATTATTTATAAAACCCTTAACATTTTATATGACTCAAATTCCCCCTTCGTCGGCCACGCGGTCCCCACGCACACGCATTGTCCGAACGGTTTTTTATAGTCCGAAATAAAAAAATAAACTTCTCGATTAAGAACCTCTCGATAGATTGACCTCGGTCATATGACACTTCAACTGATTAATCCACTCTTTAAATTGTTAAATTACAACTTTTTTTGACGAGCCTACTGAGGCCCAGTCCGGTACCTGGAACTGTTACTCGTAGACTGCTCTTGGAACTGGTAACGTAACAGTTACATCTTCCTTTCTCTGGCGGGAAGCTGTTGTTCACTGCCACTATGTTTTCGTCGCTCATTGCTCATTTGCTGAGAGGTAACCATTTTATATATGGAATATTGAAGTTATATTCCATGTACCAAAGTACAATTTTGGCTTTGGCTCTGCTGACGTCATTGATAGTAAGCACTGTCTTGGCAGTATTTCCGGGAGATCTTGTAGAGACGACGAATATTTTTTACACTCTGGCCATCTTGAGTTTTTAGTCAGGGCGTCCTTTTGAGCGCGCTTGCGTGGGTATTCGCGCCTGTGCGTCGATACACTTGCAAAGTTCTTGGAATTTTGAAGGGGGCAAATTCTTCAGCCGCATTGCTCAACAACAAACTGCGTCTCTGCCTTTGTTTCAAACGGTTGCTTAACACTGTTCTGTTACACAATGGAAATAACGTTGCCATGCGTTCTGTTACAATGGAATGAATTTCGTTACACAATAATTTTCACGACTTTTTTACAAACCCGCCAAAAATGAAAGAAATAAAAATATAAATGCTCCAGACTGTTAAAAATAAAAATGCCCAAAAATGACCCGCTACAATACCCCCTCGATGAGAATTCTGCTGTCCACAACAGAAGAAATCTCATCGACAAACCCCGAAGAGGACCGGTGAGGAACTGGTGCCAACAACCCCCTTGTTCTTAATCTGCATGGGCACACGACCCTCCTGGCTCAGCGACCATGGACTCATCTGAACGAGATCACTGGACTTCTCCGTAAGAGATCCCAACACCGAGAAATCAAACAGACTCGTACCACAGTGCACCTCGCCTTTTAACATGCTACCCCCAAAAACCCTCGATCCCTGGCTAAAATTATTCCAGCTCCTCCGCCAATATGGTTCCCCTTTTTGCAAACTGGGCTGCCTTTAGCAAATACTGGGCTCACACACACTCACATTACATGATACCATAACACATTAAAAATAAAAAATTTCTTTTAAAATTTATTATAAATTTAAAAAAATTCAAAATTCAAAAAAAAACAATCTTTTATCAAAAAATTCTCTTCCTGTTTTTCTAATTTTTTTTTCAAATGACAACCTAGACATTTCTATTAATATAAACACATCCTTACTCTAACATGAGAACCACTTATAGTCTACCAATACAATGCAATACAATAAAATAAACATGGTTAATGCACACATAATAAAAGAATCATTATCTAAAATATTCATTCGCTGGCAGGCGAAAAATCGTTATTTTTTTTCCCAAAAAAATTAAAATTTTCAAAATTTTAAAATCCAAAAAAATTTATTCATTAAATATTTATTAAATTTATTTATTAAATAACATATTTATTAAAATTATTCAAATATTGGTTTGAATTAGTTAAACAAACAAATTAAAATTGGCTTCCTACTATACAGGCTTAGTAGGTATATGAACTCATCAGCTGATCGAAACTAGGTCAAGTCCAAAACCCCTTGACCTACATATGTTATATATAAGTTCTGAAAACACATTGAACATCTGTAATATCCTAACTTGAAATACAAAACATAATAAAACAAAATATTTAAAACAAACAAAATATTAATATAAATAATCATCAACTTGACATTTAAATTATTTAAAATAAACACTTCTTACTGGTATCTTGTTTTCCAAATTTTATCAAAATTCTGTCACTGGTTGAAAAAAATGAACAATTGTATATTCTCTATCATAAATCTCTCTTTTTGCTTAACAATCTTACTCTTCATTTAACAATCTCGCTACACTTTACTGTGGGTGATGTAAATTATTTATTCTCATTTACTGTATTAGATCTGTATGCATATATAAACTTTACTCTCTGACTCTAATATTAATCAACTTCAATTATCATGACACCCATCTCTACCAAAACATCTATCCCAATACTCCAAACCCAACTTACCACTTAACTCAAAACGCCACCTTCTCTACATATAAAAAAAAAATACTCTCTAACCCTTTGTACATAGGATACGTGTTTCCATCCCCAAAGCTCATTCCCTTATGTTGGTTCCTGGACCCTCCCTAGGTAACCCTTTCCGGCGCCAATCGGTCCTAATCCCATCCCAACCCTTGTTGCGGACTCTCCAAATACACTACCCCCTAATACAAAATTGCCATCCCCAAAAATCTCAATCTCATTACCTCACTACAAATACACAAAATAATCTCATTAATTATAAACATAAATATATCATTCAGAACTTTACATAAATTCTCCATTACTCCTGTGTCAACATCAATACTACTTAAAATTCTACAACATACCTTACTTCAAAACAATATTACATCATATTCATCTCTACTATTTCAAATTCAACTTTGAATTCAATTGGGACAGATCTATATGCCCCACAAAATATTTATCACCCAAAACTCTATCTTTTATTAATCTTCACAAATTGTTGCTTTATTTCTCATTGTAGCAAATTATTTTTATCATTACTTCAAATATCTGTAATACATTAAACATTACATTGAACATTAATTACTTCCAACATTTATCACTAATATACCAGTGACATGTTGTTGCTGATCAGCTGATATCCTAACACAATGAAAACACATCTCAAACTTGAACAAGTTACATGGAATACATTATCAATACTTACTTCTATCATGTTGATTGCCTGCCAGGCGTTTACTTATTGGCTTACAAAAAAAATATACATATAATGAAAACACATATTTTATGAACACCTATATCTAACATACAACAATAAAATAATACATTTAAAATTATAGTATGGACAACTTGTATTGAAAATATGAGCATCTAGTTATTTGAGCAGAGTGCAAACATTTTTTTATTGGATCAAACTTCGAATGAGCAAAAAATTTCTCTATGTTATAAAATTTAAGTTCGTGACTCGTTTGAGTCACCTCCCAGCCACACACACTATTTCAGATTATGGTGGACTGTGGCGCCCATTCGCTTCCACAGAGACTGTATATTTTGGAGCAGGGTTTATCTCTCCGTGCCTCTGCTTCCGCTATTAGGTTTTAAAATTAGTGAACATCATCATGTTCTTGTTCTATAATCATACACCCTTAAGACGGTTCTACCACCTGTCTTGCTACCCCAAAGCGGGCAGAGTGGCAGCCGCTGTTCCATAGTTCCGGCAGATTTCCTCTAATTGTCACCCCCCAATGAATTTCTAATATGTACCAATTTCAAGTCAGCTATGGTCAAGGGACTTGATATGACCATAGCTGGCCGCTAGCCAAAACCACGGTTAGTGCTGGTAAGACAGTAACCGCCCGAAAAGTCGAGGAAATCTAAATTTTCATTTCACTGCCTGTTTCATCAATACTATTATGTGCGACACGGTCATTTAGTAATGTGTGTAAAATTTTTACTTTACACGGATAAGGTGTGCCGCACATTTATCGCCAGTTTGGCCTCCGATGGAGGTAACACTCACTGTTACCCCCAACCCATTTCGCTACTTGTGAGAGCACAGGCCACCCCCACAATAGCCATTTACTAGCTAACTAACAAAAAATTTTATATACATTATACTATAACATTTCCATCCACAAGCCTTTACCTCATCCATAACTTTTTACCATTTGATTTTCTTAAAATTTTTCAAAATTTATTATTAATAATCATTATATATCCTTTTTTCATTTATTATAAAAATTTTTAATTATTATTTTTATTAAACAAAATTATTTCCCATAATCTCATTATTGAATTAACATCTCAATCACCTATGAACATTTTTATTATACATGATTATAAAATTTTTTTCTTACTTACAATCCATTTAACATGATATACACCCACAACACTATCACCTCATCCCTGTAACATTTAACACAAAATATTAGTTTAAATCCAACAATTTATCATTCATTACCAAATTTCCAAATCTCGTAAAATAAATTAAATTCATAAAGAATTAATTAATTAACATTTAAATAAGCAATCAAAATATTTAAGCATATCAACTTGTTTTAATTTAACTAATTACTGAAAATATAAATTATATAGTTATCGAAACAATTCCAATTAATCAATTGCTGTTTTCGAAATTAATTCTGATATTTATTTAACTTGCAAATATTTCAATATTATTATCACAACAATCATCTTACATACACATATTATTTATTTAACATTTCATAATACACACAAATAAATACACTAAATTTGTATTTACAACCTTTCATTATTGATTGTCCAGTTTTTTCCGCACTTCATTTGTCCAGATTTGCCATGTCAGAACCATTAAAACAAAATGTTTATACTGTCTTTTATTGTTTTAATAGTTTAACCTCCATCGTTCCAAATTAACCTCGGTTCTACATAACATCGTTCAATTGTTTTACCACACAAATAACTATTTTGTGTGTCGTAACCATACAAACTAAACTCATTCAGCTTATTCAAAAACTCATTAAACCAGTCTACGTTAGGTATTTTTGTCAAGTCTCCATCATTAAATTCATTAACTATTGGGTTAATCATTTTTATTAAATCATTGTAGTCGTTATCATTCACATATACTTCTAAACTTTCCTTCCATTCATCATACTTTCTATTTAAGTTATATAATTCTGTTTCTTTACTAACATACAATTCTCTGTTTAACTCTCTCTCATCACAATACCAAATTATACTTTCAACATCATTATTACAGACAGAGGGTACAAATTCAATTAAACCTTTCCTGATTTCTCCAGGAAAAACAAAAAACTTTAAAAAACAATTATGTGTAGCACATTTGTCTACACAATATATACGTGAAGGTCTTCCTTCACCCCCCATTCTACCTCGTAAACAATTTACCCCCTGTTTCATACCTGTAATATAGCTCTCTTTCCACTCTCTCTCCAACTCATTAACACACATTAACATCTCATAATCACATTCTACAACTTCATTAGTACTCTCAGATACCAACTTTTCGACTACATTATTATTCTCATTATTATCAACATCATTATTATTTATTAATTCATTACCTAATACAACATTGTCATTACCACTTTCGTTTGTATTACTCATACTTGATTCTACTTTATTCACACTGTTTCTTGTCATTTCATTGGCATTTTCAAGACATACATTCTTGTCTTGTATATTATTTATCAACTCATTAAATTTTAATTTATATTTTGCTGCAATTGAACATTCTGGTCTTTGATTTCTTTAAAAATAATATCGTTTTTAATATTCTGCTGTTCGCATTTTATTTTCTGCTCTTTGAATTCGTTACTTAAAATTTCAAATTTCTCGTCATTAGTATCAAAACGTTTATTTAACATGTCAAATTTATTTTGTAAGAAACTCATTATATCAGTTTCCTCTGATTGTTTATTCTGTTTAGTTGAAACTGGGGTCAACTGAATCCCAGAGTCAACATCTGTTTCGTTTACTTGTGGTTGAGACGCAATCGGGGTTGAATGGACGATTACCTTACTGCCGCCAGCTGTTTCTGTAACAGCACCCGTCTCCCCCCTCAACATACCACTTTCATCCAGCGATTGCGACTCCAGGCCACTTTCACTCATAATTGAATTTATTATACTACTTTTTTCTGTATTCTCGGACATTTTTACTTTATCTATTTTTCCTTATGTAACAACTGTCAATTAGTGATTTTATTTCAAAACTGATATTTTACAAAATCGATTTGCTTTCGCAACCGTACTCCGTTCAATGTACTGTCACATGTAGGCCGGTGTAATAACTTTTTTGTTATATTACATCCTGGTCACGGCACCAATTGTAACTCTTTCTTTTGTGGTAATCTTTATATTTTATTCAAATTCAAAACTCCCACTTACCTTTCGTCTTGGATCTGGCCGGATCGTGTAGTGGAGGTAAACCCATTTCGTTCGACGAACTATGACAGCACATAAAACGAACTAAGGTTTTGAAAGAATTTTAACTCGCAATTTTGTGGAAGAGAAATTAGATTTTTCTTTAATTAATCTGAATTATTGACATTATAAAATCTTCGTGCGATATGTTACGCAATTATTGTACCTTATTGACTATGCCTTACCTTATCGTTTATACAGACACAAACCATTATATATTTCACACATAAACACTTAGACAGCCCAGCATTGCTCACTCATCACTCATACACACATTATTTATAAAACCCTTAACATTTTATATGACTCAAATTCCCCCTTCGTCGGCCACGCGGTCCCCACGCACACGCATTGTCCGAACGGTTTTTTATAGTCCGAAATAAAAAAATAAACTTCTCGATTAAGGAGCTCTCGATAGATTGACCTCGGTCATATGACACTTCAACTGATTAATCCACTCTTTAACTTGTTAAATTACAACTTTTTTTGACGAGCCTACTGAGGCCCAGTCCGGTACCTGGAACTGTTACTCGTAGACTGCTCTTGGAACTGGTAACGTAACAGTTACATCTTCCTTTCTCTGGCGGGAAGCTGTTGTTCACTGCCACTATGTTTTCGTCGCTCATTGCTCATTTGCTGAGAGGTAACCATTTTATATATGGAATATTGAAGTTATATTCCACGTACCAAAGTACAATTTTGGCTTTGGCTCTGCTGACGTCATTGATAGTAAGCACTGTCTTGGCAGTATTTCCGGGAGATCTTGTAGAGACGACGAATATTTTTTACACTCTGGCCATCTTGAGTTTTTAGTCAGGGCGTCCTTTTGAGCGCGCTTGCGTGGGTATTCGCGCCTGTGCGTCGATACACTTGCAAAGTTCTTGGAATTTTGAAGGGGGCAAATTCTTCAGCCGCATTGCTCAACAACAAACTGCGTCTCTGCCTTTGTTTCAAACGGTTGCTTAACACTGTTCTGTTACACAATGGAAATAACGTTGCCATGCGTTCTGTTACAATGGAATGAATTTCGTTACACAATAATTTTCACGACTTTTTTACAAACCCGCCAAAAATGAAAGAAATAAAAATATAAATGCTCCAGACTGTTAAAAATAAAAATACCCAAAAATGACCCGCTACATAATTTTATTAAGTTCACGGCTTCAAATACGTAAACTCAAGAGTAAATTTTTTGTGTATTTAAGTGTCTGTGTGTATTCGTGTCTAACCTACCTATCCTGTAAGCATTTCGATGTTTCATTTTAAAGTTTTGTCATTTTATTTTTAGTGTAACAGTTTTTATTAGGTACACGCGCTGTAAGTGTTCGATGTGAAGTTCGTGTAACATTTCGAAGGAGTCTTGTCAATTTAAGGGGGGGTGGGAACCGTATATGTTAAAATGCCATTTTCTCAGCATCTATTTTGTGCTACAGACTTGAAATTTGTACAGGTTAATCATCACACTTTCAGATTGTTATGGCACTAGAATAATAAATTTACAAAATTTATAATTTTCTAAATTTTTCAAATAAAAACCTTTTTTATTTCGGTCAGTTTTTAAAACATTTTTATAATTCTAGCAGACAAATGTTATAAGTAGAACAACTGTACAAATTTTAACTTCCTATGTTATAAAGGTAATTATATAATTCTCGAAGATAAATAAACACAATTGAGAATAAATTCATATCATACCATTTCTTACAGTACCTATTATTACCCTGAATCGTATATTTTGTTTCAGCGTTTATCACTCAAGAAACAAAAATAATTGATTAAATTGACTCCAGATAAATACGAAACGAACCTGCGAAGTTAGTGCACAGGTAAAGAGGAGTTTTACCGCAAGCAACTGATTACAGCAGTATATATCAAAACCAACATTGTGAGTACAAAAAACTGAACTTAAAAACTGGCAAAACGGTATAAAATAAGTTTAATTAATAAACGTATATTTCCCTATATTTCATATACTAATGCGACGATGTAGTCAAAAGGTTCATATTTATCTGGGCAGCCAGTGAAATTGTGTTTGTTTCTGGAGGAAACAAAGTTTAAAACAAAAACTACAATTCAGGGTAATAAATGGTGTACAACAATATGGTTAAATTAATTCTATATTATGTTTTAATATTTAACTGTGACCACAATCAATATTCATTTTAATATTCAATTCATCCGCTATGCACACAGGAAAACCCCGATTTGGATAAAAATACGTGGATTTAATTATACACGTAAGTGTGGAGTGTGGGTTGACGAGAGAGTAGACAATAGCGGCGGACGAACAGTAACGAAGTTGCCCGAGTGGCTTCACGCTGTCAGTCTGCAGACTCAAGTAAGCTTGGCTTGTTAACAAAGCGTTCTCCCACCACGTGCCTCAAGCGCAGACGCAACGCGCACTTGCCTAAGTAGGGCACAGCCCGTAAATTCACGCATCAATTTACACGACCATCAGTTGTGGCTGAACGCGAATATAAAAATGTATTTCTTATACTGGCGAATCTTTGAAGAATACATAATTTCCTAAATAAAAAGTTATTTAAATACGGTAATTAGTTTTCCTTGAAAATTTTAGGGAGGGCTGCAGCCCTTATGGACGAGCCGTCACTGGTCATGCGGCAAGCCTTTTGTCTGGTGACAGCCTGTATGAGGAGCCCTGTCAGTGATAACGCGCTCTATTCTTGCAACAGTAAACTTTAAAATTCCTACGTTTTCTGTGCAGGCCAGAGAACATAAATAGAACCTACACAGCACACTTTTAACATTACAAATCTTGTGATTTTGAGTTTTTTTTTTATTCAGATTCAAGTTTGTGGGAAAAAGTGCCAAAATTCACTGGATTCAAAGTAATCTCAAATGGCAAAGGATTATTACAGCACATTTACTTACTCTCAGTGGTAACTAGGATTTCTTATTATTTTGCTTTTATTTTCTTTCTTATCAATATAATATCTATCACACTAGTAAAAGCTACAGCCCCAAACTGGGAATGGTTTAGAATATCATGAAGAAACCAAACAGTGACTGTAATGTTTCCATTTGTCTCGCCACAAACAAATCCTGAAGTGGTTTTGTTAGGGTATTATAAAAGGCAGTGAACATTTCAACCTTTACAATTGCTGTTTTTCTATAACATTTACTTATCCAAATTCAGAAATGAATGTGTAATTTTTTTCAGTTACTTCTGCCCTTGGGGTATTCAACTTTTATCTCTCCAACATATTTATTTGTCCTTAATAGCTTTTTTCTTCTTTTTGTAACTTAACAGTGTTATCAAATTTTCCACAGTACGCTTTCCTTTAGACACTATAAAATATGCATTACTTCTATTCACTTATTAATAATAAATAAATATTTCCAATAACAAACTGGAAACAAAAAGAAACAGTTTCTTAGCTGCTAACCGTTAGTGGATGAAAACTTTCTGCAGATCTAGTTTCGAAGATATTCAGCAACAGCACCATAAGTATTCTGCATATTATACATCCACATAGAACTACCTCAATCGTCTGCATATTCAGATCAATTTTAGTTAAGCATACTTTTTCATGTTTTTCTTAGCCCACGTAGAACAATGGGTAGGAGTGGTTAGTAGTACCTCATGTACAAACTGATATTTCTGATGACTAGTTTGTTATGCTCTATTTCCAGCTACATATGTCCATGTATACTCTTGACAAACGTTATTATACATATAATTATAATAATAATGGCTCCCATGTATACCACTGAAGTAGCTTAGGAGTAGACAGGGTAGGCTGCCTAATGTGAGCCGTACACGGTATACAAGGAAGGCAGTGTGGCCAGCACTACGCTTCAGTCGCCCATTATTACCCCCAGGATGTTATCCCAGGTACTCATTTCAACAGGCTGAGTCGACCTGGGGGCTGAAAAACGCACCTTGATTTTATGGTGCGGGCCCGGGATCTCTAGATTAGTAGCCAGGTGCCATACCCACTGGTCTACTGAGCTGTCCAAGTTATTATACATACTAGTATATATTTAACAAGAAAAGTTACCAATTCTGAAGTTCATATGAGATCACTTTATTCTTCATGGATCCTATAATCTCTCATGATGCAGCAGCATCAATGTTGGAATAGTAATGGCTGAAATATGTCCAAGCGATTCATACAAATTGACATCTATCAGCTGTATTCATATAATAAATAGTACATATGAGGTGCCTAGTATCAAAAGCCACCAAATCCATTTTTTGTCAAAATAGATTTATACATTGTTTCTTATAGATTTGACCTCGAGGTATTAAGCAAAAACATCAGTTTGGATCATAACCTGTCACATCCTATTAAAATACGCATTCAAAAATGAGGCTTAGTTTCAAAATCCGCCAAATCCAATGGCTGTTTTGGAGTTTTCAGTTTCAAAGACAGCGAAATCCCTGTCGACCAACGAGAGCTTCCCATTGTATCATGTGACTTCCCAGCATGCACTACATGTTTGTTTACTGCTTCTTCACATATAACACTGTTTTAACCTTTTTGATCGTGAGTTTGCAATTATATTCTGTTTTGTTTTGTAAATATAAGTTTTCGTAATAAATATTATTCAAACTGGTGTTGATTTATCATATTTTTGAAATGGAGAGTGCTGTGGGAACTAATTTAAAAGTGGTTCCTGGAAATGAAGCTAGGAAGAAAACACCTAACAAACAGGAACGGAAACGTGAGAAAAAACGGATTGAACTGTAAGTATCCTGTTTAAATACTTATCCATAAACTCACTTTAGGATTAACAGTTAAAAATAGTTTACTAGTAGCCAGTTTACCGCTAAATTTTTTGAAGTATCAGCTGCAAAGTGTTTTACCTTTCCTAACCTAGAACCTCAACAAGAGTCATTCTTGTTCCAGGTATTCATCAACTGGACCGCCTGGTGTACCAAAATGTAACCATACAAAAGAGGCTGTTTACAAGTGTAATTCACTTTCTCTTCTCGACATAAAAAAATTTCATTCTGTCTTTTATTCTTCTCAGAATAAGATTCAACAAGATTATTTCATTATTGCCCATGCCAAAGCACTGCCAACAAAAAGACAACGACCTGTTGACAACAGTCGTTCAGAAAAACAATGTTCGTACTTTTATTATTTTAAAAAACGTAATGGTTCAGAAGTTAGAGTATGTCGTGAGGCATTTTTAACTATCCTGAACTTGAAAAAAGATAGAGTATTAGGTGTAATGAGGAGGAAATATGAAAGTGGTAGGTCATTAGCTACCGAGACAAGAGGAGGAAATAGAAAATTGGAAAAATTTGTTCAAAAACAGGCCAAAATTATTGAGTTTGCAAAATCCTTAAAAGTAGTTGAGTCACACTATAACAGACACAGAGCAACTTTAATGAAGTATCTTGCCCCCGAACTGAATATTAGAAAACTGAGCAAAATGTATAATGATTCTGTTGATCCTGAACTTAAAGTAAAAGAGTCCTACCTTCGTGAAGTTATTAATACAAAATTCGATTTTGGTTTTGGATCTCCTAAAAGTGATGCCTGCTCAACCTGTTTGCACCTAGAACTTCTGAAAACAGAGAAAGATGTTAATAAAAGAAATGAATTGGAAACTGAGACGCGAGTGCACAAACTGAAGGCTGAAGCATTTTACTCTATATTAAAATCTAATGATAACAATGCAATATTCATAACCTTTGACTGTCAAAAAAACTTACTTCTCCGAGACTACCTGATCAGGCTGCTTACTTCAGCAGACAGTATTCTTTTTATAATTTCACTATAGTTACAGGAAATTCATCATGCAAACTGACTAAGGAAAACGTTGACTGCTATACATGGTGTGAATGTGACTTTCCGAAAAATTCAAATATAATTTCTTCTTGTGTGTACCATCATCAAATTAATATGGATTTTGAAGGGAAAACAGTGGTTAAGTGTTTTTCAGATGGGTGTGGTGGACAAAATAAAAATACCATACTGATTGCTATGCTGGGAAAGTGGCTAGTCACTGATGCTGCTGAACAAGTTGTTCGTGTAAAAATAACATTTCCTATGGTTGGGCATTCATTCATCCCACCCGACAGAGTATTCGGTTTAATAGAAAAGGACCTGAAAAAGAAAGATACTATTCTTCAGCAAGAGGAGTATGAAGAAATTCTCGGGAGACATGGGACAGTACACAAAGTAGGAACTAGTGTTATAATTCAGGATTGGAAATGTGAAGCTGAAAGAGTGCAAAAAAAAAACCTGGTCAGTGGCACTTTAAGTTCAACCCATCAAAAAGGATCATTTTGAAAAAGAAGACTAACCTAAAAAATGTTTTGGTCCAAGGTGAAGTTTTTTATAGAAGTGAAGCTTGTACAGCTAAATTTGTCACTAAGCCCAAACTAAACATGACCCACATTAAACCAAAGACTTTAGAGAGAGGTGTTTGCCTGAATCCTGCTAAAGTACGTGATGTGTCAAAATTACTGTCAAAACATTTTGGAGAAGAATGGAGGAATAATGAGCTACTTAAGTATTATTCTGATATAGAAAAACAAAAAGATGTCGGACTTCAGAGTGATGAAAACAAAGTAGTTTATTTGGACGAAATAGACACAGATGTAGTGTAATGCAGAAAAAATGTAAAAAAACTAATTTTATACTTTAATGTTAAATTGAAAAATGTTAGGTAATTGTTAATTAAACTGTGAAACTGTTAATTAAACTGTTAAAATTTAACTGTGATGATGTCTAATTAAGAGACAACATTTTTTATAAGGTAGTAATAAAACTCAATTTTTCAGAAACTCTTTAATTTTTTATTTGTAGCCTAAATTCAATTATGTTAAGTAACCAAAATTAGAAATAAATTTGTATTAGATAGGTAATAACACTCCTTTGCAGCTTTCAATGTATTTCAATTCTTAGTTTCACAATCCGCCAAATCCCAATCTTGGTATCAAAACCTGACACATCCAAAATTCTCAATTTTGTTTCTTAAATATTTTTAAAACTATATTCCAGACCAGTTTTATATTTCAACATTTTATCCTGAATGACTAATTGATATTTTTAGTGTTAAAACTGATTTACTCTGGATAATGGTTTTTTATGGACAGTTTTTTGCAATTTGCCAACAAATTGGGTGAATGGATTTGGCGGATTTTGATTCTAGGCACCTCATATTTCTGTTGAATGGTGCTGGAAGAACAAGTTAAAAACCATAATGTAGTAGTCATTAGCTAGTTTATCTCACATAGAGCAAATATAAGTAATTCTGTTAAAAAGTTGTGATGGTTGTTGATTTTGTGCACACTGCTTCAATCCCTGTATAACATTTACCAAAATCTTGTAGTAAATGGATACAGTTGTAGCAAAAATCAATTCTTGGATTTTGTTGTCCATGACGTGTCCTTACTTAACTAAATATAATTCATTCACTACCGACTTGGAACACAAAGTTTTTTATGGGTAAAAACGTAAAATTTTTACCTTATAGCCAGAACTGGTTTTCACTTTTAAAAAGCTTCTTCAGAGGCTGCCGTTGGGAGCACTACCTGTCTCGTTGTTGGCGACGGTATCAACTTTTGAAAGATCGATATTGTGTGTGTGGGGTGTGATATGTTCAAATAATGCGTGTGATTTGAATTGTGTCTGCTCGTTTAGCATGTCGCTTTTATGTGTTTGTATATTTCCAATTGTTCTAGAGTGTCTAGTTTTCGGCCTTTTCTATGTACATGTAGAATGTCCATGTTATTGTCGATGTTTTTGTATGTGTAGTTTGCAAAGGTGGATTATGTAGTGGAGTGTAGTGCCTTTGTGTGTTCAATATATTTGTTAAAAGTTATATGTGTGTAGTAATCTCCAAGGTATTTACCTTACTGTAATTTAAAATAAATACCATTCACAGTGTTACTACACAACCCTCAACCGTATCTGTTGTGGCTTTGTTTCATACTTACATTTCAAATTTTCGACCCACCAACTTGGTCATTAGTCTCACAAATCTTGCCTAATTTGGTTTTTGGTGAGGAAATGACAATAGGAAATCACTTAAATTTTCAACAATTGGTTCCACTGTTGGTTTAGTCTGACACAATTTAAGATTATTACTTACCAAGAAAATTCAGCATTCAAATAATTTTAGAAATACGTTTTAAGGCATCCTTAAAAAAAATTTTGTTGTGAAGTAGAAATATAGTGTTTCATATTAAATGTAATATGTCTAACACGGACAGTGGATGTAACAATTTCAAGGGGTTTCACTTAAAGAAAGCAATGAGATGACTGTTAAGGTGATGTAACTATATGCTAAAATAACTCTAGAAAATGTACATTGTTTTACAGTGGCAGCGCTAACGAAACGGGGGCCCCCCGCGAAACTAATTAGGGGGCCCTAAAAAATGGTTAAATTTTGTATACGTAATAGGGGAAAACACTCAAATGAGTTTCTATTTACGTGTGTTTCACAACAATGGTTTGTGAATACTTTCTCGTCTATCACAAAGCGTTTGCAATTTGCAAAGGATGTTTTACACGTGTACAAACTCTTAAAATTCATTGTTGCTAAATAGACAAAGTTCTATACAAACTATAAAAAACCAAAATAAAAAGAATGATTTATTTTTATGTCAAAGATCTAAATTCAGACTATGAAACAGTACCGCACACAGAGTGTTAAAAATTTATTATTTAAAAACGAATATCAAAGTAACATTCTAGCTTTTTTCAAACATTTAAATTAGTTTGTAACTGAATTTGTAAAATTCTTGAATATACTCTATACAAGTTCTCCTTAAGTATAATCCAATTCAATAACACTCGAACTCAAGTAATGTACAATATTTACAGATGAGGATCAACCAAAGTTCACCGTTTTCCTAAGCCTAGTCTTCTTTTTTTAATAGCTAAGAACTTTTCAACCACTTCGTTGATATTAGTTTTCTGTGTCTCTTCATGCTCAATGCTTATCAGTGCCAAGTCACTCAACCGAGTTTGGGCCATGGTACTTCTTAAGTATGACTTAATTTAATTAATTTAAGTTTTGAAAAGCTTCTTTCCGCTGTAGCTGTTGTGACAGGTATGGTTAAATAAGGCTGCAAAGCTGTAGTTAAGTCTAGGAGGCAACTCATAAGGCAGCTGTTTTCTTCAACCAGTAAATTCATCATTTCTCGAATTCTTTTCTTGTGTACAATTTCTTTGGCCATCAGAGCTTTGAAGGATATTACTTGGTCAGGCAGTGATGTGGAAAGGTCACCAGGATACACATTTACCAGAGCCTTATTTTTCTCCACTATTGTCTCTTGTGAGAAGTTTACTAAATTCTGAGGCGTCAGGAATGAAAACCTATCATCAATGCAACGCAATCCTTCGAATCTCATTTGTAGCTGAGCTATTACAATATCTAGTGTTGCATTGAAAACTTTTACTTCAAATGATTTCACTGGGTCGTCAATTCTATGGTCAAATGATAATTCAACAAAGAAGCGTTTTACAACTCATTTATGCTTATTTTTCATGTTACAAGTTATGTCCCATGACTGGGCCAACTGGGGCCCCCCGCGCCGCGGGGTCTGCGGGGGCCTTATCGCCGCCACTGTTGTTTTACATTTTTACAACTCTGATGATCATACTTTACAGTAAAATAAAGCACATCACCTTGGTTGGCAGAAAAAAAATTGCCTTGAATTAATTAATTACAAATAATTCAGATAAGGTTTTGGATAAATTTATACTGAAAACTATTGTCAATTTTTCACATTATCACAATTGGTTAGTCGCTGCAGCTGACAGTTATAATTTGTGGCCCAAAATACTGATTTTAATCTGGCCAATGATAATTAGTACATACTATGTCATTTTTAACAAACATAATTTTTACGATTTATTCAGTGGCGGTTTATGGTTCTGACAGTTCGGGTTAAATGTCTGAATGTTTCTAATAAAGTAATAGCAATTTACCCCATTCCAAATAACATATGGGGTGGATAACATAACACATGGAGACATGACTGTTATATTAGTAACATTAGGTTGTGTTTGTGCTATTTCCAAATTATTCTAAAAATATACAGTTAAAGTAGTTGGGTAGTTAAATTCCTATCTTATTTTTAAATCATATATTATATGGATAAATTGTTCAAGACCCAGTTGGTACGCTGCTCCCAGCATCTTTTACACTTTGTGTGCAGTGTTTATTGTTGAATGTTTATGTAAAAAATCCATCCTTCTTTTCTTTTAGCAGGAGATTTATCAGTAACACTTTAATTGAAACCTACAAGTTGGCAAACAAATTCTTTCTTCATTGATGGCATAGCACAGTTTCTTATTTGATTTTAAGACTTCACTGCACACATTTTCATTGCAAAATGTACGAAATAGAGAAATCTGACATAAAACTGAAAGTAAACGGACAAATAATGTGGTAAAAAACATAATATTGGTGGTATGAAAAAGTTGACACCCCGGTTTTCAGAGGCAATTTGGCTCTCGTCAGAACTATTCGTCTCTGTCGCTAAGCTGGAATGTTAGCGACAGTTCAATGTAATTTTGCATTTTGTGAGTTCTCCCTTCAAAGCTATCTTACATAGCCTAGGAGGAGCTGCTTTACACCTCGAGTAGTAGTAGCGAGCAATTTATTATGTTGAGTCGATTATTGGTCAGTCAACACAATTAATCTCACGTATCTCGTTATTTAAAAACCAAAACAAATCCTTAAAAATATTTAAATTATTTAGGGGGTTCAATGGTTACGAGCTGCCACTGGATTTATTGCAGCAAACAAAATTTTTAATCATAATTTCTCATTGAACTTTAATAACAAAATGATAAATCAAATAAATATTGTAAGGTGTGAACTAAAATTCTGTTGTTCTGACAGGCTAACTACACAACACTGAATTTTTTCCAGATTCTTTTAAAGATATTCAAAGCAGATTTTACAGAGTTCATGAGGAAAGCAGTGCCACTAATGACTTTGTTACATTTTGTTCTCTTTTCACCCTCTTGGTCATCTTCCTTTTATAAAGAACCTAGACATCTTTTAAAAGCATAGAATTTACAATTATAATGTACCCACAGATCTTCCTGAGAATTCATAGCTGACAATACTATGGGTTGATAACAGCACTACTTTCAGATATATTTAAAATTAACAAGTGTTTATAATTTGATCTTCATTTCATTGTAACTGCCTCATTATAGTGATTATTCAAGATGCAGAGTCTTGGCTACTCAATGTGGGAGATGGATACAGAAAGAACTATGTATTAAGATTAACATATGCATCTACAAAATAAAAACACGACTGCTTAAAACATAATGTTCGCAATTAACAGAATATAAAGAAGAGGTTAGAAAAATTAATTAAATCTACTAGTGTTTATTATTGGCAGTCTAGATTAAAAATACACTCTGATTTAGAGAACTAGCAAATATCTCTCATGCAGTAATCAGAATATGAGGCCAAATAGTTGACACTGGCATGTGTAATGAATTACAACACATTGTTGCTATGGAGATCACCAAGAAAAACAACTCTGATATAAGTTCAAGGGATATCCAGAAAGTAGAGACACAGTGCTAATAAAAATGCAAAAGAAAATAATTTTTTCAGAGTTGGACATATCTGATAGGTCAGCACAACATGTTGCTGCATGTAGTATGCATCTAAGATGGCCACGTCAATTCCAAAGGGTCAAGTGAAGTACATTCAGTTATTCAACTCTTCTGGACAAGGATGAAACTTCTGCTAAAATTCATTGCCAACTCATTTCTGTTTATGGCAAGACAGTGTCACAAATTAAAGTAAGGAAGAAGTGATGTTCATGATGGAGAAAGATGTGAAAGGTCATCTGTTGTCAGTGATAAAACCATTCAAGAAAACTGAAGAAAAATTTTATTTAACAACCGTGCAGACCATGGTTGTTGACCATTCAAGGGCATTTGAATTTCACAAACAACACCAAGAACTATTCTGTATGAAACAGATAGTTTCTGTAGAATGACTGTGTTATCAGAAACTGTGCATACTGATGTCCATGTGTATTGGGAAAAATGTGCACCAGAAATACTCTAGTTGCAGCACAGGCAATTGCAAAGCATTACAAAGATCAAGGAATCCTTTTGGACTGCACCGTCAGAGATGAAACACAGCAACCTTACTGAACACCTGAGAATAAGTGGCAGTCAATGCAGTGATACCACTCACATTCATAATCAATGGCAAAATTCAAAACATCACCATGTAGCGGGTCAATTTTTGGGTAGTTTTATTTTTAACAGTTTGGGGCATTTATATTTTTTATTGATTTCATTTTTGGGCGGGTTTGTCTAAAAGTTGTGAAAATTATTGTGTAACGAAATTCATTCCATTATAACAGAACGCATGGCAACGTTATTTCCATTGTGTAACAGAACGATGTTAAGAAACAGTTTGAAACAAAGGCATAGACGCAGTTGTTGTTGTGTAATGCAGCTGAAGAATTTGCACCTCCACAAATTTCTAAGAACTATGCGAGAGTGTGGCATTACGCGCCCATGCGCGCACCAAGCAGGGGCGCTTACCCCAGCGATGGCAAAAAACCAAGATGGCTCGAGAGAGAATTATTCATCACCTTCTCCAAGATTAATCGGAAATACTGTCAAGAGACCGCCTACTATCAATGACGTCAGCAGAGCCAAAGCCAATATTGTACTTTGGTATCCAGAATACAACTCTGCTATTCCATATATAAAATGGTTACCTCACAACAACTGAGGCTTGAGCGACTAAAACATAGTGGCAGTGAACAACAGTTTCCCTCCAGAGAAAGCAAGCTGTACCTGTTACGTTACAGTGCTAGTCTACGAGTAACAATTCCCGGTACCGGACTGGGCCAAAGTAGGCTCGTCAAAAAGTTGTAATGTAACAAGTTAAAGAGTGGATTAATCAGTTGAATTGTCGTATGACCGCGGTCAATCTATTGAGAGGGCCTTAATCGAGAACTTTATTTTTCTTATTTTGGACAATAAAAAACCGTGTAACAGAACAATGCGTGTGCGTGGAGACCGCGTGGCCGGCGAAGGGGGCATTTGATTTGTATAAAATGTTAAGGGGCTTTTAATTCAGTGTGAATGTAGAGCGTGAGCAAAGCTGGGCTGTTTATTTTTGTCTGAATTTTAATTGTGTTTGTTAGAAATGATAAGGTAAGTTATAGTCTGTAAGTTCTGTTAATAACAACATGCACGAGTTGCATCATCTTTGACTAAATGTAATTCTATTCAATCTCAATAATGGAACATTAAAATTAATAATTCTCTTCTTAACGATGTGTAGAGTTAATTATTTCGAGAACCCATGAAACACATGTTTGTATCTAGCGTTCGTACGAAAGGATCCTGGCCCGAAATAAAACGAAACCTTCCAGGTATGTGGAAGTCAATCCAATATATTATATTACATTACAATAAATTTAAGCTAATTATTTAACATTTCAATGGCTTCCGGTAACAGGGACAGTTTTTGGTAATTAAAATATTAAAGACCGTACCTACAGTAGAGATACAAACATGTTTTTGGGGTTAGCGGAATAAAACAAAAGTGCGTTGTTAACGCAAAATTGGTTATATAATACACTTTATTGATTATATTTTATTTATACACAAATATCAAGTATAAAATAAGAAATGGCGGATAACAGTGAAGTCGGCTTATCTGACAATCAGACCGAGAGTCAAGTAAATGCCGACTCCGGTATTCAAACAGAAGTAACGTCAATAAATGAGTATAACGCAGAAGCATCTGTATTTAGCTCACCAGGAGCGATATCAACTCCCGTAACAAATAAAGCTACAGAGTTGTCAGTGAACGATTTATTTAATTTCATGAGAACCATGTCTAGTGACATGAGAACCATGTCCAGTGACATGAGAAATATGTCTAAGGATATTAACGTAAAATTTGATATACAGAATGATCAGTTTGATGAAATGGACAATAAATTTGCAAAAATGGATAATAAATTCGACATGTTAAATAGTCGTTTTGATGATAATGATAAACGCTTTGATAACAATGAAATAATTTTAAATAAGATGAAAAGTGATTTTAACTATAAATTAGACCAATTAACGAATGATTTTAATGAACAGAAAATAAAATGCGAACAGCAAAATATTCAAAATGAGATCAATTTTAAAGAAATTAAAGACCAGAATACTCAGTTTCAGCAGAGTATTAATGTACAATTCGATAACCTGAGTAGGGTACTAGACAAACATATTGATGAACGTTGTGAAAGTATGAAATTACAATTGTCTGAGTCCATAAATGAGCAATTAGAGTGCCGTGTTTCTGATATTACCAATAATATAACTAATAAAATAGAGAAACAGATCACGGAGCAATATAGCATAATGAATACAATTTTTGAGAAACAAATAAGTGAATGTAACACCAATACAGAAGGTAAGATTGATTATGTTATGAGTCAGATTGAAAATAATAATAGTAAAGTAAGAGAAATTGATAATAACTGTAAGATTGAATTTAAGACCATACATGATACAATAAGTGACCTTGAGTGTGATAATAACCTTAAATTAATGAATGTTAAAAATGAATTGAGCAAGGCCATCAGCCAACAAGTTAACACTGTTACCGAGCGAGTAATTATGACTCGTGACGTAAGCAGTGAAGTTGAGTTAGACACATTCAGTTGTGATAACAAAAAAGTACATCCTATGCAATTCATAAGTAGAGTGAGAGAATTCAATAAGTTCAGTACTAATAACTGGGAAGTCCAATTATTAAAAATTTTTAAATGCTTTAAAGGTAGTTCGGAGATATGGGCCGAGGTACATAAAACGGAATGGGAATGTTTTGAAAGATTTGAGTCTGCATTTATAAATAAATATTGGTCTGAAGAAGACCAAGAAGTGTTACGAAGTAGAATCATGGGAACAGGGAATTTTGGGGGGCCCAATAATAATATAACAGGGTATGTGATGAGAATATTTAACGAGGCGAAATACTTAGAGCCGCCATTGCCATTTAGATCCTTTGTGAGGCATATCAGCAAGCATTTGCCAAGGGAAGTACAGATAACACTTATGACGCGGGAGGTAGCGAATATTAGCGAACTAGAAAATATTTTAGATGTGTTTCAGAATATCCGGGACCAAGAATTGAGTCGCCGTCAGAACCAGCAGAATGGAAATAATGGAGGTAATCAGGGACCGCCGAGGGGACCTACAAATGGACCGGCATATCCCAGACGAGAACAAAATAACCGAGGACCAAAATGGACTTGTCCAGCATGTTCACAGGAGAATTATACGACACAAAATTTTTGTTTTAGATGCAGGAGAGAGAGACCGGGGCAGCGACAGGGTCCACAACCCGCACAGAACCAGCATGCATACCAACGAAGGGGAGAGGGCCAAGGAGGAGCGCCGAGAGGCCACGCTCATGAACAGCGAGGAAACCAGCACGAACGAGTATACAACCCTGCAGTGGCGAGCACCTCTGCGGGAAACTAAGAGGGACAATGGAACACCGGACCCGACCGTTGTCGCCGGAAGTTTCTGGGGTCCAAATGGATGATAGATACCGAAACAACGTGGTGATTACAGATTTATCTGAGGAATTATTGGAGGAGGAAGACGTCGAAGCAGGGAGACGGGAGAATGGACTGACTGAGGTGAAAATCAACATAGAAGGTAAGGAGATTAAAACTTTAATCGATACAGGTAGTGAAATCTCTGTTATTTCTGAACATGTACTATCTAAAAATATTCCATCTTTACCAGTAGCTGGGGTGACGATTGTAGGCGTTACGGGAGTTAGAAGTAAGAGAGTCACGAAACAAGTACACTTAAACATGGTAATTAACGGGGTTGGGTATGATAATACATTTCTAGTCGTACGGGGATTAAATCTTGAGGTTATACTGGGAAATGATTTTCTGATTAAACATAAGGCGGTGATTGATTTTCATAAACGGGTGTTAGAATTAAATAGTGAAGGGGAAACAGTCCGTATTAATTTTGAGCGGGTGTTAGATACGATAAGAATTTCAGGGGTAAGGGTGATACATAATTGGAATAATAAACAAGAAATGGAAGTTAGTGTGAATGTATGTAGTGAGAGTAAGTTAGAGTACGAGGAGAATGTAGATCACTTATGGAATGAGAGAGCACTGAAATTTTGTAGTGAGGGTGGCGTGATAGGGAGTTCTCAACGTGAATCGTTGTAGCGGGTAGTAGAGAATTTTAGAGAAGTATTTGCCGATATTCCAGGGAGGGCAAGAAACTATGAATGCGAGTTGAAGGTAAGGGAACACGCACCCTATGTGCAAAGAAGTTATCCGGTGCCATATGCGAAGAGAAGAGCGGTCCAGCTTGAGTTAGAGAAAATGTTAGACGGAGATATAATTGAGCGATCTGTGTCACCATATTCTAACCCCTTAGTGGTAGTGATTAAAAAAGATGGGAGAGTGAGGTTATGTCTAGATGCCCGCAAAATCAATCAAATAATTATTCCAGACCGGGAGTCACCCGAAGCGATAGAAGAGATTTTTCAGAAATTTAGCGGCGTACAATATATGACCTCTTTAGACCTAACCGCCGGGTATTGGCAAGTTCCATTAGCAGCAAATAGTAGAAAATATACAGCTTTTTTATTCAATGGAAAGAATTATCAATTTAAGAGATTACCGTTTGGATTGAACACAAGTGTAGCTAGCTTTATCAAGTGTCTTGACGAAATTTTGCAACCACATAACTTAGATTTTTTAACCATTTACGTTGATGATATTTTGATAGCGTCCAGAACATTTGAGGAGCATGTAGAACATTTGGAATATGTATTGGAGAAGTTATATCAGGGAGGTTTGACAGTGAATTGGGACAAATCAAAATTTTTGCAAACGGAGATACATTTTTTAGGTTTTATCATAACACCCACAGGAATACGTGCCAATCCGGATAAAGTAGAATCCATCCTGACGTTCCCGGAGCCTAAGAACATAAAACAATTGCAAAGTTTTCTTGGTCTCTGTAATTTTTACAGGAAATTCCAGCGGAACTACGCCCAGACGACGGCCCGACTCAGCGCAGTGCTGCAAAAGAATAAGCAATGGAGATGGGGCGATAACGAAAGAGCAGCGTTTAATGACATCAAAATTAAGTTCGCAGACATGATACTAATGAATCATCCTAATTTTAATGAAAAATTTTATTTACAGACAGATGCTAGTAATATCGCACTGGGAGCAGAGCTTTACCAAGAGGACGAGGCAAAAGAGCATAAAACCATCGCCTTCGCCAGCCGGACGTTGCTAGCCGCAGAACGTAACTATACTACCACAGAGAAGGAGCTCCTCAGTATAGTGTTCGCCGTGAGGAAGTTCCGCACGTATCTGCTGGGTAACAGAACTATCATCAGGACGGACCATAAAGCGCTGTCGTTCCTGAATACTTGCAAGCTCACACACAGCCGGATAACCAGGTGGGGGTTAGCTCTTCAAGAGTATAATTTTTCTTGGGAATACATTAAGGGTGTAGAGAACAGGGTGCCAGACACACTATCACGAGTAGACACAGACAGAAATAGAACAGGTAGAGATATTAAAGAGATAGAGATTTATAGACTGTCCTGGGAAGATAAACTTTTTGGGGAAGAATTAAAAGATATAAATGTAATGCAAAGGGCTGATGGTAAATTAAATAAAATCATTACTAGCGTAGAGTCAGATGTAGATGAGTTTGGGTATAAACAATATTTTCAAGTGTTTAAAGGGAGTTTGTTTAAAAAAGTAGAGGGGAGAGAGAGGGATTGGAGGTTAGTCATACCTGAAGGGTTGATAGAGAAAATAGTGTGGGACTGTCATCTTAGGTACGGGCATTTTGGGGCACGGAAGTGTGTGAATGTGTTAAAGGAATCTTGTCTATTTAAGAATATGGAGAAACGCGTACGAAGAATACTTAGAGTTTGCGAGATATGTCAGAAATCTAAAGTTGTAAATTATAGGTTAGAAGGAGAACTAAATTATATTAAAGTAGAAAAACCATTCGATTTAGTAGCTGTAGACTTGTACGGCCCATTGCCAAAAGGTAGGGGTGGAGTGATGCATATTTTTGTTGTACTTGACACTTTTTCCAAGTATGTAAGATTGTATAGCGTGAAGCGAGCCACAAGTAAGGTGCTGAGTGAGAAGATTACCCGCGACTATATGATCAACGTGGGAAAGCCGAAGGTGATATTATCCGACCATGGTCCGCAGTTCATCAGCGGGAGATGGCGCCAGACGCTCGGATGGGAAGGTATCATCCCAAAGCACACCGCCGTATATCACCCGCAATCCAATCAGGCGGAGAGAGTCATGAGGGAGTTAGGCAGAATTTTCCGAACATACTGCCACGCCAAACATAGCGAGTGGCCACTCTATGTGCAGAAGATTGAAAACTGGCTAAACTGCACCACCCACGAGTCGACGGGGTTCACACCCTATGAGCTAATAAGAGGAAAGCGTCCACAGAGGATTCTGGAACAATTAATCGAATATCCACCGGAGACCAACACTATTGGTAACGATGTTAAACTTAGACTAGCGAATGAAAGTTTGTTGACGAAGGGAGAGAGGAGAAAACAGCGACATGATATGAAAGGTAAGTGGACGCAGTATGAGATTGGACAGCTGGTATTGATACGACATGACTTATCAAGTGCACAAGACAAGGAGATCAAGAAGTTTTTCTTATTATACGAGGGACCGTACGAAATAGTAGAAATAAAAATGAGAAATTCATATGTGTTACAGAATAGAGAAACCAGGGAGATAGTGGGTACCCATAACGCCACCAATTTAAAAAGGTATTGGTTAAAATAAAATAATACATTAAATCTTGTAATTAAATACAAACTAAATAACTACAAAACTAGGAAATTAATATATAAAAAAGTGGTAGCGGATAGAGGATCCCCACTTGTCCCAGTGGGGTTCGTCTATTTCAGGGACGCGCCCCTGCCCACGCGAGCCTTGGTTTTCTCCATGTACCTTTGTTTTCGGAGGAAGCTTTGTCCCTACCTTTAGTCCTAGTTCTTGACCCTGTAATAATCCTTATCCCTTTTATCTTCCCGATTTCCCTAACCCTCCCCTTAGAGTAAACACATAAACAATAGTTACATAAATTGGCACACTTTTTGGAACCATTTGATTGCCTTAATTCTCAATAATACATTAGGGTAATCCTCAAAATTAAATAGACTGGCGTTATTTATGAATTGTAAACTCATCCCTTAATTAGGTAGGTAGTGGAGAAGTTTTGTGGCTGAGTAGACAAACTAAATAAACTCTGTATAGATTAACCGAATTATGGTATATAGAGATGGGGTTGTAGATTAGTGGTTGTGGTTTGTTTTGTAATTTGAAAGAAATAAAAAGGAGGGTAGTTCATTATAGGCATTGTAGGGGTTCTGTTCGTCTTCCATCGCATCTCTATATACTATGATACGGTACATGTAACATATAACCTATTTACAGGTAATTAAGAAAAAATAATAAGTATAAATACTACAATAAGTATAATATCAAGTAAGTAAATAATTTTGGAAAATATTCTAAAGTAAACTTATGTAACCAAAAGGTTCAATAATTATTTTGTGTGGTACCTGCTATGTTAGGTTATGAGTACGGGATATTGGTATTAAGAATGTGATTGTGGAGGAATTTAAAGAGAGATGAGAACCAATGTTGTAATGTTTGTAAAATTCATTGAAATAATAAGAAAAACTGAAACATTTAATCACGTAGAATCATTTTGAAAATTGTAATCAAAATCATGGAAATTGTTTTGAATGTACTAAGAGATGAAATTGAATTGTAACCGCCCCTGGAGTAACTTAATATTGTAAATGCTAGTGCTGTGTAAATTCATTTTGATCCAAATTGAAATTGTAATTTTACATATTTTATACATTAACTTCATACAGCTGTAAGTAAAATCAAACTGTTTTGGATGTAGATTGTTAAAGAATTTTCAAGTCAAACAAATAATTTAAAAGGGTCAATTTTGTTAATGAATCAAAAATATATCTGATATGAATGGAAAAAAAAAATCTAAGAGACAAATAGGTTATCTAAAAGATTTATAAAATTTGAAAAGTGCAGTAAGCAGATATGGCAGTAGATGATGTAACCAGAATGTTTAGACTATGAATGCTGAAACTGAGCATGTTTATAACGGTTGTTTATGAAAACAAGTCTGGCACACAACTGTGTTTATGTAAACCGTAGACAGGTGTGTTGTAGTGGTATGTTGTGACTAATGCCTACAGACATACTTGGTGACCATAACAAGAAATGTTGTAGTCTGCTGAATCTTGAGCAAAACCCTATTGTGACATAAAAGAATTAAAGAAAATTTTTGCTAAAATAATAATGAGGTAATTATTGTAACTTAGAGTTTGAGACATTAAAAAACCATTAAACCATTAAATTAATTTGGTATTCAAAGTAATAGAAACAATGATTTTCAATAATGAATTAAAAAAAAAAAAATGGGATGTATATAATTTCAAAATTAAATAAATCCTGGAATTAAGTGATCAAAAACAATTGTCAAGTTCAGTATCAGTGAGTATGGGAACGTTTTGAAAAAGGGTGTAACAAATAAAAACTTGGTATCAATACAAGCTGTGGGGATAATTTTGGGGGGGTAGATTGGTGCACAATGAAGTGATAGAACAATGGAGTGTTGAACTGTATATATAGAAAGTTTAGTTTCAATTGTTAAGTTCTTAATTAGTTAATAAGTTGCTATAGCGGGGGTGGCCTGTGCTCTCGCAAATAGCGAAATGGGTTGGGGGTAGCAGTGAGTGTTACCTCCATCGGAGGCCAAAATGGCGATAAATGTGCGGCACACCTTTTTTTTTTTCGTGTGAATTAAAGTCTACACACTGCCAAACGACAGTGTCGCACATAATAGTATTGATGAAACAGGGAGTGAAATGAAAGTTTAGATTTCCTCGACTTTTCGGGCGGTTACTGTCTTACCAGCACTAACCGTGGTTTTGGCTAGCGGCCAGCTATGGTCATATCAAGTCCCTTGACCATAGCTGACTTGAAATTGGTATATATTAGAAATTCATTGGGGGGTGACAATTAGAGGAAATCTCCCGGAACTATGGAACAGCGGCTGCCACTCTGCCCGCTTTGGGGTAGCAAGACAGGTGGTAGATCCGTTTTAAGGGTGTATAATTATGTACGAGAACATGATGATGTTCAATAATTTTAAAACTTAATAGCGGAAGCAGAGGCATGGAGAGGTAAACCCTGCTCCAAAATATACAGTCTCTGTCGAAGCGAATGGGCGCCACAGTCCACCATAATCTGAAATAGAGTGTGTGGCTAGGAGGTGACGCAAAGGAGTCACGAATGTAAATTTTATAACATAACATTTTTTTATTCAAAGTTTGATCAAATAAAACTGCTTGTGCTCTGTTCAGGTAACTAGCTGCTTAGATATTTAAAAATAAGGTGTTCATGCTATAAATTTAAGTGTATTATTTTATTGTTGTCTGTTAGATAAGCATTGATAAGAACATGTATTTTCATTATGTGTGTGTATTTTTTTTTCCAAGCCAATAATTAAATCGTCTGGCAGGTCAATATGAACTATCAGAATCAGAGAAAGGGGAAACAAGAAGGTGAGGAGTTATGATAAATAAATACGTATGTTTCATATAAGTTTGTTCAATTGTGAGATGTATTTTCATTGTGTTAGGATATCAGCTGATCAGCAACAACATGTCACTGGTATACTAGTTATAAATGTTTTAAGTAACTGATGTTCAATGTAATGTTTGATGTATTACAGGTGTTTTGATAAAATGAGAAATAAAATAACAATAATTTATGCAAGTTAACAAAAGATAGTTGTGGGTGATGCGTAATTTATGGGACACGTATATCTGTCCAAGTTGAATTTGAAATAATAGAGAAAAATGTAATGTTGTTTTGAAGTAAAGTAATGTTATAGAATCTTGAGAAATATTGATGTTGACACAGTAGTTGTGGAGAATTTATGTAGAGTTTGGAGGGATATATTGTTGTGTTTATAATTAATGAGGTTATTTTGTTGTATTTGTAGTAAGGTAAGGAGATTGAGATTTTTGGGGATGGCGATTTTGTATTAGGGGATAGTGTATTTGGGGAGTTCGCAACAAAATATGTTGGGACGGGATAGGTATAGATTTTAGTGAGGAGGGGCCGCCTTAGGTAGAATCCGGGCCGCCAAATAAGGGAATTGAGTTTTTGGGTGGGGGAAACACGTATCCTATGTACAAGGGGTTAGAGAGTATATTTTTTTATATATGTAGAGAAGGTGGCGATTGGTGTTTAATGATAAGTTGGGGTTTAGTGTGTTTTGGGATAGATATTTTGGTAGAGATGGGTGTCATGTTACTTGAAGTTGATTAATATCAGAGCCATAGGGAGAGAGAAAGTTTATATATGTATACCGATCTAATACAGTAAATGAGAATAAATGAGTTACATCACCCACAGTAAAGTATAGCGAGATTGTTAAATGAAGAGTAAGATTGTTAAGCATAAAGAGAGAAATTTATGATAAAGAATATACAATTGCTTATTTTTTTTACCAGTGACAGAATTTTGATAAAATTTGGAAAACAAGATACAAGTAAGAAGTGTTTATTTTAAATAATACAAATGTCAACTTGATTATTATATTAATATTTTGTTTATTTTAAATATTTTGTTTTGTTATGTTTTGTATTTCAAGGTAGGATATTACAGATGTTCAGTGCATTTTCAGAAAGCATACATAACATATGTAGGTCAAGGGTCTGGAACTTGACCTAGTTTCGATCAGCTGATGAGGTCATACACCTACTAAGCTTGTATAGTAGGAAGTCAATTTTAATTTGTTTGTTTAATTAAGTCAAACCAATATTTAAATAATTTTACATAGAGAGGAAACATTTGAATAAATTTAAATTTTTTTTGAATTGTAAAATTTTTTTGGGAATTTTAATTTTTTTGAAAAAAAAAAAAAAAAGATTTTTCGCCTGCCAGCGAATGAATATTTTAGGTAATGATTATTTTATTATGTGTGCATTAACCATGTTTATTTTATTGTATTGCATTGTATTGGTAAACTATAAGTGGTTCTCATGTTAGAGTAAGGATGTGTTTATATTAGTAGAAATGTCTAGGTTAAGTCATTTGAAACAAAAATTAGAAAAACAAGGAAGAGAATTTTTGATAAAAGATTATTTTTTTTGAATTTTGAATTTTTTAAATTTATAATAAATTTTAAAAGAAAGTTTTTATTTTTAATGTGATGGTAACATGTAATGTTAGTGTGTGTGAGCCCAGTATTTGCTAAAGGCAGCCCAGCTTGCAAAAAAGGGGAACCATATCGGTGGAGGATCTGGTATACTCAGAGCCAGGGATTGAGGATTTTTGGGGGTAGCATGCGAAAGGGCGAGGTGCGCTGTGGTACGAGTCTGCTCGATTTCTCGGTGTTGGGATCTCTTACGGAGAAGTCCAGTGATCTCGTTCAGATGAGTCCATGGTCGCTGAGCCAGGGGGATCGTGTACCCATGAGATTAAGAACCAGGGGGTTGTTGGCACCAGTTCCTCACCGGTCCTCTTCGGGGTTTATCGATGAGATTTCTTCTGTTATGAACAGCAGAATTCTCATCGAGGGGGTATTGTAGCGGGTCAATTTTTGGGTAGTTTTATTTTTAACAGTTTGGGGCATTTATATTTTTTATTGATTTCATTTTTGGGCGGGTCTGTCTAAAAGTTGTGAAAATTATTGTGTAACGAAATTCATTCCATTATAACAGAACGCATGGCAACGTTATTTCCATTGTGTAACAGAACGATGTTACGTAACAGTTTGAAACAAAGGCATAGACGCAGTTGTTGTTGTGTAATGCAGCTGAAGAATTTGCACCTCCACAAATTTCTAAGAACTATGCGAGAGTGTGGCATTACGCGCCCATGCGCGCACCAAGCAGGGGCGCTTACCCCAGCGATGGCAAAAAACCAAGATGGCTCGAGAGAGAATTATTCATCACCTTCTCCAAGATTAATCGGAAATACTGTCAAGAGACCGCCTACTATCAATGACGTCAGCAGAGCCAAAGCCAATATTGTACTTTGGTATCCAGAATACAACTCTGCTATTCCATATATAAAATGGTTACCTCACAACAACTGAGGCTTGAGCGACTAAAACATAGTGGCAGTGAACAACAGTTTCCCTCCAGAGAAAGCAAGCTGTACCTGTTACGTTACAGTGCTAGTCTACGAGTAACAATTCCCGGTACCGGACTGGGCCAAAGTAGGCTCGTCAAAAAGTTGTAATGTAACAAGTTAAAGAGTGGATTAATCAGTTGAATTGTCGTATGACCGCGGTCAATCTATTGAGAGGGCCTTAATCGAGAACTTTATTTTTCTTATTTTGGACAATAAAAAACCGTGTAACAGAACAATGCGTGTGCGTGGAGACCGCGTGGCCGGCGAAGGGGGCATTTGATTTGTATAAAATGTTAAGGGGCTTTTAATTCAGTGTGAATGTAGAGCGTGAGCAAAGCTGGGCTGTTTATTTTTGTCTGAATTTTAATTGTGTTTGTTAGAAATGATAAGGTAAGTTATAGTCTGTAAGTTCTGTTAATAACAACATGCACGAGTTGCATCATCTTTGACTAAATGTAATTCTATTCAATCTCAATAATGGAACATTAAAATTAATAATTCTCTTCTTAACGATGTGTAGAGTTAATTATTTCGAGAACCCATGAAACACATGTTTGTATCTAGCGTTCGTACGAAAGGATCCTGGCCCGAAATAAAATGAAACCTTCCAGGTATGTGGAAGTCAATCCAATATATTATATTACATTACAATAAATTTAAGCTAATTATTTAACATTTCAACCATGAATATATAAAATCACGGTATCCAACTTCTGGGACTGGAAGGGGCCACTTATTATTGATTTTCCATCGTTAGGAGACACCATAAATGCTGGTGCTTACTGTGAATCTTGAAAAAACTGGATTGTATGATAGCCCAGTGCTCGTGTCACACAGATGTGATGGTACGATTCTGGTACAATCATACTTTTATAAAAATATGGTCCTAAAAACCATAATTATTGTATTTTTATTCCCTAACTATTTATTTTGTAATATTTCATAATCCCTATAAAGTTTTGGTGAACAAACTATAGAATATTTTAAACAACGCATATTGGAATTAACAGGATTTCGATCGAATTCGTTGTAAAGCTACAAATGTCGCAAAAAACTATGTGTCACAGATAGCGGTAAACAAGCCTAGCCCATGATGACGTCAGCCAAAGGAATGCATACTTTTGTAAACAAACGAGGCTTGGCCGTACAAACAAAAGACTGCCCCACCTACGCAATGTTTAACAAAAACTTTTCGTCATTTTCGCCTGGACCGTGAATAGGGCCGGTCGGCACATCACGCGGCCGGCATATTCACTGAGTGTGAACATTTAAATTTTACACCACCAAAAGTGGTTTAAATAACAGTGGTCCGGTACCGTACAAATCGGCAAAAGTGATCGACGATGTGAGCGTCCAGAATCGACGAACTCGCGGTGTGCGACGTTCAATAAAAAACGGAAGCTAAGTATCAGCTGTCCAATATTTATATCATTCAGTAAATTCATAATTAATGACCAAAATTATTCATTAAATAAACAAAATGAGCTCATAAAAAACAACTAAAAAATTGTACCAGAGAATGTGAGAGAGAGAGAGAGCGTGAACAAAATAATATTAACAAGTGCTGGGTTGTGAACAATTTTTCAATAAAATTTATACATATATATAAATATGTATAACATTGTTATGTATGTAAACATTTTCATATTATGTATTTTTAAAATACAATAATAATTTTTAACTTGTATAGAGGAACTGCGTTTCATGGCGCAATATAGTAGCGTGCGCATTTCGCACTATAGAATCACTTGTTGTGTATTTAAAGATGTAAATAAAAGGTAAACATTGGTAACCATTTCAAGTAATAGTAATTATTTCAGATAACACTTTCCGCTATCATATCGTTCGCTTAACCGAATTCTGGCCTAAGGTAAGTTTAAAGGTATATCACAAGATGGCGCCCGATATTTAAAAAATTATTCAGTAATCATTAAGTAAGTTTTATCAGCAGTAAAAGTAGTATAACATTTGTCGCTTTCCGACCAGGGACATAGAATAACACAGACATACAAGTGAAAATTTTTCGTCCTGCATCACACAGTCCAGAACCAAACAATTATCACTTGTTTCCGTAGTTGAAACAACATCTGGCTGGAAAAATGTTTGTTGATAATGACAAGGTTCAAGGCATTATGATAACATAGTTAAGACACAAGTAGGGGATTTCTTTGATGTCAGAATCAATAAACTAGTTCCCAAACTCACTGAATGCATCGAGGTCCATGGCGAGTATATTGAAAAATAATGGTATGTGTTAATCACAAAATAAAATGTTTTAGAAAAATTTTTCCTTTTAGAACACTTTATCCTTGCTTTCCAGAGTGGATATTCACAAATTATGGTTAGGTGTTGAAGACATTTTCTGGCTGTACTAATAGCATGTCTAAAAGTAGAATATTAAAGATCTACCATGGACAAAGAAAAGCTGGAGTTGGGTCACAAAACCATGTTGGGTCACAAAGAGGGGAAATACTTCCCCCATCACTACCAGCAATCAACCTAATTGCTGCAGCATCTGTTATCCTGGCAACGATTAGCTGCTCATTTGCCAAAACATACATATGCTATCAATATACAACAGAACACTAAAATAAGAGATTACAAATAATCTATTGAGTGTATTAAGAAAGGCAAAATATGTGAACAATGTTTTCCCCCACACGTTTTTATTTATAACTGTTAGGTGGGAAATTCTCCACGTAACAATACCATTTTTTTCTAGCAGGAATCTTCTATTGGACTGGCAGAGAATCAATTTAATCATAACTTGTAAGATGCTACTTAAAATTTTCTCTTTCACATTCGATAATATTTTTCTTCAGAAATTTTAGTAAATCTTTATGGATGGGCAGATTTTTTCACAGCATAAGAGTCATGCATCTTTCTACTTACTGCACTATCTGTTTTTTTACAAGTGATTTTTCCTTTGAAGTAGAAAATATATTCCTTTGACATTCAGAAATAATTAATATCTTTTTTTCTACATTCTCTACACACTAGATTTAGAGATTCCAGCAGCTTTTTTACTTGTACTGGCAGCTACATCATAATTTAATTTTTTCTTTTTTACATTCTACTTTGTTAAAAATAAATTCTCTGGCTTGACTTGTGAGGGATTTTATAAAAACTAGCCTAGTGCTTGGTTATGACATGATTTTTGAAATAAACATTAACATTATGATACGATAACAACAAAATAAAGTGGTAATAAATGATTAAAAACCTGCTTAAATAATATGGAGGGAGTAATTGTTATAATAAACAATAAACAAAGATATCTGCAAAGATAATTACAAAGACAACTAATAATTAAAAAAACTTGCAAATTACAACAAAGAATTTGTACAACATGCTGCCAGATACAATTATTAACTGTACATAACTGTCTTCAAGTTTTTTGTCTTTTGAATGTGGTGGGAACAAGTGCCTTCTCCACTGAGCCAAAAGCATACACACTGTTGACACTTTGTCTTGTTAACCTGTAGTTGCCTACAAGGGAACATTTGAATTAGCAAACAGTTATCAGTTTTTGGATAACACGCAACTTCGGTTCCAATGGCATTTTTATAGCTTCGCATATGGATGGGCCACACATACACTAACGATGATAAATATACGCATTGTGACGGCAGCAAGGCAAACATCTGCTCTCCGGTATCAGTGCTGCGAACACCTGCCGGCGCGTGACACCTCCCGAATACGCAGCGGGCCAATCAGGGATCGGCAGCTGAGACGTGACACCTGACATGTTCACAGTGGGCCAATCAGGGATCCTGATCAGGACATATAAAGAGCGCTGCTAGAATTTTTTTGGCACACTCCATCGGACACACTTCATCTCCTGTCCTCTATCGGACGACGTCGACACGGAGCCAGCCGGAAGGAACAGCTGAAGAGTAGAACGGACGTTTTTCACATTCTTCGCCCTGTAATGCACCAGCGATGGACGTCGCTGGGCCGGCAGCGGACTCTACACACCAATGCCAAAAGAAGTACTGCAGTACGACATGAACAGCGGGCGCAGCCACCGACCATCTCAGCACGGCTCGGGCGGAACAAACATCACAGCGTTTCTGCCACACAGCCCTTTTTAGGGTCACCAAAATAACAAAGAGTTGTATGATTGGCGCCATTTGTCATGTGATAGCATGTGGGAAGTTGCTTAACACTTCATCTGTTCTTCTCCTCACTTGTGCCACCAATTTGGCTCAACCACCAACACATAACAGTGTATGACATGCAAGGTGAGTGAGTACACTGAAGGACATGGAAGGGATACATGTGCAAGAACTTGATCTACCAAATTGATTTTGTCCACACTATAGTACATATATGAAAATGGATTTTTGTCAAGCAACTTATAGGCAAGTAATGAGGTACTTGGTCGCAAACAAATAAGACAATTACATACTCACTTTCTTTTTGTTTTTTTTTTTACAACTATGGAAAAGTTACTACGAAATGGCTAACAAAATATAAAATTTGTACCTTATACACTGAGAATGGGTTTTGAATACATACATTCAACAATAATTATTTATTAAAGGAAATTGCATGTAATGTATTCTGACTAGTTAGTATAATTAAAACTTTTTCAGTTGAGAGTTTATGAAAACCCCTAAGGTAGAAATACAAAATTTGAAGAATTCTTCCATATATAACAATAATACTCTTCCTTTACGTTTTGTGTTTTTTTTTGTGTGTGTAAACAGTTCAAACCACCGTTGTCTCAATGAAAGCTCAATGTTAGTTAAAATCTACGTCATTTTTAATAAACAATGCAGGATGTTTCTTAAATGGTTTCACTATCACTACTGTTTAAAACTGAAAAAAAATTACAGTTGGTTTCAATATTGTTGTTTTATGGAGGAAGGACGTTTGTATATACACATACACTGTGACAATCAAAGAAGTTGTCGAGTATTTGAGTTCAACAAAAATACTTTTTAGTTTGTTGTTATATTACAAACTATTAACAAACTAAATTTATTTTACAATATGTTCCCTGACAGTAACTTACACATTACATTTGATAAAATTTCATTGTTACTGTTTAAATTTAATAACATCCACTTAATATTACATAAATAATTTATATATATGCATATATGTATAAATATACACATATATACATTTAATTTACAAAATTTGAAACAAACACATTTTCTTGAGCGGAGTGTGATTTATACAAAACATATACAATAAAATTCTTAATTTACTTAAATCACAAACTTTATTTACTTCGATACTGTAAATAGAAAAATTTTATTTTCATTTTCAGTGACAATAAATTTTATTAATTCCCATGATACAATATACTGAGATAAAATTATAATGTCTGTTGCTCAAATTATGACATCTTTCCCTGATATGGTATGCCAACCATTCTCTACCATAGTCACACTCACAACTGATAACCATGTCATCAGACAAGCATGAATAGTAAATAATAAAAGCTACAGGAAATACTGCTCGTGAGACCACCCAACTGTTAGTGGTTGGTTTGAAGTTACTTCTCCTCATAAAGCAACATGCTAAGTACAACCTACTGTAAGTTATTTAATATTATAAAAAAATAAAATTTATTTTTTTCACAAAACTAAAATCCTATAAAACTGAACAAAACACATACAATAAAACAATCCTGGTTCCTGTTTTGCTGTTTCATGCTTAGTAAAGTGCAAACATTTGTACAATTACTCAATCTGTTACGATTTAATGCTGATATAAAAATTTACCACATTTGAGATATTTTGCAAACTGCTGTATTAAGACAATAGAAATTATACATGCTATACATTTGTACAGCATTGCACAGAAGAATTTTCTTTCACTGATAATATTCTTTCAATAAAACAATGAAATCCCGTTTTAATATTTCACTGAATTTATTAATAAAAATTGAAACTAACTATGCTGCTTTTACTACACAACACATCAACAATTATGTTGTGTGTACAATATACCACATGTTGGACCCCCCCCCCCGCTTAAATAAACCATGCACAAATGTTAATTAAGCGTCAAATATGTTCAGGAACTATAATAAAACCACGTTAATAATTTTTTTTAAATACCAGATAATATACAATTATTTCTCAGCCACACCTTCATCAAAATATTATCATGAAAGATAATAAGTATGCGCGGGGAATTTATATAGTAAATACATACAAACACAAATATGTATAAAGGATTATGTAAACAAACACTCAGGTGACTAGTAAGAAATTTTCAAATAATGAACTTGAAACTATCAGGTATTAGGTAACCTGAAACAAGTGAAAAATTATGATGTAAATCTGACAGTGTGTTTGACTAAAATCTTTTGTAATTATAATTTTCTTAATTTGATAATACAACATTATAAAAATATCCAGGTATTGCCAACTTACAATACAGTACTCATATTTAAATTATATTTAGAAAACAGGCCAATATTTTTTAAAATTAATATTATTGGAGACTGGCATCTTCAATGTTTTATGCAATTTAATAATTAAATAACAAAATTCATAATTTTAACATGGAAAACTTATTTAAATGTTCATTTACTTAATTAATTACATAATTTAATCATGATTAATCTTAAAACTTCTGTTCAAAATTAACTCACAGGTTTTTCTTCACAAAGAATATCAACTATTTTATTGTAAAAAATCTTTTTATTAATAATTATGTATAGTTTGTATATTTTCATTCATACACAACTGTAGCTATTGTTATTTATTAAGTATTAAAATTCTTCAAGTACACTGTACAACTGAGACAAAATATAACCAACCATCCATGTATACAAAATATTACACAGAAATAGTAAAAATGAAAATTCACAGACAGGATTGGTAGCACGGGGAAAATTAAAATCTTAGTTTGGAGACACAGTTTTACAAAATACATTTCACAAGGGAAAGTATATAATATTTGAAACATGAAAAAATACTTCTCATAGTTAGTTCACTTATAAACAATATGTTTCACCTACTGTTTTGTCTTGTTTCCACTGGTACTGCCGCCCCTTCCCCCACCTTCACGATCTCTTGGTCTAAATGGCGGGCGCCTGTTGCCTCTTTGGTTTCCTCTGTTACTGCTTCTTGGATTTGACATTCCCCTACCACGATTTCTATCAAAACCTCTTCTGTTTCCACTTGGTGGTCCTCCTCCTCGTGGCTTGTTACCTCTACCTCTGCTCTGACTTCTGTCAAATTTAGATCTGTTGTACTGAAACGACCGCCTGTTATCATGACGGTAATCGTCATCCATATCTTCACTCATTTCATCATTCCAGTCTTTCCAGTTCCCTTCATCATCATCGTTGCGACTATCTTCATCATGCCAGTTGTCATTATCAGGGTAGTCTCCATTACCAAGATTAGATCTCATATGCTGACTGTCGTCTTGATTATAACTAGACCTTGAATCTTCATTGTATTCAGGGCCCATGTATCCTCTCCCTCTGTGTGGTGAATGGTCTCGCCTCTGTCTCTGATCCTGCCAGCGTGGTTCGTGCGGTGAATTGTGTAACCTATGCATGTCATCGTTGGATTCTCTGAAGTCTCCCAATCCCCTCATATCACTGTCAAATAATGCTGGACGTTGATGCATATCCTGGTTTCTAAACATATTAACACCTGGAAGCATATTCATATCTTGCTGCTGTCTGAACATGTCACGTTGATTCTGGTTCATATCCATTGTGGGCGGCATTCTACTTAAGTCTAAACTTAACAGTGGCCGAGGCATCTCCATGTTTGGCATGAATGGTCTAATCATACCAGGAGACTGTTGTGGATGACCGTCCTGCAACAATGATGGAGGCTGCATGTATCCACCTGAAGGATGGCTCAATGGTGGGACCTGCCTTAAATCCAAATCCTGTAAACCTGTTCATACATAACAAGATTATAAACAAGTGAAAATAGAATTACTTTAATGCTAAGCCATTCTCACAATGAAAATGTTTTAGGTATAAACAGAAACAACTAACCATTGATGTGAATGTATGAATGCACAGTGCCTTGTATGTATAATTATTTTCTCAGTAGAAAAAGAGAAAGAGTTTAAGATGTTTCAAAGCACAAAAATACAATACTTTTCAGCAGCTTTCAAGCAACTCTCACTACTCTCTTACTATAGTCTTATTTTGTTTATATTAAACACAAGCGTATACTACCTCAAATTACTGTTGCAGCCATATTACGTTGCACACAAGTAAGAATTTAAAATTTATTTTTTATGTTCTTGGTATACTTCAAACATGGTGGAGCTCAGTATTCATCTAAGAACCACTAATTTTTTGTGAGTTAGGGTAATGGCGTACTACTGCGGACACGGCCATGACCAACAGCTGGCTGTGATCACTATTATCATGCCCAAAAGTGCAGCTGGCTGGTGTAGACAGCCGGGTACTGGCCGCACGTCAGTCACAAGATGAATGTCGATGAGATAGTTGCTATTGCGTATTTGTATAATCAATCAGTGAAATAAAAGAGAAGGAAATTCTAGGTACATCCTGTTTTACAAACTCGTTCTCTAAAAGGCATGGTCTGTACTTTTTTTTTTGTGAACTATGTCAACACGTAGACAAATTTTTTAATTGTACAAGAATGCCAGTTAAAAGTTTTGATGAATTAAAAAATTGTCAATTGCAAAAATTCCAACACATCACAATTAAAAAGCTAAAACCTCAACTAAAAATCACATCTTTTTCACTTGCAAAATCCAATATTCACTTGCGTATCACTTACCACTCAGTTGAAAGCTAGTCGCTTACTGGCTGCATTCCATGCAGGCTGTCCAATAGAAGTGCAGCATATGAAGTTTGCCTGCAAGATGTAGCTTGGTTGTGCCAGCTGAAGTAACAAAACCGTGGCCGTTGCGGTTAGCTGGCTGCACCAGTTTTGTGCGCGTTGGTGCATGCACGTTCCACACAAAATTGACCGCATGCTGCCAGCTGGTGTCTTGTTCGTGGCCATGTCCACAGTAGTGCACCATTACCCTTATTACTGACCATGAAATAAATCCTTTCATACTCCCTTTCAGCTACTAAATAATTCATCTAATTCAATCTAAACGCTGCTAAATTCATGGATGAGTTACGCTCGTCTTTAGGATCTGAGAGTGGTATGACATGGGGCTCAATGTGTTAAACCACAGATTATTACAAAAACCTGCCTTGTTGAGTGGCTTTATTTTGTTAATTGTCAAAGGAAGTGTCAAAATTCTGAATTACAGATATTAATTATATTCGGAACACTGGCATCAAAACTTATATATATACAGCATGCTTTACAACTTGATCAGAAGAAACTAACAAAATATTTAGGTCTGTCTACTTTTTAAATGTATCCCTTTAGCCCTACTAATCAGAATCTACAGCAACCAAAAAAAATTTGGAACCATCAGTTGCCAATGTTAGAAGTAATTTGTTTACCTAGTTACCAATAAATTGAATACTACAACGAGTACCTTGGAATCTCATATCCTGGTCCTGATTTGGATGCGGCAACAGTGCTGGTGGCTGTGAAAGCAATGGATGTTGCTGGCCAGGTGGCTTCCATGACTCATCTTTTTCCTGAAACAGTTTTTTTTTAATTTTTTTTTATTTTTTGTATTCTTTTTATATAGCCTAAAGGTACCATATAATGTTATTATTTATATTCTTAAAGCGATCGATTTCGGTAACAGACCATCGTCAGGTTATATAGCACATTTGTTCACAATATTATAAAACACTATTACAGTAGAACCTCATTATAACGGACTAATTGGGGCTAAAGGTTGTCTGTTGTAATGAAAGTCCGTTATATAACAAATAAGTCTTGTTAGGTCGTATTTACATCAATAAAACTCGGTAAATTAGTATAAAACATGTTTATTTTTACTTGACATCATTTTACATAGCATACATGACAAATGAGATCATACTGTTCATATTTACATAATAGACCAGAATTGAAACTTTATATACATTCTATTGTTTTATTCTCTTGAACAAGAAGGGCCTGGTTCATTATTATTCATTAGGTTATTGTTCATTAGGTACTACTAACATTAACTGGTTTGAAAAAACTATTGATTTTTTGTTGTTTGTTTGTTATTTATTTCGTTGGTTAGTAACTGACGAAGATGCCGCAAGTGTTCATAGTAAGCAAACACATTTTCATTTTTTGATTGTTCAACATATTCAATGACAAAATTTAAATGATCTTTCACGTCACTCACTTTTATTGTTGCCTGAGTATTGTCTTCCTCTTGTAAGTCTTCCTCCTCGTCCTCCGAAGAGTCTTCTTTCTCAGTGACACTGCCAACAATCTCCTCTTCCGTCAGCAAGTGGAATCCAGGGTCATCTTCATCATCTTCAAGCCAGGTCTCCACATCTTCCAATAAAACTTCTTCCTCCCCTTCTCTTTGCAAAGTTTCACGGAAATCTTCTGTCTCACAATTTTCTATTTCTAAACATGCTTCTTCAGTCTTTAACAGTTTTTTCCATGAGTTCACCAAAGTAGTTGGTTTAATTTCTTTTACAGCATCAGCAAAGTTGTGAATCATAGATCGAATGTTGTAGGCCTTCAAGTTTTGAAGAGTCTTTTGGCCCCTTCTATCTTCTTCAGCAGCGGATGGCTCATCAACTTCTAAGATTTCATTGAGAAATTTTTTTCTATAAAGCCGCTTGGCAGTATAAATTACTCCTTGGTCCATGGGCTGAAACACGGATGTTGTTTTGGAGCCAGGAACTTACACTTTATCTTCTTGTCTCGACTGCAGAGTTTGTCAACATCAGGGTGGGTTGGTGCGTTATCCAAAAGAACCAAAGCTTTTATTTTTTCTTTTGGAATGTTCAAAATTTCCATTTGGTGGTTTATAATTGCTGGCACAGCTTTCTTATGAAACCAATCACTTGTTATTTCAGTTGTAAACCACGCATTTCGGGAACTATAATAGTGAACTGGTAAATTGTCCATCACACTTTTAACTGCCCTTGGTTTTTTGCTTTACCAACGATAGCCGGTTTAAGCATATGAGTGCCGTCTGCATTTGCACACAACAAAACTAACACACGCTCCTTGCTGACTTTTCTACCAGGCGTAGTTTTTCCGGCTTCTGAAGCTTGTGTATTGTCAGGTAGAGTTCTCCAAAACAAACCTGTCTCATCAAAGTTATTTGGCTCAATTGATAACCTTCTTTTTTAATCAAATCGTCTAATTCTTTTATAAAAGGCTCAACAGCTTCAAAGTCTGCGCTAAGAATTTCCCCACTAATCTTCTTGTTTGAAATGTTGTGACGTCGACGAAACCTAAATAGCCAACCAGAGCTCGCTTTAAACTGTTCAAGTCCCATCTGTCTGGAGAGTCTTTCGGCAGCCGCTTGAATTTCAATTCCTCTAACAGCCATTCCACATGAACGAAGCTGAGAGAACCACTTGTAGACTGCATCACCCAGTGTTGCCAACAGAAAGCCGCATACGCTTAACTGCACTCTTCTCCTTTTCTATACTGAACTTTAGAACAAAGTTACGAATGCCATTTTTTGATTTTTTAATGTCCGATACAGTTTGTTTTGCGATTTCATACTCACGACAAATGCTAGAAACAGACGCTCCTTTTTCTAATTTTTCTATAATGGAGAGTTTATCTTGAAGACTGAGCGCCTTACGCTTCCGTTTCTGTCCTACACTTGGCTTACTTAACGACATGATTTGAACAAATTACAAAAAGTTATATGCAGGACGTGTGACTGTGCGCGACAAACAATTGAACAATACTGACCAGTAGTGGTGGGAGTGAAAATATACGTGGCTAAGGCGTTAACCATTCTTTGTTTTCAACTCCCTTTCCCTTACCATTCAAACAAACAGTTTCCTGTATTTGTTGTTATTATCTGAACAGTTAATTCTCAAACAAGTTAATTCAATGGTAGATTGGGGTTGGGTTTTAACTTTCAACGATTTATACCTGACAAGGTTGTTTGTCTCTGAAAACTGTCATTCGGCACTGGCGGGCGGACGTGAGTCATTCCGGTGCATTGACTTAGTTACTACGGGGTGGGGGGGTACGACGTAAAAGACGTGTCCATTGTAAAAGAAGTCCGTAGTAACGGGGTCTGTTATAACGAGGTTCTACTGTATTTATAAAAAAAATTCGATGAAGATTGTTGAATTCTGTTCCACAAAATTGTATTATTATGTGTTGTGGTCAATACAGAGTACTATTTGCCACTTGCATGAAGCTATATTGTCTATGTCTAGATGTTTGGAAGGATAATTTATAGAAATTGCATCATTAGCTGTTCAAGAATTCTAGGAAAAAACATCAAAATCACACTGCACTCACAGTTTTGCCAGATATGTTTCCAAGTGATTTTTTTTTTCTCTTGCCAAGAATAAAAAATAAATAAAAGTAAAACAATTTACAATGGCTGGCAATATAAAACAAAAATCACTGAGCAAACTCAAGCCTATACCAAAAAGTTCATTTCAGAAATGTTTTGAAGACTGAAAAAAAAGTTTGGATAATTGTGTTACATCCAATGGAGATTATGTTAACAGGAACAATATAAATGAATTAAGATACAGTTTTTCAAATAAACTAGAATTGCATAAACTTTTCAATCAAACCTTATATACCATGAAACATATCACTTTTTGACAAACATTCAAACGCTCAGACAATGCAACAGTAACAGACAGCTCAAGGGTACAGTCAGCAATGTGTTAAGGGTTTCTTATTAAATTTTTTGATACAGGGGTAACACGCAAACATTCTAAAATTGTAACAATAAATCAAGTAGCTTGATTTCTCATTATTTCAATGGTTTTAATTTTGACTTCAAACAGTTGTTGTGGTAATAAACATTTGCAGCAATCTAGAACGTAATAAGAAAATATTTATGCAAACAATAAGATTCATGTCTTGAATTAAATTTTAATTTTTATGTTAACATATATACAAATAAGTGCGCTGCACACACACACACACACACACACACACACACACACACACACACACACACACACACACACACACACACACACACACACACAATCTATGCAGAATTGACATATGCAATTTTACCTTTATTAAACATCTTTATAGAAGATATTTTGTTTCCTTTATATTATGGTTACTTAGGCTGTGGTTGATAAATTCATACTGAACTGTACTTGGAACTGTCTCTACATCTAAAACCATATGGTTTCAGTAGATATGGCAGGTAAATGTTGAGCTGTAGATATTGTGGTATGGGGAAGTTTGATATACATCTGCCATATCAAATACACGTCACAAATACAGTAAACCTGACCTAACGGCCACCTTTTTTCAGCGGTCACCTCTGTGAACGGCCACTTTTCTGAGGAATGGATTTTATTTCTTGTAAGATCAATGTAAATATCCTCTCCATTAAACGGTCACCTCTTCCCTCGGCCAGTGGTCAGTCCCTAACGGGATCTTTCACTTGTTTAAACGGCCATCGAGATGTTTAGTCATCTGGAATTCGGTAGTCTACAGCAGACAAAACACTGTTGTTTGGCAATACAGATTTCTAAGAATAGGTTATGCATAGAGTGCATGCCGGCATGACACAGTCACCAGTGTTTAGACGAGAGCACGTATAGTGGCGGCAGGCACCGGTACACGCGCGCAGGTAGTCTGACTCAGTTGGCCAGAATGAAATGTTCATTCTAGTTTCCGAAACTAGCACCGAGTCATAATAAATAAATTTATAAAATGTTATTTGAACACAATACACCACTGAAGTTTCGACAACATTGAAACAGTAGTCAGCGATCAGTTTATACGTGAACGTTACGAACTGGTGAAACCTTCATAACGTTGAATTAAGCGTAAACGATCCGCGTGTGCTTAAGAGGTGTTCTCGTAATTTGTAGTGTAATTTAACAGTAGTTAAACAATAACGGTAACTTAATAGTGTAACAGTGTGTAAAAAATGAGCAACAAAGGAAGAGTGTGTTTGAATTTAGAAGATAAGCGAAATGTTATTTTTGAAAGCGATAAGGGTGTTTCAGCAAGGAAATTTGCCGACATTTTTAAATGTGGAAGAACACAGATTAACAACATAATAAAAAATAAAGACCATATTTTAGAAGAGTGGGAATCCAATATGAATCGGGGAATAAAAAGAAAGCGAGAATCAAAGTGTACACAAGTAAACGAAATTCTTTACGAGTGGTTTAAATGTGTTCTCTCAAAAAAACTCCCGGTTAGTGGAAGTATGTTACGGGAGAAAGCACTCGAAATTGCTACACAAATTAAAGTCGAAAATTTTGTAGCTAGCAATGGGTGATTGGAGTGTTTTAGAAAGCGGCACAACATATCGTTCAAAACAATTTTGGGTGAAGGGGCGGATGTACCTGTTAACGATGACAATGACTGGAAAGACAGATTACTAAGTATTCTGGCAGATTACGAATTAAGTGACATTTATAACGTTGATGAGACTGGATTATATTTTAGAGGTATACCAAATAAATTATTAACACTAGAAAATGAAGTGTGTAAAGGTGGAAAAATGGCTAAAGAAAGACTAACGATTATGTTATGCTGTAGTGCAGCTGGTGAAAAAGAGCGGCCGTTAGTTATCAGAAAATTGTTAAAACCGAGGTGTTTAAAGAATTTTGAGACAACATTACTGGGCATTAGTTGGCATGCTAACAAAAAAGCGTGGATGACATCCAGAATTTTTGAAGACTGGTTACAAGAATTTAATACAAAAATGCAAAACAAAAATCGCCGCGTAATTTTATTATTGGATAATGCGATATGTCATCCAGTTACATCACTGTCCAATGTCAGACTATTGTTTATTCCACCAAACACATCTCATCTTCAGCCACTGGACAAAGGAATAATTCAGACATTTAAACTTTTTTATCGAAAAAGTGTTCTTCGGTCCATTGTGTCCCATATGGATGACAGCAATTCAGCATTTGACCTGGCGAAGAAAATCACTGTCCCCGATGCGGTATCCTGGGTCAAGACAGCCTGGAACGAGGTTGCTGTTACCACCATTAAAAAGTGTTTTAAAAAATGTGGCATTCACATTAGCGATGCTGATCTGCAGGCGCAACCATTGCATGAAATTTTGCAAGAACGTCAAGACAGTTGCTACAGTTGCTGGACTGCCATATGATGAAAACATGGAAATGGAGAATCTACAATTCTGTGATGATCTCAAGGGCAACTGGGAGGATCGATTTTCGGAAGATTACAAAGGTAAGTGAGAAAAACTTCTGTATTTACAATAAAAACTTTTGAAACGGTCAATTAAACTCTGCACTATTCGGATACACTTTTACAATACAGTATTTTTTCTGCTTTTTTGCAGAAATGGGTGACGATGACGTACAGAGTGAAGAAGAAGGAATTAATGAACCTCTAATGAGTTTAAAAGAAGTGTTACAATCTCTTAAGCGGATCAAAGATATTTGCGTTACTCTCGATAAGGAATGTGGGGAGAATGCTGTGGAACACTGTACTAAACTTTGTTTGGTCGAAAATTATGCAATTAAAAAGAAAACTGCAAGCGCAAAACAAACTACATTAAAAAACTGTTTCAAAAGTATAATCTTTACCAATATGTTTGAATATAAGTAACACTGTAAACATACTGTAAATAGGAAGTACAACTGCACCATACAAATGCAAGTACATAATAAAATGGTATAGTAGATAATCTGTACTTAATATGCTGTATTGTTATTATCCCCCCACCCTTTTATTAAACGGCCACCTTTCTAAGCAGCCACATTTTACGGTGATGGAAGGGTGGCCGCTAAAGACAGGTTTTACTGTACTAGAATTATACTGCACTGGCCAATCACGTACCATGATCACACCAATTCCCAAACTTCTGGCTGGTTAACACAATGAATACTGTTAGTCCCAATTTACAATATTCATAATAAAGTTTGACACTGAGTAAAGAAAATTTAAATATTATGAAAAGAAAAGAATACAATAAATCTAACAGCAAATGTTTTTAATTACAATATTTCCATTTTACTACTTTAATTTTAAAATTTCACGTCACTTATTGAGAAACCTTTACCAGTGAACTTTTTGGGAATCACTGATGTCTAATTTTAGTTCTAGGTTCTGTTCAAAGAAAAAACCCCTGACTTAAAATTTGTATAATATCTGAGACAATCAATAAATAAACACACCATTGTGATCCTAACTTATTTCTCTACCTGACTGTGCAATTTCATATTTTTTGGGACTTTTGTTGAGAGTGCAGTGAAATCCGGAAAAGTCATTTTTTCTCCCTTCTGAAAGTAACGTCCACTTTGTAGCGCTATTATGAATAAACCACGCATCATAAAAACAATTTCTGTTAAAGTGATGTATTGTATTAGTGTGTTACTTAAAAATGCTACAGTCTAAATTTTAATTTGTGTTGTAGCAGCAAAACATTTATTATAAGCAATTTCAGTCAATGCCGTAAATAATAATTACTAGTAATGCTTTAATCAAAAGATAGTTGAAACACAGAAATTTATATACAGTGGGAAGAAAAGTAAACTCACATACACTACGAAACAGGTCTCTTTCATGTTTACATATAGCAGCCATTCAAACAATATTGGTTCACACATGTTGGGACTAAACAATAAACAACCATACACAAATTCTATTTACCGTTGATTTACTTGTAAAGCATGCACTGTGTGCTCCATTATTTTACTGTAAGGTATAAAAGATCATGAGATGTTTAAATATTTTCATTTTCACTTTCAAAATATTTTTGTGCATTCACTATGATTTCTCTCCCATGGTTCTTAATTGTGGGACGTTTAACTGTATGGCTTTTCACACATGATTTATGTTGACTACCTCTACTCTTTTTACTCAACATTCTTTTAAACTTGAAAAATCATTTTAAAAAGCAATTGATTAGGTTTTACAGTTATTAAAAACTTCCACAAAACTATTCTCATAACACGCAACAAACACGACATGCAAATAAATTCACACAGAAACACAAGGAGTACCCGATATATTCCTTACTACAGAAGAATTAAGTACAGATAAGTACGAAATATGTCATTGTTTTGTTTACTATGGAAGTACACATTGCATACAGCTGACTCACTAGATATCGACGGTCTAAGTGTAATGTCTAGTCAGTATTTCTAACAAAAAATCATTTATAAAGTTTGTAGCACTTTTAATACATGAAAGTAATTAGTGAGCAATGATTTTGATGTTCTATTATATTGATACGAATTGTTTCTTGTGAACTGATACGCTTTATAACAATTATTATCCCAAACTAACTGATCAAATGGAATCTTTGTTAAGGTGATGACAACCTCTTACATTTTCACCATCATTTACTACTGCTGTACAAGATAATTTTCTACCACTTATTAGTATGTAAATAAATAAATGTGTGTGTGTGTGTGTGTGTGTGTGTGTGTGTGTGTGTGTGTGTGTGTGTGTGTGTGTGTGTGTGTGTGTGTGTGTGTGTGTGTGTGTGTGTGTGTGTGTGCCCACTTGTGTAGATACATGGTAATGTTTGTGTTTTTACTTGTGTCCTCTATCAAGATTTCGTACCTATGAAGTATTAATTCACATTCAAGTAATGTATTTTTATGTAAGAGAAAATTTGGTGTCCACCTATTAATTTATTTTTAAAAATATCTATTAGAGTTTAAATTGAGCTCATTGTGTACTTAAGGTTATGTATAAATACTCAGCATTATAATTTTAAACATCAACCAGGTGCTTCAATTATTGCTGTTGTGTGTGATTGTGTGTGTGTGTGTGTGTGTGTGTGTGTGTGTGTGTGTGTGTGCGTGTGTGCGTGCGTGCGTGCGTGCGTGCGTGCGTGCGTGCGTGCGTGCGTGCGTGCAGATGCCCATACCTGGTATGTGTGGGATTTAATTTATTTGTTACACAATAACAAGTTAAAGTTAAATATGGACGGTATGTTGCATGACCCGTTTGATGCTAGGAAATACTGGTGTCATTAAGGAGCTGGCTACAATTAGACAGAAATGTTAATTTAAAATTCTGCAAAACAAGAGTTAAAGTATTAATTTAGATAAATATTTTATATATCTTACTACATTTTTTAGTGTGCTGATGAAATATTTTGCCGATTATAGTGAAAAAAAAAAACTTTTTAAAGTGTAGTTGTCATGGAATTAACGGTGTTTACAAAGAAATTAGTTTATACACATTAAGTACAGAAGAATACAAATGTGATATAATGTGTAGAACACAATTATAAACAACCTGACAGGAAAAATTTTTCCTTACATTTATTTTTTTTGCAACAGTTAAGCAATGTCAATGCTTGTGGTTGAAGAGTGAAAAAACAGTTTCTGAAACATTTCTCTCAACTATAAATAAATAAAAAATGTAAAAACTAAGAAACTGCATGGCCAATAACAGGAATAAGCAAGGATTTCAATGGTGTATTTATTTAATTTTTACCTTAAATATTGTGAATCTTATAAAATTCTAAATACAGGGTCTCCCTTTCTTTGAACAGTTTAGAGGCAAGTAAATAACTAAGAAAAGTTTTACTTGGTTTGAATCTTCATTTTCTTCTTCCTGATCACTTTCCACTTCATCATCAGTATAATCATAGTGAGGCATGACATCGTGTAATTCTTCTACAGCTCCAGAGTTGACGTAGCGGTACAAAGATTCAGTACCTCCACTGATTGCCTGTGCTAACGCTGACCCAGCTGAATTTAACAGAAATAATACTTTCACTTTTACACAAACAATTACTGATTCATACCACATTATGCATTTGTTACTTAGCACTTGCAAATTGAATGCTAAATAAAGAAAATAACCAACAACAAATGAAGTTCTAAAAAGTTCATAATGTTTTAAATATATGTCTTAAGTGCTTTTCAACCAATTCATTTCAATTTCAAACAATTACCAAAGTCCAAGAATACAGTATACATGACTGGTTGTCTATGTACCATAAGGAAAGGGTGAAATTACTTATAGTAATGAGAAAGTTATGTTCGTACTGGAACAAAAGTGTGTTACAGTATAACCTGTATAGGTTCAGCTGTTATTAAGGTAAAATTTTTAAAATTTGAGAGACATGTCCAATAAATTAACTTAACTTCATTAATCTCAAATATTTCTTGAAGTTGAAAGGTTTTTCTTTTACTGAAACACCTACTAATAAATTCTGACTGATAGTATATGTTATCAAAATCCCACCCATTCTCTATAAATCCCACCCATTCTCTATCTGCTTACTTGATTGCTTTCAGGAATTCCGTTACAAATTGTTAAAAACGAAAAGTACAAACTTACTTTTTTTGTGAATTTTGTTTACATCTGAATATTATATATGAATAAGGTTTCACTATCCAGTGTATTATACTTCAAAATTGATGTCACATTTCATAATAATAAACTGATTAAATTCAGACCTCTATAACTCTAATATAGAGTTCAATAAATACTTCAAAAAAGAGACTCATGTCGTGAGGGGAAACAATATACCATTATGCATGTTTGTGTATATTATGGCATATAATAATTTGCACAATTCTGCATTGTAAATTGTAATTGTATGTATTTCCTCTTACCCTGTGTGCATGCACGTGTGTGTGCATGTGAGCACACACACATGCATTATAATATACAATACAATTCACAAACAAGTAAAAATTATGTCTACAGTAGATCAGGCGAAGGCTGAAACTAGTAGTGACAAAGTTTTTAGATTTAAACAAACATGCACATAGTACAAATCAATGGTCTAATAAATACATAAATATAAACTTTTACTTCCATATCTTATTTTATCCACTCGCTCTTACTATCTTTTTTATCCCAACTTAATAAGATAAGAAGCATTCTTCCACATCCGCACAAAAGTCTGAACATTGAAAAGAAAAACATCTGAATAGAAATATGGAAAAATCACTATCTTATATCACTTGATACCTACATAGTACCAAAATATGATTACATACAAAATGGAAAAACTTACAAAACATAATGTGTTTCAGTAGAAAATACTTCCTGCTGCAGCAAGGTGATGAAATCAAAACAGACTAGGCACAGCTTGTAGAATAGTTAACTAGGAAAATAAACTCTGATACTGACAAAGAATGGAAAAAACAGGATGTGTATCCGTAAATAGTATATGAAGTGGATGAAAAACGTTTGCCATGCAGAAGAGAATATAATATGGTGCTTAATATTTAGAATGATGAAATTTGACAAGCAGTAGGAAACTCCAAGCTTAAATCAGCTCATTAATTTGCAACAAGCAGCAAATACACCCAGAGTAATCTGCCACAAGAAAAAAATAAGAAAGAAAGTTACATAACAAAAACAAAAGAGAAAAGTAGCTGCCATATGTCATTGGATTTCTACCACCCATAACAAATTTGCTGCAATATAGAATGTTCCGAACTTTGTTCACATCATTATGTAATGACTGAACAGCAAAGAGGAGCAGCACTTAAACAAACATAATATGTGAAAAAACATCAGAGAACAATTATGAATTTTGGTAAAAGTCAACAAGTGTCTTTACTGCTACAAAGGAACTTAATTATTCCAAAAGGACTTATTATTCAAAAGAAGGAAATTTCAAGAAATGAGAGTATAAGTGTATAGTAAAATATGACGATGGATCATTTATCAAAAACAAATGCCTTGAATCTAAAACCGGTATGAAAGCAGAATTTATGACACATGGAAAACAGAAAATCTAACAATGTATTTTCAAAAAACAGAGACAGACATGAAATGCTGAACTTAGATTTACAATGATAGTAAACTCCTATTGTAAGATTTATAAAACAACCTACACATCACACTCAGAATGAATAAGACAGGAAAAAAGCAACATAGTTTTTATAAGTTTTGTTCATATATCGATAACGTTTTGTGCTGTCATGTTATGATGAAGAGAAAAGACTTAATCTAACAACACATATAACCGCAGTTTTTGATAAAGCACTCAATAGGAAAGGTGGACAAATTTTCCTGATAAAGCACTATTATTAGGGTGACAACAATCAAACAATAGCAAGAAGTTTGTAGTATTAACTAAGAACATCAGGGTAGAACTGTACAAAATTCTGTAGACGAATTATTTATAATACAGGACAAAGAGGACTTGCCTCAGGATATTGTATACTTTGTTTATATTATTCGGGTAATAATATTTAAACTTGACAACAAAGAAAGCTAATGTTGTCAAGCTAATGTTACTGCTATTTGAAAAATCTTGGTTAGATCATTTGAGCCACCCTTTAATAATTATATTTATATTTTGTTTAAATTTGGGACTTCAGACTATCTACTACAAAATATAAACTCAGTTCCAGAAATATACAGTTTATACAAAACCGTCATGATGGTACTTTGGCTATGAATTACTGCTGTTACCTAATAGAACGTTTAGACTACATAACTACACAGTCCTGGAATTACCGATTCATTATCAACTGTAAAAACCTTTCCCTTGTAATGTAGTTTTCTGTTATACCATACATTACAAGTAATCTAAAAAAAAAAGTTAGGAACACAGCTTCACATCGGCAAAGTTTGGCACTGATCTACAGCTGTAGGCCACAGAGGACAGCTAAAAACGTGATAGTTTTTTATTATTGCATTGATGTACAGCATGGTTATTAACTAGCTGAAGTAATTCTATATTTAGCATGAATTGTAAAACAGCACCAAACTATGTTCATGTGAAGACAGTCTGTGCACAGTTAAAAGCTACAGGGTTTAGTTTAGACAAACCACTCTTATTTACTGTAGAGTATGCATGACCCAATACACGCTGAACCTTATGCTTAACTCTCCAATGTTTTGTAACTAAATTCTCATGAAACCGTTACAACTGGTATACGTTCTGATGATATTATATTGCAGATATTATTACTCTAAATCAATGTTCTTACTTTAGTAAGTGAAAGTCCGTATGTATCATGCAGACTGCAACGAGCAGAAGCTCTATCTTGTTTGTTGGACCCATAAACACGTGCAATAAGATGTAGTCTATCAGTGGCGGCTGGTGGTTGAAAAATTTGGGGGTTGCAGTTGGGTTGGACGGTATTAAATTGTTTTATTCTCTGAATAGAAAATGTCCAAGTCTCCTCACCTCCAATCAATACACAAGGAAAGCAAAATAATGCAATTTTAGTGTCACACCCACATAACTACGAATATTTATTGTATAAATCTTTTTTAAATTTACAATTAAATATTCTGTTATCTAATTTTGCACTTTGAATAAAATTTGAAAGGTCTGGTGTAGGCCTACCTACTCTCTTTAATTTAAATGTTTTCTTTAATAGGACGTAAACTGAACAGTGTTTTTGTTAAGTTTACAACAGAATTAATTGCGTCCTACCAGTTAAATATAATAAATATCTTACACTATGACACCTTAATTCTTTATATGTACTATTATTTACATTTAACGATGAACTGGACTGACACTTAGCTGACACTAACAACAAACTTCCAACCCGGCGCCCCATGTGTTATTTACCAACAAACAGACTGGTGGCGCCGTGAGGTACAAGCGGGGTTTGCAGTCCCTAATCACACCAAGCGAGCCTATACCGCTGTAATAGGAACAACCAAGTCTAGCCAGCCAGAACACTACTCCATTGTATTTCCTTATATACAAAGCGCATCACAGTTGGTGCACACTTGCCATGTACACCGCCACAAGAGCGTGTACGGTTTTTAGTAACTCCTCTGCGGTTTTCAATCGGTAAATGATTAATTATGATGATTTAGCTTAAAACACTATTATTACTTATTGTTTTATTCATAATTCTATAATTTAAAATACAATTTGCGATTTAATGGGGGTTGTGCAACCATGCAACCTAAGCACGGTCCGCCACTGTAGTCTATATATAAAGTATGAAAAAAAGTGGGATGAAGGATAAACTTTGAATAAATAAGCCTAACTGAGAAAAAATACACACATATACACAAACAACTCATGCATATTCACCCTCATCAGTTCTGTGAACCAGCAAATGATTTTCTGATTTCAACAGTAAATTAACACTCATTCATGTTATTCTAAACTTAAACAAACTATGATAACTGACAATGATAACTTACGTTTAACAACTACTAATTTTCCATAAATCAAAATAGCCTCTGGTTCAACTTCATGAATGGGCCTAACACCTGGCTGTTTCTCGATGAGCTGATTCAATAAAGCTATTGGATCCAAAATAGCCTTGTCATCTGTACAATTGTTAACTGTGATGAGTTTGAAATCAAACTAATCATCTGAAGGTACTTGGGGAAACAGTGGAACATACAAAGGAAGAAGTTCTGGCATGTATTTCACAAAGGCAAAAATATGAATCACATACCAGAAAACCACGTGGGTTGGGAAAAAGGAATTGCTATACAGGGATGTTTGACTGGATAATTGTAAAAACAATTAAAAAGGAATGTCACGATTCAGAAAGTATAATAAAAGACAAGAAAATTAAAAGGGAAAGGACAGATCTGGATTGTTGTGGAGTGCCACAGGTGGAGCAGTTACACACTGAAGGAAAAGGTCCATTTGTTAGTGACAAATAAACAAATTAGTTATATCAACAATGGTATATCAGAATAATGGTATTCACCACACATATGAGGAAAGTGTTTTCATAAGGTACAGGTAATTATATTGTTAATCAACTCACTGAATGTGAGACAACTGACATCACACAGACGAAAGGAGTATACATTGGATGGAGAGACGGTGAAACTTATTATATTTTAATTACTCTACATTTTCTATCGAAGTAATTATAATAACAACAATGTGACAAATGAGACTATATCAAAACCAGCAAAACAGTAATTTAAGAAATCTGGCAAAGCAGCCGAATATTTAACAAATAAAAGCTTTACTTACATGTAAGTCAAAGGATGACCAGAAAGTAAAGATCCAAAAACACATAACATTACAAATGAAAATATTTTATAAGATCGAGAGAACAACTTTAACAAATGAACTTAACCACTTTTCACACAGTCCCCATTGTAATCAACGTATTTACAAAGCTGCGAACAAGTCTTTACCTTGCACTGTTACGGATGTCTACCTCTTGTGCACACAACCATATGTTTTAAACTGTTTGTCTTCAAGAAACAATTTACTAATCAGATGGTTATTCAAGATAAAATCAAATGATTACTACTGGAACAGAACAGTGTTACTATTAACACAACAGTCTATAATTTTGTCTGATGCTTATATGGCCGGGGTCGATGTTATTAAAATTGTTGTTTTCCGGGTTGTAAGGTCGTGGTCTAAACCTGTTGACTGTAACAGACGGCTGAAACATCTGCTGTAATCAACAGCTTTAGACCACGGCCTTACAGCCCAGAAAACAACAATTTTAATAAAAATAGTCTATGTTTATCCAGTTAATACTTTTCAAAACTGTACCTTTTACATTATTTTACTAAATTTTCTTTATTGCTCATATCAAGTGTTTTCACTTCAAATACTCTCCAGCATTTAAGATAGTTCTTTGGTATATAAAACAGGGTACGACAATCCTCCTCAAATACTGTTACCTTGACTTCATTGGCTGATACAATTTTCTTTTTCTTTTCTTTTAATTTTGTTGCGATAGAACAGAATAATCCATTGCACCGACTGTTATTTTGTACTCATGTGTGTTGAAATACATGTTTCATTCCCTGTCACAAATGACTCAAGGAACTTTAAAATAGGTTATTTACCTTCTGTCGACGTTTCTTAAAATCCTTTTAGGATGACTCGAGTTTCAACACCATTTGGTGTCATCATCAGATCGGTGAATTAGATTAAAACATTTCGATGCATATGCATCTCGTTAGATATTTAAAAGATTAAAAACAACACATAACATTATATAAAACAATAAATAAACTATATCGCAATAAAATAACATTAATAAAAGAATATAAAAACAACGCGGCCACAAACGAACCTGTACAGGAACGCACCCCACGGTAAGATTCACAACTTAACGGTAAGGAACTTGACATCTACAATTCACAAGAACTGCCTGTTTATGCCAATATTTTTGCCAACCGTCATGCTCACAGTTTGTGGTAGGCTAACTTTTTTCACAATCTCAGTGACTAATGATACGAAGACTTGGTGGAGTTCAGTTAACTTATCATAAAATTCCTTTTAGTACAATTTCTTCTTCAAACTTCCAAAGAATATTATACGTCAATAATCACAGACATTGTATTCTGTATCAATAAAACAGAAAACCAGAATTCACTATGTAACTTGCACAGTAAAACAAAGACTATTTACCAGCTTGTAAAGAAATTTTGTAGACAAATGAACATTTGCCTGAACTGGTGTGTGTGTGTGTGTGTGTGTGTGTGTGTGTGTGTGTGTGTGTGTGTGTGTGTGTGTGTGTGTGTGTGTGTGTGTGTGTGTGTGGGTGGGTGGGTGGGTGTGGGTGTGTGTGTGTGGGTGGGTGGGTGTGTGTGTGGGTGTGGGTGGGTGTGTGTGAGAGAGAGAGAGAGAGAGAGAGAGAGAGAGAGAGAGAGAGAGAGAGAGAGAGAGAGAGAGAGAGAGAGAGAGAGAGAGAGAGAGAGAGAGAGAGAGCACAAGTAAACTGCACACAACATATTTTCAACTTGGTAAATGTAGAGTTCTCTTTTTTTATAACATGGTGTATTTTTGCTTTCTGGTTACTCTTTGATCTTACCTTGTAATGACTTTAGTACACTCACTTGTCACCCTGTATTTATTACATTAATTTTAATAACTGTATTATATTCATACAAATACTTACACAGATACACATGTGAATGACAATAAACAGCAATCTCATAATTAACATGCTTGTAGATCTGTTTTTTTCTCTGTTTGTTAACATGAACAAGTTTAAAACAGAGTAAACACACTAATTGAATTTAGAAGCTGAAAACATTTCAGTTGAAACTAAAAACAATTCTATTTCACCAGATCAAACAAAACACAGTTGCCTTCAATGTCTTCTAACATCCATAACAATTATATTTATTTTTGCTTCCGAATTAAATATTTTCATCAAATATCCGAACATTAAAAGCATCTCGTTTAAGTGAATTATATTTTAATTTTTTTTTTTTAACAGTATTCAACAATGACCGACTTGTATTGTAAAAAAATTGTATAGACAAGTCACGGTTCCAATGAACTGATATTGTGGGAGCTTACCGTCTGTACCTGCTGTATGATTCCACTGAGCCTGGAAGTTCTTTGGAATTGGTTTGGAATGTGGTACCTGAAACATTAACCATCAACTTAACACATTGTTCAGATACTTCACTCTCATTCCAAACTTTACTATAATTTACAAACTACACTAATTATTTCTAATGGCGTGGATGTAAATCACATAATCCATCTACTTGAGATATAATTTACAGTAAAAATACACAGTAAAAATTACACGCTTAAACAAACATGTTTAGTTTTGAAGAGGTCATGTATCAGTGACTAATATTAGTTTTCAAGCAGTGACTAATATTTACACATAAATGTCATAAAAAGTTGTGTGTTTGAACTGCATATGGGATATAAATTAGTTGAGTATCGGAGTGTGCCACACTGATTTCGTGGCTGTGCTAAATCCATGCAAGAAGATATACACGAATACTGTAGGACACAGCAGGCTTGAAGCTGACTAATCTGTTATCTCAATACAGCTCTTCAAGAATACACAGAAAAGTTTGTTGACTATATTAGGAAGAGTGCAAACTTTTTATTACATTATTATAATTGTTGAACTCTGGTTAATCATGTGGAAATGCATGTGTTCTACATATAATATAGCAGTGGCATATCTAGAATTTAGCTTTAGGGGGGTCCAGGGTGAGTCGGCTTCACACAAAAGGAAAAACAAGTTAAGACTAATCAACATTACTGCCTTTAAAGTGGCTGAAAAACGCATGATAACATTTCCAAATTTCCCATTAAAGTAAATGGTAATAACACAATAAAAATACACATTATTGAAACATTGTTAAAAGACACTTATTGACTGAATTGATTTTACTATATTTCATATTTCAAATGCATACCCTAATCCTGTGTAATAAACCTGTTTGTATATTTAAAAAAGAACTACCACTATATTACTGTACATAGCTGAAAAAATAAAATAAATCAGCCTAAAAATTAAGATATTAACAAAGTTTGTCAACTTTTCTGACCCTCTGGGGGGCTACGATTCCATTCACTCCCCTCCTGTAAATATGCCCCTGTAATATATAAGAAACACTACAACTTTTTACTATAACAATTTATATTTACAGTAACTAACTTTTTTTTAATCTTACACAATCCTTGCTTATGTATGACTTTTAGAAATAATGTTTACAATCACAGCAGAATCTTATAAGATTAAATCAGACAAGTTATAAAACAACAACAAAAAAGAGGTAATAGACCATCAACATATAAAATAAAAACCTCCGCTCCACAGTCCGTTAAGGACCAAGGCATACCGCACGGCTTTTGTGTTAGTGTGACGGTGTATGGCTAGTACTACGCGCCACCAGCCGCTAGTTGCGGTATTCACAGCCAGGAGGCGGCGCTGTTATCTCAGCACCTACTCAGTTTGCCTCACGACGCTGACTGCACGCCGTATGGAGCCTCCGCCGGGAATTGAACCCGGGACCACGAGCGCATCAATCACCCGCGTTAGCCACTAGACCACCTGGAGGCTCAGACCATCAACATATGACAGACCTATTCTGCAGAGGTGCAGCCACACTTCTTCATGGTGGAAGGAAGGGGAGGGGTTTATATTTGTATAAATAAGAGTACAAAAATTAAAATAAAAAGAACTTGTTATTTCCTTTTTTTGTTGTAATTAAGAAGGTAAGTGTGGAAACCTAGGGATAACATTAATAAGTATCTAAAATCTAACAAATGAAAGAATAAAGCTGACACCTTACACTGCAACATTAAAAAAAAAATCAGAAAGATTGGAAAAAATTTCTCCCATCTTCTGCAGGCACTGACAGTGTTAAATGTCTTATATGCGTTTTTTTTTTTTACTTAGTAACAACAATAAAGCAATTCTTATAAAAATGTCATTTAAAATTGCCTTCTAATATTGTAACACATAGTTGCCCAAAGGCTAATTGCTTTGTACTGGATGGCAACGGGTGTGAATCATAGCTTGGTAAAGGTGGAGAGACTGAAAGCCTTCGACCAGTGTCAAACAATTAGGAATTTGACAACTATCTATGTGACACTGTACTAATAAAGACTCCTGACAAAAACAAATGTGACTGAAATTAAAATACCCATTTCTAAAATTTAATGTTTTTGAAGTAAAACGCAAGAGAAATCTTGTAGATATTTCAGAAATCAAGCTTGTGTCTGATTATAAGGAATTAAGGTTAAACCCATAAACCTACCATTTGTTAAAACATCAAAATATCCTGCATTAATAATTTTTTACTGTCAGTAAAGTACTCAATCGTTCTTTAATCATTTAATTTGCACGAGATTATTTTTTTCTACCATCTTTTTTAGTTACATACATTTGAATAGTTCAAGATGTAACAGGCCATTATTGGATGTTGAAGTAATTAGCAATCTGTTGATAAAAGTGAACGTCTATGCAAGAATTGTGACACGGTTTTGTATTAGACTAAGGGAGTCTGAGTTAGCAGTCAGTATTATGCAATATTTTTAATTGAAGACTCCAACAGTTGTTGAAAAAATTTGTGACAGCCCAGCCACTTCTCTAAAAAAAGGTTGTTTTGTTCCGGGAAAATGTGTTTTAATCTTTGGGCTATACCTAACTGGATGGATGACTCTAATTTATATAATACAATGACCATCTATTAAATAGCCTTAACCAAATATAATCACTAGGAAAGTTGATAGAAAATTCCTGGATTTCGTTGTCCATGACGTGTCCGTTACTTAACTAAATATCACTATAATATTGACGACTCGGAACACAAAGTTTTTTATAAGTAAAAACGTAAAGTTTTACCTTACAGCCTAAACCGGCCTCTGATGAAGCCTTCTATAGGTGAAAGCCGGTTTAGGCTGTAAGGTAAAACTTTACGTTTTTACTTATAAAAAACTTTGTGTTCCGAGTCGTCAATATTATAGTGATATTTAGAAAATTCCATCATGGGCATCCAATGGGAGCTATCTGTGATGGCTGACTTTGAATTTGTTGGCTAGTAAGTGGTGGTGGGGGAGATTTATGAAGTACTGTGATCTGGTGGCTGCCCCCATGTAAACAATGAACTTTATAAATCTTATTAAAATGAACCATGTGTTCATAGGCTCATAAAAAACCAACTGCAGTTTGGAGTGTAATCAATGATCCAGCCATAAATAGTTAACCAGTATTATTTGAAAAATTGCTGAAGTCCTTAAAATGATCAACCAGGAACTGGAGTACATCAGTTTTGTACTCTCACAATAACTGATACTCTCGGTTCACTGGCTTTGTCTAATGTATTCATTAACAGACTGTCAATTGCTAAGCCATGGAGAAATTATCACACGGGTTTCTACATCTGTATTGTATAATTTTTGAGCCACACAATAAGTTTCTTCTCTTTTAATAGTCACACAGAGTACATGAAGAAACTGTTTCACAAAACTATGAAGATTTTCCTGGAATCAGCATTATTTTTAAATTAAAAAACCTCTGCTCAACAATCAGCAAAGGACCAAGGCATACCGCATGGCTTTTGTGCTTAGTAGGATGGTTACATGGCTAGTATAACCCGTCGCCAGCCAGTAGTTGTGGTATTCACAGCCAGAATGATAATAAGTATTTGAGTGTGATGTTTAACAGACAGAAGATTATGGAATAACTTTTCCTTACATAAAACATGAGCTTCCTTTTGATTTTAAGAGTACTGGTGAATATTTTTTTAATTCAACCTTTCACTGTTTTTTCCTTCACTTTAAAAATCAACACTCAGGCTTTTCTTGTTCTATAATCTTATTTTATATGAACACATTACCACTGTGGCTGTACAACTTATCCCATTTGTAAACAGATGAGTACAGCTGTCACATTGCTGTATGAATCATGACAGAAGAGCCAATGACTCCTTATTAACAAGACCCAAATAATATCTGTGTTCTATTTACGACTCAAGAAAGCTTCCAGAAAATCAAGTACTTACAACAAAAACACATCACAGATAATAATAAATGACACACTAACTGCAAAAACAAACTGTCAGTGATATGAGTTTCATACTATACATACAGAATATTTAAGCTTATGAAAACAAACAATAATGTTTTACCTTTTTTATGACAACTTTTGTTTTGTCTTCAGCTGTATCCATGTCAAGACCAGGAATCATACCATCATCTTGATTCTGATAGTTCATTTCCACTTTATCTTCTGGACCCATTCCTGGTATTACAGACACATCATCTAATAAAAGAAAAACATTTATTAATGAAGTACTGCCCACACATGTCTAAAACAAATTAGCCATACAAAAATGGACAGAGAAGAAAACAGAATTAAAACAACATATTAATTTTATCACTAGAATTAATTAATAGGATCATAAAAGTCAGGATAAAAACTCGTTTTCATAAAATACAGTTATAAGCAATGGTATACCATTATGCTCTTCAACCTGAAACTGGAACTACCGCCTGGTGTTTGCTTTAGTATCTATACTCATGATATTACAATGTGGATGAGAAATATGTGAAAAATAAAAATGAACTTAATACAGCTATAAGAGTTCAGAATGGTTTGAATAAAATATACAGTGGGCTGAAAAATGGCTGTTTCAAAATTAAAATAGGAATTTGTTGTTTTCACCAGGAGATATGAATTGAAAAGTTTTCATCCAAACCAACTCTGGGCAATGATGAGTTAACACTTTCAACCCCAGCCATTTCACCATAGGCATGTACCAGCATCCCAGCAGCCTGCCTGTTCTCCATATTTTTTTTAGAGTAAGATTTGTTAAGAACAACATAAATTACATATCAAATTAAAAATTGGCCCTTCTATTTTCAAAAAATGATTTTTATTTCTTCTGTAGGTGAAATTATTTTTTAGTATCTAGATCAGAAGCACATTTAAAAAAAATAAAATACGTTTTATACGGTATTTTCATATAATAAATGGTTTTTTATTTGTAACTACTATAAAAAATTACTTTTCTTACAATAGTAAGGCACAAAATATAGTAAAAATCAGTCTACTCACAATAACCTGGGTTTGTACGGTACAAAATCAAACAATCAGGGTAACACAAACTGACATTGCAAGTTCCACAATAGTCAGAAAATCACAGAGCAAATAACTGATTTGTGCTGCTATCTGTATACTCAGTTGGTAACTACGAAGTCCAGTCTACAAGCACAAACAACACAAGACCTTAAATGCTTTGTACAAACGCCATTAACTGTGTGTGAAGTGACAAACATAAAATTTACGGACGTCAGGTTTTTAAGCAAAATCATGTGTCTGTAAATTTTACAGGGCATCGGGTCGAAAGTGTTAAGATATAATAGCACTCCAAAAAATATTGGGAACTGTTCTTGAAAAATTATTTTGGAATACTCACATAGAAACCATCTGTGCTGAAGCCACTTGAAGAATTAATCTACTTGAATCACTGGAAATAGGGTTTGGGAAGCAAACACCCCTAATATTCAGTTTTATATCTTCCAAACTGAGAAGTTTTATACCCTGTTCACCAGACTGAAAATTTATCTACAACTGTGTAAAGTCTGGGGTGGACCAACTACCACATAATTAAAAAACTTGAAAGTTCTTCATAGCTCAGCCGTAAGCACCTGACTGGGGTGTCCAAGAAGCACCAAACAGCACTGTATGGCTCAAACGTAACATCATAAGTCTTCAGAGTTGGTAAATGACCTGAAGATGGCTTGACTGCCGAAAGCGCTCGTCAATATCAAAGACAACATAGTGGTTTGTATAAAATTACTAGTAGAAGTAACATCACACCTTTGATTATGCTCACTGAGAAAAACCTTTGCCTCAAATAACTAATGAAAGTTTTACTAAATTTAGTTATTTAGTAACATCACAGAAAACATGTTTAATTGGTTGAAGAGATTTTTAAAACAGCGCTGGATTTCAACAAGATACAACGACAGCCATTCCAAGTACAAACAAGTAAAAATCGGCCTACCACAAGGAGCTGTGAATAGTACAATCCTCTTTAATATCTATATAAATGACTTGGTCAAACGAGTGAAAGTGGTTGAAGGAATACAAACGTGCATGTTTGCCGATGACGTGCTCATCTGGGCCAGAGGTTCAAACAAGAAAGGACAGGACATCACTCTACAAAAGAACATGAACAAAGCCCTCCTCGGCCTGCAAAGGTGGGCAGAAGAAAACAACATGCTGATTAATGCAGAAAAGTCCGTTTACCAGTACTTCTCATTGAAACATAGAAACCCTGCCTTTTCACTAAAAGTAGGCGAGAACTTCCTACAGAAATCTGAAAATACTTGTTACCTGGGTGTTAACCTGGATAATAAGCTTAACTGGACACATCGCATTGACAGCATAACTAAGAAGGTAAACAAACGAACAAACCTTATAAAACGTCTCACCAGAGTATCATGGGGATGTTCACAAGAAGTTCTAAACATGACGTATAGAACATACATCAAGCCAGTAATAACTTATGGCAGTGAAGGAACCATCACAAGCACTACTGCAAATGAAGGCAGACTAGAACGTTTGCAGACCAACATCCTAAGACTCATCACAGGTGGCGTCAAATCAACTCCAGTTACAGCATTACAACTATATACAGGCAACAAACCAATAACAGAGGAAATTAAGCAACAGGCAGCACTGCTAAACCTCATAATTAAATCACTACCTGAGAAGTCATGGGTTCATGAGAGGATGGAACCACAGAGACTCAAAACGCAAAAGATCTGGCTAAACCAAAGTAGCAACTACCTTCAATACCACAGCATACCAACAGCAGTTAATAAAGTGATCCCCTTGGAAAATCCACTCGACTTTCATAGGTATGAAGTACATCCCAGTATGATAGAAGATGTTAAGAAGAAGACAAGATCTCCAGAAGAACTAAAACAGATAACGCTCACAACCATCAATGAGAGATTTCCGGAGGAAAACTGGCTACGTGTATACACTGATGGATCCTTGCTGGATAAAGTGGGTTGTGCTGGAGCAGGAGTGTTCTCCTCATTGTTTTCTCACTACATTGCAGTGGGACAAAATAAATCAAGTTATGACGCTGAAGTAGAGGCAATCAAAGTGGCATTGCAAAACCTCATTTGGAGGCCAAATTCCTTTTCAAAAGCTGTCCTTTTAGTGGACTCTAAGTCTGCCATCCAGGCAACATTCTCTAATACAGGAGCAACATCCAGGAGCACACTGGAAGCAAGACGACTCACCAGGCAGCTTACAGCACTTAACAAAGAGATAGTTATTCAGTGGATCTCATCTCACATAGGCATCTCGGGAAATGAGACAGCGGACACCTTGGCAAAGCGAGGGACAATGCTCTACCACCGGGAAAGTACCCATGACTTCAGCACCCTAAGAAGACTGATGAGAAGGAAAACAAACTCTCGCTTCCTGGAAGAAGCAAGAAACATATCAGAAAGAAAAACATGGTCAGGGATTGAACAGTTATGGAATAACAACTGTAGAAAACCCAGGAAGGAAGCAGTCGCCAACTTTAGACTGGAAACTGGCCATGACTGTCTCTCAGCGCATCTCTACAAATTAAAAATTTCCACCACAGAAGAATGTGTATTGTGCAGGAGAGAATACTCAAAAATGAACAAAAATCATCTATTGGAGTGTGTGAAGCTGAACTGGGAAATGCAAGAACTCAGAAATTACAGTGGTCTTTATTGGGAAGCTCGGTACCAAATGGGTTAAATGTACCAAGGGGGAGCCATTGGAAAACAACAACAACAGTTTTACTAAATAAACTGCACCTAACCATAAATTTGGGAGCAAACTTTGAAACAATGCAAGAATCTTTCACGTGTAGGCTTACAGAACCAGAACAAAAACAGTCGCCCTCTTTTTCTTTCCAAGATGTTCCACTGGTCAATCCTACTCTACCATGGTTGTGGAGTCTCCCTGCTGTGAACACCGTTCTGAGTTCCTCAAATAAGCAAGATCATCCCAAAGTTTTGTGGCAGATAACTTTACATATAATCTATATGGAGTATGCATATTTTCTTCATGTGTACAGTATGTTTCTCTCAACAACATCAAAAACTATTATTGAGGATCAGAATGCCCTTCAACGCTGTGAAGAGCTGACAGTGGAGAAAACATGCATCCTAACAGATTCAAGATCAGCACCACTCTGGGCAGTGGAAAAATATACACCCAGACTCTCATTTTATATAGATTCATGAAAATATATATTTTGGATTAAACAAGAAAATATTATAAAATTACGTAAAAACTATTATTACTCAATAGATGCCAGGCAATAGTGGTTTGATGAGGAATGAAAGAAATTATGAAATTGCAAAAATAACACAAATGGTCCAAAGCCAGAACTGGAAATGATGGCAAAACAGTCATAGGAACACACTGAAGAAATGTACAGACATAAGTGCAGTGGCGGCACTACGGGTGGGCCCGGGCCCACCAAAAATTTTCTTGGTCCACCCAGATAAGACAGAGAAATTTCAGAGGTCAAGTCAAACTACCTTTTACAAAATTCAACAAGAAATATGTTTTCCACATGTTTAGAATGAAACTAAAAGATCTTAAGAACAGAAACATGAAACAAACAACCGTTAGAGTGTACACAAACTGTTGCTCGGTCAGTCTTGGTTTCTCGGTCTGCAGTCGTACTTTCGTTTTCGTTAAGTCAACGATTTTATTTTTGTGTCTGTGGTTTTGTGGTTTGCATAAGCAGAGTTAACGTGTTTAACTGCCAATTTTATTTAAATATGGACAGCAGTTTGTCTCATGTTCGATTCATTCTTTCGGTTTTTATGTTATGTATGTTTCAATACGTTTGAGGTTAATTTGCATATAAACAATAAAAGGTCTCATGACAGTAACCTGTGTTTCGTGTTTGACCATTTGTATAGAATATTGTGGGTCTTATTGAAAGTGAATGTGGAAAAGTGACAATAAAAATGGCAAAACGTCCTAGCATTTCGGACTTCTTCATTTTGCAACAAAAAATTGTTAAACCAAATGAAGAGGACATTACAATGCCTACAACGTTTACACCGTTTAGTTTTCAGGATCCTGAAACTGAAAGCTAAAAAAATTGTGTTCGATGATGATGATATGGAAGTAGGGAAAGAAGGAAAACAGTCAGAAAATGAAGAAGAACTCGGTGAAAATAAAGGTACCGATTTATTTTCTATTCCTAGCAGTAGTACCAGCAGCACTAATCCATCTGGTTCAAATTAGTGATATAGCTATGAAACCTACTGATGAACCAAAATAACCACTATTACGACATTTTCCTTTTCACCAGTTTGGAGATAGAAAAAGGAATTTCCAGCCAGGTTGGTACAAAATCCACCCATGGCTTGAATACAGTGTTATAAATGATGCTACATTTTATTTTGCCTGTCGATTTTTTCGTCCCCAAACTCAAGGCACAAAAAGTGAATTCCTTAGTTTTGTAAATGAAGGTTACACTAATTGGAAAAGAGCAACAGAATCTAATTCTGGTTTTAAGCAGCATGAGAACAGCTCATCCCACAAACATTCTTTAGTTGCTTGGGAGTCTTTCAAAAATTTTAAAAGTAAGTTTGGGGAGGAAGCATCAATTGGTGCTCTGCTAGATGAAACGTATGCTCTTGAAGTTCAAGAAAATAGAGGATACATTGAAACAATTGTTGATGTACTTCGATTCACAGCCCTACAAGGAATAGCTCAAAGAGGTCATGATGAACCGAAACAGAGTGAAAACAAGGGAAATTTTTTAGAATTAATGGAACTTATAGGGAAAAAGGATCCAACTGTTAAAAAAAAGCTTGAATATAAAAGAGAAAAATACACTCATCATGGTATTCAAAATGAAATTCTTAGCACCATGAGCAATACTGTGCTAGAACATATAACAGATAAAGTAAAAAAAGCTCAGTATTTTGCTCTAATGGTTGACGAGTCAAAAGATTGTTCAAAAACTGAGCAATTATCAATAATGATTCGTTACTATTTAGTTGGGAATATATACGAAAGCTTTCTAGGCTTTGAACCTGCAAAAAAATTGGATGCTTCTTCTTTATTAATTTGTATTAAACAAAAACTAGCAAACTGTGGTGTTGATTTAAACTACTGTGTTGCACAAATGTATGATGGAGCTGCAGTCATGAGTGGCTCTTGTGCAGGTGTTCAAGCTCTTTTAAGCAGGGAATTTCCACAAGCCATCTACACACACTGTATGAACCATAAATTGAATCTCGTTATAGTGGCAACATGTAGAGGGATCAAGTCAGCTACAGATTTTTTTATGACACTGCAGGGACTGTATGTTTTCATGAGTGGGTCGGCAGTCCATCAAATGTTTATAGATACACAAATGAAAATGAAGATAAGAAAAGTGGAATTGAAAAAGTTAAGTGACACCCGATGGGCCTGTCAGTACGCTACATGTTTGGCTGTGAAGAAAACAACTGAAGCTATTATTGTAACACTAGTAAATATCCAGAGTGAAAATTCAGAACGAGTTGCAGAAGCGTCAGGATTCAGTGCCAAGTTGAACTTTTCTTTTATTTTTCATTTATGCCTGTTCACACGTTTGTTGAAAGAATGCAAGTCACTGTCTGATTTCCTCCAGGGCAAAGATTGTGATATTGTTGCTGTGATCAATTTGGTCGAAACTACAAGGGATTTTTTCAACCAAATGCGTGAATCTGATACAGGTTTCACTTCTGTGTGGAAAGAAAGTGTAGATGTAGCAACAAAAATAGGCGCTGATATTCCCACAGATTCCTCTACTCTTGGCAGAATTCGAAAGTTACCAAAACATCTTGTGGAATATGTTTGTGATATGCCAAATAAAGACAGCTTGAAACCTGTACACCCAACTGATTTCAAGTCTCTAGTATTTGATGAAATTCTACATATCATAGATAGCGAACTTGAGAGACGTTTTATTTCAAACTCTGCGATAATTAAAGGAATCACTTGTCTGAATCCCAAAAGTAAAATGTTCCTGAATAAAGAAATGTTAATGCCGTTGGCACCAAATTATTCACGCAACACTGATTCGTTGGAGGCAGAAATAAAAATATTAAAAAATCTCATCCTAAGGCATGAACAACAAACCGGAGCAGAGACTGTGAATCTACTTGCATTGCTCAAGTTGTTAGAGCAATACAAACTCGCGTTCAATGACTTGTACAAATTGACTTAAATAGCAGTGACTATTCCAGCTTCTTCTGTATAATGTGAGAGAACATTTTCATGTATGCAACGTGTTAAAGAGTTATTTACGAAATTTGATGTCTGATGAACGTCTTAGCTATTTGTCTGTGCTTGCAATAGAAAGGACTTTGACCAAGAACATTGACTTGAAAAGAGTCGTTGATGATTTTGCCGTTCATCACAACAATCGAAGAATTAATCTGTTTTAAAAGTAAGTAAAAGCCTGTTTACTATTTTGCATTCATAGTATTTTATTTTGCTTAATATTTCAGCTATTCAGTTTTGGCCTATCAATTATCATCTTTATTGTCAGCACTGATTTAAACATTGTACAGTTAAGATATTGTCATTTTGTACAAATAATATACACATACACATAAATATACAGTAACTACACTCACACAACACAAACATATAAATTTAATCGGAATTACAGTCCAAATTTGGCTCTCTGTCATTGATAAAACTATTTTAAACTCCAAATTTATACCAGCAAACTCAAGGTTAGGCCCACCCATTTTATAACCTGGCCCACTCTCGGCCCACCCATGTGACCTACGCTAGAGCCGCCACTAAATAAGTGGATGCATAAATCTGCTGGACATTGCTTTAAAATTGTATGAGATGTATCACCATGTGCATAATGTGAGGCTGCCTGCATGTGCCAAGACATAGGAGTACTATTATTAGAAAAATGCTCAATAGTTTTAGTGATTACTGATTTTATAGAGAAATGAAGTGAATGAATTTACCAACAGTGTAAGTATATTAAGTCCCAGGTGACAATTTTATAGCTGCTGTCCCATATATAGTTGTTAGAGTTCCCTGAAAACATCATCCATGTATGTTTCTTATTTAAAAATTGTATTAGCCTCTTTAGTTCTCACTTCTAACGCTCACTTGTAACCTTTTTCTTGGGTAAATGTCCTGCCCACCTCCAGTTCACCTTGTTCATATGGCTCTATAACTCAAATTGGGCTCTGACTTCCAGTAAGTTTTCCCTCACCATCCTGTTACTAGCCATTTTGTTCAAGGATTGAGTATTGATAGATTTCAGTATCCTCATCAAAACCATCCTCTCATCTATATTTTGTATCACCGTAGATCATATTCTTTGTATTCTAGCACTCATAAATTTCTGGAATTCTGCCTTCTTTCATTCTGCCCACATGTGCTGATGTGCTGTCCATCCTATGTGTTGAGCTTTTACATACATAGATAATGGTGTCTTCATATACAGACAATATACTTCACAATTATATCTTTTTCTCCATCTGTTATTTTTCATTGACAGGGTCAAATATTCTAAAGATTATACTTTCAAAAGCATTACAGCATTCTTGATTTTACGATTCATAACCTATAATTTGCTTCTTTAGCATATGATGGTCTAACTATGGTTTTATAAATTCACAGTTTGTTATTCCAATTGATATCTCTCAACATAAAAATATTGGCTACCATGAACTATGTGCCACTGGCCATGACAATTTGTTTGTGGATTTCAGAATCCTCCATATTATTTTTAGCAAAGTCCACTCCTAAATATGCAAGTCTGTCACTGACCTTTAGATTATACAAAGATTGTAAATCTGGACAACTGCTTCTAAATTGTAAGAGCATCTTTGTTTTAATTTGTAATTATCTCCACATGAACAATGCCCGTGTAGTTCTTCACATTGTAAGTTCCTTCATCAACAACTTTACTTTAATGTATAATCATGATGTCATCAGTACATGCTGCTAGTTGATCCGTGTTATTACAGAACAAGTTCTCCGCATTGATATTTTCCTTATTACATAATTTATTACTAATCGTGGTGGTGGCATATCTATAATTTGGCCTGGGAAGGGATATGGTCGAGTCGGCTTCATACAAAAGAAAAGAGAAGCTAAGACTAATCAACATTACTATCTTTAAAGTGGTTGAAAAACGTGTGATAACATCGTGCAATCAATCCCATTAAAATAAACAGTAATAACATTATAAAAATGTTATTGAAACATTGATTAGAAGATTTTCCTATATTTCAAATGAATACGCAAAGTTGTGTAATAAACCTGTTTGTATATTAAAAAAAGCTACTATTACATTAGCGTACACAGCTGAAAAAATAATAAAATTGCCTAACAATTAAGATATTAACATAATTCGTCAATTTTTTTTTTGCTCTCGGGGGCGGAGGGATCCTGCTCGTCCCTCCCATAAATATGACCCTGAATGGTGGGGCCAGCTTCACTCTACTCCTCCTTTGTGTTTTGTTAAATGTTTTTAACATATGACCTTGTTCATGTACTTGTGCTTCTGTGTCCTAGAAGCATAACAGTACAAAGTATCTCCCTGTTTATAGAAATGTTGGCCTGTTGAGCACATGGTTTTTTCTTTATGCACACAAATTTGAGAATCGTTCAACATGCAAAGCAGCTGTCCCACAACTGTTTTGAGGTGACGATAAACTCTGAGTCCCATATGTGCATCAGCAAATCTACAAATACACGCAATATGAATATTCATAAATAAGGGATTGACACTAAACTTGATTGGAGAATCACACACACATACATGTAGTAATAGTTACAGAAGAAACAATGCAATGTACCAATTTCATTGTCTTCAAAACCACCAATGTTTGCAGGTAATGTGTTGAGATTATACTTGTCGCGCATTTGATCGCCTGGCCTATTTCTTGTCCAAAACTTGCTGGAGTGATCATTTGAACCAGAACAGAGGATGTGCCCCAAAGGATGCCATGCAAGTGTCCACACTATACTGTCATGTGCTTGCTCAATTGCCCCAACTTCCTTATCAGCGCTGTCAACAACACAGTTTGTCTTTACAGATATTACATTTAACATGTAAATATACAAATTTAAATGTCTGCTTTTATAAGGCATATCCTTTATAAAGTATTTTTTATACTTTACACATTAATGTAGTTTTATTTATAATACACACAACATGTAATATGTGAGAAGTCAATTTAATATTATTATTACTTCTAACACAATATCTAACAAGTAAAACAAATTGCAACATATCCTTACCATTAGTTCATTAATGTGATTTCTGAAATGAATTTTTCTTATTTTTTAGGTGACACTATACTAAAATAATTGCAGTGCTTAGCATGCAAAAAATGTATGAATATAAAATAAGTTTTTGTGTTATCTTTGAAAATTTTGTTCACAGTATTTGGGTAACATTTACATGGGTACATACTGCAAATAAATATTACAAAAACGTATTAACTTTTGAAACTCATTTTACAATAATACTTGAATGTTCCGATTCAATGCTGAATACACACACTGACCATGTGTGATATTAATATAGCATACCAAGACATTTGTCTGTTGATATCATTATATTTCTGTTTTCTATCGAATGTAGAGCTGAAAACAGAGTTTTAAGGAAACGTTTAGAATCTATAATTAAAACTTGATTGTCATACACAAATAAAGGAGATAGGAAATGATTTATATAAATATTGAATGTTGAAGAATCTTTTATTTTGGCCTAAATTTAAATTATGTTACATTATTCAATGTATGTTAAATTCTTCTGCTAGCAGAGAATACTTTTTTTCATTTGAATGCTGACAGTGGAGATAAATACTGATGGTGTGATTCAATTAATTTTTTATTTTAATTAACCTGAGACATTCATCAATGACATAAAAAAAAGGAAAAAATTTAAATGGTATTGCTGTCACCACCAGCTTATTGACAGGGCAATAAAGAAACTTTATACTGATTAATACTGACTGAAGTACCTCTTTCTAGTTGACATACTTTGTCAATATTTTATTTACAAAGTTAAAATAAGGATAATCACTAATAATAATCCAATATTTCACAATATAATACAACATTGTGAAATAATGGAGGGTTATTAGCTTTGGTTTTTAAAAATACATTGATTTATAAATGTTAAGATGAAGATAATAAATTGAATACACAGAATCATAAACACACACACTCTCTCTCTTTTATTATATATAATACAGACATTATATTAATTTTGCATTTCATTTTGTTATAAAAATTTCCTGTACAAGTGTTTGTTTTCTTTTATTCATATTTGTGTACATTTTGTAAAACAACTTTGTTAAAAGGTTTATTTATATATAAAAGACATTTGGTGGATAATCAGCAAGATTTCTCATATTTGATTGATAGTCATAAAAGAAATTCAGTCACTTGAAGGTAGTTCTTGCTTTGTTCTGAAATTATATATTGTAACGTACTGCTTGTGAGAGAGGCGTCCACCACTTACGAGTGTATTGCAATTACAGGTTTCGTTAATTCAGCCCCACAGTTGTATGCCAATTCTCTAACGTACTGCTTTTATGAGGTACTTGCGAAACGTACACCTTTAGTCAAGCCCCAAATGTTGGGTTCGCCAATTCTGTAACGTTCTGCTTTTTCGTTGAGAGGGGTTAATGTTTCCGCCTCTCCGCAGTCGCCACTTATGAATTATAATAACTGACGTTTCTTAAAAAAATAAATAAAGGATTTTTTTTTATATATTTTGTTTTACTCAATCTAAATAGAAATCGAGAGTGTGTGATTTGGGGTCAAGGAGTGAAGTTGTTCAGCCTTATGAAGAAGAGAGAGTAAGTATCAATTATTTACCCTCAGTTTAGCCGATTTCGGATTTCTTCTGTTTTGTGCTGAAATTGATTACACCTACCCACTACAAAAAAATTATAATACTTTATTATTCAAGATTATTTTTCAATAATATTATGTATTTATATTATTGGTTTTTATTTCCTGCCACCAAAATACAAGTATTACAATTGCTCTTTCCTTCATTAAAACATAATCCCGACTTCACAGAGTAAACATGTAATTGTCTAAAAAGAAAAACATATATGGTGTTGTTTACCAAATTTTTACGCTATATAAAAAACATCAATTAATATATAATTCTTAACAATTCCCCAGGGTTCAGGGTAAGTTCTTTTTGTTACGAGAGTGTCAGAAATGGATAATTACTACGCTTTACAAATACCGAAGAAATTATTAAATAATTTGTTTAATTTTTCGTGTAGTATGTAGTTCCTGGAATGTCCGTAAGAGTGCAGTGTGCTTTGTTTACTTTAAAAAACATATGATTATGAAATGCCTAATTTTCTTATTTTTTCTATATTAACGTTCGGAATGTGTTTTCTTCTTGAATTATTACAACAAAATGTTTATATTACCTCACTCCGTATGGTTCTTACTGGATTGAAGCTTTTTCTGTGGTGAGGACCGTCTTGCGTTATAATTTTCTTACCGTTGGGCGAATTCTCAAACGTCAATTAGAACTAGGCCGAAACCATGTTGGCTCATCAGAATGTCTTCTTTCACTGTTTATTAATGAATATAACCATTTAATTTGGATAAATCATGGATGATTTTGAAGTGTTCATGCGGCTAGTTAATTTTGTATCAATTTGCACTCCTCTCAAGTTCCGAAAAGGTTATTTTTTATTATAAATGTAATAGCATCATTTCTCAACTCTACAGTTTTTAGTTCTCAATTTGTTCTTAACAATACTTGTTATTTTTCATCACTCTTAGTAACACATAGTATTTTTATTATACAGGCAGTTTGTAATTATTATAAATTTATATTTTCTTTATGGAAAAATAATTCCTTTCCATTCCGGTTTCTTCACTAATTTAGTTTACATAATAAGTTTCGGTTCATTTTCTTATGACATTGTATATAAGTATTTTATAATTTTATTATCTTTAAATAAATTTATATATTATTTATTTAGTCTCTCATAGTATTCCTACACGGCACTACTTCCTGTTGCCATCTCCCTCATAGTATTATTTTAATTTTTTATTATCCTTTTATATTTAAATTTTTATGTTTTTTAAAACGAACTAACCCTGGGTTATCCTAGATTACAACACAAATATTTTAAAAAATATAACATTAAATTACGTATAACAATTGGTTGTCCATACAATATAAATATTACAATAAATAAACAAAATTACAAAATCAGTTATTAGTATTATAGCATACTCTCATAGTTTTATAATTTTGTAAACACATAGCACAGTTTGGTAATACGTTACTTTCACTTTTATTTTTCACCTCAATGGGTACACTATAACTCACTTTGCACCATATATCACTCGAATTGTTTGTTATATTGAGTGATATAATTTAATTTTGAGCGAGCCTTAGGTTACCCATTTCTGACATTGATGTAATTATGATTTAATTTACTGGGACCGGGTTATGTAACGTTACATAAAGCCCCCCCACTAGAACAAATTTATTTTAGTTTAACTTGTTTATAGAAAATAAATTGTTGATTATTTTCATTTTCTTAACTCTTCTTTATCTTCATAATAGTGTTTCATCTCTGACTGATTATAAACTCTGATTGGTAATTCCGACTGGTGGTAATTGCTGTTTTCTTACTTAACTCTCTCTCTCTTGGAGGCAAATTCATCAATTATTCATTTCTGGGTAGTGGTACTTCCACATTTTATTTGATAAGGACTGGTCACACTAATCATATTAAACTTGTTTTAACACTCATTTCTATTTACTTTTATATACTCGCTTTATCAATTAAGCTTCTGTCTGCTATCTTCCTTCTATTTTCTTTATCTACACTTCTGGAATCTAATATCACTCTTTTCAGCTATTTTATAATTATTATCCCTTAAATATTCAATTTCCCTAACATTTTTCCCTATCCTGTGCGGTGGTTCCAGTCAGGTGGCCACTATGGGTCCATACACCGCTGTCCATCCTTACACCTTCTGAGACCAGGGGAACATCAGCCCTGCTCATAAAAGTTATTGCCGGAACATTTCTACGGTCAATACATAAAAATAAAAAAATTATAAGTAGTAGTCAATTAGCGACTAGTACCAAACACTTTTGGGATTCTTCATACTGTAGCTGTTTGTATTTATTTATATATTTCTTCCTCTCCTTGATTCCTTCTTCTTTTCCATTGACTAATAGCATATAACATCATTGATAGGCCTTATGTTAAAATTCTTTTGACTTTACTTCTTGTGACATATTTCTCCGTATCATTTCTTCTTATATAATCTTCAATTCCGAGAAATTCTAATCATTGTATTAATTATCATCCTCCTTCAGTTTCATTGGAGTCATTAAATTATTCTTTATTCTTCTTATCTGAGCACATTACCATCAATTGTTTTTTGTTCATTTAGTTTTTCTTCTGTTTGTTACCATTAAAAATATTACTTTTTCCTATTATCTCATTTTAAATCAATTCTTCATAACTCTTATTTATTAATCTGTTATTATTTTTATTAAATTATATGGTTTCAAAATAACTTGAGTAAGATGTCCTTACATACTTTTTATTTTGGGGTTTTAGTTTCTTCATTTTAAATTATATGGTTTCAAAATAACTTGAGTAAGATGTCCTTACATGCTTTTTGAATTTTGGGGTTTTAGTTACAATGGGTTGCTTGGTCCTGTATCCATAAAATCCATCCCTTTTTTCTGGTTTGTTTGGAGTCTGTTTAACCGTGGTCCATTATTTCAGGTACTCCATGTTCTCGGATTGCTGGGGTGTTCGTAATTAATTCTCTCCTTGATAATCTTCTTACGATCCGGCTCTCCCACTTTGCTGTTATGAAACTTTCACTTAAATACCGGTCTTCCGTCATAATTCGTTCCTTTTTACCTAACAAGTATTGTACCTCCTCTAACATAACATAGTTGCTCATATTTAATCTCATTTCATTCCCTTTTACCTCTGGATTATTTACCAAATATTTGAATGTTGTATTCCGTCTTGAAGATACGACTGATATTGTCTGATACACTTCCATCGTTGACACATTTAATTGAGATCTAAACTTAATTAACTCCCTTTGTTCCTTAATTGGAAGGTTAAATACATCAATTAATCCACCTGTAATCATCTCCCATTCTTCTTTGGTATTTATTATTCTCTTTCTACACGTTTTTATTATTTTCTTGGTCTTCTTTTCCACGGTTTGAACATCCTTTTTGTTGTGGCTATTTTTATTTTCAGATGGCAATGCATTCGGGTCTTCTTTAGTACCTTCGGAAGTGCTGTTTAATGTTTTATCCAAATTCTTGACACTATGGTCCATTTGTTTGTTTGTCTCCTGTTTGTATGTATCTGCTTTTTGGATACGCGCATTAACATTTTCAAACTTCTCTCCGAAAGTTTTCCATATCTCCTTATTGAAATTCTCCATTTTACTCTCAAATTGTTTTAAATTCTCATTATTCTCTTCAAATTTTGCATTCATCTCTTCTCTTTGCCCTTCAACCGTTTCCTTCAGTTCATGGTATTGTTCATTCATGGTTTGTTTGATATTTCCATGAATGGTTTCTATTTTTTCATTTAGTTGTTTGACTAAACTTTCCTGAATGCTATCTATTTTCTCATTGGTCTGTCTATTTTGTTCCTCCTGCTTCTTAAAATTCTCATCTATTTTATCAAATTTCTCGCTCAAGGTTTCATTTTGTTTCCTTGAGTTCTCATCTACGGTTTGTTTATTGCTTTCCTTAATGCTATCAATTTTCTCCATCATCATCCTCATCATTTCTTGCCAATCTGGTTCTCTTCTGGCTTCCGCTTTTTCTGGTTGGTCCCCTTGGGCATCCTCTTCAATTATTTCCGTTTCCGGGTCCCTAACTACTTCGGTTTCTTCTTTATCACCTGTCAGTTGGTCCATTTCACTGTCCGTGACTAATTCTATTTCTTGTTCCTGTCCACCTTCTTCAATCTCCTTTTCTTCTGCCCTCTTCTTCGATTTGCCTCGGGTATTATGCATTTCTTATTTTCTCATAACTGCCAACGATAATTAGATTTTTTGATATATATTTTTATTAAATATCAAAATTCTTTTCTAATTACCGCCCTTTTACGTTGAGCGCCAATTCTGTAACGTAACTCAGTGAGGTACAGTAGAGTTAAATTATATGCCCCACGTTGTTAGCGTCAATTCTGTGACGTAGCGTTTTTTTATGAGAGGCGGAATAGAGTTATGTTATATGCCCCACGTTGTTAGCGTCAATTCTATAACGTACTGCTTGTGAGAGAGGCGTCCACCACTTACGAGTGTATTGCAATTACAGGTTTCGTTAATTCAGCCCCACAGTTGTACGCCAATTCTCTAACGTACTGCTTTTATGAGGTACTTGCGAAACGTACACCTTTAGTCAAGCCCCAAATGTTGGGTTCGCCAATTCTGTAACGTTCTGCTTTTTCGTTGAGAGGGGTTAATGTTTCAGCCTCTCCGCAGTCGCCACTTACTTACTGAGTCAGTTATTTTACTTATGAATTATAATAACTGACGTTTCTTAAAAAAATAAATAAAGGATTTTTTTTATATTTTTTGTTTTACTCAATCTAAATAGAAATCGAGAGTGTGTGATTTGGGGTCAAGGAGTGAAGGTGTTCAGCCTTATGAAGAAGAGAGAGTAAGTATCAATTATTTACCCTCAGTTTAGCCGATTTCGGATTTCTTCTGTTTTGTGCTGAAATTGATTACACCTACCCACTACAAAAAAATTATAACACTTTATTATTCAAGATTATTTTTCAATAATATTATGTATTTATATTATTGGTTTTTATTTCCTGCCACCAAAATACAAGTATTACAATTGCTCTTTCCTTCATTAAAACATAATCCCGACTTCACAGAGTAAACATGTAATTGTCTAAAAAGAAAAACATATATGGTGTTGTTTACCAAATTTTTATGCTATATAAAAAACATCAATTAATATATAATTCTTAACAATTCCCCAGGGTTCAGGGTAAGTTCTTTTTGTTACGAGAGTGTCAGAAATGGATAATTACTACGCTTTACAAATACCGAAGAAATTATTAAATAATTTGTTTAATTTTTCATGTAGTATGTAGTTCCTGGAATGTCCGTAAGAGTGCAGTGTGCTTTGTTTACTTTAAAAAACATATGATTATGAAATGACTAATTTTCTTATTTTTTCTATATTAACGTTCGGAATGTGTTTTCTTCTTGAATTATTACAACAAAATGTTTATATTACCTCACTCCGTATGGTTCTTACTGGATTGAAGCTTTTTCTGTGGTGAGGACCGTCTTGCGTTATAATTTTCTTACCGTTGGGCGAATTCTCAAACGTCAATTAGAACTAGGCCGAAACCATGTTGGCTCATCAGAATGTCTTCTTTCACTGTTTATTAATGAATATAACCATTTAATTTGGATAAATCATGGATGATTTTGAAGTGTTCATGCGGCTAGTTAATTTTGTATCAATTTGCACTCCTCTCAAGTTCCGAAAAGGTTATTTTTTATTATAAATGTAATAGCATCATTTCTCAACTCTACAGTTTTTAGTTCTCAATTTGTTCTTAACAATACTTGTTATTTTTCATCACTCTTAGTAACACATAGTATTTTTATTATACAGGCAGTTTGTAATTATTATAAATTTATATTTTCTTTATGGAAAAATAATTCCTTTCCATTCCGGTTTCTTCACTAATTTAGTTTACATAATAAGTTTCGGTTCATTTTCTTATGACATTGTATATAAGTATTTTATAATTTTATTATCTTTAAATAAATTTATATATTATTTATTTAGTCTCTCATAGTATTCCTACACGGCACTACTTCCTGTTGCCATCTCCCTCATAGTATTATTTTAATTTTTTATTATCCTTTTATATTTAAATTTTATGTTTTTTAAAACGAACTAACCCTGGGTTATCCTAGATTACAACACAAATATTTTAAAAAATATAACATTAAATTACGTATAACAATTGGTTGTCCATACAATATAAATATTACAATAAATAAACAAAATTACAAAATCAGTTATTAGTATTATAGCATACTCTCATAGTTTTATAATTTTGTAAACACATAGCACAGTTTGGTAATACGTTACTTTCACTTTTATTTTTCACCTCAATGGGTACACTATAACTCACTTTGCACCATATATCACTCGAATTGTTTGTTATATTGAGTGATATAATTTAATTTTGAGCGAGCCTTAGGTTACCCATTTCTGACATTGATGTTATTATGATTTAATTTACTGGGACCGGGTTATGTAACGTTACAATATATATATATATATATATATATATATATATATAAATTGTGATGTTTTCAATTTGTTTCTTCTGCAAGTAGATAATATTAATTTTTTTTTTTTTTTTTTTTAAAGAATACTCAATATTATCTACTTGCAGAAGAAACAAATTGAAAACATCACAATTTATATAATTACTGCAAGAAACATCGAGTTACTTATACAGAAAAAATATATATATATATTGTAACATAACAAAATGTTACCTAACCTAAACGTATACTATCAGATTTAATAAGTACATAACAATAATGTAAATAGGGAATATAGTGATAAGAATAACCAAGAAGAGAGAAATCATGGAAGAAGAATGAAGCAGAAGTGCCACATGAAACAGTAATCCCAAATACTGTTTGACACTACAACCAGACATAGACTAACACAAACTGATGGACAGAGTAAATTTACTTTAAGCTGTCAAGCGAGTCAGTGGATAATGTAAACAGAATATGATATGTGAATAAAAAGTGAGTCAATAAGAATCTGAATAATGTGAAATCAGAATCAGCATTTGGCTGGGTATTAATTAAATATGATTAGTAATTATTAACGCCAAAAAAGCTAAAATTAGCAATGTCCACAAAATGAGAACGAAGCTATATTTCAATATCAAATATACCTATGACGAGAAAGAAAAAACATTTGTAAGAGGGAACCTTGTACAAATAAGGTACCTCAGCAAATTAACGAATTGTGAAATAATGAAAGCTTTTAAAGGCAGAATTCCGGTATGAGCGGTATGTCTTAACAAGGCCTAGAACCAAACAATAATCAGTGAGTTGATTATTGGGAGGCAACATAAGTGTAGATTAAATGCACAGAACAATTGTTATGCTCAAACATAAACAAAAAACCATTATTAAAATAATATATTTAATAATTCAATTGTTAGTTCGTAGAATAGAGCGAGTTAGTGTAAAACGAAATATCATAGTAGTAAGGATCGTTCATTACCATGTATAGAGAGAGATAAGGTTTATCCATAATGTTCAGTAAAATGTCAGTACAGAGTTAATAGTGTTCTCACATAAACGTTTGAGTAATAAAATGCTATGTGAACACAAACAATATTAATCAAAGTGTATAATCGTCGATTCAGGTAAACAGACGACAGTGCGGAATAGTGTACCTGAACATTGTTTATGTAGCAATGTCAGTAAAAGTGAAATTAACTGGGTATCAAACGATATCAAATTAAAGAGGACAAAATGATCTTTAATTTGATGGTAATATCGCCCCAATCGCAACTGTGTTAAGTGCGTGAAAGGTGTTAGCATCATTTACGAAATATGCATCAGAAATCTGGGTACTAATACCAACAATATCGGCAGCTGTCAATCATTTCAGAGCTTGGCGGTTGGAAAACCGTTATTAACGGCTAAACAGACAATACGTCATATTCATCACACCTGCAGGAGCCAATCACAAAATTAGTTAGTAATTAACATTTTTGCCTAAAGCCGATCGAAGAGTAGGGTATATAAGAGGATGTAACCGATTCTCGAGAGACACTTATCAACTTCATCCAGTGCGGAACGTGCGCCCGTCATCTCAACATTTTTAATAACTGATAGCATCACCACCAGAACACGTCAAAGGAAACAATTCGACAACAACCTACAACTACTTCAAATTATTCTACAGAGAACCATAGTGATTATGTGCAGTATTATTTCATTTTTGTGTGGGAAAATAAAGAACAGAAGCAATTAAATAATGTTATTTATGATCCATTAAGTTAGAAGCGGATCGAAATTCTCTGTTCTTGTGCGTGTGCAGTGAATAATGATAATCATTATAATCCGATTATCAAGGTGCTAAATGAGTTTTAATTAAATAATTAAAACCAAAAGGTAACAGTGTAACCATTATTTCATTTTTTCTACGAGCGCTATAACCTGTACGTTTTTATACACTGATCTGTACTGACGCAAACCACAGAAACATTTCAATATTACACCATGTCTCAATTTATTTGATGAATTTGTCATTATTAATTAAGCTGAATGTTAGTTATAAGTGTTCTCAATTTAAAAACTTTGTAATTCATAAATCAGGCGTGACGAACGCACAACCTATCAAATAGGTTATTTTTATTTGTTTACTTTATAAAAGTAACGTCAAAAACATTATTGATCAATATTATATCAGAAAATTATTAGCTATTGTGTAGGCATGACTTTCTTTTTTGTGTCTCAAAGAACTCACATCTGAGATTTTAATAATATTAATGTTAAAAATAAAAAATATCTGGACTTAGCCAGATTTACCACTTATGCTCTGAGCAAGCCTTATAGGGTATATAAGAACTTATTTACAATTGTACATTATTATATGTTTTTAATTATATTTGTTTTGGATTCTCTATCAAGGGCATGAATAAAACCCCATTATTAACAGCATAACTCGACTTAATTTATTTCTAACAGATAGTTAAATATTTTATTTAGAAAATTCAAGCAACCTTCAGTTGTGTTTAAATATTTTGGAATAGCATTGCCATAAAGGTCATAAACAATTATTTTAAATTTCTAAATTATTAATTGAATCTATTCATGGGTTTTACACGGGATTTTCCCAAAATAAATCCGTGTGGCGCCCTCTATCAAACAAGGCAACTTAACCTTGCAACTAAAGTGAGTTGGTGTTTGTAAACTGAGTTGACAGCTTATTGAACTTCTAGAAAACACGACCAGGTACGTGAAAGTATATTATATTTATTCTATTGTCCAGACATTACTAGACGTAACGTACTTAGACTATCAGCGGCCTGGAGGAGAAGTTCCACAGCCAGTATCAACAAGACAATCATCATCAAGTGACCAACTATTATACTTTACTTTTAAACCTAAGCAAAACTAGTATTTAATTATTATCAACCCAACTATTTTATTTGTTTCATATAAGGGAATTCTTTTCAGACAATTATAATTATACAATTGTAAACACACTTTGAGTAACCTCGAATGTTACACTTTAAATCGCTTTACAAAATTAGTAACCTTCAACAACTCCAAACTCTAAATAATATTTCAAACATAACCATAATTTTAAATAACAACAGCAAATTTTTTATTTTATTACCAATTGAAGCATACAACGTGGGGCAGAATTACACCCCACGCAAACACCAACATTCGTATATTACAAATTGGAGCCCAACAGTGTGGCTTTAAGGAGTTAGTATTTGTATTATATTACAATATATATATATATATAATTTCAGAACAAAGCAAGAACTACCTTCAAGTATATATATATATATATATATATATATATAATAAAGATACCTTTATATATATATATATAAAGACTACTAAAGAAATGAAAAATGTATACATAAATAGTATACACATAATACTGGGTACACAAAGTGATATTTATTTCAATGATAAAACATGATAATAAATACCATGATAATATGATACTGACAAAGAACCTGTCAGATAGAGAGAAGACATGATACTAGAAAATAAGCTTTTATAGAGTAAATGTTAAGTAGATTATATCGAACAAATCAAAATTAGTCGCTACTTAGCAATTAATTTCATAAAATATCAAAACCTTATGTCTCTATATATATTTTTATGACTTAAAAAATTACTAAATATCTTCCAGTAGCAATAACATGCTTTCAGACTCCTAAATTGTGCCTTGTTCACGTACCCAACATGCCAAAATAAAATAGCCCCATCCGAACCGCCACTACAGAACAGTCCTTCATGGTACGGGTGCCATGCAACACTACTTGATTCCTTCTTGTGTCCTCGGAATGTCTGCACTTCAGATGACAGATTGCGAATGTCAAACAGTTTGAGCAAATGATCACGCGATGCTGTCACTACCCAGTTGCCATTGTTGTTCCACTTTATGTCCATTACTGTGCTCTTGTGGGCATGGCTGTAACAAACAACGCAATTGGCGTTTGTTATACAAAATTTCTATTAACATGCATTACACACAAAATATACTTAACAGCTTTTTTTTTGCTCACTCCACTCTGACACCTGATTTGTAGATGTAATCTTATCATATAATTTTACATTTATACAACTGTATGGGGTATTGTTCTATTATACAGACGCCACTGTTTTTCAGATTTATTTTAACAAATTCTTTACTATATCAGTTCAGGGCTGGATTTAGTGTTAGTGGGCCCCTACGCTGAACATGTGGTGCAGGCGCCTTCAACTACCAGGGAGGGGGTCTGGGGATATGGAATACTCCCCAGTAAAACGGGGGGGGGTCCAGGGGCCTCTCCCAGAAAATTTTGAAATGTATATATTCTAGAACTGCAAATAAAATCATTGTTAAGTGTACAAATTAAATTGGGATAACTGTTTTTTTTTTGTAAATGTTTAATAATATGTTAAACAATTTAAAGGTTTCAAGGTAACCCATTGTATAACGGTCGGATTTAAGCATAGGCTGCAGCCTAGGAGCCCGCACCACAAACAAAAAGAAAAAAAACAGTCAACTTGTGTAAAAATTATTTAGTTCGTTTCCGAGAACAGTAGAAGTTATTGGAGGAAAAGGTGGTATTACGAGCCATGTATAATATGAGGGTATAAGGAGATAAAAGATGCACTATTTGAAATCTCAGACTCAAGACGGCAATGAAAATTCAGTAAAATCCCATTGCACTGCTCCAAGTTTGGATTGTATCTTGGGATATCTTTATCATTTTGGGATTATATCTTGGAACAAATTAACAAAACTAATGTACCTCTGCAGAACCCCAGACCACACGTAAATACAGGTGTCTCAGTACGGAAGAAGAAGAAGAAGAAGAAGAAGAAGAAGAAGAAGAAGAAGAAGAAGAAGAAGAAGAAGAAGAAGAAGAAGAAGAAGAAGAAGAAGAAGAAGAAGAAGAAGAAGAAGGAGGAGGAGGAGGAGGAGGAGGAGGAGGAGGAGGAGGAGGAGGAGGAGGAGGAGGAGGAGGAGGAGGAGGAGTCATCTTTATTTCAGAACCAAAATATCATTAAACACAATTAACAAGTTGACTGCCCGGCCATAGCGCATACCGCATACCGTTAACACGTGTGCCTCAGCCTGGGGTCTCTATCCAATATGTGTTTCTGTGATCCTTAGCACCTAAGCCCCCATAATTAACCTTATGGTTAGCAGTCAATTTGTTAGTTCAATACTCACAGAGCTAACGAATGACCAGTCTTTGGATCCCACAGTTTGACAGGTTGCTGGTTGTCCTTGCTGCCTGAGATGATTAACCCTTTCTGTGGATGCCAGTGCACGCACTTAACATCAGCACCATGACCTGCACATTCAGCAACAAATCAATTGACATGTTTCAACATACAGGTGAAAGAAAAAAAACCTACAACCCTCTCTTTCATGAAAACATGTTTCATTCTATGGACAACATACAGTTTCATGAATATTTCATTACGTGTCTACCTGCATACACTTATATCTGGCAGCTTTAATAAAAGACTATGCCACTTTGTCTATAAAAATAAGCCTTTCATGTTGTAAAAATAAGTCGTACAAATTTACTATTAGTAAATTTATAATGGTAAGTGCACATCTGTTCACAATGTTTTTCTTCACATACGAAGGAGTGGTAACTGCTGTAATGACTTACAACTTTAGCCATAAAGTAAGATGTCTGCAGTTGAATACAAGAGAAAACTCATTACGATTTCTGTATCTTCTGTACATTAATTAAAAAAGACCCAAAAAAGCCCCTCCTATATACTAATATACATTTGCACACTATGGCAAGATAAGAAAAAAACGGAAACACAAAATCAGTAGTCAAGATAGCCAATTGGGTGAAAAAGATAGAAAGAGTAAACCAGTCAAATGTACTCATAAGCTTTACATGTTCACATGTAATGCGTGTTAGAGAAGTGTCTATATGTTACAGTCTTTGACATAAAAGACGTCAATACTGCACACTTAAAAAACACTAATGAGGGTCATCCCCCCTTCCACACACTCCTGGACCAATAAAATGACCAACAAGCTGTAACACTGAAAACGTAAAGGAAATAGGTTATACATGGTTATGACTTAACTGCTCCATTGATGCAAATAGTTTCCTACTCAACACAGGATTTATTCATATGTCATGGTATTGGAGTAGAATCTACTATTACTAGTCAGCTACCATAATTGATGGAAAGCTTTTGGGAAGCCTGCTGCTCAGAACACAAATAGTACCACAAAGCTAATGATAAGAACAACAATTACACTACCAGTTACATTGTAGGGGCTGTTGGCCTAATGATTTATATAACACTCACATTAACAAAAATATTACATGAAAGGTTTTTTTTAACTAAAAAAATTGATATATCTCTGTCTGTATGTCATCAAACTTTGATGGAGTCCTCCAGCTCCTACTATACTGAGACGACATAAAGTTCTTCTCTTCTCAACACCCCAAAATAATATTACCAAAGTCATTCTTTGGTAACTCAACCAGTTCCCCGTCAATACATCTTGGCTCCTTATTATACTCATAGTTCTCCACAAATATCTCTGTCTGGTTATTTTCAGTACCTGTTTATTTGTTATTTTGTCATCCATTTTATTTTTAACATTCTGCTATGGTACATTTTTTAAATTCTGTTGTTCATCTGCTAGTTTTCCCTGTTGCTCATATTTTCTCATATATACACCACACTGTTCCAAACACATAAGTTCAAGAATTTTATTTTCTAAATTTTTAATACAATAATTGATAATAACAAATGTTTCTTCTGGGGAAAAAGCGTTTTTGACTTGATCATCTCTTGTAATTCTTGCTACCCAAGAAAGTGAATTCATCCAGATCCATCTTCCAACATTAATTTTTAAAGAATCCCTACTTTCATTCCTAAAGCTTTTTATGACTTTCATTTCTTTACTTATTAAGCCTCATTCTTTCCCTGCCAATTTTTTATACCATTAAGTACTTTCCTGTGTCTTTCTTGTTTTCTGCAAGAGAATAATATCCTCAGGAAATCTTAACATATATCTTTTCCCCTTTACTGCCTCTTCTATATGCATTGTTACCACTGTCTCACGGTTCGTTATACTGTACAGTGGAAACAAAATAAGACACCAATAAAGTGACTACCACTAATTATCAACTTCAATTAGTCAGAAACAATTTGAAATCAGAAAAGGTACTCTCCTTCAATAATTCAATTAAAATTTGTCCACATACAAGGAAAAAGTAACCTTATTACAGTACCATACTAATTGACACAATAATCACTTTCCACTAATCCGCAACAATCACATGATCCGCACTAAATAAATCGCCAACCGTCACCGACTTCTATGCTCGACGGTGATGCTTATACGGATCTTGCAGACATTCCAGAATAATTTTCCATACTCCTGGTGGTGTGCTGACATAATTTGTAGTTACAAGAGCTTGAACAGTCTGAAGTCTATGTCAGTGCATGACCGTGACACAGACGATGCATGCACTGGGCTAGTCAAGAAACAAGTAGAATGATGCTCTTGAATTTTCAAGAGTATTATCGTAGCAGTATCTTAAACAACAATCCAAAATACTGGAACCCTTCCTTATTCTTTAACATGTTGTTGCTTCCCTTTCTTGATCGCCTACTCAAATTATAGCCACTTGGTTGCTTATTGCAAAAGTTTCAGATTACACAAGATATAAACTAACCATGCATTGACTCCACTAATACAATTAAATAATGATGATAAACAAATGTGTGGATTTATTCAAATACCATTATGTACATCTACCAATTTGGGGTACTTAAAATGTTGCACTATATTATATTATAAATTGTTACACATTAATAAAGTATAATCAAATATGCTTTACACAAATGGACAATAACATAAAAATAAATTAATTTTAAAATAAATTATGATAAAATAATTAAATATCACTATAATATTGACGACTCGGAACACAAAGTTTTTTATAAGTAAAAACGTAAAGTTTTACCTTACAGCCTAAACCGGCTTTCACCTATAGAAGGCTTCATCAGAGGCTGTCGTTAGTAGCGCTGCTCGTCTTGTTGTTGGGGAAACAAAAGACAATGTGAACAGTTACTAACGCACATAAACAAAATACATAAAAACATAACCTTCACTGCCGAATACGAACACAACAATACCATAAACTTCTTAGACCTCTCCATCACAAAACTAGAACACAGGCACAAATTCAGTATATACAGAAAACCAACTACAACTGACACACTAATACACAACACCTCCAATCACCCAATACAACACAAACTAGCTGCTTTTAGAACCATGATATATAGACTTAACAACATCCCCTTAGATGAAATAGACTACAAAGATGAACTAAACACGATAAAATATCTAGCAGAATCTAACGGTTATGACAGAACAATAGTCAGTAAACTCCTACACAAAACACAAAACAAACAACAGACAAAGACAGAAAACAACAAATTCATAACACTAACATACATCAACAAACAAACAGAAAAAATTGCCCACAAATTCAAAAAAGCAGGATACAGAATCGCTTACAAAACTACTAACAAAACAGAACACACACTATCAAAACGCATGCCCAAAGCACAAAACAAATTCGATCTACCCGGTGTATATAAACTAAATTGTTCAAATTGCAGTAAATTCTACATAGGCCAGACAGGACGTAGCTTCAAACAGAGATACATTGAACACACAAAAGCACTCTGCACCACTACAGAATCTACCTTCGCAAACCACCTCATTGAAGCAAACCACACATATAAAAACATCGACAATAACATGAACATACTACACGTACACACAAAAGGCCGAAAACTAGACACTCTAGAACAATTAGAAATATACAAACACACAAAAACAAATAAAAACGACATCCTAAACGAACAGACACAATTCAAATCGCACGCATTATTCGAACACATCTCACCACACACACACAGCTTCAATCTTTCGAAACACTTTCTCGTCACCAACAACAAGACGAGCAGTGCTACTAACGACAGCCTCTGATGAAGCCTTCTATAGGTGAAACCCGGTTTAGGCTGTAAGGTAAAACTTTACGTTTTTACTTATAAAAAACTTTGTGTTCCGAGTCGTCAATATTATAGTGATATTTAGTTAAGTAACGGACACGTCATGGACAACGAAATCCAAGAATAAAATAATTTGTTCACTTGAACTCCAAATGCTGTTTTTATTTTTTAATGCTGCATGTTACTATGAAAATTATTTAACAAGTGTCACGACTTTTCCAAAAATATAATATATAATCTACTTAAGTAATCAGAAAAGAAGTACAATTATGCTTGCCACATGCCACAACTTTTATCTGCAACTTAACTCAAAAACTTTACGACAAAATTGTAGCAATACTTTAGATCAGGTTGGTACTTCAGAAGACAGCAACTGGAAGATACCAGTGATGAATTTCTTATATATTATGTGAATACTGAATACACTGTATTCTAATGAGACAGCTTCTACAGTAATTTCATGCTAATACCATTCCTGAGATAGCCTGGTGGCAAGTTAGCGAAGACAAGAGTATTAACAATACTAAAAAATACAATAATTTGTCTCCCATTGTACTATAAACACTTTCACATGTTAATGATTGTTTCTTTCCCTGTATCTCTCTTTGCTTGTGACATCACACTGTCACTTCTTGATTATAACCACTATATAGTGTTGATGTCAACTTTTTTTGCCTCTCTGCTAATCGCATATCTGACTATCGACAAGGTGTTTTGTTGATTTTGTAACAGTGTCTGTATTTCACTCATATATACACTTCTAAACACGGTCTGATGTATGGTGGTTGAACTTCCTTCCCACAATGTTGGTATTTAGTAAAATTACTAGAAAACATTTGGTTAAAATTCTCCTCATACTAAGCTAAGCATAGCTATACTTACCCATAAGGCATAGGTAGCTGACAAAAGCTGTAGAAAATGTTATACTCATATTTCAATACTGATATTTTCTGTTTCTAAAAGAAATTACCTCGTAATATTTTTTCTTCTTGACACCGAAGAAAGTCCCAGATACGTATTGTGCCATCATCAGAGCATGTAGCAAATTTACTGTCACATGGGCTGAAACTGTATAATAAAACATTGATAGATTTAGTAAATCACGTAAGCTTTCACAAACTATTTTAATCAATTTAAAACAAGATGAAAAATAAACTAAATAATATCCTCTGAAAAATTCTGGAATGTAGTGATAAATATTCAAATGATAGTAAATAATGACTAATACCACAATTATTTTATTTATTAATACATAATTATCAGATTATTAAATAAATATGGTGCATACACATAAAACTGAAAGACAACAACAAACAAACAAATAATAGGGAAACATGCTGTAAACTAATCTGCATACAAAAGAAGATGAAATGTCAATGGATTTATTATATACCTGATGCTTCACACCAGCGCAGAAAATTAAAATACATTTTTGAACAAAAACTTTAAAAGCTTTCAGATTATGAAAATGTGGTTTGTTGCCATAAGTGGCACATTTTGCCCACATCCTCTAGTGGTTGTTTTCAGGATCATGCTAACCTCCAAGTATTGATGTCTACCAATAGACTGGATAAGGGTACTCACTGATCAATTGCTGAAAATTAAGGAGCATAACTGGGACCAGTATGCCATTCAAAATGATCACCACAGTTGTGATCAAATGTCAATGAGTCTGACAAATGACCATGGTTTCCCAACTTGGAAGTTTTTAGAGTTATAGATAACATTAATAGTAATATAGAGAAGAGTCCTTATTAGTTAGCTATTGGTGCTACATGAAACTTTGGATTTAATCAGTAGGCTTTGTGTTTCTGTAAAGAATACACCGATCCTCACTTCTTGTTTAACCAACTAACCGCACCCACTACAAATTAAACCTTCAGGGTATCCAGTCTTATAGGCTAAATAATTGTAAGCACATGACAGTCACCAATACCACAGATTGAGTGATTGTAGCACAGACGTATAAGGCAGGTGATTTTAAACCTCCAGTCGGAAGAAATTTACAAACTAAGCAACTGTACACAGTTTTTACTATTACAATTACAGTCACATAAACAATAATTAATCTTTAGAAATTAAAAGGCATTATGTTAGCATATAATGGATAAATTCAAGAGAGGGTATCATATATGAACAAAAATCAAATGAAGTGTATACTACGATTATATGGGATATGGACATTTTTATGTTCTTAAAAAAATAAGAAATGGTAAATGTGGCACATTATAGCTTTTACTGGAAATGTAACTTGAACTGAAAGACTTCATTTAATGTATTCTTGAACTCATTAACGATGTCAATTATTTTTCCCTATTATTGTTTTCATTTTTATTCTTAAGCATATGTGGGTTCTGGAACCCCATTAAGCACTTTGGCCGATAAAAGTAGGAATGTGTAACATTAAACCTCCATTCATAGGAATATGTTTGTGTAGTGTAATGTTATATTCAACAGTTTGGTAATTTTAAGAACCTTGTACTGAACTAATATTGTGTTGCTGCTTATATTGTGTCTGATTAATTGAAGTAACTGAAGGCTGAAGCAGCCAATACTGAATAAGGTTCTTGAAATATGGTTAATATACAGAATAGGAAAACACCTGAGTACCAGTGACAGACATCAAATGTACTTTATTGAATTTATGCAGAAATTATTGATACGGTGAAGGGTAAAATATTTAAAGAAAAAATATTGATACTGAAATCGAATCTAATCAATTACTAGTTAATTCATTTAGAAACCTCTGAAGATACTGATACCCTCAGTGAAAATGATAAAAAATAATATAATCTACTTGCAGAAGTAATTAGATTTGATAAAAATATAAAACATGCATATTGTTATTGGTATCCAAGTCACTTTTTTATTTATAAATGAATAGAATCACCTGAGATCCATCATGTGAAGAGTATCCAATCAGCCCCCAGGGTGCACACCCATATACGAACATGTGTGAGTGTAAAATATGTATGATGTGATTTTAACACTTAATAACTTTGACTGAGCAATTTATATCTGAAGACGGAACATATGTTCGAAAACACATCATTGTAATGCAAAAACGAAGTCATATGATGGATCTCAGGTGATTCTATTAACTTAAAAATAAGAAAAATATAAATAAATATAATTAATTCACTACCGACTCGATCAACTTAATGAAACAGTAGATAGTGGTTTCAAGAAATTGAATGAAACACTAGACAGCAGTTCCGAAAGTATTAAAGAAACATCGAATAAGAACTTGAAACCAGTAAATCGGAAAATAGAAGGTAGTAAGGAAATAGAAAATAAAGAAGACAAAAGTACATTGTTATCTGAAAATAAACATAACAGAAACAAAGAGAATATTAAGTATATGGAAATGAAGACGAAGAAAATGAGACAAATGCATCAACAGAAACTAATAAAAACACGGGAAGAGTTGGAGATGATAAACAATGGATTAGTTAATGTACTTAACATCCTAAGTACTGAACATAGAAAAGTAAGTAATTTTAAAAACAACAGAAGGAGCTTAATAGAAACTTTCAAGGGGACTCACAATAAAACCGTGAGTAAAAACATAAGCAAGTCTATAGTTAAATTAAATACACTAGAAAAAGAAATGCATAATAAAGGATCAGTGATGTCATTAATAACTGATATGCCATTGAAACATCTGTTCAGTAAACTAGATGGTAAAGTGATTGATGTAGGCACTGATACAAATAAAAATTTTACAGCAGAAAAATTGAAGTACAAGGTAATAGCGAGAAACTCAAAAGGGACTGAAGAGAAAATTGCTAAAGACCAAGAAACAAGAGGGACCGGAATAATACTGTTCACAATAATAATCCGAATAATTATGGCAGTTGAAGTAATCGACCACAGATAAATTAAGCACCAATACACCATCGAGAAAAGGGACTGATTTTCTGGGAACCGACAAAGCAAACCATTTAAAAAAGAAGAAAGAATATTAACGTGACAAAAACAATATAAATGAAGATATAATGAAACACTAACAAGGACTTAAGAGAAACTATTAAATGAGACTGAACCAATTTTGGGTAAAGACTAGACAAAACAATAAAAATAATGACTATAATAAATGTTTTAATAACCATAATCATAATAAGAAGAAGAATAATAATAACAATTAGGACAAGCTACTATTTAAAAAAATATTAGAAATGAGTTAGGTAAAGGAAGAAGAATCTACCCATGGGGAAAATAATAATAATAATGAAATCTTATATATTAGAGCTGAGGTAAATGGGATACCAATAGAAGTCATGACAGATACCGGGGAGAATGTCTCATTAATTAACAGTATTGAGTTAGATAGGATACAAAGAGAGTGCCAAGAGATAAAACCAACATTGCCCGTTAATAACATAAATCTAATCGGAGCCACTGGATGCCAATACAAGTCTATCAGAAAGCAGGTATTAACAGAAGTTAAAAGTAATGTATCTACAATTCCCAGGATATTTTTGGTCGCAAAAGACCTATCATTTAATTTGTCAGTCAGGTATTTAATATGCTAAGGCAGTACTCGGTTATAATTATTTAGTATGGACGGCTGAGTACTTGGAGCCAAAAGAGTGCCCCTCAGATCCGTGCCAGCTATATTATGTTAGGGAGAATATAATGGATGCGTTTAGATCATTACAAAATACTACATATTACCAAGATAATAATGAAGAAATGTGGCAGAACAAAAATTAAAGATCCAGAGATTCCAGAAAAGAAAAATGGAGTTAAATCTAAAGGCAGAACAAACAAATAAACTAATATCAATCTACAACAAATACAAACATGTTTTCTCCGTCATGCCCGGTAGAGTGGTAAACATAATAAAATAACACCTACGAATTAACAGACCCTACCAATCAACAACTTAAAAGAACCTACAACCAAGCTTCTCTGAAAAAGTATTATGAAAACACCACACAAGAATGAATGATAATTTCCTCAGTCTTATAAATATGCCATCCGAAATAATCATTCTTGAATGGGGGGCATTATATAAGGTAACAAGATTCCACCTACAAAGAAAGACAAGTATACCATCAAAATTCATAGTGAAAAATGCAGAAAATCAATCTTATTAATATTAAAAGAAATAGAAGAATAAAATAAACTTAATAAATACAGTAATGAAGAGACAATATATTACTTAAAGATAATTAATATTTTCAAGGAATAAAAAGAAATCGAAACAAAAAGGGAAATATTATCATAAATGAATAATTGGGAAATAGGAAAATAGAGAATGCAAATTTAGGAATCAAATAATGCAATTAACATGACAAAACAATAACTGATGATGACAAATACCCAGAAGAGACGATCAAATGACAAAAAATATAAATAGTTATTAGTAAACAATTATAATGTACAAATATTAAACTTAGCATGTAAGAAATAAGACATTGAGTATAGCCTTAGATTAAAACTATGAGGAGGTCTGCGAACCTCAAACAATTGTTGTGTATAAGTGAACTACAGACTGTAATTAATACAAAATTACAAATATAATAATATTGAACAATAATTATAAAAGTTAGGGAGTGTAACAGTGTAAGAAGATGAGAACAACGGTGACAGCTTTAAGAAGTGAAAACAGTGTATAGTGTAAGTGAATAAACATATTTACAATATGAACATTGCATGAAACATATAATTTATATGAAACAACAAGGTAACTCATATAGTGCAATAAAACGAAGGGGAAATAATTAAAAAATAAAGAATCTTCCGTTACAAACTTGTAATGTAATAGTGACGAAGATAGAATAAGATTCTACGGAATAATATTAATTATAAATTGGGAGACCGAACCTGTGACCCATAAATATATCATTGCCAAGACCTTAACTGAATAAATTAGTGTTTTAGTAGAAAGGATTATTGTTGAAAAAAATATTGAAACCAGGCAGAACGTGTCGAATTTTAATGCTGGTTTTTATACAAATTAAAGGAGGATACGAGACGAAACAATACTGAAAGACTATGAAAATAAATAGAAGAATGATGTTTTAATCGATGGTGCAGAAAACTAGAAGTCCAGACGCAAAGGATCAAGAAAGAAGATCGTAAAGAAAACTACCATATGGGTGAGATCTCTCCAATAGTCAACCAAGACATTTGAAAAAATCTTACCATTTAAAGTTCGAATCACAGCGATATACTATCGCAAAAACAATAAAAACTTTAGAACAGTGAATTCTAATTGTACACAAATAATTATTAGTAGTAAGAGTTTCTTTTTCAATTGTTCATTTGCACTTGTGTATGATCCAAAGAACCCACTGATACACAACATACATCAACAACACCTAATTACCAAACATTAATTTATAAATATTATGTTTTATGATATGTTTACGACTTATGTACTATACTTTGACATGACTTATACATGAACCCTGAGATTGAGATTTTACATGCTCTACAACAGAAATGAGTTTCAAAAAGATTAAATAAAAATAATTGAATATGAAAAAAGAAAGTAAAGGAGTTTGAGTATTTATTTTAAAACATAAAGAGTCTTCTCACATAATTGGCACCAGCAACTTGGGGCTAATTAAGAATATTAATTTTAGCATAAAGAGTCTACTTACAATATATATATATATATATATATATATATATATATATATATATATATATTGTACTGTTGTTAAAATGCACACAGTACATAATAGGGAGATAATAAATTTTAAAAGAGAAAGGATGCAGATTTTGTATTGAATGTAAACAAACAACATTGGGAATATCGACTTACTCAGTCAACATAGAGGTCGATTCCTATATGATATAAAACCATATTTAGTTATATGTTCAGAAAATAATATATGAAATTGGAATGAATGTTATAAGAAGAGTAAAGAGTAATAAAATTATAATTTAATAAATAACCAATAGAATTACGAATATTAGAGGTAAAATAAAGATGTTTAATAAGAAATAGAAAAATTATATATGTTTTAATAGGTATATGATAAACAGATGTAAAGAAATTAGGGAATTATCATAGGGGCACTTTTGTAAATTGTTAAAAAAATTGTACTGTAGAGTGATGAAGAAAATGTTTATGAGTCTTCAATTATATCTGAGAAAAGAAACATTAGTAGTCTTCAATAAAATTCGTTAAGAGTAACGTTGTGAGTCTTCAATTAAATTCATTAAGAGTAACGTTATGAGTCTAATTTTATTTTCATTAAAAGTAGCTTGAAGAGTCTGAATTCATAAGATAACATTTGTACATCATCAAGTTAATGTAACAAAAGGAAAAGAAAATACAGTAAAGGAATTTAAATTGTGATACCAGAGTTTTGATTATAATATTTAATAAATAAATAATAATATGAGAAATACAACAATATCCTTGATAGAACGACGACAGAAGAGGAAAATCCTGGACTAAAGAAGAGTTTAAGTGGCCATAAAGGATAATTAAGTGTTCCAAGGAGACATCTGTGTTGCAGTAGTCCTGGAGAGCGGCATTCAGCGGTGAGAGCAATAAGAAATTTTTGTGAAGGAACAGATTGCCAAGCCTAATATTGCTTTTGAAAAGAGGTAAACAACAACCAGAAGTGAACCCGTGGCAGCTGGAAGAATTCAGAGCCGGTTAAGTTACATTAGTCTGTTATTTATTTTTTACATGGTTAATTATCAAAATACTACATATTAACTAAATCTGGTTTGGTTTAAATAAAAGAAAATAATAGATACAATCGCAAATAAGAATCAAATAACTTAATAATCATTAACCCTGAGAGAAAGAGTTTCTTTACATGTACTGGTAAATAAAAAAAAACATAATAACAGTAGGTACATTTCTTAATTACCATACGTATAAATAATTACAACTTAATATATATATATATATATATATATATATATATATATATATATATATATGTATATCACACCCCACACACACAACATCAATATTTCAAAAGTCGATACCGTCACCAAGAACAAGACGAACAGTGCTCCCAGCAGCAGCCTCTGAAGAAGCTTTTTAAAAGCGAAAACTGGTTCAGGCTCTCAGGTAAAACTTTTACATTTTTACCCATAAAAACCGTTGTGTTCCAAGTCGGTAGTGAATTAATTATATTTAGTTAAGTAATGGACACATCATGGACAACGAAATCCAAGAAAAATATAAGATTCCTGCAAGAAACTTAAAGAGTTATTTACAAAGAAAAGATAAATAAAAATATATAAGCATAAGGTGAAATAAATAAATAATGCACAGCAGTGTCTAACAATCAATCTCCTTCCAAACAAACTGGCATATTACGGTATTTGGCACTCTTGTAAACTTCAAACACATTTCATCAGAAACTACTGGTTTCATTCATCACCAAGCTCAATAAGAACCAAGAACAAGAAAAATTTTAAAAAAATAAATATAATTTATACAGTAATATTTAGTTCAAAAGGAAAATAACTGTATAAAAAGCAACTTTACACATGGAAAGTACAAAATTAAATAAATAAACATATACGATACTATCAAACCAATTTATTTCCTCTTAAAAAATGAGAAATAAGAATATGGATAGAGAATGTAAGTCAGGTTATGGAATAAAGAAACTGAGATGAATAATAAATAAATAAATAAATAATATACAATGTACTGATTCCAAGGTTAGCCAATTGTCATCAGCAGCAACTCATTAAAATGGATACAAACACACGCCAGTTTAGTGAACAGACAACAACATAATGTATCTACCTGCGCACACAGACATACCTTGCACCACCTTCAAACAGCTGGACTGCATACAGTGCACTATGAAAACGTAACACTAAGACACTAATCACACCCAGTGTGAGCGTCTACAACATACATATAGTGATGTTGATACTTAACCGTGTGGAACAGACTGTACCAGTGACATTGTGATAAGCTTAAATACATAAATCTATTTAGCGAAATAACATGTAATTATTATTAATGATATTCTTATTATTATTTAATTATTTTACTACCATGCTAACAATTTAATTATCAGTCTGTAAGTTAACATTTTTTCCAGCATTTATGATTGGGCGGAGCCTGATGAGCGTAGCGAAATCAGGCATAGCCCTCTATCCGCGACTCGATGCACAACTTCGGTGGCGAACTCCTCCGAAACTACTCAACAGAATGTTATAAAATTTTGCGTACATATCCGGACTGTATTGCAGAGTGCATTATTAAAATTTTATTTCTCTAAATTATTTGGTTCAAAGGATATTACGATTTTTAAACAATCTTAGCTTCAACGTATGAGAGGAAGAGAGATAGAGATATCGCTGGCTGTCGCCCGATAAGATTTTGCTGTATCACAATTGCCAGTGCGCGTGCATGTGCGGCTTCCGCCATCAGCGCTGGCCCGTCTGGCACTGTCGCCCGATAAGATAAGAGTTTGCTGTTTTACAAATGCTGGCACGTGTGCGTGTGCAGCTACGTGTTTTATTCAAACAGTAGTAGAGCATTGTTCAATGGTGTAGCCAGATGTATGGATTTGACTGAAGTGTTGAACAAGTGTCAATTTTTAGAAGAGAATCTATTTAGTCGCTGATGCACTGCAATTTTCTGTTACATATTGCAACAAATGACAATTAAGGTAAATTTTAATCCAAATTCTATTTAAATTATTAATGTTTATTGTCTTCAAATGTTTTCTTTAAGAAAACGAGAATATTATAATATCACAGAACTTAATTTTAGTACGTAGGTTTTCATGGCCGGTGTCACTATAATTATTTAAAACTTCCGGGCTAAAAGGCCGTGGTCGAATGCTTGATGTTCTGCAGCTAGACGTTTCGGCCACACCACCGGTGACCATCTTCAGTAGCAAAAATGTTCGAAATAGGTGGTATGCCGAACAAGTCTCCCAATGAACTGGGAACAAGCAACAGTGAGAGAAGGCTACGCTGTTTCTATTTAAGTTATAACTTTTTGGCCGCTTAAGGTGTATAACGCGGACCAATGAGAAGCCAGCTCATAATTCTCCACTCTGATTGGCCATGGAAAATAAACCATGCCAGACACTATTTAAGGCGATGCTTTCACCTCGGCGGTTCATAACGACGGACGCATTCTTATGAATATGGATGGACTCCAGATGCAGGCGAGTGAAGTAACCCCGGACAGAAGACAACACCCGGGCCTCATCAAACAGTACCCGGTGATCGTCGTGGGAAAGAGCGTGTTCAGCAACTGCGGACTTCTCCGGCTGGTCCAGGCGGCAGTATCTCCGATGTTCAGAGAGGCGCGTCCGGACACTACGCTTCGTGGTGCCTATGTATAGCTGGCCACACGTACATGGAATACTGTACATCCCGCACGACGAGAGCGGATCCCTGGCGTCTTTTACCAGTCGCAGGAACTGTTGGATCTTTTTGGTTGGCTTAAAGATCGTCCTGACGCCCCGTTTACTCAGCAACTTGCCGATGCGGTCAGTCACGCCACGGATGTAGGGCAAGACAGCGGAGCCAACAACCTCGGGCAACACCGACTCGTCCGGCCTACCAGATCTTCTCGGCCAGACAGCTCTCCTTACCTCCGCAGCAGAGTAGCCATTGGACTGCAGTGCTTCCTCGAGATTTGAAGAGTTGGCAATTTCATCTGTGCCACTGAAGCCGAAGTGTTGGCTGCGGTATGTTGACGACACTTTCGTGGTCTGGAGCCATGGGGATGAAGAGTTGGAACGCTTCCTTGGACATCTGAACGCTGTGCACCCGCGCATACAGTTTACGATGGAGCGCGAGAGCGGTGATCAATTGGCATTTCTGGATGTGTTGGTCCTGAAAAGGACCGATGGCAGATTGGGGCACAAAGTTTATAGGAAGCCAACGCACACTGACAGATATTTGCATAAGTCCTCCAATCATCATCCTAGGCAGAAGAGGGCGGTGCTGAAGACTCTGGTTGACCGGGCAAAGAGGATCTGTGAGCCCCGGTATCTCGAAGATGAGTTTCGGCATCTCAAGGAAGCACTGCAGTCCGGAAGTTTTAAATAAAAATTATTGATAAAAAAATTATTACGATTCTATTTATCTAACAGACCAAAAACGGTTCATTGTAAAAATATTGGTAAATAGATTATTATGAATATCAAAGGCTCCGCCCATTTGTGCCAGTGACACTCCTAGTATATGTTAGGTTCATATAGACATTTGTGGAGTCAGATTTTGCCTCCTAGTCACTCTAGAACACAATATGAGAAGATTTAAAGGAAAAGTCATATTAAAGCTTCCACGATTATACAACTGGAGTGTGAGTCACACTTTGTAACATTTGGAAACAGAAGTATTTATTAAAGTACAAAATGTTATAAAGAACAATTTTAATCCTTTTGTTTAAAATCATTTTTACTTCCATGTTCCATAAGGAAATGGAAGTATGGTCATGCCAAAAAAAATCGTGTTCGAGATAATGGCAGATTCTGATTGTACTACCATCAAAACATGAAAAAAATTCATTTTTCGAAAAGTGTCTGTGTGTAGAATTTTTTCTATGGCAAACGATAACAGCCGCAAATTCAAACGGAATCAAATCATTTTTTGCGTACAGCCATGAATTCTAGAGGACTCAAGGCCTATTGTTTTTGGTGAAGATCGGTTAAGGGAAAGGGGTAGTTTACCTGCAACGTTTTATGTTTTAAAAAGAGTAAAGTGCTTAATTTTGATAAATAAAGTATCCTGAAAAGAAGGTCATAATAATCCACTGTAGAAAGGTAGATGAAATTACTATAAATGGAAAGGGTAGTTGAAGAGGAGGGGGTAATTTTTTTTTATAAATTAAAATGGTAGTTGATGATGGAGGAGGTATATTTTACTTCCATGTTCCATAAGGAAATCGAAGTATGGTGATGGCAAAAAAAATCGTGTTCGAGATAATTGCAGATTCTGATTGTACTACACTCAAAACATGAAAAAAATCATTTTTACTTCCATGTTCCATAAGGAAATGGAAGTATGGTGATGGCAAACAAAAATCGTGTTCGAGATAATTGCAGATTCTGATTGTACTACCCTCAAAACATGAAAAAAGTCATTTTTCGAAAAGTGTCTGTGTGTAATTTTTTTTCTATGGTAAACGATAAGAGCCGCAAATTCAAACAGAATCAAATAATTTTTTGCATACAGCCCTGAATTGTAGAGTACTCAAGACCTACTGTTTTTGGTGAAGATCGGTTAAGGGAAAGGAGTAGTTTACTTGCAACGTTTTATGTTTTAAAAGGGTAATTTTTTCTATGACGAATGATACCTGCCGCACATTCAAAGAGAATCAAATAATTTTTTGCATTTTTTGCCTGAGTTGTAGAGTACTCGAGGCCTATTGATTTTGGTGAAGATTGGTTACGGGGAAAGGGTAGTTTACCTGCAACGTTTTATGTTTTAACAGAGTGAAGTACTTTATTTTGATAAATAAAGTATCCTGATAAGATCGTAATAATCCACTGTAGAAACGTAGATGAAATATCTATAAATGAAGAGGCTGGTTGAACGGGGTTGGGGATAATTTTTACTTCCATGTTCAATAAGGAAATGGAAGTATGGTCATGGCGAAAAAAATCGTGTTCGAGATAATTGCAGATTATGATTGTACTACCCTCAAAACATGAAAAGTCATTTTTCAAAAAGTGTCTGTGTGTGTGTAGATTTTTTTTCTATGGCAAACGATAAGAGCTGCATATTCAAACAGAATCAAATAATGTTTTGCATACAGTCCTGAATTGTAGAGTTCTCAAGACCTTTTGGTTTTGGTGAAGATCGGTTAAGGGAATAGGGTAGTTTACCTGCAACATTTTATGTTTTAACAAGGGTAATTTTTTCTATGACGAACGGTAACTGCCGCATATTCAAACAGAATCAAATACTTTTTGCATACATCCCTGAATTGTAATGATCTCAAGGCCTTTTGATTTTGGTGAAGATCGGTTAAGGGGAAGCGGTAGTTTACCTGCAACCTTTTACGTTTTAACAACAGTAAAGTACTTGAAAATTCATTTAAACTGTTTCAAACAATGGTAATTGTTAAAAATAAAATAATTTTGTTGGCAGGCAATAAAATTATAATTTTTTCATTTTAATGTAAATCATGTATGAGAGAAAATATACCGTTCGTGGCAGGCAAGCATATCTCAATTATGTAATGTTTACGTTTCCATTTTATTATTATGATTACTGCAATAAAAAGGCAGGGAACACACACACAAAATTCGCGTTATTTCTGGCCTCACTCATGTTTATTTTCTTACATTTGCACGCTTTTTAAATGGAAAGTGCCGAAACCCACACCAACATAATGCGTGCAAGCCGAAAAATTGTCCAGCGTGGATAGCGATTTGCTTCCTGTGGATGCTGGGCAGTGTAACTTTATTTAGACAGAATTTTCGTCTTTAGGGAATGAACCCTCTGCAAGATGCTGAGGGTCCATGAGTGACTTCAGAGCGCTCCTTCTTTTCCGCGTGTTTGTTCTGTGAAACGTACACTGTAGATTCGCACCTTTACTCTAAGCAACGCTCAATAGGAAATGTTGAAAATTTTTGTCCACGGTGTACCCTCATACACACTAAACCTGCTCTGATGTTTTAATTACGGACATCATAATATTAAAACTTTGGAAACTTGAGCAATACTTAATGGAGATCAAACATTAACTTATACAAGCCATTAATTTTATGCATATTTTTTACATATATGTGTACAACGTTATCGGCAACAAAGAAGTAGTTTTTGTTAAAATTCCTTCCCGGGATGTTTGGCCATAGTCCAATGTTTTCTACAAAACCAGACGTTTCAACAGTGCCATCGACTTCCATCATCAGTGAAAATCGAGTGCGATAACGTGAGGTGGTATACGTTAGTGACCACAGTGCTGTGGTTAAGGCTGAAGCAGTAAGTAGAAAGAAGTTTTTTCTATAGAAATATTTCATTTTGAAAATGATTTTAAATATAAAATCTTAGAACATGGAAGTTATGTATGGTTCTCCATACCGATATTTTTCTATGACGAACGATAACTGCCATAAATTCAAAGAGAATCAAATAATTTTTTGCATACGTTCTTGAATTGTAAAGAACTGAAGGCCTATTGATTTTGGTGAAGATCGGCTAAGGGAAAGGGGTAGTTTACCTGCCACCTTTAATGTTTTAACAAGAGTAATTTTTTCTATGACGAACGATAACTGCCGCACATTCAAACAGAATCAAATAATGTTTTGCATGCCTCCCTGAATTGTAGAGGACTCAAGACCTATTGATTTTGGTGAAGATCAGTTAAGAGAAAGGGGTAGTTTACCTGCAACATTTTATGTGATAACAAGGTTCATTTTTTCTATGACGAATGATAACTGCCGTAACTTCAAACATAATCAAATTAAGTTTTTGCATACATCCCTAAATTGTAGAGAACTCAAGGCCTGTTGATTTTGGTGAAGATCAGTTAAGGGAAAGGGGTAGTTTACCTGCAACATTTTATGTTGTAACAAGAGACATTTTTTCATGACGAACGATAACTGCCATAAATTCAAACAGAATCAAATAATTGTTTACATATGTGCCTGAGTTGTAGAAGACTCAAGGCCTATTGATTTTGGTGAAGATCGGTTACGGGGAAAGGGCAGTTTACCTGAAACATTTTTTGTTCTAACAAGAGTAAAGTATTTAATTTTAATAAATAAAGTATCCTGATAAGTAGATCTTAATAATCTACTGTAGAAACGTAAATGAAATATCTATAAATGAAGAGGCTAGTTGAACGGGGTGGGGGTAATTTTCTATAAATGAAAATTATAGTTGAAGGGGGAGGGAATAATTTTTATGTGTACTACGTTATCAGCAACAAAGTAGTAGTTTGTTGTTAAAATTCGTTCCCGGGGTGTTTGGCCATAGTCCAATGTTTTCTGCAAAACTAGACGTTTCAGCAGTGCTGTCGACTGCCATCATCAGTGAAAATCGACTGCGATAACGTGTGGTGGTATACGTTAGTGACCACAGTACTGTGGGTAAGGCTGAAGCAATAAGTGGAAAGAAGTAGTTTCTATGGAAACACTCATTTCAAAAATGATTTTAAATATAAATATTAGAACATGGAAGTCATGTATGGTTTTCTCCATACCGATATTTTAAAATATTTCCACGGTATTGATGCCATCATGCTGTTGCGTATGCACGGCCAGTCTTACTGATTCATTGGCAAACCAACATCATTTGTAAACAACTGTGCACTGAGTAAGCTTCATTGAACGCGTTTATAATGTTGAAGAAATTCGAGACTCCCGCCACATAAGAAAGTAGGTATGTGAGTCAGTACTTGAATGCGAAAGGGATTAAAAGAATTGAGATTCACCGTCAGATTTTCGATATTTATGTAGAGGAAGCAGTGAGCGATTCAATGGTATTAAGATGGATAAAACTGTTTTGCTTAGTCCTATCCAGAATAAGTGACATAGTATGCTTATCTAGGACAAATCATGGCACTACACACACACACACACTGCTGCTGCTGCTGGAATGCAAGATCTCCTCACAAAGTTTGGCTGGCAACAATTTGACCATCCACCTTACAACCCAGACCTCACACCAAGCAAATATCATATTTTCAAGAATGAAAAATCCTTCCTTGGTGGCCAATGATGTCAAACAAGCTGTTAATGTATGGTTCAAATTAAAGGCAGGAAATTTCTACGACAAAGGTATACATAGCCTGGTGCCTTGCTATGAAAAGTGTTTCAAAAATGATGGAAACTATATAGAAAAGTAGTTTAAAGTGTGTACTACTTTACTTTAATAAAAATGTTTTGTAAATATATTCTTAGTTTTCTTTAATACCCTACTGGAACTTACTTTCTGGATAGCCCTCGTAATTGCTTCATATACTGTATCTGTGACATTACAGACTTACCTTTTTCATGTGATCTTATCCTTTTTCATTTATAAGTACTTTGAGAAATTATTCTTGTTGTGTTATAATATTTCCTTTTATCATTTTATCACTCTCCCTGAAGGCATTTGCTGCTATTTCTACAAATCTATGTGTTCAGTTTATTAATCCATAACAATTCATTTAACTGCAGTCATAATAAAGCATATTTACAGTACTGTTTGGGCTCCTTCATGTCTGTCTTCTGTTCTCTTATTTCTTGAAGATTATGTAATGTATTCCTCATAATTATGTTCTAAACTATAACTGAAGAAAATACTGTTTATAAATGGGAGAAACAGTTTTCTGACACATGATATAAGATCACAAAAATTATCAATAAACAAAGGTGATGAAAACATGTAAAAGTTCGCCAAACTGTGCACAAAAATCTTTGACTGACTACTATCGTAGAAGGCAAGCGAACCTTTATGAATATATTAACATAAGAAGTGTATTAAAAGGGTACGTTGAAACAGCCTACTAATGAGCATAAAGCAGCTGAAATTTGCAAAGATCCTACGACAAGGTAAGAATACCTTAATTTTTACCTACATAATGACAGATGAAGAGTCATGGATCTACCAATGCGACTCTGAAACAAAGTGATAAATTGTACAGTAAAAGAAGACTACTAATTCTCTATGCCCAAAAAGGTCAAAATCACAAGAAATACAATTCTGCTGACTTTTTTTATATTATTGGAATTGTTAACTACAAAATTTGAACCAATAGGGAGACAGTGAATCACTTGAATGGAAATGTTGAACAGGCACAGGAAAAAATTTGATGAAAAAGATCTGAATAGTTTGGTAGCAACACATTCGCACACTTACACAGGGTTTGGAGTACTGAGTAATAAACTGTACCCAACAAATGAAGAGAGAATCATTCATGTTAATAAGATTTATAAAACAAAACAGTAAATGAACTGACAATTCAGGATGTAACAGATAAAAAAAAAAAAATTACACTTCCAACGAGAATACTATTAAAATAAGGTGAAAAAATATAAACCAAGTCATTCCTGACTTATATAAAGTAGTGTCAAAAGGAAGCACATCATCCACAAAATTGTGAACCATATCCAGCTTCAGCTAATGAAGTGAAACACATAGATTGTCATAACTCAGATTTGAATCTCTGTTTTTATATAGTATAACAAGTATGTCTAACAGCTTCTGCCAATTCCCTGTTTTTGTTCACACGTTTACAGTAGAATTCAACATGAATGTATAGTTTAAAAAGACTGCTTGAATACATACACCATAATAATAATAATTCAAGAAAGTAAACAAACTTAGGTACCTTGGAGAAGTAATACAGCCCAACAGTCTAGATAAAAAAGCCAAAAAAGCAGATCTCGAAAAATCAAATTAGCTTATCAGTTAATGAAAGATTTTTGCAACAAAAAGTCAATTTCAATAAATGTGAAAATCCATCACTACAAAACAGTTATAAAACCAGAATGCCCATACCCAGCAGAATGTTTAGCTATCTACAAACCAGAATGCCCATACCCAGCAGAATGTTTAGCTATCTACAAACCACAATGCCCATAACCAGCAGTGTTTAGCTATTTACAAACCAGAATGCCCATACCCCGCAGAATGTTTAGCTATCTACAAACCAGAATGCCCATACCCAGCAGAATGTTTAGCTATCTACAAACCACAATGCCCATAACCAGCAGTGTTTAGCTATTTACAAACCAGAATGCCCATACCCCGCAGAATATTTAGCTATCTACAAACCAGAATGACCATACCCAGCAGAATGTTTAGCTATCTAAAAAATATGGGAAACCAAGGAATAAGAAAAAAAACGAAAGGAAAAACTAAGACAAATTTTTCACTCAAAGAATAATGGAAATGAATGGACCAAAAGAAACAATATAGGACTTTATTCAGAAACCGAAAAACTATTGGATACAATTAAAAAAGAAAGATCACATTCTATGGACACTTCATCTGAATGAAGCCAGAAAGACTGACAAAATGAATATTCAACAAAATCCCCAAACACAAAATCTGTTGGATAAAAAAAAGGTTATCACAGAAATTATGGTTACAAAAGATAATATTTTGGACGGAGACGTCTTCAGATAAAAGGTTAAAGAATTTGTAGACTTTTACGAAAAAGAGAAGTGAGAAATAAAATAAAAACTACCTGAATAGAAGAAAGGAAATGGACATCCATTTTATGATAGATTAGGTGGAGCACTTCTGCATTCTGTCAGCTCTGAGTCAACACCACACCAAATGAATTTTTTACGAGTTTATTAACTCTACTAGGCTCTCTCACATTTCCCAACTGGTCATACTAAAAATTAAGTAAATAATTAGATTTCATTTCACAATATTCTTAGGGTTCAAATATATTAATAGAAACACAACACGCTTTCCATAAAAAAAACCTATTTTATTGCTGTAATTAAAATTTCCAGCCATATATTCATTTTGTGAAATTTTGCCTATAATGTAAAGATACTCACAAAGAGAACAGGAGAAGATCATGATTTAGATCAGGTTCGGGGGGGGGGGGACCAGAGAAGGAATATTGGCTGTGTGACTAGGAATGAACAGGGAATTATATATTTTACAGTAAAATTGGGACGACATATTTATAACTATGAAGAAAATGGTGACCAATTGGAATGATTGAAGAGTAATTTTTCAGCTCGTCCAAAATCAAGCTACTAACATTAAGTATGCATTAGAACGAACCAGAGCCAAAGACGCTCCCTCTCACTTAATTTGTTTAATATGTACAGAGGCTACACTGTACACTGAACAGTGGGCTGCACGTGCTGTACACTGTATTAGATCTACAGGAGAGACTCCAGTAACTACTGATTCGGGCAAAGAAATTAATACGACGTTTGAAGTATTTTCTGGAACTCTTAAGCAGAGGAAATTGAAAGTGAACATTCAGAAACCTATGGTGGAATTGTAAAGCAAATATTTGAATAGACAATATCTGTGAAAAATTCTGATACCTGTAGCGTATACTGATAATAAAATGTTCAATGGAAATCAACAAAAAATAGGATTCACAGAACAAACATTTATGGACAGAAAACAATAAATTTGTTAACAAAAAAGCAAATAGCTAAACATCAATAATCAAAGCTTTTGTAAAGACACTAGTACGAAGTACAGTTTACTTGTGACTATCTGGTTTAATGTAGCAGTTGGCCAACCAGATAACAAAAAAACTGAATAATGCATGAGTTGGCAGTGAATTATGTTCACTCCAGTCATTCCACTCCACTCCACTCCATTTTGATAACTATAAATTAGTAGTGTTGAAATTATTATTATCCGCCAGGCTGGTCCACAGTTGTTATTGGCAATCGTTTTGCCCCAATAACGGCAACTGCGGACCATGGCCTACCAGCCCTGCGGATAATAATAATTTCAACAATGTTGAAGCTTAAAAACTTCTATAAATTAGTAGCATTTCTTAGTATAATTTAGATTTGTGTTTACAGAGGTTGCGTACTTGGTAAATGATAAATTACATTTTAATTTGATGTAATTATATAGGAAAAATTGAATAACATTAGCAATACAAAATGAAAAAACCTTAATATTCACTTTTCATTCATAGTTTTGATCCAAATGTTTATTTAAACGACTTCTAAATATAATAACGATCATGTAATTTTTATAAAGAATGAAAAATACAAAAAATTTCAGTAATTTAAAGTATATAAAACTATAGCTTTAAGAAGCCCGATTGTTGCTGGGGACTTGACCAGCTAATTATGAGTGTCACTAATTACAAATCAACAAGAGGCATTCTTATACAACAGTTCAAGTTAAATTTGTCCCACAACTACAATAAATGTCACTTTATTACAGTTTCCCAATAATTAACACAATTATCACACTCCACTAAACTCCCACAACTAACACTCTCCACTCTAATATCGCCACGTCTAAACTGAACTGATTGCCACTGGATGCTTATATTAAATATAAATTTAAGTATAAATTTTATACTCTGCAGAGATTTCACAATAATCTGTCACTTTCCGGATGATGCATCAAGCATATTGTGTATTACAGGCATTGTGGAATCTGCAAAGAAACTGTGTAAATGCCTGACCTTGAACAAAACTGCACCAACCGGTGAAGTCTGGAAAAGGCTCGATTGATGATGCACAATAAGTGAAATTTGAAAGCATTGTTTCATGAAAGCAAAACTTTCATATTAAGGAGTCAGGAAGGCCATATTTCGAAGCAGCTGAAATATGGAAAATGACGGGAACTAGCTGAGAAAGAAAGAACAACAAATTAAAGATACTATCAAGAAACAGAATCTAGGGAGATTACATTCATAGGACATACTGAATGTGTCATGAATATTCTGGGTGGCAAAAACTTTTATGAAGGAAAAGATGAAGAAACCCCATAAAACTGTATTTGCAAGAAATCAAAGTAAGAATAGGATGTGATGAAATGGAAGCGTAAATCAAAAGCAATCTATTTCAACAACATGGTCAAGATTGATGGTTATGATGTTTTGCCTATAGACTACTAACAAATACTTGGAAGAATTCAGTGAATAAAAAATTATTACATACTTACTAGGAATACTATCAAAAATAAAACCAGTAATGGAAAACACACATATCTTGATACGGGGGTGGTCTGAAAAGTTCTCGGCCTTGATCATAGACATCAACTCTATGAGCCAGATTTTTTTTCTTAGGTTGGTATGCCTGTCATAACAATTCATGTGAAATTGCAAGTCAACCTATCACGTAGTTTTTTGTATACAGCTATTTGAAGTAGCGTAATTAAAATTGAATATCGTGCAGTGATAAAATTTTTTGTTAAAGAAGGTTTGATGCTGAATGAAATTCATTTGAAGTTCACAAAAGTTTATGGGGAATCTTCTCCTTCATTTTCGACAATTAAAAAATGGGCTGCCGAGTTTAAACGTGGCGTACCAGCCTTGAAGATGATCCACATGAGGGACGCCCAAAAAGTGCAACAACATCAGAAATCATCGAACAAATACACGATTTAGTATTGGATGACCAACGGAATAAAAGTGTGTGAAATTGCTGAGGCTGTGGGCATTTCGAACAAACGTTAGGTTATGTTTTGCATGAAGAATTGCATATGAAAACGCTTTGCACAAGATGGGTGCCGTGCATGCTCACAGCAGATCAAAAACGCATTCACCTGAAAATCTGTGAACAGTGCTTGGAGCGTTTTTACAAAAATAAAACTGATTTTGTGTGTCGGTTTATTACTATGGATGAAACATGGAATCAACATTACACACCAGAATCTAAATAGCAGTCAAAACAGTGGACTGAAGCTGGCTGTTCAGCGCCAAAGAAAGCAAAGTCGGTCCCATCAGCTGGAAAGGTCATGGCATCGGTGTTTTGGGATGCTAAAGGCATTTTGTTAATCGATTACCTCGAAAAGGGTAGAACAATAACTGGAGAATATTATTCTAATCTTTTAACCAAACTAGACAAAAAAATTCGTGAGAGAAGACCCAGTTTGGAGAAGAAAAAAAATCATCTTTTATCCTGACAATGCACCCGCCCACAAAAGTGTTTTGGCAATGGGAAAATTGAGAGATCTGCGCTATGAATTTCTGGAGCATCCACCCTATTCTCCAGATCTGGCTCTTTCTGACTTTCATCTCTTTCTGAAACTCAAGCACTTCCTCGCAGGAGAGCGATTTTCTTCTAATGAAGAAGTGGTTGCAGCTGTACAGGGGTCTTTTGCGGACCTTCCAGAGAATCACTACAGAGATGGGATAATGGCATTAGACCATCGCTGGAACAAGTGTATTAGTCTTAAGGGAGATTATGTTGAAAAATAAAAACCATTTTGAAATTATAAATTTGTTTTTTCATTGTTAGGCCGAGAACTTTTCAGACCACCCTCGTACTACCATGAATCCTTTTATGATACACATCTTGTTAGTCACTTATAAGAAATTAATTACAGTAAAAGTTAATTAATATGTGTAAACATTTTACAGACTAAGAAACATTCAAGAATAAAACCAGTACTTCTGTTTGTCATGTATATGCCTGAACACTCAATGAAAAGAAGAAAAATTAATGTATTTTGGTTTCAAGAAGCTCTATAACTGTTTACACTCTGAGCTAAGCTAATGTTTCAGTAATTATACAACCAACTTTGTCAGACACATACAACTTCACATTTTACTATTATGTTATTCAAATTTTACTAGTGCATTCAAATTTTAACCTATTGGTGCAGTTAAATTTAGACATATAAAATATGACTTTAAGATTTTATTAAAACAAGAAACAGTAATGACAATATGTGACTCAGTTACAGCAGATCCTGTAATATCTATAATCCAATGTGTGCTTCAACAGTACACTATCCAACTGAAAGGCTAAAGTAAAGTTTATTGCAAGTACACGTATGAAGTGTTTAGGATCAGTAAAAACACAAGATGGGAAGAATGAAGATAGACTGGTTATACAACCGTGAAGAATGGTTATACAACTGAGTATAACCAGGAAGAGGTACTACGACATACGACAGCCCACAAAATCATACAAGGTGATGTGAAAATGAGGATTGTAAGAAGATTTATGTGGGAGGACTTGTAATATCCATACAGGACAGGAAGAACTGGGGAAAAGGTTGACTACTCAGGTGCTACACATGATATCCTCCACTAGTCTGATTTGACACTCTATACATGACTGTTGTTTATCTGATCACAGCATCACATACAAATCTTTACCACACCAGTAGTCCATCAAATTGACAAGAGAAATCGAAACATTTAATAATACAGTATTCAAGCAAAATGTCCAGTTACAACTGCTGCTACACAATACGGTGGAACCTCGATATAACAGCCCTGTGATATAACATGACCCTTAATGTAACACTCATTTTTCAAGGTTCCGGCAAATTAAATAGTTAAACTTGGGACCTTTATATAAAGCAACCCTCGATATAAAGGGCTTTTTGGCCGGTCCACAGAAGAGCGTTATATCAAGGTTTCACTGTATACGTGTAATTATAGACTGCGATACAAATTTTATTATTGTGTTGGATATTTAGACTGGACGCTGATTGCTTTAGAATGTTTCACTACAGTTTTTTGAAACATCAAGTGAGTTCTCAGTTTTTATTGCCTGTTTGGCATTTGTTTGTGTGTCTGACTGTTTGGGATATGTCTCATGATAACTTTTTTAAGCATCAACTGATTTTTATAAAACTTGGCATGCGTGTCCATGCTTTTATCCTACACAATGCTAATGTTTTTGAGATTGATCCCCCACAAAGTGGGAGAGGAGTGGCGGAAGGCACAAATATGAGGGGCAAAATTTTGAAAAAAACTCCGGAAGTCCATGTAGAATATCAAATAAAGTAGTAGGCCTACACACTTTTAGAAATTTCAACACTTTTTAACCACAGAGTCCAAAAATGGGAACAAAATTTTGAAAATTTGTTAAAATCCAGTCGGATGTCAGATAAGGAAATTTTATCACAAATCCGATTGTCTGGAATTTTTAGCATTCAGCGTACGATTAGTATACAATTGTTACTTTACTAAACAAAAATAGTAGGGTAATTGGGATTTTCATCATTTTTCTGATTATTGAAAAATTATCTAATATAAAAATTTATCCAATAATAAATTAACTTAGTTCAAAATAGTGAGCGAGTTCTGCAGCTCAGGGAGCATACTAGTTACAAAACTGCAGATGCTGGTGTAACAGATAGCACTTTGCAAGTACCATATAATAACATATGTTTTCAGTTATGTTTACCAGTAACATATCTGGTAGCATATGTAAAATGTGTGAAAGATTTAACAATTTGTGGTACGAATAGAGAAAGTTATGTAGATTCTGTTCAACTGAATATATAGAGCAATGGTCTGAGATAAAATATTATACATAAAAATTATGATTCTAATCTAATCTTATATATGTGCTCCAATCTAGTGAACAATAGCTTTATATCTTTTTGCTACATAGGAATACAATTTATTAATTTTAATGTTATTTCATTTTCCCAGTGCACCTGAATGTATGAGACATCTTGTGTACTTATCAATCTCTGCTCAGTGCATGTGGACAATATATTTATTATTAACCTAGTCTGACAAAAGCGTACTCTATAGAAAGCAAAAGTATGAGGGGGGAATTTTGACAGTCCATGTGTGGTATCAAGTTAACGAGAATTTTAACTAAAACGTCTGGATTCAGCTTCCACTTGGCTACTTCCATACATTGCTTTTGAGTGAACATTATGCTGTAGTTCAAGATAATAGAGTTTAAAACAGGTTCATTTTGTAAAGTATTGTGCACGTTGTACAGCAGATCCACTGGAGGAGTGTATAAATAATGAGGTGTGCCAAACTGTTGTTTATTTGCACTATTAGAAACAAAGTTTACTATAGTACACAGAGAGTTTAGGTATAAAGACTACAGTTATTATTTTAACATTGAGAATGTTTATAAGGACGTGTCGCACATCTGAAAACGATCGCTGGTGCGTTATCGAAAATGGGAACCGGTGAGTTTCCATAGAAACTACTTCTTTGTTGTCAATAACGTAGTACACATATAAAACTTCGCTTATGAATGCGACTACATTTAACTTATAATCTGTACATTGGTAAATGAAGAATGAATTCATTGATTGGTGAATGAACATAAATATATATATTTTTTAGATTTATTGAAGCATTTTCAATGTCCTTCTCTGTGCATTGCATTTGTGCAATGCCTGTAATTTTTTTTTTTATTACTTAAACTGTCTTCCTCAACAAGTGAGCCACAACAAGTGTGGTGAAATCACCTTTAAAATAATACACGACTGAAACAGGCATTTCTAATTAATGAGGTAGTGCATTATTACAAGTGTTAAAAGGTATGGATTATTATTGGAACATTGATAGGGTAACTGTTGGTGTACCCTTGCTACTCATACTATTGCTACCAGTATCTACTTCTTTAAGACAAATGGGCAAGTAAGGAACATCAGATGGTTCAGCTGTAATTGATGCAATGGCACTATGATAAACACCCAACACATTTTTTTTGTTGAATTATCTAGGTTAGCGTATGCCATATCAAAAAATTGTGCCAACTTTCAATTCCTCAGATGAAATGTTGACACTGTTTTAAGCAGTCATTGGTAATTGATTCTACTGGCACAGTGATTTCACTCTCATCTGCACTCATGAACTTTTCTAACCCCCCCCCCCATTCACTATTTATGTTTCTCGTTTATTTATTTCAAATAAAATGACCTTTGCTTGTTTTACAAACTTGTTTTTATTATACTGGACTGTCATTACATTATTTTGCTGACAGCTAAGATATGTCACTAACACTAGAATGTCTCACTAGGTAATCTCATTAAGTTATAACACTAGGTAATCTCAATTTGTTACTGGTGTGTATATATACACATTCCATTTTGTATATATACAACTGCATTGATGCTTCTTCAGAAAATCAATGACAAATTACTTTAAATTTTCTTCACTTACTATAGATATTTCTGTAAAAGTGTAACTAAACGTAGAGCCCTTTAACTTTTGATTTGATTCAGTAATTCTGTACTGGTGTTGTCCCAGCTGAGTGGCAGCAAAGGTCAGTGGTTGGTGTCTAGCAATGATGCAACCCAGAGATTAAGGAGGAGGCAGAAGATTTGAGAAGGTTAGACCTCAAAAAGAGAGTTCCACAGTGTGAAGAAGCTATTAATGCTGACACGGGGAAGTGGATGCAACAAGATGAAACAGATAGACTTCTTGAAGACGATGAAATTATTGCAGTGATACAATGAGAGTAAGAGAAAGAAGAAAAGGAAACGTAGGAGAAAGAGGTGGAAAGCTGAAAACAAGTCACACTAAAGGAATAAAAGCTGTTAAGGAAACACTGCATTACTTCAAGTAGACAGATGCATAAGCAATAGGTATTCCTTTTTCCTTAAGTGACAAAGCATCACAATACAGTGTATAGTGTAAGAAACTAACAAGTATCAGCAGTTTTTCTCAAAAACGAATGACACTTTAACTTTTATAAAGTAGGTAAATTCAATATTTATGCAAATTTTTTACTGTGCAAATTTGTTATACTAAACTGTAATCTTCTTTAATCACAGTGTGTTAAGATCTGGTAACATACACACAGTAAGTTAGTTAACAATATATGAGAATTAGTTGTGAATTATCGCTATAAAACCTGCCATGTTAGTAAAACATTATCCACTCAGTCCACATTAAGTTGAGTTTACAGATCACTATTTCCTACTACAGCTGTTTCCAGTATTTCAAAGTCACTATTAGTCATATACCTATTTTTATTACTGACCCCAGCCGTTTGAAGGCAGAAATATTTTTGAATTTTCTGTCATTTCTTTTCCATTCCTATCTTTGCTAATGAGGTGTATGTAAGTTCATATCTTATAACTTATATTTCTACATGCACAGTTCTTAGGGCAAGATTCAGCTAAAAATTGTTAAATCTCATTATAGATGTAAGTACAAAACCATATAAAACAAGAATTCACTCAAAAATTCAAAACCAATTTTTTAGTCAATGAACATACTACTCGTAGGACTCCAAAACTATAAATACTAGTTTGAAACCGTGTTTAAAGCTGACAAAATTGCCCTGAAAATTATGGCAGGAAACAAATTTTATGCTTCATTACACAGGCTTCTAATTTATGAAACCAGGATTTAATTAAATGTGGAAAACCATAAGGAAAATAAAATTGTTCCTGCATTGGTACTATGATGTTTCACTATTAGTCCACAGTACAAGGCAGATGTTTCTTAAACCACGGTTTATGCTTCAATTAATAATATACCATATCTTTCACTCTTTTTAACCTTCATTGTCAGTCTAAATACAAAATTTATGATGTAAACTTACACAGCCGATATCAATATTGTTAAATTGATAATAGACCTTTTTTCTTTTTGTTTATTAACAAGCGAGTAACATATACACTCTAATTGTAGCCAGGAGAACAGATTACGGAAGGTATTAGTTCTGAGAATGGATATTTCGTACTTGTGTACATGGCACAATAAGTGTGTTGTGTTGTTACAGCATAATACGTTTCGGAAAATTCAGTTGGATTGCTGATGCCTGGCAAAGTATTCTGAAAAACACTCTAAAATTTGCCTAGAACAAGTTATGGCTATCTGAATTATAACCAGCATCTACAAAACCCGAATGTCTTGACCCCACATTGGAATTGTTACATATATATGCCAATCCCAACCAGCATTTAACAGTTTGAATGAAGATGACATCAAAAATTGGTGTGAAATAGACTTATTGGATGTAGGCTACAAAATGTTTAATGATGATGAAATTGTTATACATATCCACAGAACCTACAGAAGCCAAGGATGAAGAGGACGACCATCAATAAAACCTGCAATCTATTGACTGAATAAAGTATTTACCTTATTTTGTTTGTCCGTCTGGTGGCTTTATTTCTATCTTCGTTACTACTATGCGTTTCGGGACATATGTCCCATCCTCAGGTATTGTCACTGTCCTTCTTTCGATGTTTTCTAATTAGTTTGTGTACAATTGAGCTACTGTAACCGTTGGCCCTAGCTATATATTTAATTGTGTTAAGTTCTTCGTGAAAGTCTTCCTTTTCCATTGGTATGGACAGTAGTCTATGCACGAAACTGTTATATGCCGCCATTTTTGGGGAGAAAGGGTGATGTGACTCAGCGTTTATTGTGATATCTGTGGTAGTTGGGTAGGGCCAACGGTTACAGTAGCTCAATTGTACACAATCAATTAGAAAACATCGAAAGAAGGAAAGTAACAAAGAAATACGTGAAGGTAGTGAAAATGAGACTAGGTACATAACATCGTACTATGGTAACACCCTACCAACAATTTTATACAGCGCGTTTAGAGACGTAAACATTAGGATGGGGTTCCGGACCAGTAACAACGTTGGTAAGATACTTCGACAAAACCCCCCAAAAGCAGCTGAAGACAGGACAGGTGTTTATAAGGTTGTGTGCAGCGACTGTTGTTGTTTCTACATTGGACAAAAGGGTAGAGCGTTTAAAAAACGCTTTAAAGAACACCTGCCCAAAAAAGATCCTAGCAGAATAACATCAAATTATGCACGGCATCTGGTTGACAATACTCATAGTTATACGGACTTTGCAAGTAATTTTCAACCCCTACACATATGCAAGAAAGGGAGATACATGAGTGCTGTCGAGGAGTTTGAAATATATAAGGCATTTAAGGACACAAACACAAAAGAAATCCTCCTAAATGAACAGTTACAGTTTCAGTCAAATTCGCTATACGATACGGCTATATGAATACAGACAAAGTCCACAGTGCGCGGCGAGCAGTAACATAGGCTCAGCAGTCGACCGTTGTAGTCTGGGATGCACATCTCGGCTTTGTGCGTGCTCCAAAGTTTAAACATTTTAGTGTTGAATATGTGTAAATTATGTTATAAGTTTTTATGTTTTGATATTTTAATTAAATGATGACCTCTGCTGAGTGACAATACCTGAGGATGGGACATATGTCCCGAAACGCGTAGTAGTAACGAAGATAGAAATAAAGCCACCAGACGGACAAACAAAATAAGGTAAATACCAGTCAATATATAAATAAGTGGCTTGGACACCGGTAAACATGAATATAAAACCTACAATCTCTTGTAAGGACACCATACAATCACTGACTACAGCAATCAAGTGGTACAAAGGCCAAGATGAAGCAGAACTGCCGACAATAATTTCACTGCACCAAATACATAAGTTGGCTCTTGAAAAGTATGGTCGACAGAACAAACAGAATAAAATTACTGATTTTTTCACAATCATTAAACAAATTTTTTTTGCTATTACAGTGCTCAACTGTTTTAGTTTGAAAATGTCCAGCAATAAATATGTTCGAGCATAACATTAGTACTGTACAATGCTAGTGTTGTAATAAAAAATGTTGTATTGTCTTTAATGGGTTTGTTTCTAACTCCCTCACTAGTTCATATATTTTACTAATTTGTCACCCCTTTGGTCCTGTAGGTGACGAATTAGTGAGGATCTACTGTAGCCTATATATAACATTATCTTTTTGAGACACAAAATCTGTAAATTTGATAAAAGAATAACACACAATTATTATTACTTAATGATTTAGAGGCGCTTTCACTTTATGAAAACCCAGATGAGTCCACTAAAATGATATTCTTGAAATGCATAGCTGCATACTGTCTGGCCGTAACTGGATGATCGAAGCTGCTTTCCCCCACCACGCAGCTGCTTGTAAGCGAGGTAGGGTGAAATATGCGTACTAGCCATTTGGTTTACCCCCATTTAGCCTACCGTAGTATCCAGCCATGCTTCTCCCACCTTACACAATGCTCGATCATCGAATCATGGCCAGACAGTAGTACTCTTAGCATAAAGGACCATTTAAGCAGTACTGTTATACACAGCTGTACAACATTACACAAATGGACAATGCAATCTTAATGTCCGACTTGAAAGGGAAGAAAAAGTATCACAACTGCAACTGATATACTTTTACAAAGTCGAGATCGGAGCAAACTGTCTGGCCCTTACTGCACTATTGCTGTGATGATAATGACCTTTGTGGTTGTGTCTCTGAGGTTACTTGCCCACAACATTTGAACCTACTTTTTATTTTGATTGTTTTACCCACATGAATTTCTGCTTTCACAATTTAAACTATTCTTTTCTTAGTGAAATTTATATTGTCTAATACATCTCAACAAAATATTAAAAGCCTACACTTCAGCTGATTTGGCTACAGGATTCAAGTACATGAACCATAGTCTACAGCAATGTTTTATCATTTCAAATAGTTCTATTTTATCTTCACTTTTTATTTAGTTTTCCATGTAATGAGCCATGAAAACAAAAATAAAAGCAACAAAAATTATTTCTACTTTAGTTTATTACAAGTCTCTTAAGCAGATCTACTTATCTATATATCTAAGATGTTCTACGTAGTTATTTTTTGTCCCACTTTGTACAAGACAATTTTATCAATAATATATTCAAAATAAAAATGATTCCGTGATCTAGTAAATACTTTCTTTGATTTCTGGATACTTACAGGACTATCCATTTTCAAGTCCTCTGAATTCCATACATCCATATTGCAAAATTTTTTATGTTTTCAAATATTATATATCACAGTACACTGACAGAATGATGGATAGTAGAGTTATACAAATCGTCATAAGTGATCAGACACCAGTGTGACGTGCATGAAGAACAAAACAATAATACTGGGGTGGATAGTTTGTATCTAGAGGGACAACTGAAATAGGAACAAGCTACGAGTTTAGTAAGAAAAACACTTTTAATTAAGAACTGATAACATCTGTACTGAGGTTGAACTGAACGGCATTGGAATTTTCTTGTGATTTTTCTGTTTTATGAGCAATATGTAAGCATAATGTCATAATAACGCATTATTGTAGTCCCGTGGACCTTTAATATAGAAATTTTAGGAAATTGTATACTTTATACATTTTCGTATATCACACAGTTTTGATATTAGTATCAGTTAAACTCAAATCTGTGATGGCTAGTAAACTGATGAAATTGGTTAATGATACTTATAATCAGTGTAGCCTTCCCATTTCATCTCTCACTTGGGCAATATAATCCAAATTTCATTCCAGGAATATGACTTGTTTGAATCAGCCAATGGATCAAAATGTTATTCACAGTTTCAAGCAAGACTATCGGTGACATTTCAGGTTTTGTAAAAATGAAATGCAAGTACAAAAATTGTGACAGAATTATACAACTGAAGATGCTATACTTAATAGTGTACTATTAAAGAAAATTAATTTAGGTCGTGTTGGAACAATTTCTGGCTTGTCTATATTTATTGAAAAGGAAAAGACCACTTTCATATCAGAATTAAAATAAATGTGTCACAATTTAGGTGCATCTGGAAACATAGTAGATGGTGACTTAATAAAATGGATAAAAGATGACATGACACCGGTGGACATGATCAAAGCTACTGTTGCTGATGAAGTGTTAGTGTGATATGAAAATTTAAATGAAAGAAATACAGCCTGTATTCAGAGCAGTAGATGAAATAATGACAAAACACATTGAATGGTATAAAGGATAGTAAGAGGCCAACTGATTTAGTTAATAGTGTCACCACAAATTTACCAGCTCGTCATTGAAGAGGAAAAGAACTTTTTAGTGTAAAAGAAAGTAACACACTACTTTGAAAAAATATATACCATAATAGACGCCTAAAATATAAATTATAAAATAAAAATGAACAGCAAGATATTAAATGTCCACAAGGATTTTTTTGTTTTGGCTATTTCTTAGTATCACTGTTGTAACTAGTTTTATATGATCTTTCTAATGGGTTTGCATTATATTTCACAGTTTCGGAACTTGTTATAGGAGACTTTTATATTTTTTTATTCTTAAAAAGTTGAAAAAAAGTCATACAATACTCTAATTTTCTTTTATATTAGTTGGTATTAGTATTAGTATATCAGTAGTTATACAGTAATTCTACATTTTCTGTGATGTTATAATTAGTGTACATTACTAACATCTGGGTTTTTTTCTATATGCACAACAAACTACACTCACAAATTTCATTATTTGTGACATTTTCTATTTTATCATACTTACAATCTCAAAAATGATAAAATTTGAGGTTGTACTGGAATTACCTGTTGTACCAATATCTGTCTAGTTCCGCAACTTTATGTTTTACCATGTAATGTTTCAGCAAGAGCATTCTCATGTTATTCGTAGAGTCCAGTACAAAAATCCCCCCCCCCAAAAAGGCACATTAAATTATGAAATTTTAATTTGGCATAGGTAGAAAGGCAAATTTAGAAAGGTTTAGAAAATTGCTTAATTTATGTGTATGCTTCTGTAATTTAGACATTGCATTCTGTCTCAAATTTTTACTTGAAATGTGTTCTGAAAAGTCATACTTTTTACATTAGCATATAACAACTAAACCTCATAATAAAATCATTACAAACATATTCAAGACATAAATTGCAACAAAAGAAATCGTTATTTTTAATGGCATTCTGAAACATAATTCATTTTCATTATATCTCACATGCTGAAACAGTACCATACAAACACTAGAACATTTACTCAGACAAAACAACACGCCCGAAACACACATACATCACACTCACCAAAATAATAACTGAGCAAAATTACTTTACATACAATAACAAGATATACACACAAACAGACGGTCTCCCGATGGGATCCCCCATATCAGGAATACTGGCTGAAATATACATACACAACATAGAACAGAACCACATAATAAACAACAACAAATACACCAACAAAATCATTTATTGGCACAGGTATGTAGATGATATATTACTTGTATTCAATGGCAACACAAGACAGGTTGAAAACTTCCACAAATACACAAACACAATACACCACAGACTAAAATTTACGCTGGAAATTGAACAAAACAATAGTATAAATTTTCTGGACCTAACAATTAACAAAACTAACAATACACACACGTATAAAATATACAGAAAACCAACCACAAGCGACATGGTTATACACAACACATCAAACCACCCAACACAACATAAACATGCGGCCTTCAACCATATGCTCCATAGACTAACTAAAATACCATTAAGTAAACAGGACTATAATGACGAACTCAACACAATCAAATACATAGCAATAAAAAATGGATACAACTCTAATTTAATAAACAAACTACACAAACACATCATAAACAAAAACAACAAAACACAAAATACCAACAACACACTACAAACTAAATACATCACACTCACATACCATAACTCCAACACACACAAACTCGCCAACACATTCAGAAAACACAAGTACAAAATAGCATACAGAACAAACAATACCATCAAAAAACACATCAATGATACAAACAAGGACATAGACAAATACAACAAAACAGGTGTTTACAAATTAAATTGTAATGACTGCAATAGTTTCTACATAGGCCAGACGGGAAGATCTTTTTCATCTCGTTACTCTGAACACCTAAAAGCTTTATCCAACAACAATATACATTCCGCGTTTGCCACACACATACACACAAAAAACCACAGCTACACCAACATAGATACTAATCTTGAAATATTACACTACTTACCCAAAGGTCGAAAACTTAACACAGCAGAACAGTATGAAATATACAAACACCACACAACTCAACCAAACAACATACTTAACGACCAATTATAGTATAAATCACACACACTTTTTGACACAATTATACATAAAACTAACAATAATTTGGATCCCCGTGCCAATCCCCTTCCTCCACACACCACCCCCACTATACTTTTCAAAAAAACCGTTACAAGTTAATGGCAGTCTGTCTCAAAGCTGACGAAGGCGAACACCACGCCGAAACGCGTACGAGAAGAAAAGACAAGTAAGTTTCACAAGTTGGAAGTTTCAATATTCTATAAATTTTATAGTACAACTAATGAACAGGCATAATCTTGTATGTAAACAAAACCGACTAAGGCTTAGTGCAAGTGTGCAGGACAAGGACAACACTCAGGTACGAAATTTTGGTTATATGACTTCTAGATTTCCGCATTATGGTGGCTCTTGTGGAAAGTCCTAGACCGCTGGCCTGACTTGTAAAACATTTCAGACTGAATACAAAACAGGCCAAACAAGGTTAATTAACACCACTGATATTTACTTTAACTATCAGCTTTTGTGAATTAACAAAAACAAAAATTTATTAACTGAATAAAAAAATTTCAAAACACAAAGATGTATCAGACAAATCTATATTATACAGAACCATTTACATTGTCATGACATAGATTTATGAGAGTGACAAAGAGTTGATTGGATTACTTCTGCTCATACATTGTAAAGAAGAATTGAATGTATTCATCACATCTGCAGATTAACACAATATTATTTATCAGCATTCATACACTCCATTGCCAAGACAGATGCCTAATACATGTTTTGATGAAATTACAAAAATAATCTGTAAAACAATTCTTTTTTTCTGCAGCAGAATATCATTATGTTGATTAATGTGTCTACATAAGCTAAAGTAGTATACAAGTATATTCCTTAATGGCTGACTGAAACTACGAGGGTAAGTCAATAAGTATCCGCAATTTTGTTATTTTTGTCTGTAGGTTGGCAGTACCACTTAGTGCTCTTACACGCCAATAGATAATCTCATTTTCTCCACTTGTGGAGAATATTTTTAAAACTTCACAAAATTCATATCTCCCAACCTCCCTTTCAAATTTTTGCACTGTCTTCAAAAGGTTTATAAGTTATATTCACCAAAAATTACTATTATGGTCTCTTTAGAATTGAGAACAAGAGTACAATCATCTCTCTAGAACTGATATTATTTCGTTTAGCTCATTTTTTTGTATTCCCTGTGTTTTTCTCCTTCCACTTTTGTTTTCCAGTTACATCATACATTTCTGCTATCATACATTCTGACAGTATTATAAATCACATTAATTGCTGTTTTTCTGTTCTAGTTATAATAAATTGCCGGATTTCTTCTAGTTATGTCTTTCTTAAACTGTTTCTTCTAGTTATATCTTTGACCACTATTTTTTTTTTTTTAATACATCACACACTCCCACAAATTAAGATTAACCTAAAATAGTTTTGTGTTTTGTTATTTTCGTCTTTGTTCACACAACTGTTTTGTTTATTTAACTATGGTATACCAGGAAAAATACAAACATACGCTTCGTACTGTCTCTATTTATCTTCAAGCTTTATTTTTTTATAACCTATCTCCTAAGTCATTAAAAAAGGTAGCACACTTTAGCGATCCAGCGGCAATATATATAATGAAAACTGCTTCTCACTTCTCCCCCCCCCACACACACACAAATTGAGATTAATGTAAATTTTGATAAACATCCACTACAAATGTACGCAGTACTTAAAGCCTATTTAAATTTCTAAACCAGTGCCATTAAATGTACAGTACACCTGACTAATCTTAGTAACACTTCACATAAATGACTGAAACACAAACTACTGCTTAGCCCTCTTTTTAAAACTTACTCTACTCATTTCTATTCATACAATTAGTAAACACTGTCGATCCCATGGGCCATGGATTGTTGTTATGGGTATTCTTATTATATCCTCCAAAATATTGGTCTTTGAGACACTAAATGGCTTCTCCATCAGATAAATAAAATTTTATAGGTATTTCTGTAATTTATCACAAAAATAATAGGTATACTTCATTCTAGTCGTGTTGTCTGTGACACTGTGCACAACACACCAGTATCTACATCAAAAATATGCAATTTGTTAAACATAATTATTACTTTCTGAATATTATTTAATATCATTAAATAAATATTATCTTTTAATAAATAGAAACACAATCTACTAGAAGAAGAAAGATGAAAAAGTGTGTACATACAATAAAGAGCAAACAAGTTATATTAAAGGAATTTTAATTTTGTAAAATTTTACTACTTTAAAGAACGAAGGCAGTTCTTCATTTTAACTTGACCATTAGTAATTCACAAATAATATAATCAAGACTCCTTGCAAATTTTGGATTGCTTTCAAAAAGTTGGTAAGGTATGTTTCTAAAAAATGTTATAGGCTTACATTGTTATCACTTATGTACATTTATTAAAAAGATATAAACACTTGGTGTTAAGAATTCTCAATGGCTTAAGAAGTCAAAACAGCTGTCAGAGTTAAATAAAATCTGTGAAATGTACCAAGTGTTTATATATTTTTAAAAACCTTTGTACTAATATGTTTCACCAAGTGCCCAATGAGTCATCAATTAATATCGTTTATTAAAAAGTGTTAGCTGTAGGTCTGCAGATATCTATGGAAACATACACAAATAAAAAAGCTATGATTAAAGTATTTACCATTTAGGCATTATGGTTAACACACACACAATACAGTAATTTGGAACTTTGAGTGTTTATTGTATACTGTTGTTTGCTGTACAATTATTATTGTACTAAAAAGACAGTAGAGTAGTTAGTCTTTTCATAATTTTTCTAATAACTTAAAAAAAAAATCTATAATTGAAATTTACCTAACTTAATAATAAATGTAACAATCAATGGATTTCCTTCAAACTAGTAACAGAGTTCTGCACCTCTGCTTTTAGTTCAGAGTTCTGCTTTTTTTAACTTTATTTCGCTTATGAAATGAGGGAAGTGAATCCTTAGTTTCAACTCGACCTTTTGGCATTTGTCTGTCTGTCTACCTGACAGTTTGGGTTATGTCTCATGGTAACTTTTGAATACATCAAACAATTTTCATAAAACTCTGCATGTTTGTCCATACTTTTATCCTACAGATGTCGCCTGTTTTTGAGAATTATCCCTCAAAAATAGGGGGTGGCGGGAGGCAAAAATGTAAGGAATCAAAATTATAAAAAATGTCAAAAATTCATGTGGGATATCAAAAAAAGGCAATAATTTTAACCAAAATCTGAATATTTTGTTCATTTTTGAAAATATAAACATTTAAGGATCCAGGGCCCAAAAGTGAGGTAAAACTTTCATTGCCTAACAAAAATATAAGCAGAGTACAAGTTACAAGATAAGCTAAAATTACAAGTTAATTTTAGCTAGAATCTGAATACAGGTTCAGTTTTGCAAATTTCAGAGTGGGTAAAAATTTTGATTAAATTACAAAAATACGTGCGGGATATCAAATGAAGTATAATTTTAACCAAGTCTGAATGTAGTGTAACACTTCAAAAAATTTCAAAATTTTTGGACAGTGAGGAAGTGATCAAAGATTTGAGAAAATAGTAAAAATTCAGCTGGATATCGGACTAAAGGAATTTTAACCAAGATCTGAATGTAGCATTTACCATACAATTTTTTTAACTGTAGTGGCACGACAGGCCAAAATGGAAAGCAAAATTTTAAGAAAACTGTAAAAGTCTATGTGGACGATCACTTATGAGGAATTTTATTCAAAAAGCATACTTAGTGTTTTTATAATTTGACAGAATTAATAAATCTCAGCACTCTTTGGAAAGTTTTTAAGCAACATGAAAATGTCGTAAACTATGCTTCAAACAAGAAAAAGCTTTATATATTGTTATCATAATATTGTATATTTATGAAAAGTGTTAGATATAGACCTACATATATATATGGAAACAAACAAACAAACTTTAAAAACTAGAACTAAATTATTTGTTATTTAGACATTATGGTTATAAATTTAACTAAAAATCCAATGCAGTAGTTTTGGAATGTTTACTGTTTATTGTATGATTGTCTGCTGTACAATTGCTAATTTAGTATAAAATAAAAAGCGATGGGGTCGTCTTTTCATAATTATTCCAATAATTTAAAAATTACCTTATTAATAAATTTACCTACAAAATATAACGTAGATATAACATATAAATTTTAATAATGAAATTTACCTAATAATAATTGCATTTCACTCAAAAATAGTGAGCGAGTTCTGCACCTCAGGCAGCTTACTACATTTAATTTTTTTTAGTTGAAGCTTTTCATAAGATGCAAAAATAATAAATAATTAAAAACAAATAACTCAATACAAAAAAATTATCAACCATGTAATACATTTTTTTAATACACACAATAACAGGAAAATATCAATACATATAAACGGCACTAAAATGAAACTGAAATACATAATATTGTCAGTCAGCAATGTTAAAATACCGTCCAACATTGCTACACGTTTATGATCTTGTTGTTTATGAAACACATGTGGACTAGCCAGCACATTGGAGACAACCAATACCAAGAACTCCCATACATTCCACACTTGTGACATTGACATCTTAACTGGCTGATAATTTTCTCATTTTGAAGCACTTTCTGCTGGAGTTATACATGAATGAATGTTTTTATTTAATACTTATGGTAATTTAAAAATAAAAATGTTAAATGTCTGCCTTTTATTTTAAAACTTAAAATATCTGAATTTGAATAGTTTTCCAACACACGTCTTCTTCATTTTAAACCTGAATATTTCACAATTCTGAAATTTCACAACACTGAAACCAAACAGTATATATTCATTACTTTTGAAACACAAGAGAATAGGAAAGTACTGAAGATCAGTTCTAACCAGAATGCCAATGTAACAACTGCATCCAAAGAAAAATGCTAATTTGTGAAAACTGAATTTCTTCTGATAAATCATGAAAGATATAGTTTAACTAGTTTATGGTTATTGGTTGAATTAACAAATTTGTTTTAGCCTTTTTATTGATAATGCTATTTATAAAACAGCATGCTTAATTTATGCTATGAGAAAATAGCAGCAAACAGTAAGATCAGTGGATAAACAGGTACTGAAGCAGCCAGATGTATCAGGCGTCTTTATATTCCAGTTTGAATCAGAGCTTGTAGAATGTTGCTAACAACTGCTAGAAAGGAATGTGGTCTAAACTGGTTGCTGGATATAAAGCAAAATAAGCATTTGTGTCAATGATACAGTGACTGGATGGCTCTCTAAATATAAGTAGCAGTGCTGTATGCTGGGTAGTTAACTCAGCCTTTTTGATGTACAGCTAAAGAGAGCTCACATTTGTAAGCTCTGACACCCTGAATGTCCCTTCTGATTTACTTCTTTATGATAGCATAAAGATATACTTCCAAACCCATAATGGCTCTGAAGGAATATGCTGCTTATTAATATTATGCTTTATTGTACCGTTATTACAATGTATTTATCTGTATATTATAAAAGACAACAAACACATATCACATTCATATGTTTGTTGTCATGATTCCTGCTGACATCGTTATTCTTATAAAACACAGTCACCAGCATATGTATACTAATAGGTTACCCATCATAGCATCAGTTTGCGCAAGATGCTGATAGTCAAACAAGGTTATCATGTGGCTGTTTGTTTATAAATACACTATATAATTGTTCACTTTTAACATGTTTTCATTATTATTTCATTATCAAGTTAATTATTAATCTGTGTAGAGATTTCTCACATACCTGCACCGATTATAAAACCAGGAAAAGGTTTTAAAGTGACCGGTGTCAACTTTTGTAACTGACATGTCTATTGTTATACGCTTTGCTGTGGTTACCAAGAAATATAAATGACTGTGGCTACTTCTAGCGGTTTAAGAGACATTTGTTGTACATTTTTTGCTTAGTCTGTGCCATCCATATAGCCGTTTCAGATACATTTGTTGTACATTCATTCGTTAGTGTTGTGCGCATCCGTTACCTTACTGAAATGGAGTACAAAAGTGTTCATAATTTTCAGTGTTTCACTGAAAAAAAAAAGGTTTCAGAAAGTGTTCACAACTAGAATCTTCTGGATTCAATACAATGTGTAAAGCGTGATGGTAATATGTTGGTAAATGTGAAAGGACAAAGAAAGTTCACATTCAGTTGTGGTAGGCGGAATTGCAGAGCTACAAAAAACATACATGATAACACTTTTTCTGAATAACGTGTATTCCTCCCGTCTATACTGTAGGTATGAGCCACTGGTCCAAAATTAAGCATGATATTTGGAAAAGAGTTGGCAGAATGTCTGTTAGTACATTTCAGACATACTTAATTGAATACATTTGGAGAAATGTGTTTTTTCTGCAGAAGAACTGTTTAATGATTTTTTAGTGATTATTTATTACTTTTACCCACAATGTTTAAATTGAATATACAGTACAGTTAATAAATTTAGATACGGTAGAAGTAAATTTAAAAAATAAAAATAGATTTAATAGATAGGCAGATAAATAGGTGTAAAAAAAAACGACAAGGCCTCACTGGCTGCTTTTAGTAAGTGAAGCAATTGTTGTTGAAATAAGTATCAACATTTCTCGCTTATCATTAGGGGCTGTGAGCATTGAGCGTTCTCTGCATGAAAATATCCGGCTGCATGAAAATGTCTCTCAAGCTACTGGAGGTAGCCCCATGCATTTATAACCCTGGGAGAAACCACAAGCCTATATAAAAATAGACACGTCAGTGAACAGTATTATAAAATAACCTTTTCCCAGTTTTACAACCAGAACAGATATGCGGCGACTTCTAGTACCCTCAAGCCGATTTCATAATAGTGTAACAAATGAGACATATCACAGAAAAGTCAATTACGGTGATATAGCAACAAATATTTTTATTACATGTTATAAGTAAACGTTAATAACAGGTGTAGAGTATAAAATGCAGGTTTATGCTTTTTGTAAATGGGCTGGGTGCCAACGTATGTGACGACTATGACAGACAAAGGAAGGGTATACTAGACTAGAGGAGCAATCAGGATGAAGGGTAATACCTGAGAAAGCGGAACTTTCTATATTTATGGCAGCACAGCATGTTGGACATGTGTGAGAATATAACAGATTGTTGGATTACTTTTATCATCTGTTATTATTACTACCATACTATTTTCCTTATTTATATACTTTGTCACAGGGATGACTTAAGGAGACGGGACCTAAATTGGACAGAGGTACCCAACTAAAATCTAATAAAAAATTTGTTTTTTTGACTTTTTTGTTCTTTTTAACCTTTTTATGACTATACCTGTAGATATTTTTTACATTAAGTGATATTATTTACAGTGAAACAGTATACTTCTGCATAATATATTTACCACTAGTCTATGTTGCAAAACATCAAATGTTTAAAACAACAATTCTGATAAAGCTGTTATTTGGATAGATGTGAGATTATAGTTTATGCACCAAATGCTGAAAATTAATAATTAAAAATAATACAGCAACAATTTCTTACAATTTTTCTATCTATGTACCTAAGTACAAAAATAAAAATATGTGGATGAAGAAATGTGTGACATAAAAATAAGCAAACAAGCTTAATAGTTAAAATTGGGACTGACAAAAAAAGAAACAGTAATATTTCCATTGAGGGGTCAAATGATAAGTATGAGACCAAAATGCCACCTTACTGTGCTACCTCTGCTTGTTCACTCGTTGAAATGTGTGATAGAATACACACAGTCCACAAGTATGAAAGCTGAAATTGTATTGTTTTCATTGTTAGTGCTACCATTAACGATGTGCAAAAAGGGTAGTAAAGTGCTTTTGTAAATATTATTAGTAAACTGATTAATATCCATACCTCAGTGACTGTTTACTTAGATTTCTCAGAAATATGGTTAAGAAAAAAATATATATTTACTGTACTCACCAGCAAAGTACTAATTTTTATTAATTATTCTATATATAGTGTTCCTCGGGCTTTCATGGCCAGCACCCGAATAGTTGGAAACATTATTGCCTGGGCTGTTAGGCCTTGGCCTTGAGTCTATGCTGACAGACGTTCGGCCTCCTAGTCTCTAACTCGTTACTGAGGTGAAATGGTGGACACTGCACCAATTGTAACTGACATTGATGGTGAGGCCGAAACGTATGTCAGCATAGATTCTAAACTATGGCCCAACAAACCGGCCAATAATGTTTCCAACTATTGTATCTATGTTTAAGAATATTGAGATTACCACTACCAATATGTAGATTATACGTACAGAGTGCCAGTGCCAGTAATGCATAATGTACATAACAGTGAAGATACGTAGACTGCATATAAGTATTTATACTATCAATAACCATCATAAATTTATTGAGACAGCTGATCCCATTATGAATTAATATACCTAAATTTAATAAGAGATTAAGATTAGAAAATTTTATAATATTGTTACTCAGAAGACTCGGGAACTAAGTGGTGTGGTACCAGTATGGGAGAATAAAAATAGTGTGATTGCTTTGGAAATGGAAAATATAATTTATCTGCCCCATTTTCAAGATGGGAGGAAAACTATGTAATGTCTCAGAGTAGTTTCAGTGTTGGTTCAGAAGTCAAAGTGGTACAGTTGCCAGGTTTTTGTAATAAGACAAATGCCACAGAAGTGTTTCACCCACAATACTGATCTCCGGTTAGTTCTTATAAATTTCAAACAGGAATTTGATGGTTAATAAAGAAAGCATTGAATATTAAGAGTGTGAATTTTTGATATACTGTCTGGTATTAAATAGACGGATGCTCTTTCAATTGTGGCATTCAACTTCTCAACATGTTATCTTTCAAATAAATATCATAGTGAGGGAGATATCTTCTTTAATACCTTCTCAATGGTAATGTTGGTAAATTTATGATTCAGGAGTTTTATACATTGTATGTGTTTTCAGCCTTATTGTGTAGATAACTGAAATTTCAGGACATTACTGTTTTCTATTTAACATATTGCTACAATAAATACAGAACCTTCTCGAAAAAAGCGTCATTTTACAAGCTCCTTGACTAACCCGGCTTGACAAGACCGTCCACTCACATAGCACTACAGACCACTTGTAACTATACAAATTATGCTGGCAGCCACCAAAAGAATATAAAATTATTCTGGAACACCTGGACAACCTATATAAACAACAGCAGCCAGCTTAGTTAGTTACACCTGCCAAGATTGTAGAGAGCGGTCAAATGAGAGTGGAAAGTGATTATTGTGTTACAATTAGTGCAGAAATCTATTAATTGACATTATTATTGGATGTAGAGAAATTTAACAAGAACAGTTGTATCAGAGTACCTTGTTCACTTCAAATTTATATTTGTGACTAATTAATCTGGTTATTAGTGACTTCATTGGTTCTGTATTTTATTTCCTCTGTATAATACGACGATCCATGAGACCATCATAATAATATAGGAGATATACATGTATAATAAATTGACTAGAATAAATTAATTATGCATTTGCTGTTTATAGCTTCAGTGGTAAAGTTCAACACAAGTAAAATTGAATAAACTGAAGACTATAAAAATTTATCAACATATTGCTCTGGAAGTACCATGGAAGGCAACATTATTTCCAATACACAATCATTAACAATGCATCATATAATGAATGACACGTGAGAAACGAGTTGTTTGCAGGCACAGTCAAGTCACAATTGGAAATATGTCATGCTAAGTGGAGTGTGTGATTAATACATCACATAGAATGCTGGTTAGACAAATGACATGTGGTGTAAACTTAGATAAAATGCAAAGTGTGGTTATTAAAAACCTGAACTGTGTTTGTGTGCCCCATGTGGAGCACAAGCCAGTGATCAGAGAGGCCATTAACCTAGAGCCCAGAGTTGTTCAAAATTGGATCAGTCTATTTGTAACTGCTATGTGGAAGAGGGGGGGGGTCAGTAGTGTCACATTGGAAAAACATTGTTGATAACTGTGCTACCAGAATAATTACTCAATTATTAAATAAATTATGCTATCAATTTTATTACCTTCAAAATTGAATAGCAGTTAACCTTAAGTTTCTAACAAATTAAAAAAAAAGTGCACATGAATGTTTTAGTTTGTTGAAAGAAGTGTTTAGGGATGAATGTATGTTGTGTACCCAAGTTTTTGAGTGGTACAAAAGATTTGGGGGAAAGTCCGGAAGAGGTGGAAGACAATGAGCATTCAGGTCATCCAACCATGTCAAGAACTAATGAAAATGTAAAAAAAAGTAATTGAAATTGTATGAAATGCCTGTTGAATACTGACAATGAAACAGTCAGGCAAGTATTGCATGAAAATTTAAATATGAGTGATGTCTGTGCTAAAATTGTCCCGAAAATGAACAGAAAGTGCATTATTACATTTTAGAAATGCTTCAAAAACAGCTGAACATTCTTGAAAAAGTTATAACATGAGACGAAACTTGGATATTTAACTATGATTCTGACAAAACATCAATCCATGATCTGGAAAACCCCTGTAATCCTCAAGAATGAAAAAATAATTGAGAACGAGCAAATCCAAGTTCAAGGGATGTTAATTGTTTTTCTTTTTTGACATCAGGGGCATGATCAAGGTGAAATGGGTTCCCAAGATGCAAACAATCAACCAGACTTATTACTTAGAAGTGCTAACTAACCTCTGTTAGCAGAAAAGGAAAAAAGAGACCTGGCCTATGGAAAAAATAATTGGGTCCTTCATCAGGACAATTCTCCTGCTCATGTCCTTTCTGTAAAGGAATATTTAGTGTCAAAATGTATTCCAGTTTTGGAACATACACTGTATTCTGGCACCTCTGGTTTTCTTTCTATCCCTCTGATCAAGAGTAACAAAAAAAGGGACCCACTTTTAATCCACGGAAGAAATTAATTTAAAAATGGCAAGCCTACTAAATGAGTTTACAGATGATCAACTGAAGCACTACTTCCAACAGTAGAAAATTCAAATGCAATGTTGTACGAAGAGGAAAGGGAAGTATACTGAAGGAGATAAATGTTAGCATGTAATATTTTGTGAATAAACCATATTTATGAAGGTTATTTTATAGGACATCTCATATGTATGTGTCTCAATTCTCTATTGTATTGTATTTATTGTTCATAGCCTACAGGTACCATATAGAAAGGTTCATACAATACAATAGAAAATTGAGATTATAGGTACCATTAGTAAACAATAAGTGTGTGTATATTATAAATAAATCACATTATCATTATGTATGTGTCTGCAAATGAAGAAAGTATGTGCTTATGCAAATGATCTGCCAGCTGCAAGAAATAAGAAAACAAGCTTGTAGCTTAAAAAAGAAACAGTGGTAAACAATGTGAAAGCAAAGCACATGAAGACATCTGCAAAAAAATATTGATAACCTGCTTACTGAAGACTGTTTTTGAGTATTTCCGTGTTAATTGTTAGACTGTTATTGGGGGATGTTAACGAGTTTAAATATTTTGGTACCAGTGCAAATAACTTTAACAAAATAAATAATGAAATACATCAAACAATAGTAAGTGACAATAGAACTAACTGTATACATAGCAAATTCTTTACCTTGTATGAAATATATAAAATACAAAGATCAAAGTGTGTTAAATACTGAACATCCAGTACTTGCATGTGCAGCATGACAGTATTCTGGTCAGTGAAATAAATGCCTTAATAGACTACTGTACAATGACCGAGCAAGAGTATAGAACTTGAGGCTTGGTAACAAAAACAGAAATACAGTAAGATACATCAATTGCCTGAGAACATGTTGGCTGGGATGTGCCTCCGTATGGATGAAGTAATAGATTCCCCAAAACAAGATGGATTGACTATCTTATGGTCTAAAGAGAAAGGTCAAGGTAACAGCTATTGGAGGTTGTGAAAGACAATCTTAACACATCAAGTCCTATGGACTCAATATACCTAGTATTTCTAAGTCATGCAAGCATCAGAATCCGAAGGATATACTAGGTATGTCCACAAGCACATACTAGGTACGTCCACAAATTTGACGTAGTTTAAACTACACAAAACGGCTCCTATACATCCACAGGCTTAGTTTCTAAATAAAGGCATATTTTAGTTCTCCGTTTAAACTATAGAGGTTGTCATGCACTTAGTAACAAGCCTGGGAAAAAAATACTTCTGTTTGTACTATGTACACGTTTGCTGAGTGAAGCCGTTTTTGTTATTTATCTCCAGCTTGTGCATGAGATCGTCATGTGTTGTTACATTTTTGTGTTTATTGAAAATGGACTCCAAGTAATATCTTACTGAAGAAGAAATTAACAAAATCACAATCAATTCTGGTTATCACATCTATTCATCAGATTCAGAAATTAGTGAGAATGATTGTGATGACAATGGTGACATTGTGATGGGTGAAGTGAGTGACATAACTAACATGTCTCAACATTTAGTTGATAGTGCTGAAAACTCAAATGATGTAGGCCTTCACAGAAATGTAAATGAAGTTTGTATACCTAATTCTAATTCATGAATTAGATGAACAATGAACAGGTTTTATCCAGGCCAAAATCTGATACTGATGAAGGAATGTGTCCATTTTGTGGATGTGTCAGCTTCTGTATGTACATAAAAAACAAACCAAATAAATATGGTTTGAAGTTTTATATATTCAGTGATGCGGAACAGGATATACTCTAAATGCTGAGGTATACACAGGGTCTCATGGCAGCACCAACAATTCTATTTCATCACTCATATATTGTTTCCACAGCAGACATACAATTTATTGGTACGTTTCTACACAAGTGCCCCAGTATTTGATATGCTATGGGGGCAGAAAACTTTAGCGGATGGTAGTGTGATAAAAAATCGCTCTCAGTTACTAAAGGAAGTGTCACTTATGAAACTCAAGAAAGGAGAATGTACATTTTGCTTTAAAAAGCATTTGTTTCACTAAGATGGAAGGACAGGAGGGACGTGTATATGCTCTGAGCACAACATAAAATGACAGCATCACATGTAAGTGTTCACACTATTTCAAGTCATGAAACCTGATACTGTGCTTGACTATAATATAAATAAAACTGGAGTCGATCATGGAGACCAGCTCACGAGTTACTACCCTTGTAACATAAATGTATAGTGGTGGAAGAAGGTGTTTTTTCATTTATATATGATGTCTGTCATATACGCTTTCATTATTTACAAAAACTCTAGAGACAACAACTGTCATTTAGCAGAATTTATCATAAGTTTTGCCAAACAATTCACTGGACAAGGAGGAAGGGAGCTACAAAGGGAACAGAGTAGCAGCAGCACTTCGTCTATAAACCGTCTTTCAGCGCGCCATTTTCCCAAAAAAATTCCACCAAAAAAAAAGAAATCAAAACCCCAGAGAAAGTGCAAAGTGTGTGCTGAGAAAGGCATGTAGCGGGGCATTTTTGGGCATACCTGGGGTAATAACAGAATTTGTATTTTTTTATAAATAATAAATAACTTGTTGAGTGATAGGAAAATTTTGTGACCGAGAGGTAACTTTGTTATTGTGGAAGCGATCGCAACGTGGCAGCATTGACTGTGAGAATTGTTTAATAATTGTGTGGACAGTTTAATAACAACTGCAAATGTACCAGAATCAGTTCAAGGACAATGACGAACACGAAAAACGTAAACACGTTATGTAACTAAATCTGTCAACCAATTATGCAACCAGACATCAGGCGATGTGTTGCGTCACTGGGTTACATAACAACTGTGTGTCATCGGTTTCGTCAGAGCCTATCCTGGGTGTGTCACGCCAGCAACTGTGTGAGGCACCGAACAAACAGTCGCAATACAACATCTGAGTGATACAGACGCTAACCACTGTGCGTCGCCGGTTCGCCGGTTTTCGGGCGAAGTTATTGTGTTCGCCGATGCGCCCGCAACATAAAAAATGTAAAAATTTTTAAGATTTGATCATCTAAAACAGTATTTTTGAAACCGAATAGATACAGTGAGAAAATAATAAGTAAATAATCATGTAACAGTTCGGCAATAAATCAGTGTGTGTATACGAGAAGACATTGTAGGAGGGTACCTTCAACGTAATAACAGGAAAGTAAATTAACAAGTTTTATTATTTTCATACAGTACAAGAACAGAGGGGGAAAATTAATTTAAAATATGAGCTCTAATGGGAATATAACTTGTCTAATGTGAAAGTGTGTGAGTGTGTATGGGTGAGTTTGAATTACGTAATTACAAAGGCGCTGGTTTAAGTTAAGAAAAGTTAGTTGAGTATTATTTCTTTACAGCATTTGTTTTAGTGTTCAACAGTTTAATTATCAATAATGTTTTGAAAGTTGTAGTCAGAATAAAGCATGTACACTGTCAATGTTAAAATAGTAAAAGTATAAAAGATGGGAGGAGTAATTTTGTCATTGTCGTTAATATGCAACAGTAAAACTAAATTATGAATAAACACAAGTTTGTTTGAGTATAGTAGATCGAAGTAGTCATTTCAAACAACCAATTCTGTTCTTCTAGTTCGCTGATACGAACCTTGGTAAATTATTTTCTTGCAGTTGGCAAGATGGCGCCCGACAAAGTAGATAGTACAATTTTGACAAATTCGAAATCACAGTATATTTAGTTATTAATATCAATAAAACGAAATATCACATTTGGCTTCTGGAACAGGGACAATTTTATATCAATAAATTTATATAAAATATGGCCTACGGGGAAAGCAGAATGGTTGTTTAAGGTAAAATAAATTTTTTTTTTGCATACGTAAAATAGACGTATAGAATAAGGTTATGTCATGTTTTGTAGTATGAGTGAGCAGAACATTTTTTTTCTTTTCTCAATAATAATTATGTATGACAAAATAATATTTTGCTAAGAAATATATATATAAAAATTTTTTTAAGAAAAATGGCAGACAATCATGAAACTGTCAGCGTCACTGACAGTGTAGATGAAAGCCAGATAAGCATAACTGAATCTCAAATCATGCATGAAAGTGTTCACTCAACACCAGTCATGAACAAAACGGCTGAAGATAATGATTTAATCAAGATGATGAAATTGCTGTTTAATGAACAGAAAAACAAAATCAATGAAAAGTTTGATATCCAAAAGAATAGTTTTGAAGAGTTATTAAAAAATCAGAATAAAGAGTTGAAACATGAAATACAAGAAATGAATAAACATTTAGAAAGCACTAACGAAATAATAAGAAACAGTTTAAATAAGTTAGAACAGAAGTTCGAGAAATTAGGTGACAATGTTTTAAGTAAGACAAAATGTAAAAATGACGAAATAGTAGACAATTTTGAGAGTATAGTGGGGGTGAAGAATAATGTAGAAGCAAATGATGAAAATATAATAACAAATAGTACTGATGAAGTTTTAGAATGCGATAATGAAATGTTAATGAGTGTTTATGAAATAGAAAGAGAGTGGAAGAATAATGTAGTAATTAAATGGGGACAGAGGGCAAATTTTCCCCTTATTGTTGATAATGATGATGATGATTTAATGTTGTTTTTTCAGGGCAAGAGACCCTTATTGTTAAATGAATTAATGTTGTATAATGTTGTAACCTCTGTCCGAAATAATTGTGAGAGTGTGATGTGGTGCTATGAAGAAAGAGAGTTAGGTATTGAGAGTGAATTAGAACTATATAAGTTAGAAAGAAAGTATGATGAATTGAGAAAATTAATAAAAGGGGTGATGATGAATCATGTGAAATACGTAACTGTTGAAAGAGAGACAGAGAATAATTTTGATAATATCTTACCTAACTATGATGATTTACCTGACGTAGTAGTTGAGGAATACAAAAATGATAAAACAATTTACCTGACGTTAACAAATAACACTGATACAGACTGGACAATTCTAACTGATGTTGACATGATGTATAATGGTACAATGGATGAAATAGAGTTGATAGATTATTATGATAGTAACAATTATAATAATTTGTATGTTGATAAAAATGATGAATGTTACAAATACACTAGATATATATATGACGATGGAGGATGAGCTAAAAGATCAGTGTTGGGACATTTTTAAATATTGTAAATTTTTGGTAATGACCTTGCTGATTTGGACATCTGAAGTGAGATACACTTGAACAGTTTTGACGCATATTTTGTAAATAATATTGAATTCATTTGTGTGTATGGTGAAATGTTAGAAAAGTAATGTGTATATGTTTTAGAAAATGTTGTGTTAATAATAATAATATTATTAATATTTTGCATTATAATTAGATGATAAAATAATTATGAAGACAATAAGAAATGATTTATAGAATGTTGATAATAATTGAAATATGTTATTTTAATAATCAAATGAATATTCAATTTTAATAATAAATTGAATTAAATAAGTTGAGATGTTTAGATATTGTGATTGAATGTTATGTGTTTGAATTTTACAAGGTAATTAAATTGTTTGGTGAGATTTTAATTTAATAATCATGAATAACTAAATAAATGTTAAATGGTCTATTTTGTGGAATAACTTAATGATTAAAAATATATGTTAATAATAAATTTTAAGCAATTTTGAAAAGCTGACTGCAACACAGGATAAGTCAATAATGATGATAAATAAAAGAGTTAATGAAAAATTTTAAATAATAATGTTTACAAATTTTTAGATAAGTGATCTAAAAGAGAATTGTTTGTTTGATGTATGCTAATAATCCAGGTTTATTGCTATTTGTGTATTATGTTATGTAATGTATTATAATAGTGTGTGTGGCTGGGAGGTTATCCAAGGGGATAACGTATTAAAAATTTGATATATTTTAATTAATAATGATGATTTGCTACTCAATAATTTTGTTTGAATTTAAAAAATAGATGCACTAAATACTTCTTATATTGTTTAATTATGTCTTATTGTGTTGATTGCATTAGTATGTTAGGAATAAGTATTATAAAAATATAATAATATGTTTTCAATGTGTTTATAGATTTAAAAATAAAATGAAAAATAGTTGTGATAGGTAAAATTTTCAATGGGTTGTAAAAGATAGAAATGGGTGATAGTAATTAGTTGAATAAAATGTTTGAGTCAATTCAAGTTGAATTTTGTGGGACATATAGATTTGTCCAAATCGAAGTAAGAGTTAAAGTAATAGTGGAAATGAAAATAATGCAATGTTGTTTTGAGTTAATGTATGTTATAGAATTTTGAGAAGTATAAGTGGAGACACAGTAGAAATGGAGAATTTATGTAGAGTCTTGAGGGATATATTGTTGTTTATTTGTTGATGTTAATTTGTTGTAATTGTAGTGAGGTTATGAGATTGAGATTTTTTGGGGATGGCAATTTTGTAGTAGTGGTAGTGTAATGTGGGAGTCCGCAACATAAGGGTTGGGATGGGATAGGGACCGATTGGCGCCGGAAAGGGTTACCTAGGGGGAGTCCAGGGACCAACATAAGGGAATGAGTTTTGGGAAGGAAACACGTATCCTATGTACAAAGGGTTAGAGAGTATTTTTTTTTTTTATAAGAGTAGAAGGTGGCGATTGGAGTTAAAGTAGTAAGTAGTTAGAGGTAGAGAAGGGTTAGTAAAATTTTGATAGTGGGGTGTCATACTAGTTAAAGATTTTGTAAGGGAGCGTTAGAGTAATAAAAGGGGTAAGATTATGAGTAAATGCCAAGTTGATAAAGTGAATTATAATGAATAACGTAGAATCACCCAAAGTAATGAAATGGAATAATGATGGCCATAATTGAAAAAAAAAAATAAAATAAAAAAAAAAAATAATTTTTGTAATTTTGAGAAACGAATTAATAAGAGTAAATCAAGTTTAAAAGTAATTTTCTGATTTCATATGCCAACTTAATGTGTGTAACATTTTAAATACCAATTGTTTATTTTAATGTGAATTAGAAGTGTATTATATTTTCTTATGTTATATTGTGTTTGTTAGTTTAAGAGAATTTTATGAAGTTAACTATTTTAAATGCATTTTTAAATTGGGGATGAGAGAAATGTAATATGGTAATGGGAAATGTTAATAAGTCAGTCGCCTGTTTGCTTAAATTCTGATGGGAATCAGGGCAATGATTTTGAATTTTGGGGTAAAGTTGATAAGGGTAAGTAGATGGAATTTTAAGAGGGGTATATATATATTGTTGGTAAATATGTTATGATATATACATGTTAGCGATAAATGAAAAACAAAACCAGTGCTTCTTAGCGCAAACCAGCACCGCTAGGGGGAAACAGATCAGTTGGGGATATGGTGTTGTATAAGGCCACTATTTAATATTTTGATTTGTTGTTTCAGTGTTTGGTGGTGCTGTGGCGGCGGACCTGAGCTGGCCTGCGCGTCAGAGCAGGGGCGTGGAGTATCTGTCTGACTCTACGGTGTTGGGATCTCGAGAGAGAAGTCCAGTATTGTCATGCAGATGCGGTTACAGTCACCGGACCAAGGGTGAGTTGATTATTCTTTTGTGTAAACCATACAGGGGGTTGTGGCGACATATCCTGGCTGATCCCTCTAGCAAGTATGAATGTGTCAATGAGATTTTTTATGCTTCGGCATAAAATATCTCATTGAGGGGGTATTGTAGCGGGGCAATTTTGGGCATACCTGGGGTAATAACAGAATTTGTATTTTTTTATAAATAATAAATAACTTGTTGAGTGATAGGAAAATTTTGTGACCGAGAGGTAACTTTGTTATTGTGGAAGCGATCGCAACGTGGCAGCATTGACTGTGAGAATTGTTTAATAATTGTGTGGACAGTTTAATAACAACTGCAAATGTACCAGAATCAGTTCAAGGACAATGACGAACACGAAAAACGTAAACACGTTATGTAACTAAATCTGTCAACCAATTATGCAACCAGACATCAGGCGATGTGTTGCGTCACTGGGTTACATAACAACTGTGTGTCATCGGTTTCGTCAGAGCCTATCCTGGGTGTGTCACGCCAGCAACTGTGTGAGGCACCGAACAAACAGTCGCAATACAACATCTGAGTGATACAGACGCTAACCACTGTGCGTCGCCGGTTCGCCGGTTTTCGGGCGAAGTTATTGTGTTCGCCGATGCGCCCGCAACATAAAAAATGTAAAAATTTTTAAGATTTGATCATCTAAAACAGTATTTTTGAAACCGAATAGATACAGTGAGAAAATAATAAGTAAATAATCATGTAACAGTTCGGCAATAAATCAGTGTGTGTATACGAGAAGACATTGTAGGAGGGTACCTTCAACGTAATAACAGGAAAGTAAATTAACAAGTTTTATTATTTTCATACAGTACAAGAACAGAGGGGGAAAATTAATTTAAAATATGAGCTCTAATGGGAATATAACTTGTCTAATGTGAAAGTGTGTGAGTGTGTATGGGTGAGTTTGAATTACGTAATTACAAAGGCGCTGGTTTAAGTTAAGAAAAGTTAGTTGAGTATTATTTCTTTACAGCATTTGTTTTAGTGTTCAACAGTTTAATTATCAATAATGTTTTGAAAGTTGTAGTCAGAATAAAGCATGTACACTGTCAATGTTAAAATAGTAAAAGTATAAAAGATGGGAGGAGTAATTTTGTCATTGTCGTTAATATGCAACAGTAAAACTAAATTATGAATAAACACAAGTTTGTTTGAGTATAGTAGATCGAAGTAGTCATTTCAAACAACCAATTCTGTTCTTCTAGTTCGCTGATACGAACCTTGGTAAATTATTTTCTTGCAGTTGGCAAGATGGCGCCCGACAAAGTAGATAGTACAATTTTGACAAATTCGAAATCACAGTATATTTAGTTATTAATATCAATAAAACGAAATATCACAGGCAAAGCTTATGGGAAGAAAGTTAGAAAGGAGACATGATACTACTGTGCATGCACTGCATCTCTGTATGTTCCTCAGTGTTTCATACGAAAGCAGTATGTTATAAATAACTTATTTTTTTATGTAAGGGCATTGTTTATTTATTATTATATTATTACTGTCTAACTGTTATATAATGTTGTAAAATGTGTTGTAGTGTGTTGTTAATTAGTGTGCTCTCCAATAACAGAGTTGACAAACTTTTTTTTCAAGTAAAAAAGTGTACTTTTCTCAACTTAATAGAAAAACTTTAACTACAAAACATCATAACAAATTTTATATCACATTAATGAAGAAGACTTGTACTTTCAAGAACAGTTCACAGAAAGGAGGTAAGTGAAGAGGCAAATCTTTTATTAGTCTTGACAAAAATGCTCAGGACAGAGCAGCTTGTAGGGACCGTAAGTGGACAGGTCTCAAAGCCTTAAAAGGATGTTAAAAGGATGTGTGTCAGGAACTGGAGAGACAGCGGCAATTCAGGGCTGCGCCATGGGGACAACAATGTGTGGAGTTCCTACGCGTGTTTTGCTACCGGGAGTGGGGTTTCAATTAGACACGGTGTAATTCACAGACAGTGTTTGCTGAGGCCGGGTCCAAGATTCACCTGGCACAGTTGGGTGTTGACGATGAGGGCTAAATGAGTGGATTACCATGGAAACCGGAGAGAGGTATCCAGAACAGAAACACATGGAGGTGAGTTGTGATGGAGGCCATAGCTCATCTTGGGCTGTACCACCTGAGTGTGTAATAAATACAGCACTTTAGAAAAATAAATTATTATTTTTGTTATCACTGTTATATTATCTAAAACAGATTTGTTCTCAAAATTGCAATGTGTCTTATGTTGTGAGATTATGTAAGTCTTTTTCATTCATATTTTAACGGCCTTCAATAACATCATAATGATAAGACATAAGTTGTGAAATGTGTACATATATGCTACACAAAGGCTATCACAGGGCAGAAAACCTGAAATAATATGAATATTTCAGGATACTCATTTTATGAATATCGAGTGACTTGGATACTGATGAATAATGAATCTTAAGCTAGAAGCTACAAAAGTCTTCAGTGTTTCATAATTGTCTACTCCTTCACTTGATTAAGTCTAATAAATAAAGCGTAAAATTATTAATATATTAAGCATTAACTATCATTTTTGATATTAATACTAAATAGTGATATCTTTTCCTTTTACTTTGCTATAAATATTTCAATAAATTTTGTAACTAATTTTCCTTTAGTAAAAATGCAAAATACTATAAAATTTTATGCCACAAGAGTCCAGAACTGTAACTTGTGGTTCTTACCAAATTTGAAGTAGCATTTTATGAGAGTGATCACAAAGGACAGGACACGTTCTCTGGAGTTATTTACCTTCATCCACCAATTTTTTCACTTATTATAGTCATGCTAACAAACTTGTTATTTCTGGGTTTTCTATCTCTGATGCAACGTGGTGATTATTATTCAGGACTACGGGGTTTATTTTTTCCATTTCATCTCTTTTATTAAGTTTACTTTATATACAATTTCCGTCAACTTGAAAACGTTTGCCTAACTGACATCCCACAGCAGCTGGAGTACAGAAAAGTCGTATACAAAGCTGGCGGTGACACTCGACCTGGCTGAGTGCTACCTTACTGATCCTGTTCTTTCATGGGAAACGTGAGATTATGTAGAAACACTGATACTGACTTACGGCTAAGAAACACTTCTGACAATAAAAGTAACACAATAAATAGTTATATGTACAAAAAATAAACATCTGTAATAAATCGAATAAAACAAAAAAAAAATAAGATGATGATATGAAAATATTGTACACATATCTATGGACAAGGCCATTTATTTTGCTTACTATAGTCCGGATGAAATAAATCTGTCTAGTTGATTAGCAAAATCACTATACATAATTTAGATTGTCTGAAAACAAGACATGATTGTCTTCTTTGCATTGTACAGATTGCCTGAACATTGAAGACCACACAGGGAGCAAGTACTGAAACCACTGTAGGAAATACACTGGTCATACGAGAAAACCATAGAGATTTATGAAGGGAAATGATGGCAATGAGATACATGTTACAGTAATAATGGAAGTAATTTTATAGTATTCAATTCTGTACCAAGTTTTATGTGTAAAATATTGTACTTTAACATGCGTAGTTTAAAACAATTCAGAAATGAAATGCCTATGTGAGTAGGAATGACTAAAAAAAAAATCAAAGAAAAGAGAGCACTGCAAAAATCAGATCATGCTAATGGCCAGATACTTTTTTACCATCACGCAAGTTATGTAATTTGTGCCTTTAAGAATGAATGTGAACAATTTTTTTTCCACAAAATTTTTGACCATACAGAGAAATTGGTCACCCGAGTCCAACAAGACAGTACCAATACAGTGCACTGTTTGTAAGTTTTTAGCTACAAGATATATATATATATATATGCTGTTTATCCTATACTATATAATTCTCTTACCTATATCTAAGGCAACTTGTCATTATCAGTGTATGGTTTTAAGATGGAATTAATTTGAAGTCGTCAACACCAATTTACAATAAAGCAGGTCAGGTCAATATGGTTTTATATTTCCTTCTTAGTTTTGGAATACAGAATATGAACGAAAAGCAATTAATTAAATGACTGAAAATGATCATAGGTTGACAAAGTTATGAGTACTTTAACGTTTACAGTATTTAATGCTAGAACAGGTGATGCAGCCTGAGAAACTTCCATATGGATGATTTAGGTAACAATACTATATAGTCAACAGTACCAGATTAGCCATTAGTACATACAAAGTGGTCAGCAGGAAATTTGAAAGAATTGTGACCGTAACTCACTCACTCTCTCTCTCTCTCTCTCACACACACACACACACACAATTTTTCTTATCTGGACACACTGTTGTCAACATATTGTTACTTATTTGGGGAAGGGATGGTGTTACATACAATGATTATAGTTTGGTATGTATAGTGTTATTGTATTATGTTTATTGGATAAATAATATTGCATCAAAATTCCTGTATCTGATACACTGACAGATAGTATGTGCACACATCTGAATATGCTTATGTTAAATAAATAAATCAATCAATGCATATACTACAATTACATGATTATGTCAAATTACATGAACTAACAAAGTTAATGGTATGTTACAGTGTCATGGAAAAAGAAATTGGAGAGACTCACTTTTGCTTGCATAAGCTCAGGAAAACCCAACTGCTTTTATGCTCCACAGTTTGTAAATGCAGAATAACAGATTTTATAAGAACATAACAAATTTCTGTACAACCATTACGAACAGAAGATAATACCATTACTTCCTGAAATACAAGTCAGTAAAATGCATACTCTTTTGTTTACTAACATTTGTCTACAAATAGCCAACAAAAAAACAATACATACAATATTAAAAACTATCGTCAATATTTTCTACTATGTATTTTATTTATTTACACAACTGTATTTACATGAATATAATGACTTTAGGAATTACAGGACATAATTATTTAGGAGAAACAAAAAAGAGGAAATCCTGGTCCAGTTTTCTAACAGAACTGCATATGGAATCAGCAGCCCCTCAAAGGCTACAATGATCCTACCATGCTGGAGACCGACGTAATATAAATATTATGTTCCTAGTATTACATAAAAATCATGTTAACGAGGAGAGTGTAGGAAAACTAATGACTACAATAATTGATTGTACAAGTTATTTTATTATACATAACACTGCTGGAAAAGCATAGCATTTCATCAGTCTTCACAAAAAATGTCTACATAATGCATGAGTAAAAAAAAGTAAATCTGATATTTATTATTACGCAAAATCAAAATTTTATCACTATTGTGTGGTAGGTAGAGCTTACATTGCCCTGTACAGAGCCACTCCGCAGCATCTGAAAATACTGGTACAGTTGAATTTCCAACTTAGGAATTCAAAGGCATACCTAGTTTTGTCTAGAAGACAGATTTGTCCTCAGTATGTCTTATCCTAACGAAACAACATAGGTAATGGTATTTTCCTGACGTTATCAACCATACAATCACATTGTTTTTGCTGCTATAGTTTTGAAAATACAGCTGTTTTCGTTATCAAGGTACATCTAAATCAGCCTTCAAAAAATTGAAATATACTGTTATCAAATACATGTAGCTCTGCTGTGGAGATACGTCTGTCAGATGTAAAGACACAAACGTAGTTCCCACCCCTATTTGGCATGTATACTGTATTGTTTCACACTGCATGGCAGATTGGACTGGAGGCTGCAATACATTTTCAGCATCTAACAAGCATTTTTTCTATAAAAATTCATTTAATTTACAGCATTTAACACATTTCCAATAATGTTTTGACTGTTGGGAGAAAACTGTGTTCCATAGGTTTACTGACTGGTTGTCTTCTCTATAAGGCTGATAAGAAACAGCTGTTATGGCCATTCTCACTGAGAAATTCAAATTAATTCTAATTATGCATAATAAAACAGTGGTAACAGTGACTAAATATGATCATTTAACCTCTATTACTTCCCAAGGTGAGCCTCAGCTACTGGGCAGGTGGTCACAGGTGGCAGATAGTGAATGGTCCTCTGATACGGGGTAGGTTGCGAATAAGGCTTGGCCAAAGAAGCAGTCATGGACCAAAGTGTGAACATTACCAGCGTGTGACCTGTGGTGAGGTCACAACTATCAAACACCATAAAGGCTGCCATGCTGTGGCATAGTGAGTAAGTGCCACTATTAAATAAGCACTGCCCTGTACTGCGCCTCCCAAAGGCTAAGAGAGAACCACTTTAAAAGAAATACCAAGGGATAGACTAGGCTCCTGGAGCTGTAGTGAAAGCAGGAGATGGGTACTCTGATTAAAACCCCTGGTACTCCAGGTTGAGGGTTGTGAGTAGGGCCAACTACCCTATCCTGTAAAAAAAAATATAGTTGTAAATAACTCATGGAATGAAACTGGACAGTACTCGTGGCAATGAAATAAGGATATGAGCTTGTTTTTACAAATTGGAGCTTGGAACATTTGTACCATGCTATACGGCCTGGCTCTATAATTAATGTAGTATAGGAATCTCAAAGATATGCAGTGGATATTATGGCTATACAAGAAATCACATGGAAGAGACATTCCATTATCAATAAAAACAATTACACAGTGTACTTCTCTGGTAATGAAGAAAGACAAGGAGATTGTGGAATTAGATTTATAATAGTTAAAAGAATTCATAAATGAGTGCTAGGATTTACACCCATATCCCGGAGGACGTGTACCTTGATAATCAAAGGAAAATTCCACAATTATCACATTCATTAATGTGTATGCACTGCCTTAAGATGCAGAAGAGCAAACTACTGATAATTTTTATGATGAGCTACAATACATATGTGAGAAAATCCCAAAACGTGATGCGATCATAATGCTTGGGGACTTTATGCTAAGCTCAGCCAAGAAGAGTTTCACATTTTTGAAAAGCACAGCCTACATCAAGCATCAAGTATTAACGGGTTTAAGGTTGTGCAATTTGCTGCAAGTAACAGCTTTAGAGTCATAAGCGCTTGGTTTCCCCAAAAGGATATGTACAAAGGAAGATGGAAACGAGGAATGAACGAGACAAATCAAATAGACCATGTTTTGGTCTATAAGAGGTGGATTAGTTATGTCAAAAACATTCAGGCATACCAAGGAGCAAATTATGATTCAGATTACTATCTAGCTGTGTCAAGATGAAACAAAAAAAAAAATCACCTTGTTTCTTGTAGCAAGAGGATGGGGTCAGCATAATTAAAGATGGAATGTACTAATGAATGTATAAAAGCGGAGTACTAAGCTGAACCAAACTGTTGATTGCAGGATCATGGACATTCTAATGCTGTTGATGAAGAATATACTTATATAAATAACTCTATTACTGAATCAGCAAACCATACTATAGGTGAAACAAGGAAACCTAGAAATGAAGACCGGTACGTTGATGAATGTAGAATGGTTATAGAAGAAAAAAGGTAGGCTAGACTAAAATGCCTGAAACAGGAAACTGGAGCTAGTAGAAATAATTACAATGAAAACATTATTGCAGCGAGAATATGAAGAAAAAAGAAAAGACAAGCTTCACAGAAGAAAACTGATGACATGGTGGAAAATTTCAACGGAATGAGAGTAGAAAATTGTATAAAAAAATAAAAGAAAAAACAAATTATTTCTGACTTAAGATAAATGCTTGTAAATACAACCAAGGAAACATGTTAGCACAAACAAATTACAATATCCAGAGATGGAAACAATACTCTGAAGATATTTTGAAAGAAGACCTATTGGAAATGACAGATATTATTTATCATACTGCAGAACCTTTAACTGGATACCTCCAGATGTGAACAAATCAAAATCATAATTAAGTGCCCCAAAAACCATAAGGTACCAGGAAATGATGGAATAATGGTGAAACTGCTGAAGTATGGAGAAGAATAAATGATATGAGTAAATAGAATAAGTGAATTCTATGATCTGATAATAATTATATGGAAGGAAAGAGAGAATCCCAAAGGAACGGGGCATATGGAATTATACAGCCAATACAAGGGGTATGACAAGGAGATGCACTGTCCATTACATTGTTTAATCTGGTTTCAGAAACAACCATTCAAAAATTAGATACAACTGGGTACATAGAAGTTAAAACAACACAGATGTGCCCCTACACTAATGACATAGCTATTATCAGCAAAAATGAAAGGGGATTAGAGGAAAACTTAATTAAACTAGACAGTGAAGTGCAAAAGAGGGGGCTGAAAATAAATCAGGCTAAAACTATGTATATGTAAGTCTGAAGAAACTTGACAAACAACAGTGCTAACATAACAGTTGGAAATTCTACACTTAAGCATGTTCAACAGTTTTTTACTTAGGATCACATATTGCCAGCACCAAATACTGCAATAATCAAATAAAGTTTCATATGTAAGTGGAAATAATTATTAATTACACCTATGAAAAGTTGTTCAAATCCAGGATACTAAGCAAACAACTAAAGCTAACCATATATACGATACTTATTTGACCAACAGTGACACACACAAGCACACTCGCACGCGCAGGTGTACTAATGCAGATGAATAACAGCTTAGAATATTTGAGCTGTAAATCTTGCAAAAGAACTTTAGGCATTGGCAAACTGAAGATGGGCCATAGAGGATACGAAAAATTATATGAACTGGATCAATTAATACATATAAGTTGATGCTGACATACTCCGGTTCGTTAAGAGTGAAAGATTAGAATGACTGGGTCATGTAAGATGAATGAATGATATCAGAACAACTGAAGAAAGACAAACTGGAAACCAACAGGCAGCAATATTAGATGAGGACCTAGGAAAAGATGGATGGATGATAGAGAGGAGTATGAATGTGAGACGCTGGAGAAGGTTGTGTGGTGAGAGGACGGGAAAAAAAGAAAACCACTGAACATTGGGTTGTGATGACGCCAGAAGAAGAATCTCAATTACTTGCAACTCCCTTCATCCCACAGCAAAGTTCACATTGTAATCATCAATTAATAATGTTCTTTCTGATTTGATTACTTTCAAGAATTCCCAGCTATATATAAATGAACATGTATTTCAAACACTACCATTATTTTCAATGAACATAAAAAATTCTATGATTCAGCACATACTATTAGCTCTTCTTATGAATGTTTTTGTTTTACACATTATTAATACTGGCGTGCATTGTGGATGTAATAAGTAGGTTTTTAAACCTTTTATTTTCCAAACATTCATGTTTCATGTGTTACATACCAAATACTACACACTCCATTCTGAAGAATTTGAAAATGTCCACTGATACTGCACACTGTCTTTAGAACTGACAAATTCTTATTTCAGAAAGCATATCTGTTTTTATAGAACAAAACTGCTAGTTTATATTGTGATATACTGACTTCTTGCTGTATGCCAAGTTACTTATATGGAGCCACTGACTTTTCCACTTGTTGTCATTTCTACTATTGGATCTCTCTTATGTTGACTTCTTGGACCCAATATCAGTTCTGCTGTAATGCACTCAAAATATTTCAGTAGCCAATAATTTCAGCCTTTCATTTTTTTTTTAATAAATATTTTGTTATATTCGGAACAAAAACAACCCAAATGAGTACTGTAAAACATGAAATTATATTGGGAAGACTATAACAAAATGATGGTCACAAAATATTTTTATATTTTTGTGCAACATTTAGTTATAAAATTGTCAAAGATGCCACCCATGCGCTTATACTTAATATGCACAGCAGGCTTTGTTTTACTGGACATTTGCTGCATATAAAACATTCTCACTGAAAATGACAACACATTATGTTTACTGTACGTGCATTTTCTTCCTTCCCAAAATTGTGTTACACTGTATAATCATGGCAAATTGTTTGCATATATGTATGTATATGTGTGTTACACATGACACAATTTACACCAGCACCAAATATCACCAAGTCTATACACATCAAATTGAAACAGTGTCACAGGAAAACAAAAGTTAGGATTGTTTATTTTTTAAAGGATATGCCACCAAGGAACTATTCAGGATATTCTTTATTTTTTTCTTGATTTTCATTAAAATAATTCTCCTTTTTTCTTACTATTAAGGGATTTAACACAAAACTGAAATGTGACGATGAGAGGTACTTTAAATAAATAGAAACAACTGTTTCCAAAATGTTCATTGGCTCTTTTTAGTCATACACTGATTACAAAGGAAATACTAATTTTAATTTTTTTAAATTACTTCCCCCATTCTTCAGTTATGTATTTTCACATGCATGCTGACTCAATTCTATAAATAACAAAATATTTCTTAACAGTTACGCTGGTCTAATAATAATCCTACGCAAAACATTGAAGCATTCTTTTACTGATCATATTATTACCATTTGTTTCACACAATTTCACACTTTCTATTTTGTGTAATTCGCTGTCATTAATGTAGCAACCCTATTTTAAGTTTCTGTCAATCCTAACATGTAACAGTAAGGAGACAATTATGAGAGCACAACAATAAACACACACATGTTGCTATATATTTCTCACTAGTGGTACGTGCCAAAAAAAAAAGCAAACTAATTAGAATCAGTATTTAAAATATCACGTTACTGAACTGTCATGTCCTCTCTCTTAGAAGAGATTTTTTAAAAATAATACAACTTAATTCATTTCCGTGCATAATTTTATTTATACTAATAAACTATTTGTGTAGACGTCTAATTATTTACTTATTCTCTTCTGTTTACTTATGCATAAGACCAAATGAGCAGTCAGTTATTAACATGGGTCGTATGAGAAATGTACGGTACTCAGTCATAAAGCATGATTAAAGTGAAGAGCAAGTATTTCAGAGTGAAAATAGTTACAGTAACCCTATGCATTAGTAGTTTTTATATTCTACTCTGACTATTCTTTGAGAACTTTTCATACTACAAATGCTACTGCCTCAATATAATTTATGACTAATCCTTGCCTTAATCTGTGTTAAAACATATGGACTACATGATTTTTAAGGCTATAATAAAGATTTCAACATGGGTTTTTGAAAAGATTTCAACTACAATTTGACATCTAAATATTCTTTTTACTTAAAGTTTGACATCCAATTTTACTTTTGATAGTAGGTCTGTATCATTAAATTTAACTTTAATTCATAAATTCTGTATACTAAGAACTCAATACAATTCTTTCTTCATACATAATTAGGCCTACTTGAAAAAACCAAAATTATTGTATCAAAATTATAACACAATGCTGCATTTTCAATACTGTTTATTTGTTTTCATACATAAACTGAGCAGTTATCTGAGAAGCAATAGCTGGGGATACCTCAACTAGAATAGGTGAAATGTCTGGCATTAAGAAAATAAAATACAGCGTTATACGTAATGACGTGGTTGTTTAATACTGATGCTTGCAAGTGTTATAAAAAAGATAACTGTTTTACAGTTTATTCTGTTATTAACTACTTGCATTACAGTAGTCATATATAACTACTCGTCAGTCATATTTCCCATACACTTGTCAACATCAAAAAGGTGTGTAGCCTACACATTTTGTAACATAACCTCAAGAATGATGGTTTTGAAGCTTCAACCGTCTACCTACTTGAGTAATGTGTTTCACAATGTACAATGAGTTCTTGCTCTGCAACATGGGTTAACAATTTTTCACCTACACACAATCTCATACGTTATATTATAGGAAGTACACAGGAAGAAAGTACAATGTTTAATTACAATATTGACCAGTAATGGACTAATGGTGGGCGGGGGTGGACTGCCCCAGGCATCAATTAGTAGGGGCCCTCCGGATTTGGAAAATTAACTTATTTGGTAAATTTTTTAATTTATTTGCAAAAGTTCTATTGTCACGTCCTAAAACGCTACACTAGGAGAGGTCCAGGATTTAATTGATCGATTCCAAAGATTTTTTCATATTATTTTGAAATCTACCTTTCAACCCTACCTCATAAAGTATTTATAGATATACAATGCAATACATAAATTTATTTATGTTATAATAAATTTAATGCAGTATATAAATAATACTACTTCTATTATTTCTTTAAACTTAAGAGAGAAGATATAAATTTAATAGTATGGTGAACATATGTTAGGATTGTAAACAAAAAAACTGAGTGTTAGTCACAACCAACATAGAGGTAGACTCCAATATTATATAGAACAGCATTAAGAAATATGTGTTGACAATTATTATATTAAACTGGAAATAAACATTCAAATAAAATGAAAGATTAATAGAATAGTAATCTAAAATATACTAATTATATGGATAATGTAAAAAAGCAAATAAATGTAATTAATAATAATTAATAAAATTATATATGTTGTTAAGAGTCATGATGGAAAGATGTGACGAATGTAGTTAGGTATCTAAACGGCAAATTATAAATTGTTAGATTTGAATTGTATTCAAATGGAAGAAAATTTGTTTAGTTTAATTTTATATTTCAGAAGATACACATCAAAAAGTTTAAATTTTATATGTAATACGATACACAGCAAAAAGTATATTTTTATATTTAATCACATAAACATTTAAGAGTGGTCTTGTAAAAGAGTTTAATTTTGTATTTAATAAAGGAAACCTTTAAAGGAAGGGAGTTAACATTGATATTGAATTTAATAAATATACAAGAGTATAAATCTGTAACATTGAAAGAATTATAATTTTTATACAACTTAATAAACAACAATATTTCAAGAAGTCTGAGTATATCATTTATAGAACGCCGAACTAAAAGAAGAAGCCTGTCCTGGAAGATAGTTTGAGTGTCAATACAATAAAATTCGATATTCCGAAGAAGTATCAATTTAGTAATCATAGAAGAAAATATAATTCAACATTTAATCTAATAAGAAATCCCAGAGATGAAGGAACAAACCACAAAGCCTAACATTACCTTTAAGATGATAAACATCAACTAGAATTGAACCCGTTGCAGTTGTGAAGAGCTCAGATTCAAACTATTTACATTTATATGGTAGATATTCTTACCTTGTTATTTATTAAGAAATTTATACACTAACGTTATTTGGTACGGATTAAAGAAAAGAATAAATCATACACAGTATTAAATAATATAAATCAACTTAATAATTGTTAACCCTGAAATAGAGTTTTCTTTTCATGAGCAGACAGAAATACCATACAAATAATAAAATAACAGTACATTAAATGGCATCCACAATGTATGGCATATAGAAATAAAATATCTGCAAATAATTACAGCACATTTAATGACGTCACCAACGTGTGGCATATAATAATTACAATACTAGTAAAAAATATCAGCACATTTAATGGCGCCCACACGTGAAATCAAAGATTTTCTTTAAGCCAGCTCCAAATAACATAAATTAAATAATAGGCAATAGTGCCGAACTGAATTAATTAAATTACAATAAAATAATTTTGTTAAATTTAATTAGAATAAAAAATTTACTGGTAGTTAAATTAAGTTAAATATTGTAACATGCCTAACAAACCGGAACAAAGATATGAACTAAGAAGTAATAGTGCTGAAGAGGAAGAAGCTGAAATGGAACAGCCCCCTAGGGAAATTGAACAACTAGATTTGAGGGCAATTATGGATACAATAAGGGCCAGTTTAGACCAGCAAAATGCTAAATTAGACCAACATGACTGATAATTCTAAACAGTTAAATGCTAAATTTGACCAACTTAGGAATGAAATTACCGATAGTTCTAACCAGTTAAGGCTTTTTCTGAGCAACAAGATACTTTCAGAGCTGAGGTTACGGATAAATTGGATAAACAGAATACTGAATTAAAAGAGACCATTCAACAACAAATAAATGGTGTGAATGATAAATTAGACCAGCAGAAGGCTGAAGTTAAGTTTATATTGCAAAATTATAAGGAAGGGAATGTCAGGCAAATCGCAGAAGTGAAATTGAATATGGAAACAATGGAACACAGGTTAGACAAAATAGAAACGGGACAACAGTCACTGAAGGAAGAAGTGGAAGAGAAATTACGAGAAAATAAACAGGTAGTTATGGAACAGATGACGAGAGAATTGGTAAAACACAAACAGGAGGTAACCAGCAATATTCAATCCATGGAACACCAGTTGGACAACAAAAATACAAAAATAGAGGATACAATGGTACAATTAGTATTAAAGGTAAATGAGGTAGAACAGAATGGTAATCAAACATGTGTTATCCGAGAAGACAAAAAAGATTATGAAATCTTATTAAAACAAAATAAGTATGTGGAAAAGAAGACGAAGAAAATAAGTAAAAGACGTCCCAAGAAACAGAAAAATACACATGAAGAATTAGATATGATTAGGAGTGGTTTAATTAATGTATTTAATCTCACAATCATTAATTACAGGGAAATAACTGAGTTAAAAAAGCATAGTAATAACTTAAGGAAATTAATATTTAAATTAAAAATACCAGATAAAGAAAAACTTAACAAAAGGTCAGTGACATCACCGATAAATAATGTGCCATTAACACATCTGTATAGTAAACCAGATGATAAAGTGAGTGATCTAAACTTTGATACTATTGCAAACTTTATAGAAGAAAACTTGCAGTACAGGGTGACAGAGAGATATTTAATAAAAACAGAAATCATTATGGACACAATAATAATCCGTGCAACAAGGATAACTTACGTATTTGACAACGGATGAACTAAATATGAAAAATATGGAAAGAAGGGACTGATTTTCTGGGTATTGACCAAAGCAAACTAATTGAACAAAGATTAGATTAATTATTAATACATACGACATAATATGAAAGATATTACTAAAAAAAATGTTATTCTATGAATTAAGATGAAATGGATCAACAAAACACCAAGTTAAAAGAAACCAATCAAAAACAAATAAATGTTGTGAATAATAAATTAGACCAGTAGGAGGCTGAAATAAAATTAATATTGCAAAGGCATAAGGAAATGGACCATCAGTTACTGAATGAAGCAATGGAAGATAAACTTGGCAAGATAATAGGAGTGCAATACAAGTGACCCATAAGTGAAAAGGTGAATTTAAATAAGAAGTCACACCCAATACCCTACAAAGTAAGAGAGCAAATAAAAGAAGAAATCGACAAAGGATTAGTAAAAATATAAGTGAAATAAGTCAGTCGAAAAACACGAGTCCGTTAGTAGTAATTCCCATATAAGGATAAGTCCTTAATATTGTGTTTGGATGAGCGTCAAATTAATCAGATGATAATGCCTGATAAGGCGTCACCAAAGAATATAAGAATAGTTTAAAACGTTTTAATAACGTCATTTTTTAATAATTGTAATGCTATACCTGGATATTGGCAAATATAATTGCATCCAGAAAGTATAGAATATGTGAATGGTATAAGTTATCATTTCAAGAGAACACCTTTTGGGCTGGTCCATACTGTGGCCATATTTATAGAATGATTCGACTGAGTATGGGGCAAGGAGACTTTAGAAGTTATTACGGTTTATGTCGATGAGTTAGTAAGTGCATCAAACAGTTGGGAAGAATATTGTAATAGAATTAAGCGGGTACTTACCAGATTGGGGAAAAATAGAATGACACTAAAGTTAAATAATTTCATAGCCAGCAGAATTAAATTGTGTGGATTTATAGTAATTAAATACCAAGATGGAAAGGTTAAAGAGACATAAAATATTAATCAGATTCGCCCTGTAACGTAACAAAGTTGAGGTTCCCGACGTTACATAAAAACTTTGTCAACATGACTGAAAACTATGCCCAAAGTATGCCATAATTAAATACAAGAGGGCCAATCTCACCTAAAAAATGCATTGATGGTACCTAGTAAGGTTACTAGGTAATAAAACATTGATGGTGTACCTAAATATAAAATATGTAATGAGCAGTATAAGATGTAAACTATAAACACTGTGTCTAATGGGATGAGTTTAATGTGTAGGAGTTGAGTATAATATACTGTTCAATTAATATTTAATTAAATAAATAATTACCTTATTTTATCCACTAAGTGATCTTCTTTTTCTTTTTAATTACTACATGTTTCAGGGCTTATATCCCCATCTTCAGGTAAAAGCAAAATCTACCCTATTATTAGGGTTTCGTTAAAAATTCACAACGACACAAACACATAACACACTTAAATAAATTAACATTGAACATTAAATCTGTATCGGAACACGCTACAAACGAACCAGTGCACTGGCCGAAGTCCGACTTTCAACTGATCCGTACACGCTATTCACGGTTTGTTTTCAATTACAAATTAATTTTGCCCAGTGCACTGGTTCGTTTGTAGCGTGTTCCGATACAGATTTAATGTTCAATGTTAATTTATTTAAGTGTGTTATGTGTTTGTGTCGTTGTGAATTTTTAACGAAACCCTAATAATAGGGTAGATTTTGCTTTTACCTGAAGATGGGGATATAAGCCCTGAAACATGTAGTAATTAAAAAGAAAAAGAAGATCACTTAGTGGATAAAATAAGGCAATTATTTATTTAATCATATACAGTGATCTGGAGACCATATGGTAACTATAATATTTAATGTTTTATAAAATGTACTTGTTGTTGTACTGTATCATGATATAGTGTTTACATGATATTTATTTTATGTTTTGTGTGTAGTAAGTGTGGAGCCGTTGCTTTAAGGAAGTACTAAGTAATGGGTACTCATTTCATTCATGTTAAACTTGTATTTAAATAATTAAATACAAGTACATTTATTATGTATGGTATTATGTTAAGTGTATTTACTTTAAATAATTAATGAAGATGTTTAAAATAATATTTGTAAACTTGGCCAGGAAGACAATAAGTGTTAATAAGTTGGCAAGTGGTCATTATAATTATGTTAAAACCCAATGAAGGGTTCAACGATGAACTAAATAATAATAATGAATTGAAACCAGGAAATTAAAATTGATATAAGTGGCCATAAGCCAGTGACTCTTTGTACAGTAGGTCAGGTAAGAAAAATTAAATTAAAAACAAAAAATTATAACACAGGTAATAAAACCAATAGGCCTAAATTCAGTATTTTGTGAAAGGAAATTAATACCTTTTAAAATAAGTCAATTAAGAAGGAAATGTAGTAAAATGTATATGGTTTAATAAGGCAGATTAAGTGAAAGTTTTACGAGATTTAGTGTAATTCCAAGCAGGGAGTATTTTATTAAATAAGTGTAAGAATATTTCATAATTCTGGCTCCAGGATAACAGATATTATCCAATGACAGAATAAGCAATGGTTGTTAAGGCAACAAAATGCAAGAAATCTTGTTGATTTAGACATTCAATTGTTATATGTAAATGAGGACAGTTCCATTCCATGAATCGAGAAAAAAGAAAAATCTGAAGAATAAATTCCATAGCAAATTCTAATAACTATTAATTAACAAAAAAGATAATATGCAAGAAATGTTGTTTATTAAAAAGACATTCAATTGTTATATGTAAACGAGGACAGTTCAGTCATTAAAAATCGCCAGAAAACCACAAAACCTCATGAATAAAATTATTACCAATCAATGTTAAAATATAAACACTAATTAAAAAGACGGATTGGACGACTTCCTAAATTATCACTTTGAAAATAAACAACCTATCTACAAAATTCACATAAAAAACCTTAAGAAAAATGAACTAAACTTACCACCAAATGAGTTATACAAGAAACCATAAATAAATGCAGATAATCCAGACCGGGAGAAGTTGAATTGAATAAATACCAGACAACAAAAATTAAAGAGAATTAAATTTACCTACTGAACCTCACTTTTGACTGCAGAGCAAGAACTTAATACTACACTAATTCCATTGGGACCTGTAACCACAAGAAACGAGAAAATCAGCGAAGATCAAGAACTGAACTTTCCATTACATCCCGGGACACTAATCACAACTTTTATTGAGAAGCTGGAGTTGGAAATATTTTCGTCATTTTGTCACTCGTAAAAACGTAATCTTTTATTTAGGTTACAAATTGGCGAACCCAACAGTGGGGCTTTTAAACATCCTCAAATATAGTTAACAAAGTTACATACTCATATACACTAAAAACGTAATTTATTTATTTAGGTTACAAATTGGCGCTCAACGAGTGGGCTTTAGTTAAGTAAAAAATCGACTATATACAGTCGACTCTCGATAATTTGACACTCGTTAATTTGAATCTCTCGATAATTTGAAATTTTTTCCCGGTCCCTTGAAAAATACTCGATAAATTGAATAAAATCAATATTAATTGGTCCCCTCGGTAATTTGAAGTTGAAGGAATAGTATCTTGCCCGCCAACATGCAATAATTTGAAGTCCGGGCTTCCCTACTCTCTATAATTTGAAGCGTTTATCATGCACAGACCTGTCGTTTGTTTACATACATGTACAGACCTGTCAATTGTTTACATAAATGAGATATGAGTGAGTTTGCAGTTCGCATTCCAGTCTTCCTTCAAACGTTAAAGTGAGTCATGTTAATGTTTGATTTGTGTTAATAAAATGAATTCAAGAAAGAACAAGTGTCTTTCCATAAGTAAAAAAAAGCGTGTGATTCAAGCTGTGGAGGATGGACAATTAAAAAAAGATGTCGCTAAATAGTTTGGCATTTTACCATCGACATTGTCGATGATTTTGAAAAACAAAGATCGCATCACCGGAAGTGCCTTAATTGCGAGTAGAAAAAGGTCACGCCAGGGTCAATTTCCCCGTCTTGAAGAGTGCTTGCTTAAGTGGATTCATCAGTGTAGAGGACAAAACATTCCTGTCGGCGGTTTCATGTTGAAGGAAAAAGCCAAGTCTTTTGCGCAGTCTCTTGGAATTAAAGGATTTGCAGCAAGTGAGGGGTGGCTCTCAAATTTCAAAAATCGACACGGCATCACATTTAAAAAAATCTGCGGAGAGCGCCAGCGTGGATATTTCCATTTGTTCTCAATGGATTGACGAACTAAACCAACTTTTGAATGGCTATGGCCCAAGGAACATATTCAACACAGACGAAACCGGGCTTTTTTATAAATGTCTTCCTGATCGCACTCTGACGTTCAAAGACGAAAAGTGTCATGGAGGGAAACTCAGCAAGGATAGATTAACTGTTCTTTTAGCGTGTAACATGGACAGTTCTCAAAAATTGAAACCACTTATTATAGGGAAATCTGCGAAACCACGCTGTTTTAAAGGAATAAAATCGCTGCCCACAACTTATAGGTCAAACAAAAAATCATGGATGACGACAGAGTTGTTTAATGAATGGCTGACCTCAGTGAACAGTGACATGAAAAGGAAAAACGCAAAATCTTACTGTTTTTGGACAACTGCACCGTGCATAATAACCTACCACCATTAGACCACGTAAAATTGATTTTTTTTCCAGCCAACACGACATCAAGATTGCAACCGTTAGACCAAGGCATAATTCAAAATGTTAAAACTCTCTACCGTAGAGAAATTGTTTCTCTTGTGCTGGATAGCATTGAAAAAGGTGAGAAGGTAATCATAACAGTTTTGACCGCTATAATCATGATTGATAAGGCCTGGAGAAATGTCAACCCTACCACTATTTATAACTGCTTCAGAAAGTGCAGGTTTAAGCAAACTGAAAACGTAGAACAGTCATCGGAGCCGCCAAAAATTACAAATTCTGACTCAGGGTGGGGACTTCTACCTAACTATGGAGAATTAATATTTGAGGATTATGCTCATGTTGACGATGACATCAGTGTCCACGGTGCCCTAACCGATGCCGAACTGTTGAATTTGGCCCCTCTGGATGAGGACGAGGAAGAAAACGAAGAAGAACAACCGCCAATTCCAGTCACATTGAGCGAGGCAAGGAGATTTCTTACTACCCTACGCTTCTACGCCCTCAGAACCGACACAAGTGACGATTTCTTCGCAGCTCTCACCACTATCGAAAATTCATTGGACAATGATAGACTGAAGTCGCTCACTCAACAGAAAATTACAGACTTCTTTTCAAAATGAACATTTGTGAATAATTGTACAAGTGTTTAAAATAATAAATCACTAATTTTGATCAAACTCTTGTTTACTTGATTTTTTCCTCCCTCCCTCTTGGTTATTTAAACTCCTGTTATTTTGAACTCTTGGTAATTTGAAATTTTTCTCTGGTCCCTTGAGTGTCAAATTATCGAGAGTCGACTGTAGCTATTACTTAACTGGAGCAGGCAACTATTAGAGGCACAGGAATGCATACAAGAGGTGTTCCTAAAAGGATAGCGAAGGACCAAGAAACGGAAGAAGATAGACGGGAAGAAGAAACAGAGGTAGTTACAGACACCGAAATGGAACAACAGGCGGGTGACAAGGAGGAAGCCAGAGGAGGACTAGATTTACAAAAATTATGTGAATTAATCAAAGAAGAAAATAGACAAACTAATGAGAAAATAGACAGCATTAAAGAAGATTCCAAGAAACAGAAGGAAGAATTAAACAAAAAATTTGAAGAAAACTCAGAAAAACTAGAAAATAAAATAGACAGTATCAAAGAAGATAATAGACAAACTAATGAAAAAATAGACAGTATTAAAGAAGATAATAGATAAACTAATGAAAAAATAGACAGTATTAACAAAAACTCAAAAAAACAAAACGAAATTTTGAGTGAGAACTTAATCAAACCAATGAATGAGAAGTTTGACAAAAATAAAGAGGAAAATGATGAGAATAACCGGCTGATAAATGAAAGCTTAAACCAAATTAATGAAAGGTTTGACAGGAACGATGAGAGCTTAAGGCAGATTCAGGAAAATAACAAACAAATAGACGGGAAAATTGAAAACAGTAATAAGGAGTTGCGGCAAATTATAAATGAACAAAACCAAGCGTTGAGGGAAGTCATCAATGAAAGGGTTGCAAATGTCAATGAAACACTTAACAAAAGGGTGGATAATTATGAAGAGGAAGTAAGACAGCAAATAACTGAAACTAAGGTGGGTCTAGAAAAGACAGATGAAACCATCATACAACTCGCAGTGGAAGTAGAGGCCAAAATTAATCAAGTAGAAAACAATAACAAAACTAAAATAAAAGAGGTACAATTAGAAACTCAAGGGAAATTGGACGAAGTGCAAATTAATATAGCTGGGAGAATTGAAATAGTTAACACGAAATAACGCAAATAAAAACCCAAGTGGATCAAAATAAGGGGACCATTGAAAATATACAGAATCAAGAATTGATTAATATAAAGGAGTCAATAGAAATTTTACAAAATCGACCAATGTATCTGGCACATCACATAGCCCCTGAGCAAAAAGAAAATATCAATTTCAAAATTTATACAGGAAACCCCATAGAATTTTTAGAGAGAATAGATGAATGGTTTAGTAGGATTAAAGTGACCCGGTGGAACATAATCAAAAATTTGTTGGATGACTGTTTTAAAAGCATAAATGATAATTGGTGGTCAGCAGTCCGGAATGAAACGAGTAATTATGAAGAGTTTAAGAAGGCTTTTAGGTCGAAATACTGGTCGGATTCCGTACAGAACATGATTCGGGACAACATTACTAACGGTAGATTCAACATTAATCAAGAGCAATCCCCAACTACCTACTTTTTGGGAAAGGTGTGTTTGGCGCGTCATTTGGAACCGCGAATACCAGAGGAATGTTTAGTGAATAAACTATCTTACCATTTCGAAGAAGAAATAGTTCGTGCCAGACACAGTGGACAAGTGAAGACAGTGGGAGCAATGGAAACCTTGTTGGCCAGCAACGAAATGGAAGACTATTATCAAAGGTCTCGAAGGCAAAGTGACTATTCAAACAATAGGAGAGAGGAGCCAAATCAAGAGTTTCGTCAGGGAATTAATAGATATAATAACAATAATTATAACCAAAGGGTTAATGACCATTTTATGAATAATCGCTACTGCAATAATCATTACCAAAACAATCATTATAATAACTCTAATAATAACCGATATAGCACAGGCTGTAGGAATTTTTATAACGGGAGAGACTATTGGAATAATAACCGAGGGAACGATGATGGAGGAAATCAAAACAGAAATAGGAGCGTCGAGAATGATGGAGGAAGCAGAGAACAAAGGAGAGACATACCCTCGGAAAATCAACCAAGTAATGACCAGGGAACCCATATAGCTCGAGTAAACTATATCATGGCTGATGAGAGGAATAACCAAGAGGACCATCGTGGAAACCGTAAACCTAATCCCGATTCTCGGAATGCTGAGGGAAGGAATAGACGGAACGAAGAGGACATAGAACCGTATGTGTATGATCCATACTGCGACGATGCCATTGAAAGATTTACAACTGCATATAATCTACGGAATCCACCGGAAAACCATATTGGTAGAGCAGCCCGAACAGTGGCCAATACAAAATAGTTAAGATGAATTATGTGGAATCAATTTTGAAACCAAAAAATTCAAAAATAAGTAAGAACACCTTACTATATAATTCAGAAGAAATTATTTTAAACTAATAAACATGAAAGACGAGAAAGAAGGGTTAGAAATGAGTTAAATGAAGGAAGAATTGTAACGTGTCAAAAATGGGGTATTTTATTTTATTTCAGTTTTCAGGGTTTCATAAAAATATTGTGCAAGTTTTAATTCCATTGTAACAAACCACGTGTATAGAACAGTGTTGAAACAAAGCAGCAACGTAATAGTCCGTTGCGAAATCAGTTGAAGTATGTGGCCACCTCAAATTTCTCAGAACTTGGTTTGAATGTGACAGCGCACGCACGCGTCAAGTGAGTACACGCTCGGACTGACGCGATTGTGAATCATCAAAATGGTGAAAAGTATTTTTCTGTCTCATCTACTTGACTGAAACGGCGGATACGAAAAACTAAGCTACCGCCCCCTTAATGACATCAAACCATAAGTGCCTAGATATCGTCAGCACACACCACAGAAAAACCACTATACATCATGCACCTGGTCGCTAAACTGCAACAACTCTACTATGAGCGACGACGAAATCCGTTAGCGGTGAATATCAGTTTCCGCCCGCTCCGAGAGAAGCGTTAGGCAGTCCACGTTATCTTACAACAGCATACAGACGTAATTGGCGAGACGGGACGGACTTAAATATGAACAAATTCAGTGTAATAACGTTTTAATACCGACCGGGACCCAAGAAATTAATCAACCCATCACAGTCAAAAAATTGTTGCAGTGGAGACAGTGAAAACAGTTCAGTACGGACGTTTGGAAGCGCGGAACAGTAACCACGTGTTTGGCCGGCATCGCGATAGTGCGGTTCCCTGTTTTAGAAACTGAAATTTATAAAAATTTTAAGGGGCTTGTAAATATTATGTGTAAATGTGTGAGTGCAAATTGCAGGCTGGGCAGTCTACATAGTAATAAGTAGTAGGTAATTATAACCACATAAAGCACATGTACACAAGTTGGTCCATTTACTAAACAGAATTAATAATGCAATATTTAAAGCAATTACTCATTAAAAAATAATGATTACTTTTGAAAAAATGTGTTAGACTAAGTTATTTCGTCATTACCACTTTCTCATTTCTGTGCTGCAAGATTCGTCTAAACGTTCCGTGGATCTTTCTGAATTATTAATTGGGTGTGGTCAGATAGCGAAATTGTCCCTTTTTATTTAAGGTGGAGTATAAAGGTTTTCGATATTTTAACCTATAAAAAATAATCGTGGCGACCTTGGTCTTCTGATGACATTTTAACACGGTAAGTAGTTGTGAATGTGTACAGGTAAGTTCTGGCAGTGTATTTTATGTATTTAATAAATTTCGGCGTATTTTGTAATATCACACTGGCGACCCTGCCAGGATTTTCGTTTAATTTTATTTATACGAGATAGACCTATTTTAATGCACAGAAAATAGGATGTGGTAATGACAAATTTAAAAAAATGATTTATCGTATATAATTACGCACGTAGGTTATGTTTGGGTTATGAGTTACAGTTGTGTAAGTACAAGATAAAAAATGGCAAATAATAACGAAGTCAGCTTCACTGACAATAAAACAGAGTCAGTCGACACCAGTCCCGATTAAAAAATCTGAAGATAAAGATATAATGAAAATGATCCAATTTCTTTGTACCAGTTTCAATAAATTTGATGTAAAGTTAGATGAACAAATTAAATTCAGCAAGGACTTTGACACCAAATTAGAAGTACAGAATAGTAAATTTGACGAGTTAAAAAATCAGAATAATGAGTTGAAAAATGAGATCCAAGAAATGCATAAATGTTTTGAAAATAATAATGAACTAATAAGAACTAGTTTGAGTAAATTAGAGCAGAGTAGTGAGCGAATGGAAGTAGTTGTAAGGAATCCAAATAAAAATAAAACAAATGAAAATGATAATGATAAGGTCGAAAATAATGATTGTAATATCGAGAATAGTAATGTATTTGAAGAATTAGTATCGGAGATTGATGTATTGAAAGTAAATAGTGAGAGTATTGATGAAATTGCAGAATGTAGTGATAATGAAATGTTAATGTGTGTATATGAGTTAGAGAGAGAGAAGAAAGATAGTATAGTGGTAGACTGGGGACAGAGGGTAAATTTTCCCCTTATTATTTATGATGATGATTTAATGTGTTCACAAGTATTGTTTAAGAAGGGCAAGAGTCCCGTATTGGTAGGAGATTTGAAGTGTTTATTTTTGTTATATAATTTTGTACCCTCTGTCTGGAGTAATTTTGAGAGTGCGATTTGGTGTTATGAGGAGAGAGATTTAAATAGAGAATTGTATGTTAATAAAGAAACAGAATTGTATGAATTGAATAGAGAGTATGATGAATGGAAAATAAGGTTAGAAGTGTGTCTAAGTAATAATGAGTTAATGGATATTACAAAAGTAAATAACCCGATAATGAATATAATTACTGATGGAGACTTAACAGATGTACTTAACGTTGACTTGTTTTATGATTATTTTGGTAAAATGAATGAATTTGGTTTTTATGGTTACAACATACAAGACAGTAATTTGTGTGTTAATGAAATTGAACAATGTTATATAAAACCAAGGTTAATCTGGGACGATGGAGGGTAGACTATAAAACGATAAAAGACAGTTATAAACATTTTGTTTTATGGTTTTGACCCGGCAGATTTGGACAATGAAGTGCGATCAAACGGAACAGTTAATAACAAAAGTTTGTAAATAATTGTAGTGAATCCATTTGTGTGCATTGTAGCAGGTCAGATAAATAATGTGTGTACGTAAGATAATTGTTGTAATAATAATATTAAAATATTGGCAATTTAATAAATATCAGAATTAATTTTTAAAACAGTAATTGGCTAATGGTAATTGTTTTGGTAGCAGTGAAATTTGTATTTTCAGTAATTAATTTAATTAAAATAATTTGATATGTTTTAAATATTTTGATTGATTATTTAAATGTTGTGTAATTAAATTTTCTAATGGACTTAAATTATTTTACGAAGTGAATTGTGGTAATTAAATGATAAATTGTTTGATGTAAACTAACGTGTGTTAAATGTTTCAGAGGGGAGGTGGAAGTATTAGTGGTGAATATGTTTTGTGTATGGCATTGTAAATGGACTGTAAGTATAAGAATTTTATAGTATGAATCAAGTATAATTAAAAGGTTTCCAGATGTAATTCAGATGAAAAGATTTTAATTCAATAATGAGATGATTTGAAATAATTGTGAAATAAAAATGATAATTAAAAAATTTAATAATAACTGAAAGATAATATATAATAATTATTAATAATAAATTTGAAAATTTTTGTGTGTGGATCAGGGGGTGGCTCAGATGAGCCACGAATTTAAATGTATAACATAAAAATTGCTAACTCTAATTTTGATCTAATAAAAATGCTTGTGTTCTGTTTAAATAATTAAATGCTCAGACATTCAGTATAAGGTGTTCATTCTATGTTTTAAATGTAATATTGTATTGTAGTAGGTTAGATATGAGTTGACAGAAAGTATATGTTTTCTATAATTTGTGTATTTTTTAAACTAAGCAAATAATGAAACCGACTGGCAGGCGGGTCACATAAATTATCAGAATCAGATAAAAGGGGAAACCAGGACGTTAGAAGTAAGTATTGATAAATATATATATTTCATGTGATTTGCTAAATTTTGAGATGTGTTTTCATCGTGTTAGGCATGTCAGCTGATCAGCAATAAAATGTCACTGTTATATTGGTTGTAAATGTTCCAGGTAATTAACGTTTAATGTAATGTCTTAATGTATTACAGATGCGATTTAAAGTAATGAGAAAAGTAATTTGATAAAGTGAGAAATAAAGTAATAATTTGTCAGAAATAATAAAAGATAGTTTCTGGGTGATGAATATTTTGTGGGACATGTAGATCAGTCCAAGTCAAAGTTAAAGGGGTAGTAGAGAGAAAAATATTGTTTTGAGTTAATGTAATGTTGTTGTGAGATAATGTATTAGACTTTGAGAAGTATTGATGTTGACACAGTAGTTGTGGGTAATATATGTAGAGTTTTGAGCGATATATTGATGTTCATAATTGATGATGTTATTTTGTTGTAGTGAAGTAAGATAATAAGATTGAGATTTTTTGGGGATGGCAATTTTGTAGTAGGGGGTAGTGTAATGTGGGAGTCCGCAACATAATGGTTGGGACGGGATGGGACAGATTTAGGGGGAAGGGGTCGCCTCAGGTAGAATCCAGGGACCAGATAATGGGAAATGAGTTTTTTTTGGGGGGGAAACACGTATCCTAAGTACAAAGGATTAGAGAGTATTTTTTTTTATATATATATAGAGAGAAGGTGGCGATTTGAGTTTAATGATAAGTTGGGGTTAGAGAGTGTTTGATAGATATTTAGATAGAGATGGGTGTCATGTTATTTAAAGTTGATGAGTATTAGAGTCAGAGAGGTAAAGATGATATATGTATAAATGTCAAGTGGTAAATTAAATTGTTATAAGCATTTAAATCACCCACAGTAATGGAGAATGAGATTGTCAAATAAAGAAAGAGATTTATAATAAAAATATAAAATTTTTTAATTAAAACCAGTGACAAAATTTTTGATAGAATTTGGGATTGTAAAGTTAGAAGGTGTTTATTTTGAATAATTTAAATGTCAATTTGATTATTATTTATAATAATATTTTGTTATTTTAAATGTTTTATTTTATTATGTTTTTGTGTTTCAAGTTAGAATGTTACAGATGTTAAATGTAGTTTCAGATAGAACTGGTATATAGTGTGTGTAGGTCAAGGTTGTGGACTTGACCTAGTTTTGATCAGCTGAGGGGGAGGTCATATACTAAGCATGTTAGTATGGAAGTCAATTCAACTTTTGTTTTTTGATCGCTTTAAACAAATTTTAAATAATTTCTATATGTAAAGGAACCATTTTAATAAATTTAAATATTTTTCTTTGAATTTTAAAATTTTTTAGAAAATATTTTTTGTTGAAAAACAAAAAAAAAATCAAAGTCTTCATTTTGCGCCTGCCAGCTAATGGATATTTTCAACTTTGATTATTTTATTGTTTGTGTTCTAACCATGTTTATTATTATTGATTTATTTTGTTGAATTGTATTGTTAGACTCTAGGTAATCACCTGTTAGGTTAAGGATGTTCTTAAGTGTAAGAAATGTTTGAATTGATTTATTTTAAATAACAGAAAAACCAATGAAGAGAATAATTTAAAATATATACAAAATTTATGATTTGATTTTAAATGGAAACAACCAGTGAGTGGTATTTTAACGAATTTTTAAAGAAGCTTTCGATTTTCAATATGTAATGTGAGTGTGTGTGAGCCCAGTATCTGCTAAAGGCAGCCCAGCTTGCATATAAGGGGAAACATATCGGTGGAGGATCTGGTGTAATCTAAGCCAGGGATTGAGGATTTTTTTGGGGGTAGCATGATAGAAGGCGAGGTGCGCCGTGGTGCGTGTCTGTTCGATTTTTCGGTGTTGGGATCTCTTACAGGGAAGTCCAGGGATCTCGTTCAGATGCGTCCATAGTCGCCGAGCCAGGGGGGTCGTGTACCCATGAAGAGTAAGAACAAGGGGGTTGTTGGCACCAGTTCCTCACCGGTCCTCTTAGGGGTTTTATCAATGAGATTTCTTCTGTTTTGGACAGAAGAATTCTCAATGGGGGGGGGTATTGTAACGTGTCAAAAATGGGGTATTTTATTTTATTTCAGTTTTCGGGGTTTCATAAAAATATTGTGCAAGTTTTAATTCCATTGTAACAAACCACGTGTATAGAACAGTGTTGAAACAAAGCAGCAACGTAATAGTCCGTTGCGAAATCAGTTGAAGTATGTGGCCACCTCAAATTTCTCAGAACTTGGTTTGAATGTGACAGCGCACGCACGCGTCAAGTGAGTACACGCTCGGACTGACGCGATTGTGAACCATCAAAATGGTGAAAAGTATTTTTCTGTCTCATCTACTTGACTGAAACGGCGGATACGAAAAACTAAGCTACCGCCCCCTTAATGACATCAAACCATAAGTGCCTAGATATCGTCGGCACACACCACAGAAAAGACCACTATACATCATGCACCTGGTCGCTAAACTGCAACAACTCTACTATGAGCGACGACGAAATCCGTTAGCGGTGAATATCAGTTTCCGCCCGCTCCGAGAGAAGCGTTAGGCAGTCCACGTTATCTTACAACAGCGTACAGACGTAATTGGCGAGACGGGGGCCCGGTCGGGTCGAACTTTTTAAATATGAACAAATTCAGTGTAATAACGTTTTAATACCGACCGGGACCCAAGAAATTAATCAACCCATCACAGTCAAAAAATTGTTGCAGTGGAGACAGTGAAAACAGTTCAGTACGGACGTTTGGAAGCGCGGAACAATAACGTGTTTGGCCGGCATCGCGATAGTGCGGTTCCCTGTTTTAAAAACTGAAATTTATAAAAATGTTAAGGGGCTTGTAAATATTATGTGTAAATGTGTGAGTGCAAATTGCAGGCTGGGCAGTCTACATAGTAATAAGTAAGTAGTAGGTAATTATAACCACATAAAGCACATGTACACAAGTTGGTCCATTTACTAAACAAAATTAATAATGCAATATTTAAAGCAATTACTCATTAAAAAATAATGATTACTTTTGAAAAAATGTGTTAGACTAAGTTATTTCGTCATTACCACTTTCTCATTTCTGTGCTACAAGATTCGTCTAAACGTTCCGTGGATCTTTCTGAATTATTAATTCGGTGTGGTCAGATAGCGAAATTGTCCCTTTTTATTTAAGGTGCAGTATAAAGGTTTTCGATATTTTAACCTATAAAAAATAATCGTGGCGACCTTGGTCTTCTGATGACATTTTAACACGGTAAGTAGTTGTGAATGCGTACATGTAAGTTCTGGCAGTGTATTTTATGTATTTAATAAATTTTGGCGTATTTTGTAATATCACAGAATATGCCATACAATTTATGATAAGGAGGAGATTCAGTGTTTAATTGCAGAAGTAAATGGGAATGAATTAAAAATAGTAAAATACGTATGCTAAAGAATAATTAATTGACAGCACAGAACTAAGAAGAATTTAAAATGAATATTGAACAGGTTTAACTAATATACTGGTGAATAATATGATAAATGGAACTACAGAACAACGAGATAAATAATTTAAGAAAAGTATTAGGATACCTCAGAAATAATAGTAATCATCCCTTGAATATAAGTTTGTAGCGAAGGAGCTACCTTATAGATAATAATTATGTGTATTGTGTTGTGATAGTGTAACTTTTATTTTTTTTTCTGGACAGAGATGAAGTTCCTCTGATCTCAGAAGATATAGTTAGGGAAACGGCAGAGTAATGGAAGCCAATAGTGCCCCTCTGATTCCGTACCAGCTATGATATTAGGGAAAAATGTTAGGGAAATATAGTATTTTAGGGATTATACACCAAGAGAGGTAATTAAATATAAAAATGATAATAAGAAATGACAGCGTAAAAAGCTAGAAGAAGTTATGAATTCCAGAGAAAAGGACAGGTCTACAACTGAGGGAGGTACCAGTAGAGAATCAATGACCAGATGCACAATGAGCGTCAACACAGTTTTCCGGTGCAATTAAAAGTTTAAAGAAAAGAAAGAGAATATAAACCCCAAAGAACCCATTGAATTGCGGATTAAAACAGAAACAATGAAGGACTGAAACCATTATAAATTAATAATATTATTAAATAAATATTCCAAAGTATGAAGAAACTATAAGTTTATTTTAACTAAACTTTATTCAGCCAAAATAAACTTCTTTCGGAGGGGGAGTATTATGTAACGTAACAAAGTTGAGGTTCCCGACGTTACATAAAAACTTTATCAACATGACTGAAAACTATGCCCAAAGTATGCCATAATTAAATACAAGAGGGCCAATCTCACCTAAAAAATGCATTGATGGTACCTAGTAAGGTTACTAGGTAATAAAACATTGAAGGTGTACCTAAATATACAATATGTAATGAGCAGTATAAGATGTAAACTATAAACACTGTGTCTAATGGGATGAGTTTAATGTGTAGGAGTTGAGTATAATATACTGTTCAATTAATATTTAATGTTTTATAAAATGTACTTGTTGTTATACTGTATCATGATATAGTGTTTACATGATATTTATTTTACGTTTTGTGTGTAGTAAGTGTGGAGCCGTTGCTTTAAGGAAGTACTAAGTAATGGGTATTCATTTCATTCATGTTAAACTTGTATTTAAATAATTAAATACAAGTACATTTATTATGTATGGTATTATGTTAAGTGTATTTACTTTAAATAATTAATGAAGATGTTTAAAATAATATTTGTAAACTTGGCCAGGAAGACAATAAGTGTTAATAAGTTGGCAAGTGGTCATTATAATTATGTTAAAACCCAATGAAGGGTTCAACGATAAACTAAATAATAATAATGAATTGAAACCAGGAAATTAAAATTGATATAAGTGGCCATAAGCCAGTGACTCTTTGTACAGTAGGTCAGGTAAGAAAAATTAAATTAAAAACAAAAAATTATAACACAGATAATAAAACCAATAGGCCTAAATTCAGTATTTTGTAAAAGGAAATTAATACCTTTTAAAATAAGTCAATTAAGAAGGAAATGTAGTAAAATGTATATGGTTTAATAAGGCAGATTAAGTGAAAGTTTTATGTGATTTAGTGTAATTCCAAACAGGGAGTATTTTATTAAATAAGTGTAAGAATATTTCATAATTCTGGCTCTAGGATAACAGATATTATCCAATGACAGAATAAGCTATGGTTGTTAAGGCAACAAAATGCAAGAAATCTTGTTGATTTAGACATTCAGTTGTTATATGTAAATGAGGACAGTTCCATTCCATGAATCGAGAAAAAAGAAAAATCTGAAGAATAAATTGCATAGCAAATTCTAATAACTATTAATTAACAAAAAAGATAATATGCAAGAAATGTTGTTTATTAAAAAGACATTCAATTGTTATCTGTAAACGAGGACAGTTCAGTCATTAAAAATCGCCAGAAAACCACAAAACCTCATGAATAAAATTATTACCAATCAATGTTAAAATATAAACACTAATTAAAAAGACGGATTGGACGACTTCCTAAATTATCACTTTGAGAATAAACAACCTATCAACAAACTTCACATAAAAAACCTTAAGAAAAATGAACTAAACTTACCACCAAATGAGTTATACAAGAAACCATAAATAAATGCAGATAATCCAGACCGGGAGAAGTTGAATTGAATAAATACCAGACAACAAAAATTAAAGAGAATTAAATTTACCTACTGAACCTCACTTTTGACTGCAGAGCAAGAACTTAATACTACACTAATTCCATTGGGACCTGTAACCACAAGAAACGAGAAAATCAGCGAAGATCAAGAACTGAACTTTCCATTACATCCCGGGACACTAATCACAACTTTTATTGAGAAGCTGGAGTTGGAAATATTTTCGTCATTCTTCACCACTCTTAGATCTGACATCGTTAACTGGAACACGGCCTGGATGAGTAGCTTGTAAACGTTTGGTAAAAACCTGCTTATATTAATACTTTATATAAAAAGATTTTAATTTAAATCGTAATACCTAGTAACCTGAATCTGCATTACCTGGCCTTACTAATAGTTAAAAGAATTACATGTACCCTGGGATAAGAGATAAACTGAAAATTATAATTAAATTGTAACATAAACCACGAATTCAATAACAAATCGATTCAGTATTGTATGATCGATATGATGCTCTAATAACCGAAGAAAGCAACTGTTGAAAATTTAAAATAATATCAAATAAAGAATCCTTCTTGTATTTGACGATGTTCTGTGTTATTGTAGAATAGTTATTGTATTTCGATTAGGGTGTAATTTACAGAGAAAGAAAGTGATAAAAGCGTCAAGTGGAACAACTTAACCTATAAGAACGGGTCATCCGCTAATAACAGCGCTCGATTGCAGACAGCTGGTGAATACGGGAGAATAGAGAACTAATTTATTCTCTCCACACTCCGCTCTTTTCAAAATAAATAATACATAAGGACTAGGGTTGGAGAAAAAATACTGAATTATTCATTATAATACCCATAATATAGCGTTTTTCTCTGGTAAAACACTTGATAATTAATTAACACAGGTCTATAATCAACAACCGAATAATATCAAACACTTAATAAATAATTTTTTTTGTAATTAACATTGATTGGCAGAGATCTCATCTGCAGTGACATATTGCGAATAGAGTGATACACTCGTAAAAACGTAATCTTTTATTTAGGTTACAAATTGGCGAACCCAACAGTGGGGCTTTTAAACATCCTCAAATATAGTTAACAAAGTTACATACTCGTATACACTAAAAACGTAATTTATTTATTTAGGTTACAAATTGGCGCTCAACGAGTGGGCTTTAGTTAAGTAAAAAATCGACTATATAGCTATTACTTAACTGGAGCAGGCAACTATTAGAGGCACAGGAATGCATACAAGTGGTGTTTCTAAAAGGATAGCGAAGGACCAAGAAACGGAAGAAGATAGACGGGAAGAAGAAACAGAGGTAGTTACAGACACCGAAATGGAACAACAGGCGGGTGACAAGGAGGAAGCCAGAGGAGGACTAGATTTACAAAAATTATGGGACTTAATCAAAGAAGAAAATAGACAAAATAATGAGAAAATAGACAGCATTAAAGAAGATTCCCAGAAACAGAAGGAAGAATTAAACAAAAAATTTGAAGAAAACTCAGAAAAGCTAGAAAATAAAATAGACCGTATCAAAGAAGATAATAGACAAACTAATGAAAAAATAGACAGTATTAACGAAAACTCAAAAAAACAAAACGAAATTTTGAGTGAGAACTTAATCAAACTAATGAATGAGAAGTTTGACAAAAATAAAGAGGAAAATGATGAGAATAACCGGCTGATAAATGAAAGCTTAAACCAAATTAATGAAAGGTTTGACAGGAACGATGAGAGCTTAAGGCAGATTCAGGAAAATAACAAACAAATAGACGGGAAAATTGAAAACAGTAATAAGGAGTTGCGGCAAATTATAAATGAACAAAACCAAGCGTTGAGGGAAGTCATCAATGAAAGGGTTGCAAATGTCAATGAAACACTTAACAAAAGGGTGGATAATTATGAAGAGGAAGTAAGACAGCAAATAACTGAAACTAAGGTGGGTCTAGAAAAGACAGATGAAACCATCATACAACTCGCAGTGGACGTAGAGGCCAAAATTAATCAAGTAGAAAACAATAACAAAACTAAAATAAAAGAGGTACAATTAGAAACTCAAGGGAAATTGGACGAAGTGCAAATTAATATAGCTGGGAGAATTGAAATATTTTACAACGAAATAACGCAAATAAAAACCCAAGTGGATCAAAATAAGGGGACCGTTGAAAATATACAGAATCAAGAATTGATTAATATAAAGGAGTCAATAGAAATTTTACAAAATCGACCAATGTATCTGGCACATCACATAGCCCCTGAGCAAAAAGAAAATATCAATTTCAAAATTTATACAGGAAACCCCATAGAATTTTTAGAGAGAATAGATGAATGGTTTAGTAGGATTAAAGTGGCCCGGTGGAACATAATCAAAAATTTGTTGGATGACTGTTTTAAAAGCATAAATGATAATTGGTGGTCAGCGGTCCGGAATGAAACGAGTAATTATGAAGAGTTTAAGAAGGCTTTTAGGTCGAAATACTGGTCGGATTCCATACAGAACATGATTCGGGACAACATTACTAACGGTAGATTCAACATTAATCAAGAGCAATCCCCAACTACCTACTTTTTGGGAAAGGTGTGTTTGGCGCGTCATTTGGAACGCGAATACCAGAGGAATGTTTAGTGAATAAACTATCTTACCATTTCGAAGAAGAAATAGTTCGTGCCAGACGCAGTGGACAAGTGAAGACAGTGGGAGCAATGGAAACCTTGTTGGCCAGCTACGAAATGGAAGACTATTATCAAAGGTCTCGAAGGCAAAGTGACTATTCAAACAATAGGAGAGAGGAGCCAAATCAAGAGTCGCGTCAGGGAATGAATAGATATAATAACAATAATTATAACCAAAGGGTTAATGACCATTTTATGAATAATCGCTACCGCAATAATCATTACCAAAACAATCATTATAATAACTCTAATAATAACCGATACAGCACATGCCGTAGGAATTTTGATAACGGGAGAGACTATTGGAATAATAACCGAGGGAACGATGATGGAGGAAATCAAAACAGAAATAGGAGCGTCGAGAATGATGGAGGAAGCAGAGAACAAAGGAGAGACATACCCTCGGAAAATCAACCAAGTAATGACCAGGGAACCCATATAGCTCGAGTAAACTATATCATGGCTGATGAGAGGAATAACCAAGAGGACCATCGTGGAAACCGTAAACCTAATCCCGATTCTCGGAATGCTGAGGGAAGGAATAGACGGAACGAAGAGGACATAGAACCGTATGTGTATGATCCATACTGCGACGATGCCATTGAAAGATTTACAACTGCATATAATCTACGGAATCCACCGGAAAACCATATTGGTAGAGCAGCCCGAACAGTGGCCAATACAAAATAGTTAAGATGAATTATGTGGAATCAATTTTAAAACCAAAAAATTCAAAAATAAGTAAGAACACCTTACTATATAATTCAGAAGAAATTATTTTAAACTAATAAACATGAAAGACGAGAAAGAAGGGTTAGAAATGAGTTAAATGAAGGAAGAATATGCCATACAATTTATGATAAGGAGGAGATTCAGTGTTTAATTGCAGAAGTAAATGGGAATGAATTAAAAATAGTAAAATACGTATGCTAAAGAATAATTAATTGACAGCACGGAACTAAGAAGAATTTAAAATGAATATTGAACAGGTTTAACTAATATACTGGTGAATAATATGATAAATGGAACTAGAGAACGAGATAAATAATTTAAGAAAAGTATTAGGATACCTCAGAAATAATAGTAATCATCCCTTGAATATAAGTTTGTAGCGAAGGAGCTACCTTATAAATAATAATTATGTGTATTGTGTTGTGATAGTGCAACTTTTATTTTTTTTTCTGGACAGAGATGAAGTTCCTCTGATCTCAGAAGATATAGTTAGGGAAACGGCAGAGTAATGGAAGCCAATAGTGCCCCTCTGATTCCGTACCAGCTATGATATTAGGGAAAAATGTTAGGGAAATATAGTATTTTAGGGATTATACACCAAGAGAGGTAATTAAATATAAAAATGATAATAAGAAATGACAGCGTAAAAAGCTAGAAGAAGTTATGAATTCCAGAGAAAAGGACAGGTCTACAACTGAGGGAGGTACCAGTAGAGAATCAATGACCAGATGCACAATGAGTGTCAACACAGTTTTCCGGTGCAATTAAAAGTTTAAAGAAAAGAAAGAGAATATAAACCCCAAAGAACCCATTGAATTGCGGATTAAAACAGAAACAATGAAGGACTGAAACCATTATAAATTAATAATTTTATTAAATAAATATTCCAAAGTATGAAGAAACTATAAGTTTATTTTAACTAAACTTTATTCAGCCAAAATAAACTTCTTTCGGAGGGGGAGTATTATGTAACGTAACAAAGTTGAGGTTCCCGACGTTACATAAAAACTTTGTCAACATGACTGAAAACTCTGCCCAAAGTATGCCATAATTAAATACAAGAGGGCCAATCTCACCTAAAAAATGCATTGATGGTACCTAGTAAGGTTACTAGGTAATAAAACATTGAAGGTGTACCTAAATATAAAATATGTAATGAGCAGTATAAGATGTAAACTATAAACACTGTGTCTAATGGGATGAGTTTAATGTGTAGGAGAGTTGAGTATAATATACTGTTCAATTAACATTTAATGTTTTATAAAATGTACTTGTTGTTGTACTGCATCATGATATAGTGTTTACATGATATTTATTTTATGTTTTGTGTGTAGTAAGTGTGGAGCCGTTGCTTTAAGGAAGTACTAAGTAATGGGTACTCATTTCATTCATGTTAAACTTGTATTTAAATAATTAAATACAAGTACATTTATTATGTATGGTATTATGTTAAGTGTATTTACTTTAAATAATTAATGAAGATGTTTAAAATAATATTTGTAAACTTGGCCAGGAAGACAATAAGTGTTAATAATTTGTAGTCAAGAACAACAAGTGGTCATTATAATTATGTTAAAACCCAATGAAGGGTTCAACGATTAAATAATAATAATGAATTGAAACCAGGAAATTAAAATTGATATAAGTGGGCATAAGCCAGTGACTCTTTGTACAGTAGGTCAGGTAAGAAAAATTAAATTAAAAACAAAAAATTATAACACAGGTAATAAAACCAATAGGCCTAAATTCAGTATTTTGTAAAAGGAAATTAATACCTTTTAAAATAAGTCAATTAAGAAGGAAATGTAGTAAAATGTATACGGTTTAATAAGGCAGATTAAGTGAAAGTTTTATGAGATTTAGTGTAATTCCAAGCAGGGAGTATTTTATTAAATAAGTGTAAGAATATTTCATAATTCTGGCTCTAGGATAACAGATATTATCCAATGACAGAATAAGCTATGGTTGTTAAGGCAACAAAATGCAAGAAATCTTGTTGATTTAGACATTCAATTGTTATATGTAAATGAGGACAGTTCCATTCCATGAATCGAGAAAAAAGAAAAATCTGAAGAATAAATTGCTTAGTACATTCTAATATCTATTAATTAACAAAAAAGATAATATGCAAGAAATGTTGTTTATTAAAAAGACATTCAATTGTTATATGTAAACGAGGACAGTTCAGTCATTAAAAATCGCCAGAAAACCACAAAACCTCATGAATAAAATTATTACCAATCAATGTTAAAATATAAACACTAATTAAAAAGACGGATTGGACGACTTCCTAAATTATCACTTTGAAAATAAACAACCTATCTACAAAATTCACATAAAAAACCTTAAGAAAAATGAACTAAACTTACCACCAAATGAGTTATACAAGAAACCATAAATAAATGCAGATAATCCAGACCGGGAGAAGTTGAATTGAATAAATACCAGACAACAAAAATTAAAGAGAATTAAATTTACCTACTGAACCTCACTTTTGACTGCAGAGCAAGAACTTAATACTACACTAATTCCATTGGGACCTGTAACCACAAGAAACAAGAAAATCAGCGAAGATCAAGAACTGAACTTTCCATTACATCCCGGGACACTAATCACAACTTTTATTGAGAAGCTGGAGTTGGAAATATTTTCGTCATTCTTCACCACTCTTAGATATGACATCGTTAACTGGAACACGGCCTGGATGAGTAGCTTGTAAACGTTTGGTAAAAACCTGCTTATGTTAATACTTTATATAATAAGATTTTAATTTAAATTGTAATACCTAGTAACCTGAATCTGCATTACCTGGCCTTACTAATAGTTAAAAGAATTACATGTACCCTGGGATAAGAGATAAACTGAAAATTATAATTAAATTGTAACATAAACCACGAATTCAATAACAAATCGATTCAGTATTGTATGATCGATATGATGCTCTAATAACCGAAGAAAGCAACTGTTGAAAATTTAAAATAATATAAAACAAAGAATCCTTCTTGTATTTGACGATGTTCTGTGTTATTGTAGAATAGTTATTGTATTTCGATTAGGGTGTAATTTACAGAGAAAGAAAGTGATAAAAGCGTCAAGTGGAACAACTTAACCTATAAGAACGGGTCATCCGCTAATAACAGCGCTCGATTGCAGACAGCTGGTGAATACGGGAGAATAGAGAACTAACTTATTCTCTCCACACTCCGCTCTTTTCAAAATAAATAATACATAGGGACTAGGGTTGGAGAAAAAATACTGAATTATTCATTAAAATACCCGTAATATAGCGTATTTCTCTGGTAAAACACTTAATAATTAATTAACACAGGTCTATAATCAACAACGGAATAATATCAAACACTTAATAAATAATTTTTTTTTGTAATTAACATTGATTGGCAGGAGATCTCATCTGCAATGACAAATTGCGAATAGAGTGATACACTCGTAAAAACGTAATCTTTTATTTAGGTTACAAATTGGCGAACCCAACAGTGGGGCTTTTAAACATCCTCAAATATAGTTAACAAAGTTACATACTCGTATACACTAAAAACGAAATTTATTTATTTAGGTTACAGCCCGTATAAATAAAGTAATAATTAACAGAAAAATAATTCTAAGATAAATCACACATGAAATTTATAACCAGTATTGGGAAGGTGAAATTTAAAAGAAAATAAAATAATATTTGTATTCATGTTTTTGAGTTTGTTAGCCGTGAAAGTAGGCACAATTGTTATTTTATACTTATTATTTTTGATGGAAAACCAGTTGGTTTGATTAATGTTATTTTAATCCATAAATGAGTGTGTAAGATACGGTGATAGTGATGAACCATATTTGTTATGTTAATAAAAAAACCAATTTATGAAAAGAACTTTGTGATATATAAATAGCGAATTAATCAAATGTTGTTAATATTAATGTTAGACCATGGTGGTGATAAGAAATTAATTATTTCAAAATCTCATATCAAATTATATCTGAAATTGTGAAATAAGGGAAGGTATTATGTACTGCTGTTAAAATACACCACAGTACATAAGAATGAAATAATCATTTTAAAAGAGAGAAGATATAAATTTAATAGTATGGTGAACATATGTTAGGATTGTAAACAAAAAAACTGAGTGTTAGTCACAACCAACATAGAGGCAGACTCCAATATTATATAGAACAGCATTAAGAAATATGTGTTGACAATTATTTTATTAAATTGGAAATAAACATTCAAATAAAATGAAAGATTAATAGAATAGTAATCTAAAATATACTAATTATATGGATAATGTAAAAAAGCAAATAAATGTAATTAATAATAATTAAAAAAATTATATATGTTCTTAAGAGTCATATGATGGAAAGATGTGACGAATGTAGTTAGGTATCTAAATGGCAAATTCTAAATTGTTAGATTTGAATTGTATTCAAATGGAAGAAAATTTGTTTAGTTTAATTTTATATTTCAGAAGATACAAATCGAAAAGTTTAAATTTTATATGTAATACGATACACAGCAAAAAGTATATTTTTATATTTAATCACATAAACATTTAAGAGTGGTCTTGTAAAAGAGTTTAATTTTGTATTTAATAAAGAAAACCTTTAAAGGAAGGGAGTTAACATTGATATTGAATTTAATAAATATAAAAGAGTATAAATCTGTAACATTGAAAGAATTATAATTTTTATACAACTTAATAAACAACAATATTTCAAGAAGTCTGAGTATATCATTTATAGAACGCCGAACTAAAAGAAGAAGCCTGTCCTGGAAGATAGTTTGAGTGTCAATACAATAAAATTCGATATTCTGAAGAAGTATGAATTTAGTAATCATAGAAGAAAATATAATTCAACATTTAATCTAATAAGAAATCCCAGAGATGAAGGAACAAACCACAAAGCCTAACATTACCTTTAAGATGATAAACATCAACTAGAATTGAACCCGTTGCAGTTGTGAAGAGCTTAGATTCAAACTATTTACATTTATATGGTAGATATTCTTACCTTGTTATTTATTAAAAAATTTATACACTAATGTTATTTGGTACGGATTAAAGAAAAGAATAATCATACACAGTATTAAATAATATAAATCAACTTAATAATTGTTAACCCTGAGATAGTTTTCTTTTCATGAGCAGACAGAAATACCATACAAATAATAAAATAACAGTACATTAAATGGCATCCACAATGTATGGCATATAGAAATAAAATATCTGCAAATAATTACAGCACACTTAATGACGTCACCAACGTGTGGCATATAATAATTAGAATACTAGTAAAAAATATCAGCACATTTAATGGCGCCCACACGTGAAATCAAAGATTTTCTTTTAGCCAGCACCAAATAACACAAATTAAATAACAGGCAATAGTGCCGAACTGAATTAATTAAATTACAATAAAATATTTTGTTAAATTTAATTAGAATAAAAAATTTACTGGTAGTTAAATTAAGTTAAATATTGTAACATGCCTAACAAACCAGAACAATGATATGAACTAAGAAGTAATAGTGCTGAAGAGGAAGAAGCTGAAATGGAACAGCCCCCTAGGGAAATTGAACAACTAGATTTGAGGGCAATTATGGATACAATAACGGCCAGTTTAGACCAGAAAAATGCTAAATTAGACCAGCAAAATGCTAAATTAGACCAACATGACTGATAATTCTAAACAGTTAAATGCTAAATTTGACCAACTTAGGAATGAAATTACCGATAGTTCTAACCAGTTAAGGCTTTTTCTGAGCAACAAGATACTTTCAGAGCTGAGGTTACGGATAAATTGGATAAACAGAATACTGAATTAAAAGAGACCATTCAACAACAAATAAATGGTGTGAATGATAAATTAGACCAGCAGAAGGCTGAAGTTAAGTTTATATTGCAAAATTATAAGGAAGGGAATGTCAGGCAATTCGCAGAAGTGAAATTGAATATGGAAACAATGGAAGGTTGACAAAATAGAAACAGGACAACAGTCACTGAAGGAAGAAGTGGAAGAGAAATTACGAGAAAATAAACAGGAAGTTATGGAACAGATGACGAGAGAATTGGTAAAACACAAACAGGAGGTAACCAGCAATATTCAATCCATGGAACACCAGTTGGACAACAAAAATACAAAAATAGAGGATACAATGGTACAATTAGTATTAAAGGTAAATGAGGTAGAACAGAATGGTAATCAAACATGTGTTATCCGACAAGACAAAAAAGATTATGAAATCTTATTAAAACAAAATAAGTATGTGGAAAAGAAGACGAAGAAAATAAGTAAAAGACGTCCCAAGAAACAGAAAAATACACATGCACCAAGAATTAGATATGATTAGGAGTGGTTTAATTAATGTATTTAATCTCACAATCATTAATTACAGGGAAATAACTGAGTTAAAAAAGCATAGTAATAACTTAAGGAAATTAATATTTAAATTAAAAATACCAGATAAAGAAAAACTTAACAAAAGGTCAGTGACATCACCGATAAATAATGTGCCATTAACACATCTGTATAGTAAACCAGATGATAAAGTGAGTGATCTAAACTTTGATACTATTGCAAACTTTATAGAAGAAAACTTGCAGTACAGGGTGACAGAGAGATATTTAATAAAAACAGAAATCATTATGGACACAATAATAATCCGTGCAACAAGGATAACTTACGTATTTGACAACGGATGAACTAAATATGAAAAATATGGAAAGAAGGGACTGATTTTCTGGGTATTGACCAAAGCAAACTAATTGAACAAAGATTAGATTAATTATTAATACAGACGACATAATATGAAAGATATTACTAAAAAAAATGTTATTCTATGAATTAAGATGAAATGGATCAACAGAACACCAAGTTAAAAGAAACCAATCAAAAACAAATAAATGTTGTGAATAATAAATTAGACCAGTAGGAGGATGAAATAAAATTAATATTGCAAAGGCATAAGGAAATGGACCATCAATTACTGAATGAAGCAATGGAAGATAAACTTGGCAAGATAATAGGAGTGCAATACAAGTGACCCATAAGTGAGAAGGTGAATTTAAATAAGAAGTCACACCCAATACCCTACAAAGTAAGAGAGCAAATAAAAGAAGAAATTGACAAAGGATTAGTAAAAATATAAGTGAAATAAGTCAGTCAAAAAACACGAGTCCGTTAGTAGTAATTCCCATATAAGGATAAGTCCTTAATATTGTGTTTGGATGAGTGTCAAATTAATCAGATGATAATTCCTGATAAGGCATCACCAAAGAATATAAGAATAGTTTTAAAACGTTTTAATAACGTCATTTTTTAATAATTGTAATGCTATACCTGGATATTGGCAAATATAACTGCATCCAGAAAGTATAGAATATGTGAATGGCATAAGTTATCATTTCAAGAGAACACCTTTTGGGCTGGTCCATAATGTGGCCATCTTTATAGAATGATTCGACTGAGTATGGGGCAAGGAGACTTCAGAAGTTATTACGGTTTATGTCGATGAGTTAATAAGTGCATCAAACAGTTGGGAAGAATATTGTAATAGAATTAAGAGGGTACTTACCAGATTGGGGAAAAATAGAATGACACTCAAGTTAAATAATTTCATAGCCAGTAGAATTAAATTGTGTGGATTTATAGTAATTAAATACCAAGATGGAAAGGTTAAAGAGACAAAATATTAATCAGATTCACCCGTATAAATAAAGTAATAATTAAAAGAAAAATAATTCTAAGATACATCACACATGAAATTTATAACCAGGATTGGGAAGGTGAAATTTAAAAGAAAAGAAAATAATATTTGTATTCATGTTTTTGAGTTTTTTAGCCGTGAAAGTAGGCACAATTGTTATTTTATACTTATTATTTTTGATGGAAAACCAGTTGGTTTGATTAATGTTATTTTATTCCATAAATGAGTGTGTAAGATACGGTGATTCGTGATAGTGATGAACCATATTTGTTATGTTAATAAAAAAAACAATTTATGAAAAGAACTATGTGCTATACAATTAGCGAATTAATCAAATGTTGTCAATATTAATGTTAGACCATGGTGGTGATAAGAAATTAATTATTTCAAAATCTCATATCAAATTATATCTGAAATTGTGAAATAAGGGAAGGTATTATGTACTGCTGTTAAAATACACCACAGTACATAAGAATGAAATAATCATTTCAAAAGAGAGAAGATATAATTTTAATAGTATGGTGAACATATGTTAGGACTGTAAACAAAAAAACTGAGTGTTAGTCACAACCAACATAGAGGTAGACTCCAATATTATATAGAACAGCATTAAGAAATATGTGTTGACAATTATTTATTAAATTAGAAATAAACATTCAAATAAAATGAAAGATTAATAGAATAGTAATCTAAAATATACTAATTATATGGATAATGTAAAAAAGCAAATAAATGTAATTAATAATAATTAATAAAATTATATATGTTCTTAAGAGTCATATGATGGAAAGATGTGACGAATGTAGTTAGGTATCTAAATGGCAAATTCTAAATTGTTAGATTTGAATTGTATTCAAATGGAAGAAAATTTGTTTAGTTTAATTTTATATTTCAGAAGATACAAATCAAAAAGTTTAAATTTATATGTAATACGATACACATCAAAAAGTATATTTTTATATTTAATCACATAAACATTTAAGAGTGGTCTTGTAAAAGAGTTTAATTTTGTATTTAATAAAGGAAACCTTTAAAAGAAGGGAGTTAACATTGATATTGAATTTAATAAACATATAAGAGTATAAATCTGTAACATTGAAAGAATTATAATTTTTATACAACTTAATAAACAACAATATTTCAAGAAGTCTGAGTATATCATTTATAGAACTCCGAACTAAAAGAAGAAGCCTGTCCTGGAAGATAGTTTGAGTGTCAATACAATAAAATTCGATATTCCGAAGAAGTATCAATTTAGTAATCATAGAAGAAAATATAATTCAACATTTAATCTAATAAGAAATCCCAGAGATGAAGGAACAAACCACGAAGCCTAACATTACCTTTAAGATGATAAACATCAACTAGAATTGAACCCGTTGCAGTTGTGAAGAGCTCAGATTCAAACTATTTACATTTATATGGTAGATATTCTTACCTTGTTATTTATTAAGAAATTTATACACTAACGTTATTTGGTACGGATTAAAGAAAAGAATAAATCATACACAGTATTAAATAATATAAATCAACTTAATAATTGTTAACCCTGAGATAGAGTTTTCTTTTCATGAGCAGACAGAAATACCATACAAATAAAAAATAACAGTACATTAAATGGCATCCACAATGTATGGCATATAGAAATAAAATATCTGCAAATAATTACAGCACATTTAATGACGTCACCAACGTGTGGCATATAATAATTACAATACTAGTAAAAAATATCAGCACAGTATATAACAGTAAAGTGTTTTGCTATGTATTACTTTAAGATACACTGGATTATAAACACCCGTTTTATGGGAGGGGTGCCTCAGAAAGAAATTTGCTCCTGGTCCCCGGTGGCCTAGGTATACCACTAATATTGACTAAATTAACTCAAAATTTAACAACAATGAACAGATAACAAAATCTACCCAGTGCTACGAAATACAACAGATCATGTACTATACTTTTACTGAATTTGGATAACATAATTAAAAACAATATACAGATCTATAAATCATTTGACAGACAAGATGAAAAAATTGTAAATTTCTGATTATATACACCAAAAGGGATTCATTAGAAGAATATCACAATTACTGCATTGGTTTTAATCAATTACTAGAAACAGGATTTACAGTAGAGTCTCGTTTATCTGACCTTCGCTTATCCGACATTCCGTATTATCCGACGTCCCACCACAAAAAAAAAACAACAAAACGCATTAATCGGCAACAAGAACTGCAAAGTTGCAAGCGTGAGCGTAGTCTATTTTTTGTTGCTCCCGACTCTACCGCAGCTAATTACTTACCCCGACTGTACAGTCTACAGTATGACTCATGTGTCTGTCATTCGCCCCACCCTCACTCACTCACTGTCACAACTCACTACACAGTGCAGTGCAGTTTATCATTGTATGCGGATCGGTTTATCGTCTGTTACATGTGTCTGTGTGTGTTAATTTGACAAACGTTGTTGTGTTGTTTAAAAGTTGAAATTTACACAAGTATGGCGACGAAAAGAAAGAAAGTTGTTGTATCGATGGATCAAAAACTTGAGGCAATCAAGAGACTGGACAAGGGAGAGACAATGCAGAAGGTAGCTGACGACTTTGGTGTTGGACGGGTAACAGTAGGAGACTGGAAAAAAAACGAATCGAAATAGAAAAATGGTGTGCATCAAGAGTTACGGAGGGTGCATTAAAAGAAAGAAAAACTATGAAAAAATGTGACTATGAAAAAGTTAGTGAAGCTTTGTATGTTTGGTTTACAGTTCAGGAGTTCAGGGACAAAGGTGTGCCTATTTCAGAGCCTATTTTACAGCAAAAGGCGTTGCAGTTTCGTAATGAATTCAATGAAGGCGACCCAGATTTCACAGCAAGTGTCGGTTGGCTCGACCGATGGAAGAAACGCTACGGTATCCGTCAGTTAAGTGTTTGTGGTGAAAAACTATCATCGAATTTTGAAGAAATGGAAGCATTCAAGAAAAGATTTCAGGAATTTATTGAAACTGAAAGCCTAACGGGTGATCAGATATTTAACTGTGATGAGTCAGGCCTTAATTACAAAATGTTACCTAGTAAGAGTCTTGCAGCCACAACTGAAGCGGCAGCCCCTGGCTACAAGCGTAGTTAGGAGAGGCTGACAATTTTAGCATGCAGCAATGCTACAGCAAACCTCAAAATGGACCTTGCAATGATTGGAAAGTTCAAAAATCCTAGTCTTTAAAAATGTTTCAAAAAAACGCTCTTCCTGTCTGACTACAGTCAGAAAAGCGCATGGATGAGCAGTGAAATTTTCAAAGACTGGTTTTTTAAGGAATTCATTCCTTCAACAGAGAAGTTCTTGAAAGAAAATAATTTACCCAGAAAAGCAGTTTTGTTGGTAGATAATGCTCCAACGCACCCTGATGCAGAGGAGCTTCAAGATGGTGACATTAAGGCAATGTTTCTGCCCCCCCAATGTAACAGCAATATGCCAACCTATGGATCAGGGCATTTTGGAAACGATAAAAAGGAACTATCGCAGGAAGCTACTGTCCACAGTAATAGAAGAAGGACAAGACATGATTGAAAAATTGAAACGCATCAATGTAAAGGATGTTGCTAATTGGGTTGCAAGGGCCTGGGCTGACGTAAGGGCTCCAACAATTGCCAAATCATGGAAGAAGCTGCTAGGCGATGATGAAAGTATGGAAACGGAAAGCAGAGATGAAACTGAAGAAACCACTGTATGCAATGCCTTTATATAAAGGTATGCATATACCTTTAGTGCAGCGTATCCCTGGATGTGAGGATGCATCTTTGCAAGAAATCGAAAGTTGGATGGATGATGATCAGCACGTAACTGATGGAGAAATTGTCGCTCTTGTCAATTGCGATGACAACGAAATTGAAGATCAATATCAAGTACCAACTGTTGAGCCTCTCACAATTTCACATAATGACGGAGTTAAGGCTCTAGAAACTGCAATTAAATACATTGAGCAACAACAAGAAGCTACAGGAATCGACATAATGATGCTGCAAAGATGGCGAGACTTGGCAGCGAAGAAACGGCACTCGTCAGGGAACCAGACTATGATCAAAAATTTCTTTAAATCATCACAGGACTGAACTTTTTAAGTGTATTTAACTTCAGACAATTCTGTAACTGTAAGTTCATTTTTTCAGTTAATTTTTTCTGTTGTTTTGTTGTAAAACATGATTATTAGGTTCATAATGTATAAAATTATAACATAGTTTGACGTTTAATAGGCTTTTTCTTAACACCCCCCTATTATCCGACATTTTCGCTTATCCGATGTTCTGCCCGTTTATGTCGGATAAGCGAGACTCTATTGTATTTGTTTTTTGATTAATTCGTTTTTAGGAAGTTTAAATTTAACAATACTGATCAGCCACTAGTAGTATTCTGAATTTACATGTTTCTCAATGCCTTCTTATTATTCCCTGTTAATGTTTCTCATCAGAAAAAAAAACTAATTTTGTTAAATATACCATAAATGATCAACAAGAACGGAAACTCAATATTTTAAAAACACAGTGCAGGAAGACATTAGATGGATAAACTTCAGCTCTGTATGATCTGTAAAAATCTCTATATGATTAGGATTTTTAAAAATATAGTACGCTTATTAGTAAACTTAAGGAATCTTGGCTTTAACATAAGCAAAAATCTTAATGTTAAATATCTGACTTGTTTCATATTTTCTGTTTTTCTACTATCACTGTAGAAGAGGAGTACGACAAAAGTCATAAACAAGAGAAATGGGCTAAAGAGCGATAATAAACTGTAAAGTGAGAGTACACAGTATCATTCATGTGCTTAAGGTTATAGTTTACAGTCACTACCTGCAAATTGCCAAGTTGCTCGTTTTGCAACTATATTTTTTTTTCAAATAATAAAAATGAATTTCTGTACAACCAGCTACATGGCTTTCCTAACTTATCACTTTTTTGTACATATTTTGTTTCTTTTTTTTTTTGGAAAGTACAGTTTTTCACTAACGTCAGCTAAAAAATCTGGAAAAATAACTATGTCAACCCAATTCAATTGTGAACACCTATCTTTTTTTTCCAAAGGGCCCAAAATTTGTATAACTAACCACCCACCCATACCTAACTTTTATATTTTCCGTATGAAAAGTAATCCTACTGAAAAAAAAATTAGTATCAAAATTATTGGTTTCGTTAATATAGATCAAAATCACATGATTTAATATACCTTGTAACATAGTGTTGATTTTTTTTTTTTTACAACCTAACATTACTAACAAAGTTTTCACAACTGCATCTTGTTTAGGTCTGTAGTACAAAAGTAGTAAAAAAAACATTTCATTTCTGTGAATTTTATGGCTGACTGAACTATAACCCCCTAAAAACATAGATAATAAACATTAATGCTAATATCTTTTTCTCACTATGGTAAGCCCTCAAAAAAAGAAAGTGTATAGAAAACAAAAAAGATTAAGTGTTCTCAGTAGGCTACTTATGCATATTTGCAACATATTTAAAAAAATTTGTAGTCTGTACAAAATACATGTACATAAAACTAGACAGGGTTGGAAAATTTAGCATGGCTATTTTTTTTTTCAAAATATGGAGCCAACTTTACAGGAAAAAATTGTAAATTGTAAAAACAAAAAAGATACATCAGGTAACAGTAGTTACAACAACAAAAATTTTATCTTTTTACTAGCAAAATAAAAATTTTATCATTTTTTTAGAAACAATAACTGTATTTTTTTTTAAAATCTTACAAAAAAGACTACATGAAAGTACGTAAAACATCAGTTTTATATTTTCTCAAAATGTTTTTATAACATGCGAATAAAAACAACAAATTTATTATATACATAGAGATGCGAGTTTTTTGAAAATACTGTGGCTGTCTCAGACCAGGTAATGACAGTCTATAACTGTCAATGGCACTGATGACTATAATAAATATAACTTTGTAAAATTGTCAGTAGAGGTTACAATCTTCTGCAATATTCTTCACTATGTGACCTTAATGACTTTACATACAGAAGTATGCAAACTAAACAAAAGCATATGCAAAAAATAATATACGTGCACTTTCTCTAGATGTGTATATTACATCGTTGGTCACGGAAATAAAAATGTCTACATGATGTGAAAAAGTTACTAAAATTAATAATCTATAACACACACACACACACACACACACACACACACACACACACACACACACACACACACACACACACACACACACATTCGTTAACTTAAATGTTAAATAATTAAATTAAGTCAGTAAATCCTACCTGACAAAGTCAATTTTAAACAAAAACAGATCTGTGGAAATTCATTAATAAGTTAATTCATAAAATATAAAATGGACATATTATTAGCTAAAAAAAGTTTATTTATAGGATTTATTAATGGTTTAGCTCTGCCATATGTGACAATCCAGAATCACAGAATCAATACCCTCCATACAGCTTTTTTTCTTTAACGATTTATTGGTACTCTCCAATATACATACCCGCACTACATTTTCGATATTTCAATTATGTGACTGCACTGATATATCATGATGTATAGAAAAAGTGTGACAATTATAAATTATTCTATTTCTCAATCTAAAGAAAAAGTATGTAAGGTTTTAGTTTGTGAGGTTAGGTAATAATTTATTTTGGTTTTTAGTTCACTGTTTAAAGAAATAAACACCATGGTTGGAAAAAAACATGAAGTTTAATTTGTATATACAATGCTTATAAGATTGTAACAGTTAAAGTAAAGAACTAATGGTTTTTAACAAAAACTACAACAGCAAATGTAAAGTGAAAAATACAATTATTTCCGAATATATTTAAAAAAAAAACCAAGATTTGTTGTGCGTTAGGTGGCCAACATTGTTTTATGTTATTCAGTAAAATCTCAAAACTTCGTTGGAAGCGAATTTTGTGCAAATCACAAAAAAATTGGGAGACGTGTAGGATCCTGCCAGAGTTGGTTACTTTTTCTGCGATCTGTTCAAAGGCCGAGTATTAGTGAAGAAAACGAGTACTAGTGGAGTAGTGAAATACGAGTACTAGTACTAGTGGAGTTCTGTCACAAAAAGGGAGACACATATAGCAACCGGCAAGGAGTGGATATACATCGAGTTGGGTTTTTATGTGGTTTTCACACAAAAAAAGTATTACATTAAAGGCATATTGGTTTTCATGTGTAATTTCAATTTACATGAACCTAACAATATCAATTTTTGGTGTCACTGGCACACATTGGCTAACAAAGTATTTCATAACATACACACAAATTTTAATGAATTTTTCATTTAATTAAAATTATATGCGATATTCACTACGTAGAGATGCAAATAATCATGCAATTGAAAATATCAAAAATAAGTGCGGTTACAGTTATTGGGACACTGCCATTTTATTTTAGCCGTACAGGTGACTTGCATACTGGTTAACATGAATCTAAAATTTTGAATACTTTGTAACGTTTTTCTGTAAAGACACTACTTTGCAATTGCAACACAGCTGAGCATTTTTAATAACAAAAATAGGCATTAATGAACTACACTGAATAGTTTCAATAAAATCATCAGAATTAGTAATTTTCCTCACAAGTTGCAACTGGTTTAAGCAAGTGTACGCATCAAGCAGGTTTAAGCAGGAATAAATTGTGAAAATATAAGCTCAAATAGAAATCTTTAAACATCCACTGTTCAATGTTGTGGATGATTAAAAATTTTTTTTATGACATGTATTATTGCCACTTTTACATATGTTGAAGGTTATATTATAACCCTGTTGCCATCTCAAACAAGATGTTTTGTCATATCACAATTGTTCCACTTCCTGTACAACACAGAACAAAAGCAGAGTTTATTAATGTTTCGCATGCATTATAATGATATTGGATATTTATTTTAAAAAATTAATACATGGTCTTGGATTAGACTGGCTAAACAATGACCTAGTAGACAGTATGTACAGAATACAGCTTTTCAGGTCTATAAATGACCACACGTCAAGCGTCCTTATTCTAATACAGATTTGTGTAATTCATACAGAGAATTCATTTGTTAACAACTAGATCTGACAATTTATCAATAAATTAACAAAATATGTGTTTTTAAGGGTAATTCATAAATGTTTATGTAAAAAAAAAACACTACTGTCTGCAGACAACAATGAACAATTATGAAAAAAATTGTTTCAATCTGTTAAAACATTTTCAAGCTGGATGAAACTAAAGAGCTAATAGTGAAATTATCTTTAGCTACTCAACAGATTAAAACAGAAGTAAGGAGAAACAAAATGTAAAAAGAAAATTAAAATTATAAACTGAATCTTCAATACCAGACACAGGCTAGTAGTTTTTTGTTTATTTCATTCTCAGTTATGTGAAACTAGATCTTTTTTATGCTAATATATATGAGGAAGATTTCACTGATCTGTCCGAGGAGGGGGGATGTCAAACTTGGGCTTTATTCAAGGGTTGAAATTAAGTACAAACTCAACTTCATATGTACATTTTTTACTATTTTTACTTTCACCATTAATAAATAGTTTATGAGGCTGTCTTCATTCTTTCCAAATATATATTTTCCTATTCTTTATCAAACAATGCACTCCTGCCACCTCTCAATCCTGACTGTGATAATGTAAGGATTCTGTTTAAGTAAATAAAGAGAACTGGTTTAGTCATATAGTCTAAAAAGTCATGGGTGAATCCAAATCTAAGGAAAACCCTGTTGTAACGCAGCAAACATCTAAAATTTTGTAATGAAATTTGCTGTTAATAACATGAGACATGAAATTTGAAAAAAAATAATACTGGATAAAACAGTCATTTTACGTAGCACTTGCATACACTGTGTCTTGCTCAACACAATGCACACATAAAAGAAAATAATGAAACAATGCTATAAATCAACAAACGAAATAAGGTTTAGCAGCGAATAAACAATGTCATGAAGAATAACAATTTACCATCGTATTCAAAAAGGAGATTTTTATTAAGTACTTCTTGCTGAGACTTAAACAACTAACTGCCTTCATCACTATCAACTAGAATAGATGATACCATTTGCTGAAATACGTATAATGAAGTTGGTGAGAATTTGGGCTTTAGCAAGAAGGCAATAAGCTAGTTAAAAAAGTTGTCAGCTGGTCATGATGAAGCCCTCAGTAAAACAGCACGATGAAGGCTCTTAACAAGCTAATTCGACAACGGTCATTATAAGATGTCAGCACAACTTGTACGCTGAACCAGGTGAGATTTGTTCTAAAGAGAAATTACTGTAGGACAACAGGGAAGCCATTCATCCAGCAACTGGCTAGCAACTGCTGCTGCTGCCACCACTGATTATGATGTTTAGCATCTAGTATTGAAAGTATTGCAATTTTCTAATGTGAATGTATTCTGAAAGCAAGATTTTGTGTTGAACAAAAGGAGGCTGAAATTAACGGGGCAAAGTCCATTCATACACATGACATTAGAATAAAATTTTGAGAAAAACACAATTGTGACTCTGTAAGAATCTTAATTTCATTTTTTTTTTTTGTGCTACTTTGTTTATTTCATTTGTAATTTTTATCTTTTTCTAAGAAAATGATGTTGAAAATTCATTTCTGATATTAAAAAAATAAAATAGTTCTCTGTTTAACGTATTTCTGGTTATACCTAAAATTATTATTAACCACAATCTTTAAACACAGACTGATTTTCTAGAACCAAGTGGTTGCATTCTTGCTCTGTGTTCATGTACAGTCAAAGCCCGGTCATTCGAAACAACCATGTTCGATCACTTCAAGTCAATGGGGTTTTCTTTGGATTATCATGATGCGTGTCTTGATTATACGCTTTACAATCTTCTTAAATAAAATAAACGTGCTCTGGTTTTAAAAATGCATAAAAAATGTTGTTTATGAAATATCTTGAAACATCATTAATACTTGGACTTAGGTAAGTTATACCACTAAACCCTCAATATATGCAAACCTCCTTTCAGTTATAAGAAAGGAGCTGAACAAAGTTCTGCAGCAAAAAGAAAAACTGGAACAAAAAAAAAAGAGAGAGAGAGAGAGAGAGAAGACTGACCCATAATATATTGTGTTACCATATCCACATATGGTATTAGGATCAAAAAAATTAAGCACACTAGTGGTTAAATTGAAACACACAGATTCACACTGCATATGAAAAATGGTTGGTTATTGATTCAGTTTACATTGTTTCCTTGATCAGTTTACTTCATTTGAATGATTTTCTATTAATATTCTATCGATGATTTGCAAATAATGTAGGGCAACATTGTTAACAGCAAACAACTTTACAATTAGTAGTCACCGTCATATTTAGCATATGATATCAAAGCGTTGTTACCTAATGATATCATTATTTGTTGAGTCTAGCATGTACTGAATACCTTTGATATCAAAGCATTGTTACCTAATGATTTAATTATTTGTTGAGTCTAGCATGTATTGAATACCTTTATAAAAAAGGAAAAATTCTTGAAAATTCCTAACCCGCTGGATAATTTCTATCGGACAAATCCTGTACTTGGACTGCTACCATCATGATATTTTTTGCTTGATGTTTCGATCCCTAGAATCTGGGACCATCCTCAGAAGCTGTGAGTGGCAGTTGAAAGACCTAACAACTGATTCTAGGTACCGTATCAAAACTTCAAGCAAAAAATATTAAGATGGATGCAGTCTGAGTACAGGATTTGCTCGAAAGGAAAAGTATTAAATTATTATTTTTATAGCAACATTAATAAAACTTGTAATTGTTGATTATCGCTGGTGTTTAATCATTTATTTCACTGAACTAAAGATTGTTCCATTGACCTACAGAACCTACGAGCCTATACACAATATGATATAATCCATCAGCAATACTCAAAACTAATAATACCTATAATATGTAATTTAGAATTTCACTGAAGGGAAATCACCTAACCTTTCCATTTCAACTTACTCTTGTCTAACTGTTTCAAGTTGCAATTTCAAATTCCTTCTCAGCAAACACAGGTTTTGCCAAGGCAGCTTAGAGATTAACTTAACTCCAGGTTTACATTGGTTGCAGGCTGAACACATAATTAGGGGATGAGAAACCAGGAACACGTGTAAATGAAGACCCCCATTGTATATCAAGAGCCCAGACTCTTTAGACATAGGAAGGATCGTGGGCGAGGAAACATTGAAAAATTATGGCAACCAGTCATGAAGATTTTTTAAAATTCCAATAAATTTCTACCCTAATTTAAAGTTACAAGGAAGACAGAAATCTGTAACCGATTCAGAATTTCTAAAAAACAACGTAATTGGGACATGGACATTTCCCTGTATTAACAGCATACAATGAGACCTGCCATCTGGGTTATAGTCAATGATAGGGCACAGTACAGAGGTTCGTAACACTTTAAGACACAGTTTCTCGAAATGGGCATACTGCCTCCCCCATGGACGCAAGAGGAATCTGAGACAGTATGGGGCCCTGTGAAGAGGGTGGACGTCGAGAAGATGATAAAGTTTTAGCTATAGAATTTTATGACAAATTCAATAATAACTTTTACACGTTTCATTGTCTGTCTATTCCTTTCTTTTTAATGTAATATTATACAACTCATATACACCATGTAATGCATACTAAGTAAATTTTCTACTAGTAATCTACTAGTCATTGACCTGAAGATGGCTTGACTGCTGAAAGCAATCATCAGTACCAAATACAACATAGTGGTTTGTATAAAATTACTAGTAGAAATATTAGAGACCACTAACACTCCAAAATAACAATAAAATAAGTAAATTTTCGTTTGATATGCAGTAGCAAGTCATTATCATATTAGTCTCTACTAACAATGAACAGTGTTTCTAAACAAACTGTACACTGCCAATAAAAAGTCCTTGTCCTGTAGAAATGTCCAGGCTTGCAGAAAATAGGTTTATTATGGAAAGCCGGATTCAAAAGCAGTGTTTGTGAAAGCATATAAGACCTATGTGTCTCCTGATAATGAATGAGAAGTAAAGTATTGTCTCATTCTTATTAAACTGGCTATATATATATATATATATATATATATATATATATATATATATTCGATCATGCAAACTTTTCATCTTTATATGTACTATCAGCAGCAGCAAATACTTTGCAAAAGAGGAGTTTTTGGAAAGACTTCAGTTAGGTAACTGTCCATGTGCATTCCACATGAGCATGTGTGTGCGCAGGTATACAAAACACACACACACAGGTTGAGACATAAATGGGTATGTAAGGAAAGAAACTCAAACTCCATGAGAGAATTCATGGAGCTTTTTTGCAAGGATGGTAGAGAAATTATATTATCAACAGACTTGCTGTATATAGTCTAATAACTTTTAACCCTTCCCTTACTAAAAAGGAAGAATGTCACATAATACACAGCAAGAAGTAATTTCAACATAAAGTGGCCAAATACTTGGAAAAAGAATCCACTTAAAATGTACTTAATTCTCTAAAAACCTAAACAAATTAAGACGAAATCACTCTTCCCCTCCCAAAATTAAGTAGGAAAAGCCTTATAAAATATTAATAGCTCCTTTGATTCTTGGAGACACCGTATATTTTCATTATTGCAACAACAAAACACAACAGAAAGGACTTGAAAACTATAAAGTCAACAGTAATGAAGATGAAACACAGTTACTGGGATATGAAAATTGGAATCGGATATCAACAGAATTTTGGGAAATATTAAAACTGTTAGTATATCATAGCTCCATACATTTCCTCCCACTACTTTTGCCTAATCAAATTAATGTACTTTGCATTTCTGTACACTGATGGATAACAACCCACTGTTTTATTAAATCCCTAAATATCATCTTTCTGTGACATGAAGTAAAGATAAAGTCACATTCGTTCAGATTCGTTCTTCATTTTTCTTTGTTTTCTCTGGACTTCATGACATCAATTCCATTAAGAATGAGGCTCCCAAAAAATCTCTGTATCACGACTTGTCAATGTTATGCTCCAATTATTGCTGTTCCAATTTTGAGCAGTTTTGGGCACTTCTACTCTAGTCAGCAGGATGGTTGTGGTTTCCTAATGTACACACGAATGCTCTGCATGAGTAATGCATTCCAACTGGTTTTTTCACTCTTTATTATATCGACAGATATCAGTCCTTCAAATACTCATCTTCTTCACCGCCAGCTCCATTCTCTTAGCTGACTTTTACTATCCTTTTCCCCCAATTTCTGTCATTTGCTCCTTCAACTAAAATTGCACCTCCATCTCTTCGATATTACCTATATAATCCTTCTGGTTCACGTAAATTTAACTTCACTTATTTCCACCTTCTTTAGTATCCCTTTTGTCTTTTTTCTCACCGGTTTTTTTTTCCCCCTGATACATTCTCAATTCAGTTTCTTCATCATAAGCACTTTCCACCTGCATTATAATGTAATTATCTCCGTCTGGCTATCCCTTTAACTGACAGATCCCAAGCTACCAAAGATCCTGGTGTGGTTATTCATACAGGTTTCTATACGCACACATGTGAGAGTCTGAATTAGTTGTAGTCACAGTCCTAAAATCACACGACCGTACCACTGGGTGTCCACCTGTACTACCTACTCTCTTATTTTTTCAACTCCTTTCACCTAGAACAATTTTTTGCTCTCTTTCTTCTCTAGTTTTCCACCAATCTTTCTGTACTCTGCTTCACCCTCTTGTTTCAGCCTTTCTTCTACTCAGACATTCTATCATAAACATTTTCTGCTAGTCTTACAATGTCTTCAGAAATACTTTGCGGCTTACCACATGCTGGTGACTTTTTGTAACAAAACTGTTTTGTTACTGTCACTCTTCTGACTTAAAGGACTGCCACTTGTCACATGTCATCCACTGTTTCCCTGGCTTTCCATTGACAATTATTTTAGTTTCAAAAGCAAACGAGTAAATGCAGTGTCATGGAGTTTTGTGATCAGCCATGGCACTGGTGATGCACTGGATTTATGATCAGCCATGGATCATATACACACTGGTGATATGGCATAGGAAAAATCTGAGAAAAAAGCTGTACTGGGTTCATTCAATGTGGAGTGAAAGATTACTACAAGGAAAATTGCACTTAATGTTTGAAGATTTGCGATCCTATCTGAAAAAATTTCAGCTATTTTCACACGAGTGTGGAAGGTTTCGATGAATTGGTACAAATTTTGAGACCTCCTTTTTTACAAATTACATATCATATTTAAATATAAACACATCAAAATTAAATTCATACATGCCAGATTAGAATGAAGACTATAATCAACATGCTACTGTGGAGTCAAATTTTCACAATAGATTTTTTCAGTCAATATGTGCTATAACGTAAAAGACATACGGATAATTGGTCCTTTCATAGTAAAACATCCCACTACATGGCAAAAATACCTAGACTTTAATAGATAAAATTTTGTACTTGTAAAAAATACAATCATAAAAAATTTTTTATAATGCTTAAGCTGTTTTGTAAATAAAACATTGCTATTTGGGATTTCACTCAGAAATATAACATTCTTCTACCACATAATTGTTTACTAAACGTCAAATTTCTTAAAAGTTTTCTTTAGTTTTCAGAGATGTTATTCACGTAGATTTTTTCACAATAAAATACATCTAACTACAAAATTTTTATTGTTTCCTATAACTTTAACAAAATTATTGTACACAAACCTAAACATTTGTGTTTCTGAATACAAAGCAATTCTCTTGCAAAATACTAAAGACAGAGCTCTGGTATCCTCTTTTTTCAATGTCTCAGGTCAACCAAGATATGGAACTACTAATTTTTCTTTATAATTTGTCTTCCATGAATTTTCATATTGCATTATTACTCCTTCAGAACAGAAATATGGATTAAATTTTTACCTGGTGATAACTTGAAAACAAAGCATTTCCAGACCTATGTTTATATAAAGTTTTCTTCTTATTTTTTGCTCTCGAATCACCTACATAAATATTTCCCCTTTACTACTGGACCACTCTGTATATTCTACTGAACAAACTATAAGTTTATTAATTCAGTTCAAGTTCAAAGTTCATTATCCGCATGGAATATTTAAAAATAAGAGGAAAACGATTAGGCCTCTACGAGAAAATAATATAATAAATGGATCACGGTTTTGTTTTCTGTTGTGGTGAGGGGCTCCCCCAAATGTTAATGAAAACGTTCACGTATACTTCTTCCCATAATCTGGCTTTTACATTACTACCTCAATACTCCTTTACACATTTATACTTCTCATTTCTATTTCCTGAATTAATATTTCATTGTTTATGCCTTCATCTCTTGGTGTTGTTGCCACTGTCTTTCAAAACACGGTTTGCTGTTCTCCATAATGTGAAATAAGGAACTGCAGGGAGGTCAAACTGGCAAGAGGAGACAAAAATGTTACCAGTGAACATGCGCTCATTGCAAAAATAAGATGTGGTGACAGTTTTGTCATGCTGAAGTCACTGGCAGACAATACAAAAAAGCCACATTCCTGTGACGTTGCTTTGTGCATGCAGCTACATAACAACATTCAGACTTCATGGTGGTGACAAAAACAGTTACATGACAAAAGTTACCAGTGCGTGGTAGACCTTAGTGAGCTGGAAAATGAATTTGATAATATGCTCATGACATAAGGACAAAATCTGCATGTTGTGCACATTCATAATATATTACGTAAAGGAACAAAAACCCTTTGTGAAGACTCTGAAATGAAATTATGAGTTCAACAGCTTTTTCTTTATATGTCCTGCACACAAACGAGACAGTTTTGATGAACAAGCATTGTGAACAACTCCAGGAATACCTGACATAAAGTACAAGAAAACAAGTTTAACAATAGACAACACTATGTCCAGAAAACAATACTCAGTCAACACAATATTAGAATAAAAAGAATTAAGAAATCTGTTGTATAAAAGGGGCTTACCATGTTGATAAATCAAAACATTTCTCAAATATAACAAACATTTCTTGGGCGAAATGGTTACTTAGCAAACTTATGTGCAATAAAAAAGTTATGTCAAAGTATGAGAAAACAGTGAATATTTATTGATACAAATGCATGGCAATCAACAAAAAACTGTAAATCAAACTGTATACAAACGAAACTGTACATGCTTGTTTGGAACAAGTGGTAGTAATATGAAGGAAAAATTAATAAAGAATTGAGTATATTAGTTTCCAAACAGTGTATCAGTAAACGAAAGTTGTGTATCAAATGATAAATGATAAAGTGTGCTGTACCTGTCCAAAAGACTGGCTAACCTTGTACTATGTGAATCACCATTGTTCAGTGGAACTGAAAGAAAAGAATATGACCAATGAAGTAGTCTAAAACCAAACCTTACAACTGAGAAGTTGGTAAGCTGACCATTTGTAAATTTTACACAATCTGGGAAAAGGAGACAAAGAATCCACTTATTAAAACCCAAATATGCAATATGAAAATAAAATTGATAATTATTTGTTTAATTTTGACTGGCTCATTGGTATAAAACAGGTGACATAAATGAATATTTATGATAAAAATGTTTACACATAAAAAATAAAAATATAGTTATTCAATTATTTTAATAAGACACATTTATAACTTTTTGTTTTTAAGTTTGTAGAAATAATTTTAGTGTCAATCGCTAAACATAATAATCAGTTACACATAGTTCAGATATTCTTAATGAAACTGTAATTGTGGAAATAAAGATGTTAGTTATATTTCCTTTGTTTCTACAGTAAGGAGAAGCTGTTCAGATAGTTGAGTACATGGCAAAGAATGGAATACAGGATAATTAGGTAGATTTTGGGGAGGAATCCAGGGTAGGAACAGAAGAGAGGAAAATCTTATACGAGACAGTTTGATGACAAAGGAGATCTGCAAAACTGCAAGTCATACACCAGAAGGAGAATGTGAATAACAGAGCAGAATAGCTAACAACTTTTAAGTTAGACAGAACTATCTTAGAATGGAGAAATTAAAATGATACAAAATCCATGCCTGTGTAAAACTTTAAGCTCAAAAAGTAACACATATGACTATTATTTTTAAACTGGCTGGTACGTTTAAAATACACCTAAATTAAAAAAATATATATACAATATTAACACCAATTTCATAAATACTGTAATCATTATAATTTTTATTTGGAAAGCAATAAAGCTAATAACGATGGAGATTCATTTCAAACCAGCATTTTCATACGCTCAACTTAACTTTTATTGTGAAAATGTAAGACTACTTGGTTTTTAGAATTACTCAATTCTCACACGTTACTTGTACGCATAGATTATAAAAAGAATTAAACTAGTTATTTAATATTACTCAGAACTGTTTGAAAAGTATCATCACGTGGTAATCTTGAAATGTTATTATCACTTGTAAGTTACAAAACACTACACCAAATGTATTATTATACGCTGCCATCCACATATTACTAACATTAATGTTTATTTTACTTACTGTATCATCTCAACTTTCTTTAAAACCCCTACATTCTATATTATCTGTTGTTTTTTTTTTCATTTTACCATTGATATTTTTAACCTTTTGACTATAATTGAGCCAAAGTAACATTTTGGAAAAAGATAAAGGTTTTTTTTTTGTTTAATGAAGTTTATTGTCCAGTAATTTAAAAAAGTAAATAAATACAAAATTAGAAAAAGTAAATAAAATCTTTATTTCCTAAATTCTGGACCAAATATGCATATCACAATAAATATCACAGACAGAAATATTTTTAAAAAAATATTGTACACAACAGTAATAATAATGATTACCATAATCATAATAATAATTAAAATATAAATTCCAATATTTAAGCTGTCTCGCTTTATAGTAGAGTACAACGGACTTTATTATTCGCGAGCGAGACCAATCATATAAACCTGTCATATTGTGAAGGTTTAAGGATGTATTCTTTATTTTAATGGAGGGAGACAGGTTCTTGTATTTACAATGTCTTTATATACAAATCCAGTTATTACACACATATAAAAGTTTGTAATTGTTATTCACTAGGTTTATATTCTTAATTTATATTATACAATGATGGCTGCTAAAGGAATCAACAAAGGTTGTGTTTTGGAAAGGACAGATAAGGTTTTCTTTTATTTTTTTTTTATTTGACTGTATATTGTTTCAATTTGTATTTTTTTTTTCCTTTCTAAACTACAAACAAACTTGTCAGCAACACCCAAATATGTACGTTATTAATAAAACTATTTGCAAAACAAAAATATACAAACAACCAACTCTGGGTACACAAAGGCAATGTGCTGTATCCATCTGAAACAACTGTAAGACTAAGCAGTCTATGTCTGAACCAACACATACTTTCTAACCTTTATCTGACCCTCTCTGAAAATACCAGCTTCTCCTGACACAAGACCAGTGTATTACAACATTGTAGTATGCTTGAAAGTGGTCTGTAGTACTCTGAATTACATGGATATAACAAAAATATAACTATATTATGGAATGGCAGAACTCAGACATCACAATTCGGCTACAATGTACACGAATGTGTAGTGATTCCATCGACTCAAAATTTTTAAGATTATTTTTCATTTTGTGTGTCTTTCTGATGGGCAAATGAATGTTTCTGGTGAATGGAGTGCTCCAGATATCTTTTTCACACTCTACCACAAGTAAACCACAAATACAATGCAAATTAAGCACAATACGGATCAGTCTGAGTAATTAGTAATTAGCTATCATCACAAAAGCTGCAATATTAATTCCAAAATTGGAGAACACGATGACAAAACATGACGACACTATGAGGACTGATCATCAAAATAATCAGTCTTCTAATTACTGTGACTTGTAAAGATGAAAATTTGAACTTTTCTTCCCATGAACGAATTAAAAAATGTACAGTAATAAAAATTAAACGACTTACAAGGAAAAAAATATCATATCTTAAATACCTTCAAAAGGACACTTACATGAAGAAAATTGTTGTAAACTCCACCCAAGAAAATACACATAATGCATTACAATTACAATACCTGAAATTTCGTATGCAATAAAAACATTGTCGTTCAACATCTGAAATAAACAAGTTAATAACATTTTTTGAGACAGTAGAGAAGAGGGATGTATATTTCTACCTGATGCCACGAATAGGTTCCTTGTGTGCGAGAAACATCTTCACATTGTTCATATTGGACTGCCAGTACTTGACATAACCCGTGTGATCAGCTGTTACCATCCAGACATCATTATGTGACCAAACCATTGTTCGAACGGGACTGTCATGAGCCTAAAATAAAAACACGCCGTAAAAAATATTATTAATAAGAATACTTATTCTTTTATTTCTTCTATTTTCATTATTTAATAAACAAAATATCGGTATGGAGAACCATAGATGACTTCCATGTTCTAAGATTTATATTTGAAATCATTTTCAAAATGAAATATTTCCATAGAAACTACTTCTTTCTACTTATTCCTTCAGCCTTAACCACAGTACTGTGGTCACTAACGTATACCACCTCACGTTATCGCACTCGATTTTCACTGATGATGGCAGTCAATGGCACTGCCGAAACGTCTGGTTTTGCAGAAAACATTGGACTATGGCCAAACAGCCCGGGAAGGAATTTTAACAACAAACTACTTCTTTGTTGCCGATAACGTAGTACACGTATAAAAAATTATCCCCTCCCCCTTCAACTATAATTTTCATTTATAGAAAATTACCCCCACCCCATTCAACTAGCCTCTTCATTTATAGATATTTCATCTACGTTTCTACAGCAGATTATTATGTTCTTCTTATCAGGATACTTTATTTATCAAAATTAAGTACTTTACTCTTGTTAAAACATAAAACGTTCCAGGTAAACTACCCCTTCCGCTTAACCGATCTTCACCAAAATCAATAGACCTCTACAATTCAGGGACATATGCAAAACATTATTTGATTCTGTTTGAATGTGCGGCAGTTATCGTTCGTCATAGAAAAAAATTACCCTTGTTAAAACATAAAACGTTGCATATCAATAGGCCTTGAGTCCTCTACAATTCAGAACTGTATGCAAAAAATTATTTAACTCTGTTTGAATTTCGGCTGTTATCGTTTGCCATAGAAAAAATTCTACACACAGACACTTTTCGGAAAATGACTTTTCTTCATGTCTTGAGGGTAGTACAATCAGAATCAGCCCTTATCTCGAACACGATTTTTTTTCACCATCACCATACTTCCATTTCCTTATGGAACATGGAAGTAAAACTACTACTTTAAGTTAAAAATTATATCACATTTCAGCTGTTTTAACTACCTAAACATAGTTAAAATATCTTACAAGATGAACTGTATCTTTTCAATAAGAAAACATATTCTGGTGTATAAAATTGTATTTGTTTATTAAATAATGAAAATGAAACATATTAATATAACAACACATTTTAATATAGTCATATAAACTACTGAGTGGATTATTAAAATTGGAAAATACTGGGTTGTTGGGCCATGGTTGATTGCTTACAATGTTCATATTTTTCTAAATGTTTCAGCCATTTGCTTATAGTTCTGCTTGAGGCGCGTTCAGCCTGCCATCATTAGTTGAACAAGTTTCTACTGAAGATGGCCTCCAGTGGGTGGCCTAAACATTTAGAATAATATGAATCATGTTGTAAACAATGTTGACTCCAGCCATAACAGTCGTTGTAATAGATTAACGAGCAGACAGTATTAATTTAATAGCATCGTGTAGTAAGTTGATAATTTTTTAACTGGTTTCTTTTCTGGAAATGCTTTATGCTCATTATTTGTAATGTCTGTTTAAAACACACACACACACACACACACACACACACATGCGCGAGCACATGCACAATATTATAATATACAGAAAATTAAATGGCTACCCAATATAGTACATTTTTTTTAATATAACAGAATATTACATGTTACAATTAAGTGACCATGACAAAACTTTTCTATAAAACAAACAAAAACAAGCTTGTCTTCCTTTTTTCCTTTTATTTATAGAATGTTCTCTGCTTGATTTCTGTATCCCACTGAAATGTCTTTGCTCACACCTATTGGGATTCTCCTGGTAGTTAACCGCTACTGATTTACACCAAATTCATCTCACTTTGAATTAATTTTTCTGAATACCACAATTTTTCATTTACAAATCATATACTTATTTTCAGGCATACACCTAAACTTATGAAAGCTTAGTAAGTATATAATATCCTATAACATACAATGTTGATAAATTAATGTCACTGGCGCTACAAATTAAATAAAAAAAAAAAAACTACAGGAAAAGTAAGAAAATGTTCATTACCTTGAGTTGTCATTGTTTTCAAAATAAACACATAGGAAATAACATAAATTTTTAATCCGCTGAGTTTTACTACAAGTCAAGAAAATAAACTTCTTATGCTTATGGTTCCTTATCAGAACTAGTATCTTTGCTGATTTAGTCAAGATTTTTTTTACGTTCTAATACATAAAATGTTTTCAGTATCAAAGCTAGAAAAGAATAAAAAACATAATAAACACAGTTTCACCTGTAAAATGGTTTCAAAATTGAATGTTAAACCATTCCAAAGAGTGAACTCTCCAGATGATGCACCAGTAACAAGACGTCGTCCCTCTGGAGTCCACGCCATACAAAACACAGGACATCGCATTTTATTAGTTGCAGCTTTAACAAAACGTGTGGTAACAGCATTGATAGCATTATCTTCATAACTAGGTGGAGGCTGCATATCGGGAATATATATTGAATCAGGTTGTAATGCTCTACGGTCTCTGTAATCTCTCTGCCAAACACGATTCTAAAACAACACATGACAACAACTGTTTGAAAACCAATGAACTTATATTTATCTACTCTCACATGTGTAAGGCACTTATTATAACCTACAGTAGAGAAATAATTAAATACGTTTTAAGTAGTTAGTATGTAAATAAGTTAATGTAGTTATGGATGAAATTATTAAGGAGGTACAGCATAAGTGACTATATTGAATGGGTAGAAGTGTGTTTAATATTACATGTTATGCAGACAACATTATTCAATAGCACAAAATGAAAATGACTTACAAAGACTTGTGTATAATTTTAACAAAGCGTGCTAGAAATATAATATGAAGGTAGTGGAAGAGGAAACAAAATCAATTACAATTTCACACGACCCATTAAGGTGTAAGCTTGTGATAAATGACAGCATAATAGAACAAGTAATGCAGACAGACTACTTAGGAAAAAGGCTAACAAGTAATAATGGGGCAGATAAAGAAATAGAACGTCAATTGATGAAAGCAAGAATTGCTGGATGTATGAATAGCCTTATATGGAATAATAAATACCCCATACAAGAAGCAAAAACTAGGGTTTACAATATCACAATACGTCCAGTAACATCCTATGCATCAGAGACCAGAGCCAGATACAGCAACAACTCAAAGAAAATGGCAAACTATGGATATGACTATATTACGGAGAGTACTAGGAAAGACAAGGTATGATAGGTTGCCACACAATAGTATACGAGAAATACTGTATACTGTAACAGATATTAATTCTTGGATTGCAGAAAGAAGAAGGATACAGAATGAACACACGTCTAGTGAAAAAGGCAAGAGGTAGCCAACCAAACACCAAGAGGAGCATTGGTTTAGATGGAGTGATAGCATGTACGATCGTTGTTATAGAACAGGACAGAGTCCTAACAAGGAAGTTGAAGAAGAGGTTTTGAGTAAAATGAATCAAATAATCTTCATGTGTATTTAAATTTGTTTAGTTGTACGAAAAGAACACTATAATAGCACGCAAAGGCCATCCCCAAGCTGAAGCCTGGGGAAACAAAGAATTTAATCCCCACAGTCACCAAGACTATACAGAATTTTTATATATTTAGTACGTGCTGCTTACAAGAATCAAGTTGGGATATTAGAAGCTGAATCGATAAAAAAGCTAATTTAATTCAATGATTCAATTACGTGGTGCCTGAAGTATTCATACAATTAAAGCTGGTTTAATAAATACAAAATATATTCAAAGCTCTAATTTGAAGACATACTAATCTTATACTATTGTTGTAAAATTATGTTATTTCGTAGCTAAGTCATACAACTTTCTTATTGAACACGATGACATATTTCAGAGCTTACCATTTCATCATCAGAAATCACTCCTGCCGGACATCATTAACACATAAATATAAAGTGAAAACAAATCACTGATACATCACATAAAACACAGCCCTGATATGAGGCCACACATCATGTCACAAACTGACAGAGCAGTACACTGACTTCACAATGAGTTACAATTTATGTGTTTTCATTTTATTTTAATGTGTTAACAGCAGCTAGACTGATTTCTGATGTTAGAACAGTAAGATCTGAAAAGCATTATCATTTTGAATAAGGAAGTTGTGCGACTGACCAGGAAATTTTTATTTATTATTATACCATTGTTACTTCTCCATTAACTTACAAAAGCAAGCATTGTAAAGTGTTTTACAGTAAACATAGTAGCAGAAGCATCAACACGTTCGATGTGTACAATTTATATACATAAATTTGGTTAAGACGAAGTAGTACTCTGTTTATTTTTAATTTACTGATTATGAACGCAGTACTGTAAATATATTAGCATTATTACAGTTTGGGTTTAATTTATTTTATGGCCACGTGGTTACTTTCATCTACATGTTAAAAGAAACTCTGTAATTCACATAACAATTCATGCCTTAAACCCATTAGTTTTCATCACTGTAAAATAACACAGATCACTGTAATTCAAATTAGATAATGGCTGTGGTGACCATCATGCCATAAGTTGGTACAATAAAGATTTATTATACAATTAACTTTATAAAACATATTTTTCATGAATCTATAATAATATAAAAAGTACTGTATGTAACATAAAATATATGGATCTTATTTTTTATACAAGTATAATGTAAAAATAACAGTTTTTAATAGTTCAATTCATCACACGTGGCCTCTACGTTTTTTGTTTGTTTGTTTTTACATGTACTAAAAGCTTGGACAAGGTTTTTGATCACAGTTCTTTTCACTTGGAATTTGTGAGAAAACTCAACAATTACAGATAGCAATAGAGCATTAAATTATACCAAAACTACATTCCAGTATGTTATATTAATTTTAATGTACAAAATTACCCAAAAATTCTGATGCTAATAATTCTGGTTTTGTTGGGGTTGGCTTCCCAAAAAAGAGGAACATATACAGAAAAATAAAAAAGCTTATGTATGGTTACTGAGGTGTTACTAAAACTTTTGACTCAATTTTCAAAATTTTCAGTTTAAAAATAACATGTGCCAAGAAACAAGAAAGATAGGGTAAGGCTGGTTACGGCATGCAAAACAAAAAGCTATTTTAATAGCTGGCAGAAACAACAAAATTCAAAGTAAGCAAATTTCTTTACGATGAGACCGAGGCAAAGTATGTAGGCCTACATGTATACCTTTATCAAATAAGGTCTACCATTTGATTAGAGACAGAATGGTATCCATTTCAATATTAAATACTACGTTGCAATATTGCTAATTGTCAACTAGCCACACTATGTTTAAACTGCATTTAATTCAGCATAAGATTACACAGCAGAGTCAAACTGAACAGTCTTATACAAATCACATAAAAATAACACCAGATAACTGCCAGAAATGGTGGACTTGCAACAATTTATTCTAGTTTTACTGTGCTACATTGTCGTTTAATGTGAATAATTTTGTTTTCAATTTTTAAAATTTCATGAAGTTTGGATGGAACCAGCAGTCAGTCAGTCATATCAACCTATTTTTGTACTTAGAATTTCTAATCACAGCCAAATTATCTACAATATTTTTAGGTCATAATGTTTACACAGAGGCGGATCCCAAGAGATATTTGACATGTACAGTTTCAAGGGGAAACTTATGTACACATGGAAGAGGAAATGTTTAAATTTTCAAATTTCTCCTTTGAATAATATGCTTCAAAATACAATTCTTGACTATTCCTTAACAGCATTTTTTTTAATGTAAGTTATTAAAAATAAAAGGCTAGGCAGACAAAAATAATTTTACTTGAAATGAACCTGATTTCATTACACAGCTCCAACTTTTATGTTTATACATATAAAAAGTTGTGAACAATTAAAATCTACCCACACTTCATAATAATAACTGCAGTGGAGCAGCATCTGTGGAAGCACCACATCTCAAAAAGCTTCTATTTAAAATAAATAGTGGTTCATCAGAGCATTCAATGATGCAATAAGAACGCAGAAAAACTAGTAAAAAATACTACGTTATGTATGGTTTGACTAAGTTAGTGATAAACCACTCCAAGTCCACTGCATGCGTAATTCATCATAAGGAAGCAGTAACTGTCTGCTTTGGCACCCTACTCTTTTTTGCACTTTGAATACTGTTAAGTTATTTGTGAAATTGTACAGCTTATGCAGTTTCCACATTTTTGTTATGCTATTTAATGTTGGAAATTTAGTAGAATAACAAATACTTTATTTAAAGTTTACATTTCTAACTATACACTATGAAGCATAGTGCCATTCAATAGCAGTGGAAGTGGCCACTCCACCTGGTATAGTAAACCGTTCATTAATCATCACGGACACTAAGTTGTGTGTCATTATTCACGATGGAACAATCTTTTTACAACATTGCATGTAGTGGATATCTTGACAAGCAAAGAGTCAAAAGACCACAGCTAAACTGTAAATAAGAAGACAGTCTTTATCTAATAATGATGTCTATCTAGTTTTAAATATATAATGAATAAACGAGAAATCATTTGTTTGCATAATTTAATATTATATGATACTAGCATAGGACACAAAACATGAACAAGGGAGCCATGTAGTGCTTGCTTTAGTTTCAGACCCATGCCTTGCCATTGAATAACCGCATGTAAAATTGTTTATTCGTTTACACATTACTATTATAACAAAACATTCTGGTAAATACTGATACGCTAGTAGCCTAAACGAGTAATACTGTCTAAAGTTACTAATGTAGTACCAGCTGCTGATTAAAAATTACTATGATAATTTTTACCAGAACCCAAAATCTATACTGAAAAATAAATGTAACCATGTCATTTTGAATATTACAATATTTATTTAGTAAATACAAATGAATATTATTTTGTTCTACTTTTAATTATTGCAGTACATGTAAGGAAAATTTTCCTCAGTACACGATACAGTTTGAAATATCTTAAATCAGACTACGAAAGACAAGTGTCATGCTCTGTGTCAACTTTGAAACTGAATGTCTCATTCAAGTCCAGTTGTTAGGATACTGCTGATGAAACAGGAAATGGAAAGCTAGACAGTTTCCCACTTCATGAATATGTATATTTTTTAATGACGATATACAGTATGTTTCCTATGTTTATCGGTTTTTTAATAATTAAATGGAGTCTTGCTTATGCATTTTTAAAAATCAACTGTAATTGTAATTTTTTTTGTGAGTTGTTGAATAAAATCATTGAAACAAATTGTAAACAAAAGTAAGCCACACAAGTAATTGACTGGTAAATATGCCAACCACAAAAGTAGCGTGTAATTGCACATTACCTAATACAAACATCTTGTTTTTGATAATACAGTAACATGTAACTACATGAGTTAACTGAGATTCACATTTATTTACATACAAGATCCTAGCTCAAAGTTCCTGAAATTGGAACTCCTGCTTAAAAGGTGTGTGTTACTCTGAATTGTGCTGCTATGTATCTCCATAAATATAACTAGAGAACCAGTCTAGTTATCTTAGCAGTAGGAATTTATTTTTTACATTGTGAATTTTTTGTGGTTAAATTTCTGGTGTTTTGCAAATGCTAACATGACTGTTCCACTGATAAGCGAATGGTTGGTGTTCCATTTTGTTATTTTAACTGGGAAGACTGCAGCGGAAACACATCACTGATGTGATGAACATTCTGGGCACCCTTCAACTCGCATCACTGAAGCAAACATTGTCATGGTTTGCAAACAATTCTTAAAGAGTGTGAGCTACCAATTCACAACACTTGAAAAGCTTCAGGCTTGTGCTACAGAATTTAACTGCAAATTTTGTCAAAAAATCTTGGAATCACTGAATTGCAAGACAAAAAAAAATTGTGTCTTGTCTGTTAATGATCAATTAAAAAGGGCATCCGGTTTATTTGTGCAGGCAGCTCAAAGTGGAAATGACTGAAACTTCATTTCACAGATCTACCAGAGATGAAAAACTGGTTTTGTTTTTGTACCCAAGAAACAAAACAGTAGTAATCTCGATGAAAGTCACAAAGTCTAATGAGACTGAGAAAAATGTGGATCAACATGAAGTCTATGTTGATTTCTTTTTATGATGTCACAGGCATTATCCAAAATGAAATTATTCCACATGCCCAGAGACTCAGTGGCCAATTCTACACAGGTGTTTCGAGGCAGCTTCAAGAACAAGTTTGACAGAAACGTTCTGAGATGTTGGCCAACTATTAAACATACATTTTGCATCATGACAATACACCAGCTCATTCATCACTTATTGTGTGTGTGTGTGCGTGCGTTTACAACTTCTACAACATGACTACCATTCCCCACTCCCTTATTCTCCTGATTTAGCCCCCCGCAACTTCTTTTTCCAAAACTTAAAATTAAACTCAAGGGAAATAAATAGAACTCAAATTTGAAAGAACAGAAGTCATTCAAAAGGTACCACAGGGCATGCTGAAGAGACAGAAAATGACTTCTAGCAGAAACATCCCAATGCAGCAATATATCGGGTGATTACTTTGAAGATTAGGTCAATTATTTTTTGTGCCAAAATCTGTAAGTAAAATTATTTTATTCAAAAAATAAAATTTTGGGAACTTTTAAGCATCACTTTGTAGAATGCCATATTTACTAACTAATAAGATACCATTTGATCTAGTTTTTTGGTTATTGAATAGTAAATCGTACTCTGCCAGACAAATTGCAACAAAATAATAATAATAAATTCTGATAAGGAAATATCTACTAATCTCATGTACTTACTACGAAGTGTAAAAAATTTACTATTTCATAAAATGTTGATTTCAAATACCATGAAAAATATGTCAATAGCTGTTGCACCTATAATACTAGAAGACGAATACAATTCTTAAATGAAAATGATCACTTTTAACCATCATCTTTTAAAGATTCAAAATTAAAACAAAAAAAGGTGAAAAAATGTAGTCAGTAGTTATGTTAGAAGACATGAATGCAACGCCAACTTAATTAATCAAGTGAGAAATCAGCCAATTGGATCAGCTGAGAAAAAAAAGTGGAGGTTGCTGTAAGAAAAAACTAACTACTTATGAACAATACAGAAATAATTATTGCAATTTAGAAATTAATTTGTGATATGATGAGAATACAAAGAACATAACATTCAAACACTAATGTGGGAGCAACTACGTAAATATAGAACACATACTTAAAGGAAATGTTAAATACTGATAACACAATATGAAGACGTTATGATAAGACAAACTGAGTAACCCACTTATCTTGAAGTTTGGCACAAAAACAAATATTATATCTGACTTGTTAAAATCAAAATCACTAAATATGAAGTACGTTAATTCAAAGACATTTCTGTATATGAAAAATAAATATCAGTATATTTATAACATAAGTGCCATGTATATCACAATTTGGCCTATATACGTTTCAAAAATACCATGAATTTTTCCTTTTATATGGAAGTTTTAAATATACATTTGAGCATACATAAGCTTTTGTACAGCTTTACTTTGCTAGCCTCATATCGCTGCTTTTGGAATTTCATAACAAGTTTATACAAGTGGCTACTAAATGTTCTAAAAATGTTACCTAATGTACCAGTCATGTTACAATATCATTTGTGTAACTGTAACAACAGCAGATGCAATGCCATAAACATGTCGGAAATAACACCTAATCATAAACCTAACATTTTGACAAATGTAAACTATATTGGAATTATCTGAAAACAAAATGACACCAATTATACTCAAATGATTCTCAATGTGCAAGACACATTGTAACAGAATTGTAGTAAGAACAAATTTTACCGTACTATGTACATATGAATGACACTAAAGAATAATTCAACATTTTCTTAAACAAACTGAATTACAATGGAAATACACACTTTATTAGAAAAAAAGTAATTTACTATTTGAAAAACTAACTTTTCAACTCAAACAGGATAAAATAAAAACAAATACAGTACATATTTTATATCAGACCCTCACATCTAGACAGAACGTGTAATGTTTCATATAGGCCTATTATAACACCCACTGCCCAGCGGGTTACAAGAACTGCCACCTGCCAATACCAAAGCATGTGCTGTGCTTCAATCTCAAGATCAAGGAAAAACCAAAATAAATCTGAAACTTTCAGACTGTCGACAAACATATTATAAGACTAAGCATTTAACTCTCGGATAGAAACAATTTACCTACAACAATGCCACACATAGATCTAGCTTTGCAACCGATTATACATGTATTGGGAAAAAGGCCTATCATACAACGTACAATGTCCGACCAAACATTGTCATTAAAAATGCCTTCAACTTAAATGTAGCTAGTAGCAAATACAACGTGCATATGCGATCATAAATTTGATACCCTAGTACCAAAAGGATCATAATTTTATTAAAATCATATATCATTCAGACAACAAACAAGCTCGTGTACATCATTTTTTATGCAACTAAATAAGTAACCTAAGAATTTATTTCAAAACAAATTAAATGAGCAACAATTAAATGAATTATGTATGTCCATTATTTAGGACATTTATTAACATCCAATAAAACAAAAGGGTGGTTTAGTCAAAAACTAGGAAACAGGATATCCTAACCTATTATTTTACTTACTTCTAACAATTTAATAATAGCTGAATTATAATCTACAGTCTTTCTCATAGCCGATTTGCGCAAACGTTTCCCATCAAATTCAGGATCTAATACTGCAGGTCCTCTTCCATATGGTCTAAATGGTTGAAACATATTATGACGACCAGGGCCATGAAATCGTTGCGGTGGTGGATAACGATTTCCACCTGCTTGACTGCTCATATTTGGTAAAGAACCAAGTGGTGCATTAAACTGCTGAGTATTCGGTGTAATCGTGATCATGTTTGCCTAAACAGATAATTATTTACACTATTCATTCAAATCAATACAAACCATATAAGGCCCCTTGTATAAACTGCAACTGTTATTGTAATTTATAACCTACTGTATTTAACAGATCTTCACATACAAAAATTAGATATAAAAACAAAGTTAAAAAAATGAAGTACCAAATTACATAAATCTACAGGTAACGGTTAAATAAATATAACCTCAGCTGACTAATTATAAATTACAGAATTTTTGCCATTAAAAGAAACACTTATTCTTCCAGTCTTCCCAAAGCTGAGTGAAATTCGACAAGATGTATAGATACGTTAATGTTAACATTTTACTTCCTACTAATAACACCAAACATTACATTAAGGAAATCTTTTATTTAAAAACAAAACAAATTTTAATGTCCTACCTATTTATGAATTTTCTATTTAACACGTACCCTACTACACTTAAATTATGTTCCCTTTGAAAAATAATTAATGTTCATTACATATATATTTATATTTAAAAATAACAAAGTCCATTTGAGAAGGTCAACATAAAAACAAATACATAATCTACAAACAACACAATAATCCTTATTTATTAAAATTTTATTTCCCAGAAAACAGCGTCCTTGTCAACCCTAAGTTATGGCTGAAACTCGTTGCTCGTTACCACATTAGCCATTTCCGTTTTATGCAACTTTCCGTTTCAACAATCCATAGAAAATTATTTTTGTAAGTGTAACTATATTTTACCATCATTTATCTCTGAATTCATTGTTTTATGAAGAAATCGAGAATCTGTTTTACTTTACAAAAAATATGTACAAAAGAATTTAGTATTGTGTAATATTCAATAAAATTAAACGAAAATTTGGAAGAAAGTCTTCTTGTAATATTGGATTAAACATTACAAAACAATAAAAATTAATTTAAAAAATAAAATATATGTGTATGTGTTTACTTTGCAGTAAGTCTGAAAATATAACACGCATCTAATATCATAATTAAACATATTTTATTGCTACTAGCTAGGTAAAGTGGCGGTACTGGCTAGCCTGAAAATTAAATTTGTATGGTCGGCAAAGTTTTTATCCCACAAGCAAGAAAAATTAAAGGCTAGGAAAAAAGGATTTGTTTTTGTGTTTTAAAACATTGATTTGCATGAAGAAGGATCCGTGTAAGAAATACGCCTGCGACATACAGAAGTGTTTACACGGTATGTACTATTTCTACATTAACCTTGTAAATTTGGATGTTCAACAATAAAATGCCTTTGATAATTCATACTTAATGTTAGTTTGTATACTGTCATAATATGATGGTGTTAATCTTTTTTTTCCAGTATATTATTAAATATTGAATTTTATTCACTGAAAATTAACCTAAAAATTGTGGAATAAAATTTAACTTTCCAGTAACCAAAGCCGCAGGATAATCAAATGTATATTCTGCTGGGTATTAAGCTTAATTTTGGTCTGTACTCGTTACCATTGATTTTTCAAGTACTTGCACTGAATTGCATCCTTATCAAGGTATCTATTTAACAGCATTACTGCCCATAAGCAACACTGCTATTGGCATCCAGTAATATCAAAATTTTGGGAGTATCTTGATTGAGTTGCTAAATGTTAAAAAGAAATTACACCAAAACGTCGTATCCTTTCCATGAATTTAGTTTAAATCATTAGTTACAAGCTCTCCAGTGTGCTGCTCAAATAAAGGCTACATGATTGGATTATTGTTGCCACTTCTCTGCAGCTCTTTTCATTGGGCGTTTTCACACTAGCCGACACGATATCGGCGCGTTATCAGTGGGAACAAAAAGTAAAGAAATTTATGGAACCGTTCACACTCACCGACATGTCGGTATCGGGTCGGTGCAGAGACCGACGTGTCGGCGGGCAGCAGCTCTCCCATCTTGGTCGGCGCTGTGTAGTCACCGACAGTTCACTCTGCCTAGAGCATTACTTTAGGTCAGTAGTTGAATATTTTGTGAAATTACTACTTTTAAGTATGACATAGTGACATTGATTGAGACGAAGCCTTGTTTGTGGGACAAAACAGATGAAGGAAATAAAAATAAAATTCTTCGCCAGAAGAGTTGGCAAGAAATATATGAAGACACTTGTGAGGATCTAAAACCAACTTACCAAATAAGGTGTAGGCCTAGTATGCGCCTTCTACATACCGAACTTTATAATCGGGTGAACCCAATACTTCCTATCTACTTTTCGTCTTCTCCGCCTTAAATATAACAAATAGTAAATAGAATCTTCTGTTGAATTCAGCCGTTTGTATAAACTACACTCACCATGGCCGATATGTCAACATCTGTCGTCTTGAGTGTGAAAGTACCTTCTCGATATCGTGTCGGTGTCGGCTCGGTGTCGTTGTTGGGTTGGTGTCGTGTCGGTAAATGTGAAAACGCCCATTCAGAGCTAACTTCCACATTTTCTTCGTATCTTGACACGCTAGGACATATGTTATCTTAGGTCTTCCCAGTACTTTTTTCTTAAAATCTTGCCTTACACATTATTTGTGAAAAAGTCATTGTCTTAAGATATGTCTTATAAACTCCCCAAGATTTTATTTCCATAATAACTTGCAGGTAAAATCTTTCTCTCACTTCCTTTAATACTTCTTATGATCACTGTTATAAAATGAAACAGAAGGTTAGGAGGTTAGGAAAGCTGAATTTGGTTTAGTTTTTGAAAAAACCCACCCTAAAAATAAATAAAATCACAACCTATTACCTAGCCTGGTACAGGAAAACACCAAGGAAAGTGCACCAAATGGAACCAAAATTATTTGTTCTAACCGAACGTGTAGGCACACCTTACTTTTATGTACCACAATGCCAGCAAAAACATTTAACATAACATAACAAAATTGCCACAACTGTTCAAGAATATTTTGTCACTTGGCTGATAATTTGAACAAATGACAACATGGCCGAGCTTGTGGGATAAAACAGAAAAAGTATGTTTGATAGATGGAATGCCACAAAATAAAAGCTACATATTTTATTATATTATAAAATATAACCAGTTTTTAAATATTCAATTGAAAGCAGGGGAAAATGGTTTTAGTTCGGTTTAAAAAATCTCCCACTGGAAATAAAATTAAACCAAAGTAAAAGTACATAACCCTGTACAGGATAAAATACTGACCTATTTTAACATACATCCTATACAGTATGTACCAGATTTGAACATGGTGCATATGAATGAAACGAAAACACCTTTTCATAACCTTCCACATAAATACATGTATAACTCAACATATTGTCTAAAAATTAATTGATATTGTAATGTTTTATAGGTTAAATTTTTGTTTGTTTAAGCTATTTAACATATGATTCACCCTCCTTCTGTTTTTATCCAGCACAATTTTGACAAAAAAAATTAACATGTCAATACTGGTAATAAACAATAGCATTGGTATTGGTCAGTACCATTGGGTAGCAGGTACAATGCACAAAGACTTACTTTTTATTTGCTGTTTGAAATATATGACAGTTGAAATTGAATCAGTTGTGCTGTACATAGGTTTAGTAATTGAAAATAATGCATAAAAACTCAACACTAGGCTATTCAATTTTCTTGTATTCAGATATGTGTTCGTGTAAACACTTTTTGCTGTTAACTAGTCTCTTTATGTTTTTATTATTCAGCCTTTTAATTTGAAATATTAGCAACTGAAATATGGAAATCTCGAACAACATTGTATTTATTCATTATTTCTAATACTTGCTCTTACAAGAAATTGTGATAAAAGATAAGTTACAATTACAAAAGTACATATTAGGACACAAGTTTGTTCTCCCAAGACATAAAATTTTTCCACGCATAAAGTGAAACACAAGGCAGAGTATTACAACAAAATATTCGTATTATAAAGTTTAGATTTTTGGGCTGATATAAAAATCTGTTAGTAATTTTGTTTTATTCTTGGATTTCGTTGTCCATGATGTGTCCGTTACTTAACTAAATATAATTAATTCACTACTGACTCAGAACACAAAGTTTTTATGGGTAAAAACGTAAAAGTTTTACCTTATAGCCTGAACCGGTTTTCGCTTAAAGGTTCAGGCTATAAGGTAAAACTTTTACGTTTTACCTATAAAAAACTTTGTGTTCCGAGTCGGTAGTGAATTAATTATATTTTTTAGGTTTAATGTGTAAAGTCATTCCACACCACTTCATTAACAGTTGTATCGCAATGTGAGTTGTTTTTTGCAAATTTTTATGGTCAAATGTATTCTGAGAGTTACAAACAACTATTTAAATGTACTGTGTATAGTGGAACATTAGTGTATAATATTTAGAAATTAATATTAATATCTTATATACAGTAGTTATGAAATCTTAAAAATGTATTAGGTCTACATCTCTACTGTTAGGCCAATGATATAAGTAGAAAATAAAAATCTGCTACTTCAGAAGGAATTGATCTTATTATCAGGTTTATCTGTTAATCTGGTATTATTTCTTTGTTTTGTCTATTTGTTTCATATTAAAAAAGCAATATTAACTTTTTTTGTGAAAACTATTTGTTACAGTAATCACTTTTCTGTATGGTAGACAGGTAAATACAGTTCTTTTAGCAATTTTTTTTTTTAGTATATAAAAAGGGGGTTTTTAGAAATGCCAGTTATTAGCTATAGTAGGTAAATCTATGATATTCATAAAAATGTAGTGATGTCTATAAAAATGTAAACCAACCTTTTGGGATGTTAAATATATATCCATTAGAATCACTCACTACTTTCACATCACATTGGTTTATTTTTAGTGGACATTATAGTGACTAAGTTGTTATTCAAATTAGCCAGTATCCCAACCCTCATTCCTCTGTAATATACAAATATGAATTGACGGTAATTTTGGATACTAGAAATCAGTATTTTGCATGATGTTTTCAATTCAAACTTCCATTACCTGCCCATCCTTCTATGAAGGAACAGACTAAATAATTCTGTTTAAATTATTTAACAAGAGATATTTCTTCTAGATAAGAGAAAAACTTGTACACTTTTCTGATGAATGATGTTGCAAATAAGCAAAAATCAGTGAAATCAGTACTGCACTCTGTTCAGAAATTATTGCAGGTACATGAATATTGTTATGTGATATTTTTCCCATCATCTTGTTGTATGATTGCCTAAGTAAAGATATTTATAAACCCTAGGAAAGTACCAGAAAACATAAAGTAGCCTGCTTAAATAACTACTAATTATAGGTTTTATAATAATGATTAATAATAAATAATGTTTTAATAATTATGTTTTGAACTATTAAAGTTAGTTAGACTAGAAGGACAATGATTTGTAAATACTTACCATGTTAATACTTATCCCACTATGTGTGTGAAAGTTGAGATTGACTCATAAGTTCAATAAGAGTTGTGATATGTTTATAATGGAAGTAGTTAATAGTAAAGAATGTTAGAATAATTATGTTTTGAGATATTAAAGTTAGTAAGTAAGGAGGACAATGTTTTGGGGACTACTTACCATGTGAATACCAATTTTATTATGTTTGTAAAAACTGGAATGGATCCATAAGTTTAATAAGAATTGCAATATGTTTCATAATAGTTGTTAGTAATTAATTGTTTGATGTTGATTGATAATATATGCTGTAATATTATTTAAACAGATGTTAATGGAAGGGTACAAAAATTATAATAATAGAGATATTTGTGAAACTAGGTATGTTAGGCCTATATAGTTAAGGAATTTGGAAAAAGAGTTTATAGTAAAACTGGAATAATTAGTGTCATGTTGAACTATGTTATTACTGATTGTATCTAATAGTTTTAGTAAAGTGAAGGGTATAAAAAAGAACTAATTATAAATAATTTTGTACAAATAGTTAAAAGTGTAAACTAGTAACTCTGGAAATATGGAATGGAAACTAATCAAAAGTGATATCAAAACAATCAGTGTTCCATCAGAAATTCAAAGATACTAGTATCTTGAAGATCAAAGATCATATAAAAAAGTTATAACAATTTTAAGAAAATTGTATGTAAGATGTTAGAAGTTTGTTTATTTTGAGGCTCAGAGAGAACCATAGTAACTCAAGATGATACAGTTTAAACCAATGAAAGCTAAGTTATAGGCCTTAGCAACAGACATGTTATAAAAATAATTGGGAATTCCATTATTAGAACTGACCGAGGAAGGATGATATAAAAAAACGAGAGACCAATCTAAAATATTTCGAGTTAATAACAGTTAATGTAATTAAAGTTAAACCATTATTCGAAAGAAGGAATCCGATTAACATATGAAGAAATAAATTCAACGTATCCAGGAAGGGAAGTATTTTTGCTAATAACTAAACTGAAGAAGTTACCTTAGTGTCCCAAGTTTACACTTGACAAAGAAACTGTTTACACTTTTTGATTAAAATTATATTTTAACTTTCACTTGGAAAATAATTAATAAACAGTCTTATTTTCTTGGTAAAAACTATTAATGTATGGTAATATGACCATTTAAAGTGTATTAAACATTGAAAATACGTAGTTCAACATAACCTAAAGACACTGAACATTGTAAAGTTGGTAATAAACTCTTGTTAAGACACTCTGTATTTAATTCTAAGTCCATGTATTTTGGTACTTTTCCGAAGGTCATTGTAGTTTATATCGTAGGCAAAAGGACCTAACGTAAAACAGTTTTAAGTGTATCTTATTTAGCAGTTATTAAGACGCAAATATTGTATACCCTGGGAGGTGGGAGTAACTGCTGCCATTCTGAGCAAATTTAAAGAACAGCCGGCAAGACTTTGTTAATAATTATATCTTTCTTTTACCAACATTTAATAAGGAGAATAAAGGATTTGAGTTAAATAACACCATATAAAAGGTTTTCTTTTCTTTCCTTAGTTGATAGTTTTATGTATAGGCTATTATGTATAACATATAAACGAATATAAATTTTTCATCAACTGGCATAGGTTGGTAACACTCCCGACAAGAAAAGTATGGCACAAGATTTGAATCTGCCTTACTGAGAATTAGTATTCATAGTATTATATTAAATAAAAGATATAAAAAAAATAAAATAAAAATTAGAAGGAAAGAGAAACCCTTGTGATATATGCAATATTAATTACAGATTAACCAATACATTTTATTTGCAACATACGATTTCAAATTGGCACTCAACAAACATTACCCTGACAACATAATAATCCTTAAAATTACTGAAATTTTATAATAAAAAACTACATTTTCTTAATGTGTATGTTACAAATTGACTCAACCAATGCGTGGCTAGTAAACCATACGATAGAGATCATTATTTAGTACGTTACAATATACATGTACACAGTGTCTATTCAAACTTTGGTTGTATATGGTTTATGTTTGAGTGATTTTTCAAATAATAAATTTGTTTGTAATTTGATTGCCAAAAGAATGCTTTCATTGTTGTACATTGTTTGAAGGAGAAGTAATTGAGATTCATAATTTCTGAAACCACCATTTTCTTGTTTCATGTACCATGTTCTTTAATTTCAAAATTATGAAAGATTCCACAATATCTTATAGTTTAACAATTTCATATAACTGGTTATATAGCCTAGTAAAAACAGTATTACAAATAAAGTTCAGCTTGTTTCAGTCTCCCAAAATATCTAGAAATTAGTAATACAAATTGGAATAATAAAAAGCTGACATTTGTATATTCATGAAATTATTGAATATATCAAGTTGTAGTGAACTAAAATTTGCAGTTTTTCACTATAACAAGGTAATAAGAATAAATAATGTATATTTATTTGTTTTTTTATTTTAAACAGAAAACAAATTTCAAGAAGACAGATGTGTGAAGTTTATTGAATATTTGCGTGAGTGCTGTGTTATATGGGGAGCTTCTTCTATCTCATGTTCTGGTATTAAAGTTGATAAACCGTGTCAGGACACAGAAAAGTGTACAGTTGACCAAAAAGGACATTGTTAATGTTCACTACTACTTCTAACGTGAGTACATAGCAGAATGATAATATATATTTCACTATATGCTCTCAAATCTAATTAAATATAATTATTTCACTACGACTCAGAACACAAAACTTTTTATGGGTAAAACGAAGAAGCTTTTTAAAAGTGAAAAACAGTTCAGGTTATAAGGTAAAACTTTAACGTTTTTACCCATAAAAAGTTTTGTGTTCCGAGTCGTAGTGAAATAATTATATTTAGTTAAGTAACGGACACGTCATGGACAACGAAATCCAAGAATTCAAATCTAATTGTTACATTATTCTTATTATTTTTTGTACTGTTAATGCGAAATGCAACCAAGTCTTCAACTATACTATATTACCCAATGAGTAATTTTTCTTGTACTGTTATTGTCATGTGCTTTCAGTTCTGATCCACTGACCAGCTTCAATCATACATTTAAATTCTGTTTAACAAGATTACAGGATGAGGTTGAGCTGCATGTTTTTTCATTCTACATATGTCTTCCATGTTAGTCTACAGCTGCAATCTTGTAGGTTTTGATGGTTTGGTAGCCTAATCATGTCAAATGTTGCATAACACTCTTCTTGACTGCCCATCAGTAGCAGGCGATCTTCAAGTGTTGTTTCTAATTTGCCACAATTCATTTTATTTTATGATATTTTGTAGTACAGTAGGACCCCGTTTATCCGGGGTTTACTTAACCGGAACCCGGGTTAACCGCAACGATTTTCGTGTAAAAAAAAATAAAAAACATCGTCTAAATCAGTTAATAGTACGAGAAAAGCCGCACAGTCTAGGGTCTTGGAGCAGCGGGTGGAAGGGCCGACTGGACGGAGGCATTGTTACTAGGGTCAGTGACACGCTGTGCCACTTTCACCATTCTTTGTCTGCCAGCCTGTCTGTCTACCCCTCGCCAGGCAGTGTCTTTACAGCTTTAGTTTGATGCGTTTCGCGGCAGTGTTGTTTTCAGTTTTGCAAATTTATTTTTATTTAGTGTCTTATTAGCGATTTATTGTTAGTGTTTTCATGTTAGGCCTACTGTAGAGTGTTTTAAAGTGTAAATTAGTGTGTAAATAAACATTTTTAGTGTCTTTCACTGACAATTTCAAAAAGCGTATAAGCTGTCGTTGTGTGTACAGTAATTTTTAGTCTGCAGTGTCTGGGAAAAGGAAACGGAATGTTGTTGAAATAAAGGACAAGCTAGAAGCTATACGACAAGTGGAGAGTGGTGCATTATTACGGTGTGTTGCAGCAAACTTTAATGTGGGAGTTTCAACAGTTGGGGATTGGATAAAAAATAAAGACAAACTTTTGAAACATTCTTCAAAAATTCCCAACCGTAAAACAATGAAAACTTCTGACTTTGAAAAGGTGAATGAAGCATTATTCTTGTGGTTTACGCAGCAGAGAGTAAAGGGCGTGCCTATTTCTGGCCCTGTACTCCAGGAAAAAGCCAGAATGCTAGCTGGAATGCTAGGAGAAGAAGGTGAAAACTTTTTGGCAAGCAAAGGATGGCTTGACAGGTTTAAAAATCGTTATGGTATTCGTCAGCTTAGTTTATGTGGGGAAAAAATGTCTGCTGACCAGGACGCTGTCGACGTCTTTAAAACGGAATTCGAAGAGATGGTAGAAGGGTACACAATGGATCAGGTATTTAATGCCGACGAAACCGGGTTAAATTTTAAGATGCTACCAAAAAAGTCTTTGACTTGTGTTAGTGAGATTTCGGCACCAGGACACAAAATGCAAAAGGAAAGAATTACAGTCCTTACAGCAGCGAACGCATCGGGTTCGTTTAGGCTCCCACTAATGTGTATCGGGAAGTCTCATAAGCCAAGAGCTTTAAAAAACATCGCACCTAACGCCCTACCAGTTTACTACAAGGCACAAAAGAATGCATGGGTGTCATCAGAACTTTTTGAATTGTGGTTTCATAAACAGTTTGTTCCAAAGGTCAAGAAATTTTAAAAGACAATGATTTACCTATGAAAGCCATTTTGTTTGTCGACAATGCACCTACTCACCCTGGAACTTTGAAAGATGGTGAAATAAAAGTCGAATTATTGCCACCAAATGTCACAAGTTTAGTTCAACCTATGGACCAGGGAGTGATTGAAACATTTAAACGTCACTATCGAGGTGTTTTGCTACGACATATTTTGCATGAAAGTGCGAATAACAACTTGACACTAGCGGAAGCTTTGAAACTAGTGACAATGAAGGACGTCGTGTATTGGTGTGCACAATCTTGGGAAAAAGTCAAATCAACAACTTTGAGAAAAGCTTGGAATGAAATTACAGATGGAATAACATCCATAGACGACTATGAAGAGGAAGATTTTGAAAACCTGTCAGCCTTAATAAAAAAAGTGCCAGGTTGTGAGGATATTGAAGAAGAAGAAGCATTACAATGGGTACAAGCAGACGACATTGAGCTTGAGCTGACCGAAGAAGAGATCGTCGAAATGATCCAGGAGCCAGAGCCTCGTGAAGCAGACGACACCGACAACGAACCTTCTGTCAGCCTAGTCAAAGCAGACGACGCATTCAAAGCATTTGAAGTAAGACATTGTTACTAAAATCGCGCACAGCCCAATTCATCTTAATGTTTAATATAAAAGTCAGCAGTTACAGAGCACATGTTGTTTCAGGTTGCTCTTCAATTTGTGGAACAGTCACTTGACGCAACACCTGCTGACGTGCTGCTAATAAAACGGTGGAGGGACAAAGCTGCTCGAAAACGATGTAACGAAAAAACACAAAGAAAAATTCAAGACTTTTTCAAGAAATAAGTTGAAAAACAAATGTTTGAATTGTAGTACCGTACTGTATATAAATTTAATACTGTACTGTATTTAGTTAGTAAACAACAATTTTTATGAATGTAAATACTGTATAGGCTATTGATTTGTGGTAGTGTTACCGACACTGTCTTTCATGCGTTAGTGTGTGTATAGCACACCTCCCTAATTTTGAGAGCCCTCGACATTTTTTGTTTCCTAGTCAACTGTTTTCAAAACTGTCGAGTACGTGGTTATCGTGATTGTTTAGTGTTCTTAACTGCATATGGGTGCTTCACTGTGCTAAAAACAGCTTGACAAGTCCATACATCCTGTCGATGAGAACACTTGACAATCTTTCTACAGTGTATGTGAATTGTCGTTTCACAATGACAAACGTCCAAGACTATTACAAATTTCACTCTCGCACTCGTGTTTACTGATTTAATGGCCAATAATATCGATTTGTTGGATGGCTAGAATTCGACCCGTTACAAGTGGGCGTGTTTCATGTTTTTGTGGTCGTAAGTGCGGCCGGTCGTAAGTCGCATAGGTCGTAAGTCGACGACTACCTGTAGTTTCATTATTAAGAACATTTATTTCTTTGTACTGTAGTTTAATTCTACCTGGAATCCAATGTATATAAGGTAGCATTGGTTAACCGGAAAAATTGATTATCCGGAACACCGCCGCCCCCTTTATTCCGGATAAACAAGGTTCTACTGTACTTTCTTCTGAAATTATTATATTAATAACATCATAGTTGAATTTCTTGAACATAAAACGGTCCAGATTGTAGGGTATGCAGACGATATCAATATTATGGCAAGATCCCAAAGAAGAGCAAAAGAGACATTCCAGGAACTCAAAGGTGAAGCAGAAGAGATAGTATTGCAGGTCAATACAGATAAAACAAAGGTTATGATCACCACATGGAAGAAAACCAGGAAACCTGAACAGTTTGAAATTGAACCACTAAACCTGGAAATAGTGAATCAGTTTAAATATTTGGGATGATGGATGGCAGAAAACAATGAAGAAATAAATGAAATAAAGGAAAAGGATACAGGCCGCAAATAGAACATATGCTTCATTGACATCTGTATTCAAGACAAGAAATATCCACCATCAGTCCAAGGTCACATTATATAAAGTTATGATTAGACCGGTGATAACATTTGGCAGCAAGACTTGGACTCTGAACAAACAAGCCGCTAACATAGTCAATACTTTTGAAAGGAGAATTTTGAGGAGAATATATGGACCAATCCAAGTAAACGGGATATGGAGAATGCGTCACAATGAGGAGCTCTACAAGCTGTATAAAGACAATACTTTGGCCACCACCATCCGACTGCATAGATTGCGATGGGCAGGACACATCATTAGGATGAAAGGCAACCGAATACCTAGGAATGTACTGTTTAGTCAAATCGAGGATAGAAGGCCTGTCGGAAGACCCAAGTATCGCTGGATTGACGCAGTGGTGAGATATGCTGATACTTTGCTTAAAATAAAACGATGGACATCGATTGCCAAAAACAGGGAAAAATGGAGAAGGAGGATTATGGAGGCTAAGGTTCGACTTCGAACTGTGATGCCATTTAAGTTGAATTTCTCAGTCGAGATCTGTTTGTATAATGTTTGTTGTGCAAGATGAGCTGACATTGTTGCATCATCAACTAGTGCGTCGTTTTAAATCACTTTAGTTTAGTTCTAAATAAACTAGTTCTTCTTTGTTAACATCCTCTTGTAGCCTGAGTTTTTGTTCAGATTCACGGCAAAGTATTGAGCCATGTTGGTTTGTAGTATGATTTGAGTTTGATAGTAACTGCTACAGGTATGAATAAAAGCATGAGTAAATTTAAGATGGTTCACTTTACACAATTCATCATTTTTTACCTTGTTTATAGAGTATAGTATGTACTGATTACTTTTACGAATGTCTATCTTAATTGTAATCACATATTGTGTGATGTGTAATGATATCACATTACATACAAAGAAATTTAAAAGTTCAGTTTATTTATTCTTACTACAGGTAGGGAATTAACAACAGAAAGAAATCTAATAGGTTTCTACAGACAACAAGAAAAATGTACAATATTAAATGCTGTAGATACTGCAACATCTTTTTATTAAAGATATCAAAATGCTTTTGAAGTTTATAATTATTTTCCATACTAATTACAAAATTTACATAAATTATATGACTAAATGAACACACAAAAATGCTGTTGATCTGAAAAAAAAGTTTCTAAACATTAAGAAGAAAATTAGGCCCTATTAATGGTAATAACAGATGGTGAATAATGTGTAAATTTGATATATTGTCATCTAGATAAGAATCCACCACTGTATGTGAAGACAATGCGTAGATACGCAAGATCGTAGTAGCATATCCTATGATGGAAGAATTTCATCCAGACTTTTTTCAGTATAATGTAAAAAGTGAAATACACATTAAAGAAATCGTAATAGTATTTACACAATTTTATTATATTTTTTGTGGTACACACAGCCTGGGCTATATTGTCATGTATCATATGACAGACTTTTTATGCATTTGAGTACGGTATCTGAAATTTTCATTATATCCAAATCGCCCTCGGTCCCAGTTAGTTCAGATAACTGAAATTCAAGTCATGGTAAGACAGATAGAAATATGACTCATCTTGAATCTGACTTCTGAGCTGCATGATAAAAACAGTAATACAAGCAAAATTTACATAGCCTTCCTCCTTTAACCTCTCAGAATATGCAGAAATTACTTTTCTCTTGTCTACTACCATGGAATTATCCATTAAGTCATTCAAATATTTTAAGCTGTACTAGAATGGAATTTGATATTTGCATGTGAATCCAAGTAAACTCCATATAATAATGAATGTTGAATATGTGTCTTCTCAAGTGAACAAAATAAATTTCAAAAAGATGGACGAATGAAGTAGATTAAGTACAGTCAAACTACATATAATAGATGTAGTTTTTCTTGGGAATCGCATGTACTCAAAATTCATTTGTCTTTAATGTGCTTCAATCAGCCATTACTACATTGTTTGTTTAAGTTAGAATAAGCACAAAATAAATGTTCTAAAGCTTCATAAGTAGCTTTAATTACAAAGGTTAGGTTGACGAGTAACCATTTCCATGATATTTGACAGTGCGGATCAGTTGCCTACATTCTCAAATCGTGAAAATTTTTAGTTATTTTAAAGCTGACGTGACTAGCGTGTTATGTGATTTAGTAAGAACACCATTGTTTGTATTGTAACAGTACATATGTCACCACACCCACCTAAGTACTGAAAATTAATTTAAAGGCCACCACTAAAAAAATACATTAAAAGATCTAGAATACCACCAAGTATACTAAAGAAAAGTACCATAAGTTTGAATAAGTGAAGCATCATTGAAAGGAATTCACTAGTAAATGCACCAAGAAAGAAGAAAAGAAGAATAACGACGAGACGACCGACATACTATACCCAATAGATCAGTAAGAAGGACACAACACAACAAAAGGAAAAAGAAAATCAGTGAGAAGGACACAAGACAACAAAAGAAGAAAGAAGAGTCAGGGAGAAGGATACAACAAGGACAACTTCAAGAAAGAAGAAGGAAGAAACAGTGTGAAGAAGACAAGTGAAAACCTCATCATGTATAAAATAAACAATAGTGAGGAGGAGATCAGTGAAGAAAGAAGAAGGAAGATAACCAGACCAAACACAAGAATAAGGGAAGAAAATTGAAGTAGAACAAACTAACATAAACATTGAAAGAATAATTGTATTAAGAAGAAGGAAGAAGTGTTAAATAATTATGTGATATAAATCCCTAAGCTGTATAGTAAAGTCAACACTGACAACAACTCATTTAATGAACACATTTATTGTTTGTGTGAAACACATTATTGTAAATAAGGATTAAATATTGTAAATAAAGAGTCACAAGCAACCTGAATGAGGACAAGATGAGTTTATGATAGCTAAATGATGTGTAGTTATAGAATAGACAGAGGAATATGCAACCAAAACCAGTCGAATAGACTAAGATAGAAATACACAGCCATAAACAACACACTAATGTTTACTGAACCTATGACATAACCTAATCTGGGCATTCAGTTTCCAATAAAACTTGATAAAAAATGAATCAAAACAATGTTAGACCAAAATGTAATGAGCTAGGAAGTAAATAGAGCATATAAGGAATGTTTTGTACATGATAGCTAATAGGATAACAGGATATAAAAGCTATATTTATGTAATACAAGTATGACCAAATGCTGGTAATGGCAAAGTGACACTATGCAACCAAAATTATGTAATAAACACATTGTACAAAGAAAGTAACCCAATTAATGGTTTGATGTCTCACAGAGTATTATTCATATGAGCAATTGCAACCAAAATAACCATTTAAATCGTTTATATAAATGTAATTATAACTAAACCATTATGACAAGTAGCTGCAAGTAAAGTTTACAGCAACCAAACCTTGCTAATTACAGGGTCAAATGCAGAGTGAACTGCATCACAATAACGATAAGGTCCTAGTGACTATTTCAGTTATCAATTAGAAAACAATACAACTAAAATGTCTATGATATTAAGCATACTACCAAGTAACGCCATATAGGCATAACAAGCCTGATTCATAAGTGATAGTTAAGGCATTAAACAAATAATGTAGAGAAAAAGAACACTGTCAGTAGTGACTTAACCCATCAATATTTAATTACAACATGTTAAAAGCTAATTAAATACTCTTATTACTGAGTAATAAGCAAAACAAAAATGTATGACAATAAGTTTAAGTGTGAACCTATGAAAACGGACATAGTATTAATATTAGGACATAGTTTTAAGGGAAAATTGTACAGTAGCTTAAGAATGAGACATTGCAATAGAAAATAAAATAAAAACCATGAAATATTAATAATTAATGGTTTAATGGACAATAAGCATAAATGCTAAGTGCTAAGTCAGCTAACCCTAATCAGAAATATATGATAAGGGGACTCAAATTAATCGTCTTTCAAAAACACGAACAATGAGAGTAAGCACAACATCCTCAGTACAATTATAAGAAAGATATTAGACTTTTAAAAATAATTGTATTGTGCTTAGCCCTTCCGCGTGGGCGTGTGAACCAGAATTTGTTAATCTTGTTCCCAAAGACTGACGCTTATGATAGCGTCTATTTTGACGAAGTCTACCGTAAATAAACGAATTGGAAAAAACCGACCAATCAGAGCCTATAAAAAATCCGAAATTCCTCATTCCAACCGAGGAACCACATACAGTCTTTCAACAAGAGCGAAGCGGACTGCACGCTCGCCGATGCCTCAGAAAAACGTGTGTTTGACAGCAACACAGCGTCAACCATATTAACCTCAAAGTGAGACACAGATTACCTACATTGAAGAATCAGTGCAGTATATTTACAAGTGTACTCTATTCGGAGTTTATGCGCATAGGAGTGTGTGCAGTGTTGTGATCAAAGTTAAATAATTAATTAATAAATTTTTAATTAATTAAAAAAGTGTTTATAATTAAAAAAGTGTAACCCTTCGAACGACGAGAGACGCAAGTATTCATAACCACAAATATAATGATATGATTAGTTTATAAGCATAATAACTGAACGCTAAAAGCGATAAAACTTGAAATATAGAAACAATTAAATTCCCTATCCTCAACAGAAGGGAACTGATAAAATACAAATGAACAATGTTGAAATTGAACGTTCTGAGTAATGACAGTTTTAACTATTTGTATACAATAAATACCTAGGATAAGTAAAGACATTGTAACAGCAATGAAGAGTATATGTGCTCTTATGCTATCAGTAGACTAGAGTATGAAATATTTTGTTCCTAAATTCAATTAATAGTTTTCGCCGGAGTGCGATAACTATAATAAATAAATTACCATTACCTGAAATAGGAATATCCAATTTCACAGATGATTATAGTACCTGATACTGGATTATCACCATTACTATTAATTAATAATAAATAATTCACTACTTTCAACCAAATAAGGTTGCACTAAAAAATAGGTAAAGCATGTGCCTAACTATGAACAGTAGTTCATATTTTATCTTTTTTCATTAATAATCATTGAATTTTTATTTTATAGGTTTGTTCTAACCGTAGCTATTATTTCAAATAAGTGTATTTTGCAGTCTAAAAGAACCTACTACTTTTATCAGTATAATCATTATTAAATCTTCAAGTCGAACCATCCGACATAACCTATATGTTTGTCAAAACACATTGTATTACTAACCAGAGGCAGTCATGCCAACTCGAGCTCATCATTTGTTTTAGAGTCAATGTTCACTTTTAAAATATTAATTGTTAACCAAAAAGAAGAGCAAAACGCCTTATTGTATTGAATTTCACTGTGTGTTATTTGAATAAATTATCATTATTATTTTTAACGGTGAAAGAGTTGACTTTTATTGTATCAGTAAAAGTACAGCTTAGAGGAGAAAAACTAGGCGGTTGGTACCATGCTGAGAATGCGAATTATTCAAATTGAATGATTCCTTGTTTTGTTTACAACCGCTCAGATCAATATATTTACAATCTTATACAATAATATTATACATGAGTTATTATGTGTACCATGCCTATGTTTGTGTATGTTAGTGTATAGGAAGAAACAACTGATCTCCTCACAACCGCTGATCAACAAAGTATCAACGGAACGTCAAGTGGACATCATAACAGTGAATATAATACATAAAATTAAACTATTTAAACAGACAGCTAATCCGACGAAAAAAGGAGTAAGTACCGACTTATTCAATCCTGGATTCAACAATAGGTTGAATTGAGGGGAATAAGTCCCTAAACGGTAAAATAATAATAAAATTTGATTTTGAACAATAACGATTAGCCGAGAGCAAGACCCATTAACAGTAAAAGAACCCTGAGACTATTCAATAATAATAATCAAGTTATAAACTATAGACGGATACGCGTCTAGTTACAAATTGGCGCACAACGTTCGAGCAAAATTAGGCGGAAAAAATATCCAACCTAATTTACAAAATAAACATCAACCTAATTTTCGAGGCAGCTGCAATACACAGGACCAAAAATGCAACAGAGAGCAACCTCTAAGAGACGTGCGGCGGAGGCAGATAAAGAGATAGACATGGATGATAAGGAGGCGACGCCAATCGAAGATCTAGAAGAAATATTACCTCCTACAGAACCCAGTCGACCTGTACAACAGGAGGAACAGCCCGACCGACCGATACAAGCAGAGAACGCCGACTTCAAGGAATGGATGAAGGCGATGTTTGAACAAACCAATAAAAATATGAATAAAAACATCGAGTCATTAAAAGAAGATTTTAATGAGAAATTAAATAAGAATAATGAGTCTTTGGAATTGTTAAAAGAAGATTTTAACAAGAAATTAATTAAAAATAACGAGTCCCTGACCAAAAATATGGAGTCGATCCATAAGAAGATGGATGACAACCAGAAAAATAATGAAATATTAACCAAAAATATCGAATCGTTGAAGGAGGATTTCAAAGGGAAGTTAAACAAGAAGACGGAGGAGACAAATAAAATCATAGCTTCATTGAAAGAAGACACCCAAGAGTTGAGCAAGAAGATTGATGACAGCATCGAAGATAGTAATAAGAAGATCGAAATTATCAGCCAAAGACTCGAAGACAGTCACGAAAAATTGAATGCGAAATTAGGAGAGGAAATAACCGAAGTCAGACGGGAAGTTTCTGAAATCGGCGAGAGGTGTGAAGAGAACCAACAAGAAATACAGAGAGCGAAAGAGACACTTCAAACCCGAGTAAATAACATCGAAGAATCCCATTTAAATAAATTCGAAATCTTGACTAAGAAACAAGAAGACTTGGGAACGAGATGTGAAGAAATCACCACCACCGTGAATGATGTTCGGGAGCAAGTACACACTGACAAGGAGAAGATGGCTGAACTTCAACGACGGGAACTCAATAATTTTAGGGAAGAAATTAATTTATTCCGGAGTCAACCAATCCAAGTGACTGGAATAACGAACGTAGAGAATCGTGAACTGATAAATTTCCAACATTATAAAAGGAATCCAATGGAGTTCATCGAAAGAGTAGAAGAAAATATCGCCCGTACACGCGAAACTAGATGGTCTACTATCAGAAACCTGTTAGACGAGTACTTTAAGGATGTGCGCGATAACTGGTGGACGGCTACCCGACATGATATACAGAATTATGCGGAGTTCAAGGCGCTGTTTAAAACGAAATACTGGTCCGAATCGGCACAGAACATAGTGCGGGACGACATCTGCAACGGGAAGTATGACCGCAGCAAAGGGGCATCACTCACCGCATACTTCTTAGGCAAGGTGTGTATGGCCAGAAATCTTGAGCCAAAGATACCTGAAGAATGCCTCGTCACGAAATTGGCGTATCACTTCGAAGAGGGCGTGGCCAGAGCGAGACTGAACGGACAAATAAGAACAATCCAAACTATGTCCGCGTTATTAGAAAATTATGAGCAGGAGAAGTATTATCGGAGGAGTCGGCAGGGACCAGACCCATACTTTGATAGAACCGGTCAGGCCGGATACCGAAATAATTATCGAGGTAATTATAATAATTCAAACCGAGATAATACTGACCAGAATCCGAGGCCAAATAGTAACGGGAATAATCATCCGCCAGATAGAAATAGCCCGAATTATAAGCCAAATTATAATAATAATTATAATCAGAATCCTCCTAATAACAACCACCGTCCTAATTATAATAGTGGAAATCAACATCGGCCAAACAATGGTAACCACCCCTACCGTCCAAATAATAACAATCGCCAGTACCGACCGAACAACGGGAATAACCACAACCCGAGCAATTTCAGAAGAGCTAATTACGTTCGTGCTGACGACAGAAACGGGGGGAGACGCTTCTATCAGGGACGTCGAAGCTTCAATGAAGATAATAACCCGTATAGTCAGGACGTAAGGAATAGCGAATCCGGGTACGACACACGAAGGAGCCGCAGTAGCGAAGATATAAACAGAAATAATAATAGCGGACGTCAATACAACCATCTGACTAGACCCAAAGGAAGGGAGGATGCCGAAAATATACGGCGGGTTCATCATATTGAAGGAGTCAGATCCGGACGCGGGAACCAAGGACAGGACGATCCATCTACGAGGGTCCGGATGGCTTACAATCAACAAAACCCACCAGAACGCTGGCTTCCCTTAAGAGGCACGGGATTCCAATCCAATGCACCCCAGAGAGGGGGAGACGAAATAGATGAAGAGGAAACGGCCGACCGATGGAACACCTAATCCAAAGTAAACAAACCAAAACTCTTTACCAAATACAATATGAGTGCACTACAATAATAACTAAATGAGGATGAGGCCAACGACTATTGGGTAAACGACAAATACTAAAGAAAAATATTTATCAAACAACCCTACCTACTCCACTAAAAATGAAAAAATATAACCATCCAGAATAAAGGTTCACCCAACTAACCTTTGAAGGAGTAGAGAGGCAGAAGATCAAAGAGAGTATAAAGAAAGAAGGATATTATTATGGAAAGTAAAAAGAGAGAAAAAAAAATGTTTATTAAATGAACCATGTAACCCCAAGAATGTCTATAAAATTAGATATTAATATGTTATTATATTGTCACATTAAATTGTAATTAACAAATATTGTATACACTAAAAATGAAGAAATATAACCATCCAGAATAAAGGTTCACCCAACTAACCTTTGAAGGAGTAGAGAGGCAGAAGATCAAAGAGAGTATAAAGAAAGAAGGATATTATTATGGAAAGTAAAGAGAGAGGAAAAATGTTTATTAAATGAACCATGTAACCCCAAGAATGTCTATAAAATTAGATATTAATATGTTATTATATTGTCACATTAACTTGTAATTATCAAATATTGTATACTCCATAAAGGAGAATTAAAATCATCCAGAATAAGTGAGAACCACCATCACTTGAAGGAGTAGAGAAGAAGAATAACAAAGAGTGTAAAAAGAAAGAAGGATATTATTATGGAAAGAAGAGGAAAAGAAAAATGTTTATTAAATGAATAATGTAACCCCGAGAATGTCTATAAAATCAAGTATTAATATGTTGTTATTATGTTATCACATTATATCATAACTATCAAATATTGTATACCCAATAACTCACCAACAGAGAAGAGGCTATTCTTATGGAAAGAAGAAAAAGAAAAATGTTTATTAAGTGAATATTGTATGTAAAAGAAGAAAATTTATTAATTAAATATTATATTAAATATTGAACGGAAAATGTTTGTCAAATGAATGTTATATGTAACACGAGAAAAGAAGACTAGTATCTGATGACTAAACCATAACGAAAACAAGCAACTAGTGAACACACTTAAGATATTTTAAACAATGTTTACTATCACTTTGAGAAAAATTGTGTACTATTCAAAATAAAATGTTAAAAGTTTATGACATTTGCTAGAGGAGAAAAGGAGACCATTAATGAGAATATTATGTAGAAAAGATAGTGAAAAGGAGAATTGACCAAGAAAAAAGAAGAAAGAACCAATCAATGTGAAGAACAATTTTGTCACGATAAGGAGAGAAGAAAAAATGAAGAATATTTACAAATGCTATTTGTCAACAACATTAACTAATGAAGATCTGCAGAAGTGAAGAAGGAATCCAGAAGAGAGTGTATAATAAAATATAAAAGGCAAGAAAATGAATAACCCCAAGAGTGTTTATTATTATTAGTCGAAAGAGACTGCTTATGAGTATTATTATTTGATGAATTGACTGTAGAAAAGTTCCAGCAATCATTTAACTGGGCAGGGATGAGGTACCCCTGATCTCAGAAAGAATGTAGTTATGGACGACGGAGTTAGGTAAGCCATAGAGCCCACCCGAATCGATTCCAGCTACCAAGTTAGGGAAAAATGTTAGGGAAATTAAATATTTAAGGGAAGAAACATGACAAGCCAAGAATACAATTAAACAAGATTCCAAGAGTATGAAGAAGAAGGAGATGTAGAGAATGACAAGTGTACGAGTCGAGTACGAAGGGACTGAAGACAAGTGTAAGAGTAAATACAAGACATGAAAACATTATATGTGACTTAAGAGTGAAATAAAAAATTGATAATTTCTTCAATCATAAAACGAAGATATCAGAAATGATCAATTCTAATAAGGAGGCAATATGTAACAGTACATATGTCACCACACCCACCTAAGTACTGAAAATTAATTTAAAGGCCACCACTAAAAAAATACATTAAAAGATCTAGAATACCACCAAGTATACTAAAGAAAAGTACCATAAGTTTGAATAAGTGAAGCATCATTGAAAGGAATTCACTAGTAAATGCACCAAGAAAGAAGAAAAGAAGAATAAAGACGAGACGACCGACATACTATACCCAATAGATCAGTAAGAAGGACACAAGACAACAAAAGAAGAAAGAAGAGTCAGGGAGAAGGATACAACAAGGACAACTTCAAGAAAGAAGAAGGAAGAAACAGTGTGAAGAAGACAATTGAAAACCTCATCATGTATAAAATAAACAATAGTGAGGAGGAGATCAGTGAAGAAAGAAGAAGGAAGATAACCAGACCAAACACAAGAATAAGGGAAGAAAATTGAAGTAGAACAAACTAACATAAACATTGAAAGAATAATTGTATTAAGAAGAAGGAAGGAGTGTTAAATAATTATGTGATATAAATCCCTAAGCTGTATAGTAAAGTCAACACTGACAACAACTCATTTAATGAACACATTTATTGTTTATGTGAAACACATTATTGTAAATAAGGATTAAATATTGTAAATAAAGAGTCACAAGCAACCTGAATGAGGACAAGATGAGTTTATGATAGCTAAATGATGTGTAGTTATAGAATAGACAGAGGAATATGCAACCAAAACCAGTCGAATAGACTAAGATAGAAATACACAGCCATAAACAACACACTAATGTTTACTGAACCTATGACATAACCTAATCTGGGCATTCAGTTTCCAATAAAACTTGATAAAAAATGAATCAAAACAATGTTAGACCAAAATGTAATGAGCTAGGAAGTAAATAGAGCATATAAGGAATGTTTTGTACATGATAGCTAATAGGATAACAGGATATAAAAGCTATATTTATGTAATACAAGTATGACCAAATGCTGGTAATGGCAAAGTGACACTATGCAACCAAAATTATGTAATAAACACATTGTACAAAGAAAGTAACCCAATTAATGGTTTGATGTCTCACAGAGTATTATTCATATGAGCAATTGCAACCAAAATAACCATTTAAATCGTTTATATAAATGTAATTATAACTAAACCATTATGACAAGTAGCTGCAAGTAAAGTTTACAGCAACCCAACCTTGCTAATTACAGGGTCAAATGCAGAGTGAACTGCATCACAATAACGATAAGGTCCTAGTGACTATTTCAGTTATCAATTAGAAAACAATACAACTAAAATGTCTATGATATTAAGCATACTACCAAGTAACGCCATATAGGCATAACAAGCCTGATTCATAAGTGATAGTTAAGGCATTAAACAAATAATGTAGAGAAAAAGAACACTGTCAGTAGTGACTTAACCCATCAATATTTAATTACAACATGTTAAAAGCTAATTAAATACTCTTATTACTGAGTAATAAGCAAAACAAAAATGTATGACAATAAGTTTAAGTGTGAACCTATGAAAACGGACATAGTATTAATATTAGGACATAGTTTTAAGGGAAAATTGTACAGTAGCTTAAGAATGAGACATTGCAATAGAAAATAAAATAAAAACCATGAAATATTAATAATTAATGGTTTAATGGACAATAAGCATAAATGCTAAGTGCTAAGTCAGCTAACCCTAATCAGAAATATATGATAAGGGGACTCAAATTAATCGTCTTTCAAAAACACGAACAATGAGAGTAAGCACAACATCCTCAGTACAATTATAAGAAAGATATTAGACTTTTAAAAATAATTGTATTGTGCTTAGCCCTTCCGCGTGGGCGTGTGAACCAGAATTTGTTAATCTTGTTCCCAAAGACTGACGCTTATGATAGCGTCTATTTTGACGAAGTCTACCGTAAATAAACGAATTGGAAAAAACCGACCAATCAGAGCCTATAAAAAATCCGAAATTCCTCATTCCAACCGAGGAACCACATACAGTCTTTCAACAAGAGCGAAGCGGACTGCACGCTCGCCGATGCCTCAGAAAAACGTGTGTTTGACAGCAACACAGCGTCAACCATATTAACCTCAAAGTGAGACACAGATTACCTACATTGAAGAATCAGTGCAGTATATTTACAAGTGTACTCTATTCGGAGTTTATGCGCATAGGAGTGTGTGCAGTGTTGTGATCAAAGTTAAATAATTAATTAATAAATTTTTAATTAATTAAAAAAGTGTTTATAATTAAAAAAGTGTAACCCTTCGAACGACGAGAGACGCAAGTATTCATAACCACAAATATAATGATATGATTAGTTTATAAGCATAATAACTGAACGCTAAAAGCGATAAAACTTGAAATATAGAAACAATTAAATTCCCTATCCTCAACAGAAGGGAACTGATAAAATACAAATGAACAATGTTGAAATTGTACGTTCTGAGTAATGACAGTTTTAACTATTTGTATACAATAAATACCTAGGATAAGTAAAGACATTGTAACAGCAATGAAGAGTATATGTGCTCTTATGCTATCAGTAGACTAGAGTATGAAATATTTTGTTCCTAAATTCAATTAATAGTTTTCGCCGGAGTGCGATAACTATAATAAATAAATTACCATTACCTGAAATAGGAATATCCAATTTCACAGATGATTATAGTACCTGATACTGGATTATCACCATTACTATTAATTAATAATAAATAATTCACTACTTTCAACCAAATAAGGTTGCACTAAAAAATAGGTAAAGCATGTGCCTAACTATGAACAGTAGTTCATATTTTATCTTTTTTCATTAATAATCATTGAATTTTTATTTTATAGGTTTGTTCTAACCGTAGCTATTATTTCAAATAAGTGTATTTTGCAGTCTAAAAGAACCTACTACTTTTATCAGTATAATCATTATTAAATCTTCAAGTCGAACCATCCGACATAACCTATATGTTTGTCAAAACACATTGTATTACTAACCAGAGGCAGTCATGCCAACTCGAGCTCATCATTTGTTTTAGAGTCAATGTTCACTTTTAAAATATTAATTGTTAACCAAAAAGAAGAGCAAAACGCCTTATTGTATTGAATTTCACTGTGTGTTATTTGAATAAATTATCATTATTATTTTTAACGGTGAAAGAGTTGACTTTTATTGTATCAGTAAAAGTACAGCTTAGAGGAGAAAAACTAGGCGGTTGGTACCATGCTGAGAATGCGAATTATTCAAATTGAATGATTCCTTGTTTTGTTTACAACCGCTCAGATCAATATATTTACAATCTTATACAATAATATTATACATGAGTTATTATGTGTACCATGCCTATGTTTGTGTATGTTAGTGTATAGGAAGAAACAACTGATCTCCTCACAACCGCTGATCAACAAAGTATCAACGGAACGTCAAGTGGACATCATAACAGTGAATATAATACATAAAATTAAACTATTTAAACAGACAGCTAATCCGACGAAAAAAGGAGTAAGTACCGACTTATTCAATCCTGGATTCAACAATAGGTTGAATTGAGGGGAATAAGTCCCTAAACGGTAAAATAATAATAAAATTTGATTTTGAACAATAACGATTAGCCGAGAGCAAGACCCATTAACAGTAAAAGAACCCTGAGACTATTCAATAATAATAATCAAGTTATAAACTATAGACGGATACGCGTCTAGTTACAAATTGGCGCACAACGTTCGAGCAAAATTAGGCGGAAAAAATATCCAACCTAATTTACAAAATAAACATCAACCTAATTTTCGAGGCAGCTGCAATACACAGGACCAAAAATGCAATAGAGAGCAACCTCTAAGAGACGTGCGGCGGAGGCAGATAAAGAGATAGACATGGATGATAAGGAGGCGACGCCAATCGAAGATCTAGAAGAAATATTACCTCCTACAGAACCCAGTCGACCTGTACAACAGGAGGAACAGCCCGACCGACCGATACAAGCAGAGAACGCCGACTTCAAGGAATGGATGAAGGCGATGTTTGAACAAACCAATAAAAATATGAATAAAAACATCGAGTCATTAAAAGAAGATTTTAATGAGAAATTAAATAAGAATAATGAGTCTTTGGAATTGTTAAAAGAAGATTTTAACAAGAAATTAATTAAAAATAACGAGTCCCTGACCAAAAATATGGAGTCGATCCATAAGAAGATGGATGACAACCAGAAAAATAATGAAATATTAACCAAAAATATCGAATCGTTGAAGGAGGATTTCAAAGGGAAGTTAAACAAGAAGACGGAGGAGACAAATAAAATCATAGCTTCATTGAAAGAAGACACCCAAGAGTTGAGCAAGAAGATTGATGACAGCATCGAAGATAGTAATAAGAAGATCGAAATTATCAGCCAAAGACTCGAAGACAGTCACGAAAAATTGAATGCGAAATTAGGAGAGGAAATAACCGAAGTCAGACGGGAAGTTTCTGAAATCGGCGAGAGGTGTGAAGAGAACCAACAAGAAATACAGAGAGCGAAAGAGACACTTCAAACCCGAGTAAATAACATCGAAGAATCCCATTTAAATAAATTCGAAATCTTGACTAAGAAACAAGAAGACTTGGGAACGAGATGTGAAGAAATCACCACCACCGTGAATGATGTTCGGGAGCAAGTACACACTGACAAGGAGAAGATGGCTGAACTTCAACGACGGGAACTCAATAATTTTAGGGAAGAAATTAATTTATTCCGGAGTCAACCAATCCAAGTGACTGGAATAACGAACGTAGAGAATCGTGAACTGATAAATTTCCAACATTATAAAAGGAATCCAATGGAGTTCATCGAAAGAGTAGAAGAAAATATCGCCCGTACACGCGAAACTAGATGGTCTACTATCAGAAACCTGTTAGACGAGTACTTTAAGGATGTGCGCGATAACTGGTGGACGGCTACCCGACATGATATACAGAATTATGCGGAGTTCAAGGCGCTGTTTAAAACGAAGTACTGGTCCGAATCGGCACAGAACATAGTGCGGGACGACATCTGCAACGGGAAGTATGACCGCAGCAAAGGGGCATCACTCACCGCATACTTCTTAGGCAAGGTGTGTATGGCCAGAAATCTTGAGCCAAAGATACCTGAAGAATGCCTCGTCACGAAATTGGCGTATCACTTCGAAGAGGGCGTGGCCAGAGCGAGACTGAACGGACAAATAAGAACAATCCAAACTATGTCCGCGTTATTAGAAAATTATGAGCAGGAGAAGTATTATCGGAGGAGTCGGCAGGGACCAGACCCATACTTTGATAGAACCGGTCAGGCCGGATACCGAAATAATTATCGAGGTAATTATAATAATTCAAACCGAGATAATACTGACCAGAATCCGAGGCCAAATAGTAACGGGAATAATCATCCGCCAGATAGAAATAGCCCGAATTATAAGCCAAATTATAATAATAATTATAATCAGAATCCTCCTAATAACAACCACCGTCCTAATTATAATAGTGGAAATCAACATCGGCCAAACAATGGTAACCACCCCTACCGTCCAAATAATAACAATCGCCAGTACCGACCGAACAACGGGAATAACCACAACCCGAGCAATTTCAGAAGAGCTAATTACGTTCGTGCTGACGACAGAAACGGGGGGAGACGCTTCTATCAGGGACGTCGAAGCTTCAATGAAGATAATAACCCGTATAGTCAGGACGTAAGGAATAGCGAATCCGGGTACGACACACGAAGGAGCCGCAGTAGCGAAGATATAAACAGAAATAATAATAGCGGACGTCAATACAACCATCTGACTAGACCCAAAGGAAGGGAGGATGCCGAAAATGTACGGCGGGTTCATCATATTGAAGGAGTCAGATCCGGACGCGGGAACCAAGGACAGGACGATCCATCTACGAGGGTCCGGATGGCTTACAATCAACAAAACCCACCAGAACGCTGGCTTCCCTTAAGAGGCACGGGATTCCAATCCAATGCACCCCAGAGAGGGGGAGACGAAATAGATGAAGAGGAAACGGCCGACCGATGGAACACCTAATCCAAAATAAACAAACCAAAACTCTTTACCAAATACAATATGAGTGCACTACAATAATAACTAAATGAGGATGAGGCCAACGACTATTGGGTAAACGACAAATACTAAAGAAAAATATTTATCAAACAACCCTACCTACTCCACTAAAAATGAAAAAATATAACCATCCAGAATAAAGGTTCACCCAACTAACCTTTGAAGGAGTAGAGAGGCAGAAGATCAAAGAGAGTATAAAGAAAGAAGGATATTATTATGGAAAGTAAAAAGAGAGAAAAAAAAATGTTTATTAAATGAACCATGTAACCCCAAGAATGTCTATAAAATTAGATATTAATATGTTATTATATTGTCACATTAAATTGTAATTAACAAATATTGTATACACTAAAAATGAAGAAATATAACCATCCAGAATAAAGGTTCACCCAACTAACCTTTGAAGGAGTAGAGAGGCAGAAGATCAAAGAGAGTATAAAGAAAGAAGGATATTATTATGGAAAGTAAAGAGAGAGAAAAAATGTTTATTAAATGAACCATGTAACCCCAAGAATGTCTATAAAATTAGATATTAATATGTTATTATATTGTCACATTAACTTGTAATTATCAAATATTGTATACTCCATAAAGGAGAATTAAAATCATCCAGAATAAGTGAGAACCACCATCACTTGAAGGAGTAGAGAAGAAGAATAACAAAGAGTGTAAAAAGAAAGAAGGATATTATTATGGAAAGAAGAGGAAAAGAAAAATGTTTATTAAATGAATAATGTAACCCCGAGAATGTCTATAAAATCAAGTATTAATATGTTGTTATTATGTTATCACATTATATCATAACTATCAAATATTGTATACCCAATAACTCACCAACAGAGAAGAGGCTATTCTTATGGAAAGAAGAAAAAGAAAAATGTTTATTAAGTGAATATTGTATGTAAAAGAAGAAAATTTATTAATTAAATATTATATTAAATATTGAACGGAAAATGTTTGTCAAATGAATGTTATATGTAACACGAGAAAAGAAGACTAGTATCTGATGACTAAACCATAACGAAAACAAGCAACTAGTGAACACACTTAAGATATTTTAAACAATGTTTACTATCACTTTGAGAAAAATTGTGTACTATTCAAAATAAAATGTTAAAAGTTTATGACATTTGCTAGAGGAGAAAAGGAGACCATTAATGAGAATATTATGTAGAAAAGATAGTGAAAAGGAGAATTGACCAAGAAAAAAGAAGAAAGAACCAATCAATGTGAAGAACAATTTTGTCACGATAAGGAGAGAAGAAAAAATGAAGAATATTTACAAATGCTATTTGTCAACAACATTAACTAATGAAGATCTGCAGAAGTGAAGAAGGAATCCAGAAGAGAGTGTATAATAAAATATAAAAGGCAAGAAAATGAATAACCCCAAGAGTGTTTATTATTATTAGTCGAAAGAGACTGCTTATGAGTATTATTATTTGATGAATTGACTGTAGAAAAGTTCCAGCAATCATTTAACTGGGCAGGGATGAGGTACCCCTGATCTCAGAAAGAATGTAGTTATGGACGACGGAGTTAGGTAAGCCATAGAGCCCACCCGAATCGATTCCAGCTACCAAGTTAGGGAAAAATGTTAGGGAAATTAAATATTTAAGGGAAGAAACATGACAAGCCAAGAATATAATTAAACAAGATTCCAAGAGTATGAAGAAGAAGGAGATGTAGAGAATGACAAGTGTACGAGTCGAGTACGAAGGGACTGAAGACAAGTGTAAGAGTAAATACAAGACATGAAAACATTATATGTGACTTAAGAGTGAAATAAAAAATTGATAATTTCTTCAATCATAAAACGAAGATATCAGAAATGATCAATTCTAATAAGGAGGCAATATGTAACAGTACATATGTCACCACACCCACCTAAGTACTGAAAATTAATTTAAAGGCCACCACTAAAAAAATACATTAAAAGATCTAGAATACCACCAAGTATACTAAAGAAAAGTACCATAAGTTTGAATAAGTGAAGCATCATTGAAAGGAATTCACTAGTAAATGCACCAAGAAAGAAGAAAAGAAGAATAAAGACGAGACGACCGACATACTATACCCAATAGATCAGTAAGAAGGACACAAGACAACAAAAGAAGAAAGAAGAGTCAGGGAGAAGGATACAACAAGGACAACTTCAAGAAAGAAGAAGGAAGAAACAGTGTGAAGAAGACAATTGAAAACCTCATCATGTATAAAATAAACAATAGTGAGGAGGAGATCAGTGAAGAAAGAAGAAGGAAGATAACCAGACCAAACACAAGAATAAGGGAAGAAAATTGAAGTAGAACAAACTAACATAAACATTGAAAGAATAATTGTATTAAGAAGAAGGAAGGAGTGTTAAATAATTATGTGATATAAATCCCTAAGCTGTATAGTAAAGTCAACACTGACAACAACTCATTTAATGAACACATTTATTGTTTATGTGAAACACATTATTGTAAATAAGGATTAAATATTGTAAATAAAGAGTCACAAGCAACCTGAATGAGGACAAGATGAGTTTATGATAGCTAAATGATGTGTAGTTATAGAATAGACAGAGGAATATGCAACCAAAACCAGTCGAATAGACTAAGATAGAAATACACAGCCATAAACAACACACTAATGTTTACTGAACCTATGACATAACCTAATCTGGGCATTCAGTTTCCAATAAAACTTGATAAAAAATGAATCAAAACAATGTTAGACCAAAATGTAATGAGCTAGGAAGTAAATAGAGCATATAAGGAATGTTTTGTACATGATAGCTAATAGGATAACAGGATATAAAAGCTATATTTATGTAATACAAGTATGACCAAATGCTGGTAATGGCAAAGTGACACTATGCAACCAAAATTATGTAATAAACACATTGTACAAAGAAAGTAACCCAATTAATGGTTTGATGTCTCACAGAGTATTATTCATATGAGCAATTGCAACCAAAATAACCATTTAAATCGTTTATATAAATGTAATTATAACTAAACCATTATGACAAGTAGCTGCAAGTAAAGTTTACAGCAACCAAACCTTGCTAATTACAGGGTCAAATGCAGAGTGAACTGCATCACAATAACGATAAGGTCCTAGTGACTATTTCAGTTATCAATTAGAAAACAATACAACTAAAATGTCTATGATATTAAGCATACTACCAAGTAACGCCATATAGGCATAACAAGCCTGATTCATAAGTGATAGTTAAGGCATTAAACAAATAATGTAGAGAAAAAGAACACTGTCAGTAGTGACTTAACCCATCAATATTTAATTACAACATGTTAAAAGCTAATTAAATACTCTTATTACTGAGTAATAAGCAAAACAAAAATGTATGACAATAAGTTTAAGTGTGAACCTATGAAAACGGACATAGTATTAATATTAGGACATAGTTTTAAGGGAAAATTGTACAGTAGCTTAAGAATGAGACATTGCAATAGAAAATAAAATAAAAACCATGAAATATTAATAATTAATGGTTTAATGGACAATAAGCATAAATGCTAAGTGCTAAGTCAGCTAACCCTAATCAGAAATATATGATAAGGGGACTCAAATTAATCGTCTTTCAAAAACACGAACAATGAGAGTAAGCACAACATCCTCAGTACAATTATAAGAAAGATATTAGACTTTTAAAAATAATTGTATTGTGCTTAGCCCTTCCGCGTGGGCGTGTGAACCAGAATTTGTTAATCTTGTTCCCAAAGACTGACGCTTATGATAGCGTCTATTTTGACGAAGTCTACCGTAAATAAACGAATTGGAAAAAACCGACCAATCAGAGCCTATAAAAAATCCGAAATTCCTCATTCCAACCGAGGAACCACATACAGTCTTTCAACAAGAGCGAAGCGGACTGCACGCTCGCCGATGCCTCAGAAAAACGTGTGTTTGACAGCAACACAGCGTCAACCATATTAACCTCAAAGTGAGACACAGATTACCTACATTGAAGAATCAGTGCAGTATATTTACAAGTGTACTCTATTCGGAGTTTATGCGCATAGGAGTGTGTGCAGTGTTGTGATCAAAGTTAAATAATTAATTAATAAATTTTTAATTAATTAAAAAATTGTTTATAATTAAAAAAGTGTAACCCTTCGAACGACGAGAGACGCAAGTATTCATAACCACAAATATAATGATATGATTAGTTTATAAGCATAATAACTGAACGCTAAAAGCGATAAAACTTGAAATATAGAAACAATTAAATTCCCTATCCTCAACAGAAGGGAACTGATAAAATACAAATGAACAATGTTGAAATTGAACGTTCTGAGTAATGACAGTTTTAACTATTTGTATACAATAAATACCTAGGATAAGTAAAGACATTGTAACAGCAATGAAGAGTATATGTGCTCTTATGCTATCAGTAGACTAGAGTATGAAATATTTTGTTCCTAAATTCAATTAATAGTTTTCGCCGGAGTGCGATAACTATAATAAATAAATTACCATTACCTGAAATAGGAATATCCAATTTCACAGATGATTATAGTACCTGATACTGGATTATCACCATTACTATTAATTAATAATAAATAATTCACTACTTTCAACCAAATAAGGTTGCACTAAAAAATAGGTAAAGCATGTGCCTAACTATGAACAGTAGTTCATATTTTATCTTTTTTCATTAATAATCATTGAATTTTTATTTTATAGGTTTGTTCTAACCGTAGCTATTATTTCAAATAAGTGTATTTTGCAGTCTAAAAGAACCTACTACTTTTATCAGTATAATCATTATTAAATCTTCAAGTCGAACCATCCGACATAACCTATATGTTTGTCAAAACACATTGTATTACTAACCAGAGGCAGTCATGCCAACTCGAGCTCATCATTTGTTTTAGAGTCAATGTTCACTTTTAAAATATTAATTGTTAACCAAAAAGAAGAGCAAAACGCCTTATTGTATTGAATTTCACTGTGTGTTATTTGAATAAATTATCATTATTATTTTTAACGGTGAAAGAGTTGACTTTTATTGTATCAGTAAAAGTACAGCTTAGAGGAGAAAAACGAGGCGGTTGGTACCATGCTGAGAATGCGAATTATTCAAATTGAATGATTCCTTGTTTTGTTTACAACCGCTCAGATCAATATATTTACAATCTTATACAATAATATTATACATGAGTTATTATGTGTACCATGCCTATGTTTGTGTATGTTAGTGTATAGGAAGAAACAACTGATCTCCTCACAACCGCTGATCAACAAAGTATCAACGGAACGTCAAGTGGACATCATAACAGTGAATATAATACATAAAATTAAACTATTTAAACAGACAGCTAATCCGACGAAAAAAGGAGTAAGTACCGACTTATTCAATCCTGGATTCAACAATAGGTTGAATTGAGGGGAATAAGTCCCTAAACGGTAAAATAATAATAAAATTTGATTTTGAACAATAACGATTAGCCGAGAGCAAGACCCATTAACAGTAAAAGAACCCTGAGACTATTCAATAATAATAATCAAGTTATAAACTATAGACGGATACGCGTCTAGTTACAAATTGGCGCACAACGTTCGAGCAAAATTAGGCGGAAAAAATATCCAACCTAATTTACAAAATAAACATCAACCTAATTTTCGAGGCAGCTGCAATACACAGGACCAAAAATGCAACAGAGAGCAACCTCTAAGAGACGTGCGGCGGAGGCAGATAAAGAGATAGACATGGATGATAAGGAGGCGACGCCAATCGAAGATCTAGAAGAAATATTACCTCCTACAGAACCCAGTCGACCTGTACAACAGGAGGAACAGCCCGACCGACCGATACAAGCAGAGAACGCCGACTTCAAGGAATGGATGAAGGCGATGTTTGAACAAACCAATAAAAATATGAATAAAAACATCGAGTCATTAAAAGAAGATTTTAATGAGAAATTAAATAAGAATAATGAGTCTTTGGAATTGTTAAAAGAAGATTTTAACAAGAAATTAATTAAAAATAACGAGTCCCTGACCAAAAATATGGAGTCGATCCATAAGAAGATGGATGACAACCAGAAAAATAATGAAATATTAACCAAAAATATCGAATCGTTGAAGGAGGATTTCAAAGGGAAGTTAAACAAGAAGACGGAGGAGACAAATAAAATCATAGCTTCATTGAAAGAAGACACCCAAGAGTTGAGCAAGAAGATTGATGACAGCATCGAAGATAGTAATAAGAAGATCGAAATTATCAGCCAAAGACTCGAAGACAGTCACGAAAAATTGAATGCGAAATTAGGAGAGGAAATAACCGAAGTCAGACGGGAAGTTTCTGAAATCGGCGAGAGGTGTGAAGAGAACCAACAAGAAATACAGAGAGCGAAAGAGACACTTCAAACCCGAGTAAATAACATCGAAGAATCCCATTTAAATAAATTCGAAATCTTGACTAAGAAACAAGAAGACTTGGGAACGAGATGTGAAGAAATCACCACCACCGTGAATGATGTTCGGGAGCAAGTACACACTGACAAGGAGAAGATGGCTGAACTTCAACGACGGGAACTCAATAATTTTAGGGAAGAAATTAATTTATTCCGGAGTCAACCAATCCAAGTGACTGGAATAACGAACGTAGAGAATCGTGAACTGATAAATTTCCAACATTATAAAAGGAATCCAATGGAGTTCATCGAAAGAGTAGAAGAAAATATCGCCCGTACACGCGAAACTAGATGGTCTACTATCAGAAACCTGTTAGACGAGTACTTTAAGGATGTGCGCGATAACTGGTGGACGGCTACCCGACATGATATACAGAATTATGCGGAGTTCAAGGCGCTGTTTAAAACGAAGTACTGGTCCGAATCGGCACAGAACATAGTGCGGGACGACATCTGCAACGGGAAGTATGACCGCAGCAAAGGGGCATCACTCACCGCATACTTCTTAGGCAAGGTGTGTATGGCCAGAAATCTTGAGCCAAAGATACCTGAAGAATGCCTCGTCACGAAATTGGCGTATCACTTCGAAGAGGGCGTGGCCAGAGCGAGACTGAACGGACAAATAAGAACAATCCAAACTATGTCCGCGTTATTAGAAAATTATGAGCAGGAGAAGTATTATCGGAGGAGTCGGCAGGGACCAGACCCATACTTTGATAGAACCGGTCAGGCCGGATACCGAAATAATTATCGAGGTAATTATAATAATTCAAACCGAGATAATACTGATCAGAATCCGAGGCCAAATAGTAACGGGAATAATCATCCGCCAGATAGAAATAGCCCGAATTATAGGCCAAATTATAATAATAATTATAATCAGAATCCTCCTAATAACAACCACCGTCCTAATTATAATAGTGGAAATCAACATCGGCCAAACAATGGTAACCACCCCTACCGTCCAAATAATAACAATCGCCAGTACCGACCGAACAACGGGAATAACCACAACCCGAGCAATTTCAGAAGAGCTAATTACGTTCGTGCTGACGACAGAAACGGGGGGAGACGCTTCTATCAGGGACGTCGAAGCTTCAATGAAGATAATAACCCGTATAGTCAGGACGTAAGGAATAGCGAATCCGGGTACGACACACGAAGGAGCCGCAGTAGCGAAGACATAAACAGAAATAATAATAGCGGACGTCAATACAACCATCTGACTAGACCCAAAGGAAGGGAGGATGCCGAAAATGTACGGCGGGTTCATCATATTGAAGGAGTCAGATCCGGACGCGGGAACCAAGGACAGGACGATCCATCTACGAGGGTCCGGATGGCTTACAATCAACAAAACCCACCAGAACGCTGGCTTCCCTTAAGAGGCACGGGATTCCAATCCAATGCACCCCAGAGAGGGGGAGACGAAATAGATGAAGAAGAGGAAACGGCCGACCGATGGAACGCCTAATCCAAAATAAACAAACCAAAACTCTTTACCAAATACAATATGAGTGCACTACAATAATAACTAAATGAGGATGAGGCCAACGATTATTGGGTAAACGACAAATACTAAAGAAAAATATTTATCAAACAACCCTACCTACTCCACTAAAAATGAAAAAATATAACCATCCAGAATAAAGGTTCACCCAACTAACCTTTGAAGGAGTAGAGAGGCAGAAGATCAAAGAGAGTATAAAGAAAGAAGGATATTATTATGGAAAGTAAAAAGAGAGAAAAAAAAATGTTTATTAAATGAACCATGTAACCCCAAGAATGTCTATAAAATTAGATATTAATATGTTATTATATTGTCACATTAAATTGTAATTAACAAATATTGTATACACTAAAAATGAAGAAATATAACCATCCAGAATAAAGGTTCACCCAACTAACCTTTGAAGGAGTAGAGAGGCAGAAGATCAAAGAGAGTATAAAGAAAGAAGGATATTATTATGGAAAGTAAAGAGAGAGAAAAAATGTTTATTAAATGAACCATGTAACCCCAAGAATGTCTATAAAATTAGATATTAATATGTTATTATATTGTCACATTAACTTGTAATTATCAAATATTGTATACTCCATAAAGGAGAATTAAAATCATCCAGAATAAGTGAGAACCACCATCACTTGAAGGAGTAGAGAAGAAGAATAACAAAGAGTGTAAAAAGAAAGAAGGATATTATTATGGAAAGAAGAGGAAAAGAAAAATGTTTATTAAATGAATAATGTAACCCCGAGAATGTCTATAAAATCAAGTATTAATATGTTGTTATTATGTTATCACATTATATCATAACTATCAAATATTGTATACCCAATAACTCACCAACAGAGAAGAGGCTATTCTTATGGAAAGAAGAAAAAGAAAAATGTTTATTAAGTGAATATTGTATGTAAAAGAAGAAAATTTATTAATTAAATATTATATTAAATATTGAACGGAAAATGTTTGTCAAATGAATGTTATATGTAACACGAGAAAAGAAGACTAGTATCTGATGACTAAACCATAACGAAAACAAGCAACTAGTGAACACACTTAAGATATTTTAAACAATGTTTACTATCACTTTGAGAAAAATTGTGTACTATTCAAAATAAAATGTTAAAAGTTTATGACACTTGCTAGAGGAGAAAAGGAGACCATTAATGAGAATATTATGTAGAAAAGATAGTGAAAAGGAGAATTGACCAAGAAAAAAGAAGAAAGAACCAATCAATGTGAAGAACAATTTTGTCACGATAAGGAGAGAAGAAAAAATGAAGAATATTTACAAATGCTATTTGTCAACAACATTAACTAATGAAGATCTGCAGAAGTGAAGAAGGAATCCAGAAGAGAGTGTATAATAAAATATAAAAGGCAAGAAAATGAATAACCCCAAGAGTGTTTATTATTGTTAGTCGAAAGAGACTGCTTATGAGTATTATTATTTGATGAATTGACTGTAGAAAAGTTCCAGCAATCATTTAACTGGGCAGGGATGAGGTACCCCTGATCTCAGAAAGAATGTAGTTATGGACGACGGAGTTAGGTAAGCCATAGAGCCCACCCGAATCGATTCCAGCTACCAAGTTAGGGAAAAATGTTAGGGAAATTAAATATTTAAGGGAAGAAACATGACAAGCCAAGAATATAATTAAACAAGATTCCAAGAGTATGAAGAAGAAGGAGATGTAGAGAATGACAAGTGTACGAGTCGAGTACGAAGGGACTGAAGACAAGTGTAAGAGTAAATACAAGACATGAAAACATTATATGTGACTTAAGAGTGAAATAAAAAATTGATAATTTCTTCAATCATAAAACGAAGATATCAGAAATGATCAATTCTAATAAGGAGGCAATATGTAACAGTACATATGTCACCACACCCACCTAAGTACTGAAAATTAATTTAAAGGCCACCACTAAAAAAATACATTAAAAGATCTAGAATACCACCAAGTATACTAAAGAAAAGTACCATAAGTTTGAATAAGTGAAGCATCATTGAAAGGAATTCACTAGTAAATGCACCAAGAAAGAAGAAAAGAAGAATAAAGACGAGACGACCGACATACTATACCCAATAGATCAGTAAGAAGGACACAACACAACAAAAGGAAAAAGAAAATCAGTGAGAAGGACACAAGACAACAAAAGAAGAAAGAAGAGTCAGGGAGAAGGATACAACAAGGACAACTTCAAGAAAGAAGAAGGAAGAAACAGTGTGAAGAAGACAATTGAAAACCTCATCATGTATAAAATAAACAATAGTGAGGAGGAGATCAGTGAAGAAAGAAGAAGGAAGATAACCAGACCAAACACAAGAATAAGGGAAGAAAATTGAAGTAGAACAAACTAACATAAACATTGAAAGAATAATTGTATTAAGAAGAAGGAAGGAGTGTTAAATAATTATGTGATATAAATCCCTAAGCTGTATAGTAAAGTCAACACTGACAACAACTCATTTAATGAACACATTTATTGTTTATGTGAAACACATTATTGTAAATAAGGATTAAATATTGTAAATAAAGAGTCACAAGCAACCTGAATGAGGACAAGATGAGTTTATGATAGCTAAATGATGTGTAGTTATAGAATAGACAGAGGAATATGCAACCAAAACCAGTCGAATAGACTAAGATAGAAATACACAGCCATAAACAACACACTAATGTTTACTGAACCTATGACATAACCTAATCTGGGCATTCAGTTTCCAATAAAACTTGATAAAAAATGAATCAAAACAATGTTAGACCAAAATGTAATGAGCTAGGAAGTAAATAGAGCATATAAGGAATGTTTTGTACATGATAGCTAATAGGATAACAGGATATAAAAGCTATATTTATGTAATACAAGTATGACCAAATGCTGGTAATGGCAAAGTGACACTATGCAACCAAAATTATGTAATAAACACATTGTACAAAGAAAGTAACCCAATTAATGGTTTGATGTCTCACAGAGTATTATTCATATGAGCAATTGCAACCAAAATAACCATTTAAATCGTTTATATAAATGTAATTATAACTAAACCATTATGACAAGTAGCTGCAAGTAAAGTTTACAGCAACCAAACCTTGCTAATTACAGGGTCAAATGCAGAGTGAACTGCATCACAATAACGATAAGGTCCTAGTGACTATTTCAGTTATCAATTAGAAAACAATACAACTAAAATGTCTATGATATTAAGCATACTACCAAGTAACGCCATATAGGCATAACAAGCCTGATTCATAAGTGATAGTTAAGGCATTAAACAAATAATGTAGAGAAAAAGAACACTGTCAGTAGTGACTTAACCCATCAATATTTAATTACAACATGTTAAAAGCTAATTAAATACTCTTATTACTGAGTAATAAGCAAAACAAAAATGTATGACAATAAGTTTAAGTGTGAACCTATGAAAACGGACATAGTATTAATATTAGGACATAGTTTTAAGGGAAAATTGTACAGTAGCTTAAGAATGAGACATTGCAATAGAAAATAAAATAAAAACCATGAAATATTAATAATTAATGGTTTAATGGACAATAAGCATAAATGCTAAGTGCTAAGTCAGCTAACCCTAATCAGAAATATATGATAAGGGTACTCAAATTAATCGTCTTTCAAAAACACGAACAATGAGAGTAAGCACAACATCCTCAGTACAATTATAAGAAAGATATTAGACTTTTAAAAATAATTGTATTGTGCTTATAGCCCTTCCGCGTGGGCGTGTGAACCAGAATTTGTTAATCTTGTTCCCAAAGACTGACGCTTATGATAGCGTCTATTTTGACGAAGTCTACCGTAAATAAACGAATTGGAAAAAACTGACCAATCAGAGCCTATAAAAAATCCGAAATTCCTCATTCCAACCGAGGAACCACATACAGTCTTTCAACAAGAGCGAAGCGGACTGCACGCTCGCCGATGCCTCAGAAAAACGTGTGTTTGACAGCAACACAGCGTCAACCATATTAACCTCAAAGTGAGACACAGATTACCTACATTGAAGAATCAGTGCAGTATATTTACAAGTGTACTCTATTCGGAGTTTATGCGCATAGGAGTGTGTGCAGTGTTGTGATCAAAGTTAAATAATTAATTAATAAATTTTTAATTAATTAAAAAAGTGTTTATAATTAAAAAAGTGTAACCCTTCGAACGACGAGAGACGCAAGTATTCATAACCACAAATATAATGATATGATTAGTTTATAAGCATAATAACTGAACGCTAAAAGCGATAAAACTGGGAATATAGAAACAGTTAAATTCCCTATCCTCAACAGAAGGGAACTGATAAAATACAAATGAACAATGTTGAAATTGAACGTTCTGAGTAATGACAGTTTTAACTATTTGTATACAATAAATACCTAGGATAAGTAAAGACATTGTAACAGCAATGAAGAGTATATGTGCTCTTATGCTATCAGTAGACTAGAGTATGAAATATTTTGTTCCTAAATTCAATTAATAGTTTTCACCGGAGTGCGATAACTATAATAAATAAATTACCATTACCTGAAATAGGACTATCCAATTTCACAGATGATTATAGTACCTGATACTGGATTATCACCATTACTATTAATTAATAATAAATAATTCACTACTTTCAACCAAATAAGGTTGCACTAAAAAATAGGTAAAGCATGTGCCTAACTATGAACAGTAGTTCATATTTTATCTTTTTTCATTAATAATCATTGAATTTTTATTTTATAGGTTTGTTCTAACCGTAGCTATTATTTCAAATAAGTGTATTTTGCAGTCTAAAAGAACCTACTACTTTTATCAGTATAATCATTATTAAATCTTCAAGTCGAACCATCCGACATAACCTATATGTTTGTCAAAACACATTGTATTACTAACCAGAGGCAGTCATGCCAACTCGAGCTCATCATTTGTTTTAGAGTCAATGTTCACTTTTAAAATATTAATTGTTAACCAAAAAGAAGAGCAAAACGCCTTATTGTATTGAATTTCACTGTGTGTTATTTGAATAAATTATCATTATTATTTTTAACGGTGAAAGAGTTGACTTTTATTGTATCAGTAAAAGTACAGCTTAGAGGAGAAAAACGAGGCGGTTGGTACCATGCTGAGAATGCGAATTATTCAAATTGAATGATTCCTTGTTTTGTTTACAACCGCTCAGATCAATATATTTACAATCTTATACAATAATATTATACATGAGTTATTATGTGTACCATGCCTATGTTTGTGTATGTTAGTGTATAGGAAGAAACAACTGATCTCCTCACAACCGCTGATCAACAAAGTATCAACGGAACGTCAAGTGGACATCATAACAGTGAATATAATACATAAAATTAAACTATTTAAACAGACAGCTATTCCGACGAAAAAAGGAGTAAGTACCGACTTATTCAATCCTGGATTCAACAATAGGTTGAATTGAGGGGAATAAGTCCCTAAACGGTAAAATAATAATAAAATTTGATTTTGAACAATAACGATTAGCCGAGAGCAAGACCCATTAACAGTAAAAGAACCCTGAGACTATTCAATAATAATAATCAAGTTATAAACTATAGACGGATACGCGTCTAGTTACAGTATGTACTTATTATTATTTTTTTTTTAGATTTTTGTGGATATTAAAAAACTGTAGCATTATTGTAGATCATAGAATTAAAAAAAAATTGAAGTTTTCTCATAGTGAGAAGCAATTCTGTATATGTTTTCATCAAGATTTTCTTTGAAGAAAAGTTTTCACTTTCTGGACTATATAAAAAAATATGCACGTTTGAAGTTGTTTATCAATAAAATTTGTTGGTTGTTTATTCATTTCTTATTGGATATACATATTGTGTACTAGCAGATGTAAAGTCTTGTGTTATTTCAAAACAAGTAATTTTTCTGTATCTTTATGCAATTGGTACTTTCCCATTCACTCTACCACACTATTATTTGTGCCTGTTTCTATGTCCTGTCATGTATTATTGTAGCTGTAATCGAAAAGCATATTTAATAACTTCCTTATTTAATGTACAGGGTGGGGCAGAATAACGGGCGATTTTGAAGTGACTGTAAAATTTTGTAAGAGCTACCATTTTGATAAAACGCTTTGACAGCGTATGCTCGTTGTACACCGGTCCACCGCTCCATCGTAACTAAATGCTACGGTGTGTAGAACACGAACAACAGCTTTCTAATCCCCTCCCTTCAGTGCAGCAGGATTGCCAACCTTTTAAAAATTGCCCGTTATTCTGCCCCACCCTGTACAGTTGAAGTTATGTATATGATAGTTTATGTTAGATGATACAGTAAATTCTTCAAATTTGGTGTACAGCAGCATTAATAATGTTAATGTTTAATGTTAACAGTTATTTTTTCTGTGATAGGATTATCCTCAAAAAAGGGTGTGTGTACAGAAATATGAAGAAGGTTAGGTGTTCTTCATAGTATCAACTTTATAATGCATTTCAGACAATCTATAGCACAGAGAAAGTAGGCGTGTAATAACAAGAAGGATTAGGCAAGTAATACATTTGATGTGTAACATAATACTGAAAATATATGAGGCAACTTTAGCGTTGTTGGGTTAGTGGGAAAGTACCTACAATGTTTACAGTTTAAAATTGTTAATCTGTTTTAATAAAACTAAGATAATGTAATTATGATTTTGTAGTATAGTCCAATACTGTGTTGCAGGTTTATTGCCGCAATGTATCAGAAACCTCCATCGGATAAACGACAATTGACTTTAAAGCAACGTTCATTCATTTACCGTTACCCTAGAGCTTTTATAATCACGTGCACAAGTATTAGTCTTTTGATATTCTTCAGTAAACCACTGTATGATATATTCTATGGTCCACCAGGTGTGCCGTATATACCAAAAAGCGACAGAGTTAAACCCGCCAATTAATTGAGACAGTTTTTAACGGTACGTTGAGTGATGGTATAAACAGACACATTTTATATTACAAATTTAATGTAAGACATTTTACATTGACCATTGTGACTGTATGTTTGAAAATTTACATTTTTAAATTTTATAGTCCTGTATAGAATACTTCCTTTTTTGCTATTGTGTTCTAGTTATCTTTTTTAATGATACTTTACATTCCAATTAGAGTCTGGTATTACTCTGAATTTGAATTTCCAAGTCTTCATCTCTTATTATTTAAACAAGTGGTAGGAGGTATGTGTTAACCCAGTGGCGGCGCTAACGAAACGGGGGCCCCCCGTGAAACTAATTAGGGGGCCCTATAAAAATGGTTAAATTTTGTATACGTAATAGGGGAAAACACTCAAATGAGTTTCTATTTACGTGTGTTTCACAACAATGGTTTGTGAATACTTTCTCGTCTATCACAAAGCATTTGCAATTTGCAAAGGACGTTTTACACGTGTACAAACTCTTAAAATTCATTGTTGGTAAATAGACAAAGTTCTATACAAACTATAAAAAAAAAAACAAAATAAAAAGAATGATTTATTTTTACGTCAAAGATCTAAATTCAGACTATGAAACAGTACCGCACTCAGAGTGTTAAAAATTTATTATTTAAAAACGAATATCAAAGTAACATTCTAGCTTTTTTCAAACATTTAAATTAGTTTGTAACTGAATTTGTAAAACTCTTGAATATACTCTATACAAGTTCTCCTTAAGTCTAATCCAATTCAATAACACTCGAACTCAAGTAATGTACAATATTTACAGATGAGGATCAACCAAAGTTCACTGTTTTCCTAAGCCTAGTCTTCTTTTTTTAATAGCTAAGAACTTTTCAACCACTTCGTTGATATTAGTTTTCTGTGTCTCTTCATGCTCAATGGTTAACAGTGCCAAGTCACTCAACCGAGTTTGGGGCATGGTACTTCTTAAGTATGACTTAATTAATTTAAGTTTTGAAAAGCTTCTTTCCGCTGTAGCTGTTGTGACAGGTATGGTTAAATAAAGCTGCAAAGCTGTAGTTAAGTCTGGGAGGCAACTCATAAGGCAGCTGTTTTCTTCAACCAGTAAATTCATCATTTCTCGAATTCTTTTCTGGTGTACAATTTCTTTGGCCATCAGAGCTTTGAAGGATATTACTTGGTCAGGTCATGTGGAAAGGTCACCAGGATACACATTTACCAGAGCCTTACTTTTCTCCACTATTGTCTCTTGTGAGAAGTTTACTAAATTCTGAGGCGTCAGGAATGAAAACCTATCATCAATGCAACGCAATCCTTCGAATCTCATTTGTAGCTGAGCTATTACAATATCTAGTGTTGTATTGAAAACTTTTACTTCAAATGATTTCACTGGGTCGTCAATTCTATGGTCAACTGATAATTCAACAAAGAAGCGTTTTACAACTCGTTTACGCTTATTTTTCATGTTACAAGTTATGTCCCATGACTGGGCCAACTGGGGCCCCCCTGCGCCGCGGGGTCTGCGGGGGCCTTATCGCCGCCACTGTGTTAACCCTTTATTACTGTAGACATAATTAAACACAATTTTTACTGTGAATAAATGTAATTTAACTTATTACAGCCTAATTGATAGTTTTTGTTTTTAATATTGTTTGCAATGATTGCAAGCCTTGTTATTTTATTGAAAAATGCAGTCAGGTATTTTTAATTTATAAGTTATATTACTATTCTAGAGTTTGGTGTCATAAGTGAAGCCATTTAACTTCTTGTTGACAGTTGTTGATGCACATGGATGAGATTATGTTCATTTAAACATGCTCTGTACTTAAAAATGTTACTTTATGAAAAAAAGTAAAAAAAATATCTGTAGTTTAATTGCATTTTCTGTAGTTTATGTAATTGCATTTTTTAATAACTAATTACATTAGGTCGTACATTAGTCATATAAAATCTTTTGTGTAATTTTCTACATATTAGGCAAAAATTAAATTTTTATTGCTTAACATTTTTTATAATAACTGGCAGTTTTGGTAAACTCATAATTCCATCTGTGAATTAAAAGCAGTTTTTGATATAATTCTTATTAGTTATAAGACTGATCAGCCTTGTCTTTTCTTGCTGTTATCTTGCTAGTATTTATTATAACAAATTTCGTCCATCAGCTTCGTCTGATACGTGCACTTAAAACTTTACACTGCGCCATTTTCTCTATTAGTATATTTCATGTAATTTCACCAGCTCCAACTCTGAAGGCCAGGGTCCCTAAATTCTGAGCTGCATTTTGAAAAATGTTGGTTCTTACATAACTGGATAGAGGTGGTACTCCACCAGAAGCTGTGCTGTGTGGGCTTCACTTATTACAGCAGAGGAGACAGGCTTTCACTGGGCATAACTTTTCTTGTGTACACTACCAATCACAGTATTTAGAAATATACAGTAGGTATCGCGTGCACGTTTCCCCACCACTCCACCTTCGTGATGCGTAGTTGGTGCACTAATATTGCACCCTCCATTTCATTCAATTCAAATATATAATAATTTAATATTATAACACATTATTACTTGTATAGCATATAAATCATTATCGTTTATTATTTAGATTTCATTAATTATTTATTATTTAATGAACCTCAAAATGTTACTTAAGTTTGTTTAATTTCTTGGGCTTCTTCTTCCACAATCAGTTCCCTTGTCGCCATATCTTTTTAAAGATGTATTCTTATGTATTAACTTCATCCTGATAAATCTTTGCTTTTTGACATGACACAAAATTGCAAATGCATCTACACTATTGTATTTCAATTTAAGAATGTTTTCATTGCAATACTTGCCTTGCTCAAGCCACAAGTGCAATGAAATTCTATGATATCTTCTTCCATTTTAAACACAGTTCTTAACTGTTCGTCAGTTGGGTTTTTAAGGGCTCCTCTTGATATAGTTAAAAGCCTGTGTTGTTTACTGGGGTGCTTACTCATTGGATGGTCATATTCAGAACTTGTGATAATTTTTTTTCTTGATCTGTAAGCGACATAGAGTGCTATCACCTTCAACAAATCAGTTTGTCCTCTACAATTGACTGTGCTCACTGTTACATTCAGTTCTCACAGTTTAAATAATAAACTGTGTGACAGTGGCAGATGCACACATTCCTTCCTCTTCTGGCTGTATGCTATTGATGTCATAATTTTTGCCTGAATTAACTGTCTTGTCGGTATCATATCCATAAATTATGTCAGCACATAGCATAATGAAGTTGTCACATGAGCAGTTATCAGTTGATATTAAAACATTAAAACAGCAGCGTTTCTGCTCAAAAAAAGAGATTTAATTCTTTGACTTACTGCTGTTGGCAATGGATAATCGTAAAATCCTTCCAGGCCTCTAATTTGAGAAAAGTAGGATTCCAGAACATCTTGATTGCGTCTAGCAGACATCAAATATCCGTATCCTTTGAATTGTAATTCTTTGTGAAGCCTTTGAAGGCTAAGGATAGATATAACAAGCCCTGATTGAAAAGGGAGTAAACAAAACTTTCCTGTCATTGTCATGGACACACATAAATTATGAAGTCTATATAAAACTTCATGCTGGTCCTCTAAACAGATTCCGTAGGTACTATTCATCTTATTAGTGGGATGATATGCATTTGCAAATTTAACACATCGAACCCAACGTTAACAGTCTGTACATGACCCTGTCCTGGGAGGTATTCTATAGCTGCAGTCACAGTACTTGACAGCAGTTTCACAGCTTTATGGACTGTTTGCCTTCCTGTGCCTGTTGAGATGGTAAAGGTAATTACACCAGGTCCACTTGGTGTTAGTGAGTTCCTCAGTCACTTCCTTTTTAACAAAGTGACCATTAGAAAGCTGATACCCCTAATAAATTTCTTAAAAATTTTTACGTATGAGGTAGGCCTACATTGTGAAAGGCGCAAATTTGGTGATCAACTCCAAAAGGTTTTTTACACTTGTATTATCTTGTGTTACACCAAGATAAAAGTTTCTGGTTTGATGTTCACAAACAAATCCGCGCACCCAAAATTCCATTGACTCTACAATTTTAATAGCAACATCAAAACGTTCCTTATCCACTGCTTTGTCAAAACCATAATGTATCAGTTGTTTACCGACCAATCACAAATAACAAGAACTTGAATATTTGTTTGTGGACCTCGAATTATGTCTTCAGCACTGTCGTAGCAGAGATCCATAGCACGCACATGTTTAATTTCCAATAATCAAGTTTGACTTCAGGCAAAGTAGTGTTAATTCCCATATGTATGTTTCAGAAAATACGGGTGCCAAACACAGTTTTTAAAACTTTCAAGTACAGTTTTAATACTTTAAATGGGGGACAGATTTTTTTCAGCCTTCCGGAGTGCAAGTAAACAAATCTTCCGTTGTTTTAGTTTCTTGAAAAGTGTTTTTTTTTTTATTGGATGCATGGTTAAAAATTAAATATGGGGTGATTTTGATTTTTATTATTTTGTACCAGTTTCCCGTAAGAAATTTGTCTTAATGACATGTGCGTACTGATACCCTTATTTATTACATTGTTAATACAGTATGAAGATAAAAATAACTCGAGTTAGGAAACCACTAAAACAAAATGTTAAATTAACACACATGTGATACTGTAACAATTATTTACTCTTATCGTGGACAGTTTATAATATTTACTATTTAATCAAAATGTGGATCAAAAATTAATTTTTGAAGGTCACGGGTTGTCAGACATCCTGAATAAGTTAATAGTAAACATGTTAGTAACATTATATTGATTATAAGTATATTGACTAATTGGCTATTCTTGCAACAAAATCAATCTAGTTACATCTCTCTAGATAGTATGCAGTACATCATATAAGAGACTTGTTATCTTTATACATAAAACCAACCACTATCTCTAGAGGACATTTTGGTGTTATTAAACCAGGAATGTTGCATATCATCATCAATGGTTGTTGTCATTAGTTTTGTTAATACCGACCAACTAACATTGGTAACATTTTTTCATGGCAGAATCATAAAATTTATCTACAAGTTGATTGTGTACCTCATCCACAATGGTAAATGTATTTCAGTTAATGTGTTCCCTAAATTTATAGGCAGTTAAATAATCTGAACAATTTCAGTGAAGTCTTATGATGAGACTATCACCCTGGATTGGATTTTAATAAGACTGTCTCAACTTGTTACCAAACATGTTATCCTATTTTTTGCACTATCTCTTTTTATGTTGAACAGCACCAGTAAATTATGAGTGTTCAGTCTCCTAAGATACATGTCCCAAAACCGAGTGCTTGTTTACCTTAATATAGTTATAAAGATGTAACCCCTGTGGTAGCATTGTAATTCTCGGTGAGTAATTGCTAAAAAAACTGTACATAGTTAGGCCAAATATCTTGCCTGTCACGACAATATGTCCAAAACAGCTGTCCCAGCTCCTTATTGACTCAGCGAGGTTTCACTGAGGTCGCCAAATAGGTGTCAGAATAGGTTTGATACTACTGTCATCAAGTGTAGAAAACCACAGTACATTCGTAAAATGGTTGTCAATCACAAGGTATCCTCTTAATGGCTCCATTTTCTAGGATGTATTTCTAGAGAATAGAATTCAACACTGTCTTGGTTGTGGAATGAATTACAGGGTATAGGTTATTGGTCTCAGTAAAGGCATCTTTAATGTCAGAGTTTTTTAAAATACTGTCCAATTGGTCTTCTTTATTATAACATAGAAATTAATAATAAAAGCCCATCAGGTGTGACTTAGCTTTTTTATTCAGTCATTCTTGCACATTTTAAGTGTCAGGTTGGATGCACAATTCTGATCCACTCATAAAAACATACAGATATACCAGAGTTATTGCTGATAGCAGAACACAAACAATACATCTATCCCACAATTGAACGGTCTTAGTTTTATATAATTGTATATAGAATTTCCGTCCAGTCTCTTTTTGCAGACTGATAGCCAAAATGTGTTCCATTAATATTATCTTGTAATCAGTGTTTTATTACAATAGGTAGCTACTCTTGTGTCGTAGGAGTCCTTTGTTTCATCACCTGTGAGACCGTACATTCAGCGTGGTGAACTTCTCGAAGTACCTTGTATGACATACTGCACAACAGTAGTTTTCAGAGTGTATTTTGTTTATCCTTCCTGGAACTGTTCAGTGTTAATTCCTAACCAAAATATGTTCTGTTTACATGCTGGACTGTAACCGAATATGAATCATGGATGACTGAGGCAACAGCCTCATTCCAATGCCAATGAAATGGTGTCTGTTGTTGAAAAAATGTTGACGTGTCTGTATATAAAAAGCTTAGAGGAAAATGCAGGATTTGTTCAAAGAATTTATATTCAAACCACATATTTTTCAAGGACGTACAGTTAATGTACATTGACTTGTTGAAAAAAAGATAAATAATCGGGTTCTATTATTATTAACATATCATTGTTATTTATATGAGAGTGTTTTACTATAATTTAATAAACAATGAAGGTAAGAAAAGATAGTGCACTAAATAAACAAACAAAAACCGTTCAGAAAACAATATGAATGGTTTACCCCCTTTTGACAACCATCAGCTTTATTTTCAGAAGTCGATTGCAGGTTGTTATAAACTATTTGTACTATATTTTTGTTCTATGGTTTTCCCTGATGATTATAAGTTATTTTAGTGTTTTGGTTTCCAGGATGTGTAATGGAGGCAGTGAGTAAAGCCAGGTCAAGACTGCTGAAGTTTCCTCAGCTGCTGACAGAATGTAAAACTGAGGCCGCCGCATACGCTGCGTGCGTTTCACATGCACACGATAATGTGTTGAAGAAAGGGGACTGTCAGCGTGAGTTTTCTGTGTTTAGAAAATGTCTTACAAAATCGGCAGCAAAACTGGGCACTCGTATTTAGTGGATTCTGACACTTAGTGCTTATATAATAGTGTGCTAACTTATTTTTTAGCAGGAAATATAAATTAGAAACTGTTTTAATGCCATTTTGTAAAATTAATTAACAAAAAAAAGTTCATAACATGGCAATGTGGATACATTATGTAGTTGCATTTAGTATAAGAATTATATTAATAGCATATAGCGAGATTCATGATAAATTATCCAGTGTAAAATACACAGACATAGATTACAAAGTGTTTACGGATGCAGCCCGTCTTGTTTACAATGGCACATCTCCATTTGACCAACCCACTTACAGATATACTCCGCTTTTGGCCATGCTTTTGACACCAAATATATTCTTTCATCCAGCATGGGGTAAATTTTTGTTTTCACTGTTTGATATATTCATTGGAATGTTTATTTACAGTTTGATACTGGCCAAACACTTTAATAAGACTGTAGCAGAAAAGTGTTCGTTTTTGTGGTTGTATAACCCGCTGTGTATAATAATCTCTACTAGAGGAAATTCAGATTCTTTGTCTTCATTTTTAGTTCTTTTAACATTGTATCTGTTTCAGAAAGAATATAATTATTTACTGGTTGGATTTTTTCATGCATTGTCCATTCATATTAGAATTTACCCAATAATCTTTAGTTTAGCCATGTACTTGTCAATTAGTGATTATCGTCCTGTCTCCAAACATAATAACATATACAAATTGCTGAAACCCAATTGGAAACAACTTCGGTTGGCCAGTTCATGTTTGGTTACATTAATATTAATATATACTTTGTTTTTTTATTTTTATGGTACAAAATTTCTTGATGAAAGTCTGTTGTATCATTTAAAACGTACAGACATTAAACATAATTTTTCACTGTATTTTTATTTGCAGTATCTGTCGTGTACATTCAGCTCTGTCCCACTGTGGCAAACTTTAATAATAAATCTTCCCAAAATTGTTCTGCTGATTGTGTTTTCATTTCGCTATGGTGCAAGGAAACACCTTGAATTCTGTCTCTTATGTTTGTCAATGATATTTGTAGCATATAATTCAGTCCTGACAACACAGTATTTCATTTGGATTCTTTCGTTATTAACTTTGTGTCTACCACAGCTTCAGTTCACAAATCAGCAGTTGGTAACTGTAGTATCAATTTGGGTTTCGTCCCTGTCTTCGTGGCTGTTACCAGCTTATTTGTTAGAATTTAAAGGAAAAAATACTTTTATATACATATGGATTCAAGGCATTGCTTTCTTTTGTGCCAACATGGCACTGTTAGCACGAGCAGTAAGGTCATACAAAGGTAACCAATTTAAACAGATGTGATGGCATGGTGATGTAGTTTGAAAATTGTGTACTCTATTTTATATGCTTGTTAACATTTACAAATATATATTATTCAGTCAACATTGTAAATACTGTAGTATTAACTTAAGTATAAAATATGTATATTTTGTACATACAAATAAATGATTATTTGTTTATCATCACGCACGTATTAATTCTTAACACCTTTTCCAATATTATAGATCATAATTTGTTTTGGTAATCTTAATGCTTAAAGCATTTCTTAAATGGAGCAGCCATTTCAGTCAACAATGATCGCTTGGAGTTCTGACTGTATGTCCTCTCACTTGCAGACATACTATACATCAGGCATGGTAAGAAACCAACCAGCATCTCCAAATATCTACAACAATCTTAAGCAATCTGTAGAGAAACAGCTTCTTTCAAGGGAAGATGCGAAAGTGTGAAGATATCCCTTCAAGTATTGATGAGAGAAAATGGCCTGATGAAGATAAGAATAATATTAACTATTTTCAACCCTTACAAGTATGTTAATATTGTTGTAATCAAATGTTGTAATCAACACCAAATACAAAGAACATGATAGGGAAGAAAAGAATACTAAAGAAAAGCTATATTATGGAAAATATTCTGTAGCGTGACAGAAAGTCCACTACATTTTAAGTCATGTGAAATCATAAAGTTTAATTACACTAACAAATGTTATAATAATATTGAATGACATTTAAATAAATCAGAGGAATGAACCACAATAAGATAAAAATCCTCACTACATAATATATAAAAACCACTGTTTTAAAAACCAAAGAAAGTATCGAAGCAACTCATCAAATCATAGTATAATACCAGTAAGTTACCCAGGAAGCTCAGAGCAGTAAACCAGTTATATAAGACCATATCAAAGAAAAAAGAGACTCAATTAAAGGGTGGTGAATACCAAAATACCCCAAAAACAAGAAGAGGGAAGAATAAAGTTTGTGAACAGGAAGAAAACAATACCCTGAAACCTGTATAGAAGAATAAAGTCAGTTCAGTGAATAAATTAAATACTCCAAACTAAACCTCAGTCGTGATAACACCAAGTACCTTGGTTTACCCAAGAATGAGGAAGGAAGAACAGAAGAGTGAAGACTAGACGAGGGACAAGAATGAAGACTAGAAGAGGGACAAGAATGAATACCAGAAGGAAGATACGAAGAAGGACAAGAAAGAAGACAGGAGGAGAGGAAGAAATAGTATAAAAGAAACGCCGTTATAAAACCTATTATTATATAAACTACTATCAATCCCAAACCCACGAAAACTATGCAAAAGAAAGTATAACATACCCAAAATATTATAAAATGTAATTATTGAAAAAACTAAAGTGTTGTATAGCGTTATAAGAAGTGCACCGGCTAAAGCTATTGTGTAATAAAGAAAATAAACTAGTCTTAACGGTCCATGATTACTAAAGGTCTGGTCTGAGATAATAAGACTCGGAATATCAGAACCAACAGTGAAAGTGAATTTGTGTAAGTGTTTTTTAAAAAAAAGCAATAAACTTAAAGTTGGTGATACTATAACTTAGTAGTATGCTATATCACAACTTTAAAATCTAATAATAAACAGCATAATAAAATGGAAGGTTTCCAGTATTTTATTATTTTAATGTAAATCTTTATTTACAAGACATTTGTAAAAAAAATGATAATAAATAGAGTATGGGAGTTAATGTTTACTGATGTAGGGGATCACAATAATAATGGTTTAAACCAGAAAGGACTGATACTAATATAGTATGAATAAGTGTAACATGTTTAAATAGACTGTTATTTCACAGTCCTAAAATCAATGTGTTAAATAAATGTATTTGTAAGGTTTATTAGAAAATAAGATTTATGTTATGTGTTTTAAAAAGAATTATGTTTGATAATAGCCTGCATGCCAGTAATAATGTTCTAATAGGTATGCTATGTTAGCTCAAAAATAGTTAAAAGATATATGTTTAAACCATATCTGCAATATGTTCAATTGTGCAGATTGCTAAACCATGTTCATAATTATTTATTTTAATAACTGTAGTGTTAATTAACTACTACACAACACAATAAGTTATAAGTCATGTTATTTTCATATATTTGTAATTATGTAAAGTCAGAGGAGGAATTAAATTTAAATTATTTGAGAAAGAAAGAAATATAAAATTCTAAAATCTAGGCCATTTGGTGAAATCAGAGGACCAATATAAAATAGTATAATTCACTTATAAATCTTGTAAACTACCAAGATTTATATAAGATAACACAATTAACCACTACTAGGAATGATCCTATGAATTAAAATGATAATAAGGAAATATACCTTAACATTTTGTAAATTGTCAAAATATATAAATTAATTAATTTTAAAGAGCAATGTCAAATTTACAGATTAATACAAAAAAACCAGTTCAAAGGTGTAATTTATATGTATTTGAGGAAAGGAAGAGGAATATGACTAATTAAAATTTATTATAATAGTATTAATAATATTTAAATGGAGGGGATTTTGTATAAAGACGGAAATCCAATTTTGAGCCTATATTTCCATAAAGTAAAGAAATTTGTTAATTTCCACAAAATATCTACAGATATGGACTATAATACATCAATTTAAAGGGAATGAGATGATTAAACCAATAATAAGGTTAATAATTCATAAAAGTGAGGAATAAAATAGATAAATTCCATACATAATGTAATATTTTATCATATGTATGGGAAGTCGAAAAATATTAACAATACTTTTTCAAAGATTAACTGGGCAAGAATTATGACCAAGTTAATTAGTCTTTTGTTGAATATCAAGCTGGACAGTTGTGTAAAAGAACGTTTCTTTAAAAAATCGAGAAAGATGGTACTAGCGTTTAGCCATTGAAATCAGTGAACGAGAGTTAAACGGTTCAGACACTTTTTAAAGCTAAAGCTGTTCATACATTCACAACAATAGTGAAAACAAATACTTAACTACATAATACGAGTGATAGAAACAAGTAAAACACTATATTTCAACCGATTTATTCTGCAAATCCTAACCAATAACTTGAGAACTTAACCATAGAAGTTGAACACATAGAAAATAAACTAACTAACGCAATTTTACACAGAACACTTCACCAGAATACACCAAATAGATTAACAGACATATTACACCAGTGCGGGGACATTTTAGACCTTGACGAAGGTAATTTTGTTGTGATTTTGGGACATGCCGAGTTCACATTAACTACGCCAGAACTAGTAGTGGCCATCTTTTAATTCTACAGAGCCGGCCTTCTTTATTCGGCAGTGACGTCATCGTCTGCGTATGGTACGACAACGATCATACACATTACATATTAGAATTATTTAAATTTTATTGAATAATAATTATTGTATTTGTGTTGATTGTTAATGTTATACTTTCTCGTCACCCTTCTCTGACTATTAATTCTAATCGCTCAAAGAACCTGTCTTTTAATATAATATAACAAAATTTTGTTCTGTATGACACAATCGATAATTCCCAAGACAGAGTCGATAATTGCTCTACATCGATAAAATATCGATTATTTATTTAAAATTGTCAATAAATCTTTATATTTCCATTATTTTGTATCTGTACTTATTTCACAGGGTAATTTAAGGGTATTTATAAGGCTGAAGGACTTAAGTGAGAAGAATATATTCTATTTTGAACAAGATATTGGACCAGTCAGAAAAGTCACCAATCGATTATTACCCGGAGTTAATCTATTTAACTCCAGACTTGGTGCAAATCTTCAAGAAGTGCTCGACGGTCAATAAATACCTACCTGTTATTAAAATTTTACCAGAACCTTTTAAAAAACAGATTTATCTCTTATACATACCTCTATAAACATAAACAAAATTATTTTATTATTTGAAAATTCTATAATTAGTGAATTTTCCATTTTATTTTTATTCTTTTGTAACGACCGGCATACAGCGGTCTGGTGACCAAGTGGCTAGCCCAAACAGTGGGACTTGAATTGATTACAGCACTAAAGGGTCTTCTTAAAAAGTGGCTTCCATCGCGGGGCTTGAACGAGGCAGACGTCTCGTATTCTTACAAAGTGGCGTCCAACTTAGAGGGCTTGAATAGATAAGCCTGGCAGCGGTTATCCAGTCAGGAGAAGGGCAACAACGATAAACAAAAATGGCAGAACTTACAAGAGATGAGAAGTTAGACAAATTGATGGAAGTGATATTACAAGTTGGAAAGGAGTTGAAGGAAGAATTCAAATCCAAAATAGAAGGAGTAACTAAGAAAATGGATTCCATTATGGAAGATAACAAGAAGATGGCGGAAAATTTAGGCAAGAAAATGGATGAGAACCACGAGTCGATGAGGGGGAAACTGGATGATATAAGTAATGATAATAAATTATTTAGGGAAGAATTAAGAAAGGAGAAGACCGAAGAAATAAAAAATGATAGCCAACCAGAACCAGAAGAAGTACTAAATGATAAAACGCAAGAACAAATAATGGTAGTACCTGAAATTGAAACTAACCGAAACCAGGAAGATATTAAACCAAGGAAGAGGAAAATGTTTCCAAAGAAATTAATGAAAACGAAGGAAGAAATAGAAATGATGAACCATGGTTTAATGGATGTCAATAATATTCCGATTACCGACCATGAAGAAATCAGGAATTACAGAAATTTCGGAAGGAGATTCAAGGTAATCTCAGAAATAATGTACCACCAAACAGTAGTTTACCAATGGGGAAGGACAAGAGGTAAACGGAATACTACATGTGGACTAGATCAGTTCCAGTGCAGAACTAAACAGTGTATTTCAGAAAGATGGAAATATAACATCTTATCAGACTGTGACGATGGCACTGGTGAATCACCAGAGTGTGTTCCATTAGTGCGCCATCCAGGACTATTCCAGTGTACAATTACACAAAAATGTATACCTTCCGGATGGATATGTGATGATGAACCAGATTATGGGGATTCAGAGAAGCAAATAATTGATAAACCAGATGAAGACCATCACAGATATTTTGCAGGTCATACAGCATATGGACCAGAGACATATTGGAATATAAGACAATGTAATATTATAATGGGAACAAATTAATTAAGAATAATAATAATACGGGTCCAAATTATCAAAACCCGAATCGACCCTCTAATGGTTATCAGGGTAACCACAATCCCTACCCTGATAACGTAAATAGTCAGAGAAGCCCCAATTATGGTAATAGTCCTTACCATAATAATACCAATCGTACGGGTCCCAATAATAGTAATTTTAATAATAATAGGTTTCCTCGCCCTAGAGTGAACTTCATACAAGCCACAGATGGAAGACAGCGAGGATTCAACCACAATCAACGAAGCAGTTACCGAAGATACGAAGAAAGGCGGAGGAGCCGAGAACGGGACCAACCGAGGTACTATCCGGCGCGTAGGAGCAATAGTTTGGATCTGATAAGGATACATAATGAGGTGGTAAAAGGGATGGATGTCATGATAACCAACAACGGCAAAACCACCACAAAGAAAATGAAAATAATTACCACTGAGGAAAAATGAGAAGAAGAAGGAACAAAGAACCAAAATGGGAATTTAAGAAATAAATTAATTAAGAAACTACACCTTATAAAGGAACTATGAGCAACAATGCACTATAATAAAAAGCATCCACCTGGGTATAAAGGAAAAATAATAATAAGAAATACGTTTGAATAAAGACAAGGAAAGAGTCATACAATATTTATGAAACTAATATGATATGTTTACCATATAATCATGAAAACTATTACAATCATTTATGAAAAGTCTATGTGGCGGTAATATAAGAAGAAGTTAAAATAAAAACCCCTACATTCTAAAATACATGTAAGCCCATTATATACAATTTATTTGAGAAGAATCATTTTGGAAGAAGATATATAAGATAGAATTTAAAACCCCCAAAATTCTAAAATACATGTAAGCCAATCTTACATAAAGATTATTTGAAAGAAATTATTTGAAAGGAAGAATAATATAAGGGTTGGACTTAAAACCTCTAAATTCTAAAAAGAAATATAAGCACATATTATCTACAATTATTAGGAAATTTTATGGCAGTGATAGAAGAAGAATTAGAATTTAAAATAAAATCCCCAAAATTCTAAAATACATGTAAGCCCACCTTACATACCAGGAAAATGTGAAAAAACTTTATGGCTAGAATAGAAGAGAAGAAGTTTAAAAACATAAAACCTCTAAATTCTAAAAAGAAATATAAGCACATATTATCTACAATTATTAGAAAATTTTATGGCAAGAATATAAGATAGAATTTAAAATCCCCAAAATTCTAAAATACATGTAAGCCCACCTTACATACAAATTATTTGAGAAACCTTCACAGAATAATATAAGAAGAGTGAATTTTGAATTATGAATAAATCAGGTTTCCCAAACCAAGTATAAGTACAACTTACCAACCAATTATAAATAAAACACTATGGTGAGATAAACTGATGAGATTTCCTACCATATTTATGGTAAGCATAGAAGATAATTACCATGGTAACAAAGGATCATAATGGGATGAATAAGAGGAAACAGATTTAGAATTAAAACAAATAATTCTAGACAGTATAATCATGTCTAAGTTCAATATGAAGAGTAAAAACCTTTCCATAAAATGGTGTTGAAGGAAATAAAAAAGAAAAAATTCTTTAATACGATTTGAGTGATTGAATAAAATAAAGTACAAAAACTTCTTTGGAATTATGAGAGAATGAAACTTTAAGTGGTATGAGGAGAAAATATGACCTCATAATGAAATTAATAAAAAAAACCATCATTTGCAAGTATAATAGCAATGACCGGAATAATGTGAAAATAATGTCAAAAATTTATGTAATTAAATGAATTAATATAAAATGATTTATGAATTAAATGACAATTATGATAATGACAGTTATACAAATTCTAGAAAATAGAACAAGTGGAAATTTTAAGAACGATGAAACAGTCTAAAAATGTCATAAAGATATGCTACTATAAATAATGCAGATTATAATGAAAAAACCAGAAGGTAATAAAGAATTTATAACCAAAAGATTTATATGATAAGAAAAGTTGAAAAAATGTAATAATAGAAGAGCTTCCTACCATAATATCAAATGAAAGAAACATCCAGATAATAAGTCAGATGAACAACTGAGATAGAAATATTAAAATCTCTGAGAAGTATAATAAGTAATAAGTGAAGTATCCCAAAGATATTTTTTAAATAGTAACAAATGTGTACTATTCTGAATAATTTTTTTTAATCTGTCTGAAGATAATTCCAGCAGGATTAATATGTTTTTTGAGCAGAGATGATTTGCCTCTGTACTCAATTATGTGTGAAGTATTGGACAGCAGAGGAAAGTAGCGTACAGTGCCTCTCTGAACTGAACCAGCTCACAAAGTAGGGAACGATAGGGAGAAAATATCCCAAGGAGAAAATACTAAGAAGAAATATAAAAATGAAATAATAAATATGAAACTCAGATGACTATTACTATCAAGTGAGAATGATATAAACTCAAATATAAATAAGAAAATTTTAAAATGGAAGGAAGTCCAAAATAGTAACAAACTTAGAATAATTATCATAAGCAATTGTTTCAGACAAAGCAAGTATAGTCTGAAAAAATTACTTCTGGAGAAGGGCATTCTGTAGCGTGACAGAAAGTCCACTACATTTTAAGTCATGTGAAATCATAAAGTTTAATTACACCAACAAATGTTATAATAATATTGAATGACATTTAAATAAATCAGAGGAATGAACCACAATAAGATAAAAATCCTCACTACATAATATATAAAAACCACTGTTTTAAAAACCAAAGAAAGTATCGAAGCAACTCATCAAATCATAGTATAATACCAGTAAGTTACCCAGGAAGCTCAGAGCAGTAAACCAGTTATATAAGACCATATCAAAGAAAAAAGAGACTCAATTAAAGGGTGGTGAATACCAAAATACCCCAAAAACAAGAAGAGGGAAGAATAAAGTTTGTGAACAGGAAGAAAACAATACCCTGAAACCTGTATAGAAGAATAAAGTCAGTTCAGTGAATAAATTAAATACTCCAAACTAAACCTCAGTCGTGATAATACCAAGTACCTTGGTTTACCCAAGAATGAGGAAGGAAGAACAGAAGAGTGAAGACTAGACGAGGGACAAGAATGAAGACTAGAAGAGGGAGAAGAATGAATACCAGAAGGAAGATATGAAGAAGGACAAGAAAGAAGACAGGAGGAGAGGAAGAAATAGTATAAAAGAAACGCCGTTATAAAACCTATTATTATATAAACTACTATCAATCCCAAACCCACGAAAACTATGCAAAAGAAAGTATAACATACCCAAAATATTATAAAATGTAATTATTGAAAAAACTAAAGTGTTGTATAGTGTTATAAGAAGTGCACCGGCTAAAGCTATTGTGTAATAAAGAAAATAAACTAGTCTTAACGGTCCATGATTACTAAAGGTCTGGTCTGAGATAATAAGACTCGGAATATCAGAACCAACAGTGAAAGTGAATTTGTGTAAGTGTTTTTTAAAAAAAAGCAATAAACTTAAAGTTGGTGATACTATAACTTAGTAGTATGCTATATCACAACTTTAAAATCTAATAATAAACAGCATAATAAAATAATAAAATGGAAAGTTTCCAGTATTTTATTATTTTAATGTAAATCTTTATTTACAAGACATTTGTAAAAAAAATGATAATAAATAGAGTATGGGAGTTAATGTTTACTGATGTAGGGGATCACAATAATAATGGTTTAAACCAGAAAGGACTGATACTAATATAGTATGAATAAGTGTAACATGTTTAAATAGACTGTTATTTCACAGTCCTAAAATCAATGTGTTAAATAAATGTATTTGTAAGGTTTATTAGAAAATAAGATTTATGTTATGTGTTTTAAAAAGAATTATGTTTGATAAATAATAGCCTGCATGCCAGTAATAATGTTCTAATAGGTATGCTATGTTAGCTCAAAAATAGTTAAAAGATATATGTTCAAACCATATCTGCAATATGTTCAATTGTGCAGATTGCTAAACCATGTTCATAATTATTTATTTTAATAACTGTAGTGTTAATTAACTACTACACAACACAATAAGTTATAAGTCATGTTATTTTCATATATTTGTAATTATGTAAAGTCAGAGGAGGAATTAAATTTAAATTATTTGAGAAAGAAAGAAATATAAAATTCTAAAATCTAGGCCATTTGGTGAAATCAGAGAACCAATATAAAATAGTATAATTCACTTATAAATCTTGTAAACTACCAAGATTTATATAAGATAACACAATTAACCACTACTAGGAATGATCCTATGAATTAAAATGATAATAAGGAAATATACCTTAACATTTTGTAAATTGTCAAAATATATAAATTAATTAATTTTAAAGAGCAATGTCAAATTTACAGATTAATACAAAAAAACCAGTTCAAAGGTGTAATTTATATGTATTTGAGGAAAGGAAAAGGAATATGACTAATTAAAATTTATTATAATAGTATTAATAATATTTAAATGGAGGGGATTTTGTATAAAGACGGAAATCCAATTTTGAGCCTATATTTCCATAAAGTAAAGAAATTTGTTAATTTCCACAAAATATCTACAGATATGGACTATAATACATCAATTTAAAGGGAATGAGATGATCAAACCAATAATAAGGTTAATAATTCATAAAAGTGAGGAATAAAATAGATAAATTCCATACATAATGTAATATTTTATCATATGTATGGGAAGTCGAAAAATATTAACAATACTTTTTCAAAGATTAACTGGGCAAGAATTATGACCAAGTTAATTAGTCTTTTGTTGAATATCAAGCTGGACAGTTGTGTAAAAGAACGTTTCTTTAAAAAATCGAGAAAGATGGTACTAGCGTTTAGCCATTGAAATCAGTGAACGAGAGTTAAACGGTTCAGACACTTTTTAAAGCTAAAGCTGTTCATACATTCACAACAATAGTGAAAACAAATACTTAACTACATAATACGAGTGATAGAAACAAGTAAAACACTATATTTCAACCGATTTATTCTGCAAATCCTAACCAATAACTTGAGAACTTAACCGTAGAAGTTGAACACATAGAAAATAAACTAACTAACGCAAGTTTACACAGAACACTTCACCAGAATACACCAAATAGATTAACAGCAATATTACACCAGTGCGGGGACATTTTAGACCTTGACGAAGGTAATTTTGTCATGATTTTGGGACATGCCGAGTTCACATTAACTACGCCAGAACTAGTAGCGGCCATCTTTTAATTCTACAGAGCCGGCCTTCTTTATTCGGCAGTGACGTCATCGTCTGCGTATGGTACGACAACGATCATACACATTACATATTAGAATTATTTAAATTTTATTGAATAATAATTATTGTATTTGTGTTAATTGTTAATGTTATACTTTCTCGTCACCCTTCTCTGACTATTAATTCTAATCGCTCAAAGAACCTGTCTTTTAATATAATATAACAAAATTTTGTTCTGTATGACACAATCGATAATTCCCGAGACAGAGTCGATAATTGCTCTACATCGATAAAATATCGATTATTTATTTAAAATTGTCAATAAATCTTTATATTTCCATTATTTTGTATCTGTACTTATTTCACAGGGTAATTTAAGGGTATTTATAAGGCTGAAGGACTTAAGTGAGAAGAATATATTCTATTTTGAACAAGATATTGGACCAGTCAGAAAAGTCACCAATCGATTATTACCCGGAGTTAATCTATTTAACTCCAGACTTGGTGCAAATCTTCAAGAAGTGCTCGACGGTCAATAAATACCTACCTGTTATTAAAATTTTACCAGAACCTTTTAAAAAACAGATTTATCTCTTATACATACCTCTATAAACATAAACAAAATTATTTTATTATTTGAAAATTCTATAATTAGTGAATTTTCCATTTTATTTTTATTCTTTTGTAACGACCGGCATACAGCGGTCTGGTGACCTAGTGGCTAGCCCAAACAGTGGGACTTGAAAGGATTACAGCCATATAAAAAGGGTCGTCGTTACACTCCTAATCCCCATCTTTTAGTGTAATAAGTTCAAATCTATTTAACCTATTTTCCAAAAATTCGTAATTATTTTAATTGAAGTTAATTCCATTTCTATTAGAATATAAGATGGTCTAGGAAACTAAAATGATTAAAGGTTAACCCTGTGTAATATGAACTAATTTCCTTTTTATTTCTGAATTTTGCCAACAACTTAAAAGTCTTAACTTTTCATTACTCAGGATAAAAATTACCATGTGTACTTCAAACAACAATTCTCTCCCCCTCCACGTTATAGCCACGAGTTCCACTACTTCTTAAAAAAAAAGCACTCTGTGTGTGTGTGTGTGTGTGTGTTATTTTTAAACAAAGTCTTTATTAACTACAAGTAGTAATTGCACATTAACATTTTGTCTTTCTGGAAAGAAACTCATAGCCCAAAATATTCTGATGTTAATAGCCTTGATATTTACTTATTTTTTTAGAGTATGTTTAGATTGTTCCTTAAAACACACATTTAGTTCACTGTACATTTTTTTAATCCATTGGTGCATCCTTGTGCTATAGTGGAGGTATTTTAGTCATCCTTCGTCTATTTCAGAGCTCTTACCAAATTTGGACCTCAGTGTTGAATACCTGTTCGTGAATCTTCTTTTTTTCAACTGAATTGCATCTAATTATTCTCTGTACAGTAATATATATTTTTGCCATAAATTGCTTCTATTTCTTACTGCCAACAATCTTTTGTGTGTTGCTTCATTTGGTCTAGGCTTTGGGAAGCAGCCTTACACTGTTACTCATTTAGCACTACCCAGGTAACACGTGTAGCTTAAAGGATGCTACGGATGTGAGTAATTTTTCCACCCTAAAACTGTAGATAAAAACTATAGAAAACCTAGGAAGAAAGCAGTCGCCAACTTTAGATTGGAAACTGGCCATGACTGTCTCTCAGCACATCTCTACAAATTAAAAATTTCCACCACAGTAAGAACATGCACTGTGCAGGAGAGAAAACTCAAAAATGAACAAAAATCATCTATTGGATTGTGTGAAGCTGAACCGTGAAATGCAAGGACTCAGAATTTACAGTGGTCTTTATTGGGAAGCCCGCTACCAAATGGGTTAAATGTACCAAAGGGGAGCCATTGGAAAACCAACCAACAACCTTTCTTTTATGGTGTTGCACACCATTATATAATAAATTCCGATCAGTGTTTTCGAGACTCTCAGGTCATTATCAGAGCTGATCTCCAATCTGATGAGCTGAGAGACTCTTGAAAGTGCTAATCAGGAATTTTTTATATAGTGGTGTGTAACAGCGTAATTTCTGTTTGTGATTATAACCACTTTGTTATTTAAAATTATTTCTTTTGAGCATTTAGCGTTACATCAGGTAAACTGGGCTTTGTAGATTATTACAATTTTCCTCAGTTTTATTTGAAAACTACTTGAATGACTGTCTCTTCTAGTTCCTTACCTTCATCCTCGAATTAGTGATTTCATTTTTAAGGTCTTTATTTTGCTAAACATTATGCCACTGATTTGTTATAATATTATTATATACATACCACCAAAATCAGTAAAGTTTCAATTTTTTTTAATTATTGAATAAGGCCTTTTCGAAATTATTATAATTTCATCATCAGTTCACACTAAAATGTTCTTGTTGTGATGTCTTCTTTTATACACAACAAGAACATTTTAGTGTGAACTGATAATGAAATTATAATAATTTTGAAAAGGCCTTATTCAATAATTTTAAAAAATTGAAACTTTACTGATTTTGGTGGTATGTATATAATAATATTTAAGATCTTTATTATACATGTTTGACCTTTCATTGTGACCTAATCATGTGAGTCTTTTTTCTTTAATGAATCTCATGCTCTCTTCCTCCCCTATGATCTGGTACAGCTCATGGTTTATTGTTGTTCTCCACAAACCATCTCCTCCTATTTATGCCAATGTATGCTCTTATGTATTTTAAATTTAATGCATTTACTTAACATACAAAGTGTTGCTAAGAATTTGTGTGTTACTACGTACTTTCACAAGGATTTAGGGCTGAATTCTCCTCCCTACACTTCCTCTTAATATGATTTCTTTTGCCCTTACTGTTACAGTTCACGTCTGTTGCTGATTAGTCCCAGTATACCCCATCATCTTTTTTGCCAAGTTTTTTTTTCATGCTTGTGTTTCTTCTTCAACTTTGTATTTCCCATACCGCTATAGTCCATTCTCTCTTTATCAATATACGCTATATATGTCTTTAACTCTTTTTCAGTGGTTTGTTCACACTGCAATTCCATAGTAAACTCCTTAATATCTGTCCTATTCACGTTTCATCATTAGTTTTCCCTCAGTTTATTCTGAACACAGTATGCTCAGTTACTTTCAGTCTACAATACATTGAATAATTGCACGCTCTGTTTGTAGCAAAAACTCCCTTCCATACAGGTACTTATGATAGTGCCCCAAAATCAACTAGTCAGCAACATTCTTCTTGTCACATAACTTTTTTCTGCTTGCTGTAATAAGCCATTAAAGGAGTATCCAGAAAGTATGTTCTATTTTTAGATACAGCTGTTGAAATGCTGGGGTTGCAGTGATGCACATACACATTGAATTTGTCGATTTGTTTGCCAAGCGCTGACATCAATGAGACATTCTAGCAGTGCATACCAGTTGTTTATATTTTATAATGTGTAAGAAAATTGAGATGGCATCGTATTGTGAAGTGCAGTCTGTGGCCCTCATGAAATGAGTCGGATTAGCCTTGAATGTGAGGAACATTAAAAGTGGTTGAAATTCACAATTAAAAATGTGAGATATACATGGAATGTGCAATTAATGATTCTATGGTACAGAGGTGGGTGCTGCAATCCTACGATGAAGGATGTGAAATATGCATGATGAATGGAATGGGCAGCCATATTTAGTGAACAATGATTTGGTTCATGCAGTTGAAGAGGAGATTAGAGAGAACAGGTGATTTCACCACTACAAAGTTGTGTCTAAGAAACTAAATTATCGAAAATTGGGTGCCAGAGTTGCTTACTGAACAATACAAAAATGAAATGGCAGGGCTGTTCATTGTCCTTTTTGACACTACAGTGAGGAAAGTGATGACTTGATGTACCACATAGTCACTGGGGATAAGACATGGGTGTCACACGAAATCTCCAGATCAAAGCAACATTACATGAGTGGAAGCATAATTCCTTGCCAACAATGATGATAAAATTTGAAGTTCTTCTTTCCTCACCAGCAGCTTCATGATTGCAATGAGATCAAACAAGTCATTAACATGTGATTTGAATTGCCGTTTGCATCCTTCTATGGTAGATGTCTCAACAACTGCTGAAACTATGTCAAAAAGTAGTTTAACACTTTGGGTTCCATTGCGTTTGTACATACACTGTCCCCTGTGAATAAAATTTTAAAATTAATAAAAATTATTTTAAAAATAAAATGTTTTAAATCCCCTATAAATAAAGTTAAAACCCCCCAATGTATTGAAACTCTCATAAATATTTTCTACAATTTATTAGTAAAAATAATTACACCAAGCATTTTACCAGACATTCTACTTATGAATATACTCTTTATAGTTTTATTGTCTTTTTTTATCCATCTCAATTAAAGGTGTATAAAAACAAGATGCTTGGTGTAATTTTTAGAAAAAAAAATCTTTGAAGCCATTATTTAAACTAAACCAACTACATTCGACTATAGAGTTTACTTATATTGTTTTGTTCATAACTCAGTTATTGTCTTTAGTAAAAAAAAAACTATGTAAAACTTATAAAAATTACACATTATAATGTGTTTTAGAGTGATAAAATTTGAAGCATGCATGGACACGCAAACTCTTAAGAGCAGAAGGCACTACTGGGCCTGAATTTATAACCAAACATAATTTTTTATTTTTTAGAATGTCTGTGTTAATGATTGTCTATAATTAGTATAGATGAAAACAAAATATTCTGGATAAATTTTGGAAATGACTAAATAGTTGAAATAGCATGTATAGTGTACTACATAGAATTATGACCATGTAGTTATTTCTAGGTTATCATCAAGTTGAGAGGATATAATTTATAATATATCAATTTTGCAATAAATAATTCACTAACATGCTGAATAATACTCTCACAAATATACATAACACTCAAAAGACTAATGAAATAACTTAGAACTACTCATAAACAAAAATGTAACTCACATGTTGAACATGAAAAATGTAAACAAACTTGCAACGTTTGCCAACTGTTTAATATAAACACTATTTCTCCAGTTAGTGCTGCAATCTGATGGCAAAAACAAGTACTGAATGGTTAATAAACATTTTGCATTAATTCTGTGGTGTAATAATAAGTTGTGATACATTTGAAAGCACTGAAAAATGAGTGGCATAATATTACGCCACCTGTCAAAATACCAAGTTCATTGGTGGCGTAATATTGCGCTGTTGGTCCTCAAAGTGTTAAGTATGTACCTCAGTTAGAAATAAAATTGTAAGTATATTCTTGTTTTTACGTAATATCCCATCAGAATAACATTCTGCACACACTTGTACAAAGGCTATTCAAAAGTTAACCTCTGATTGGCTGACATTCACAAACTTGGGTTGCCATAGCAACTTATCATGTAAACAGATACTGGACAGTAGTGACCAGTATCTGTGCACATTGTTATGTGCAAATCTGCAGGCCACTTTGCCTATTTCTGTTCGAGTAGCGACTGACAACCTTGAAACGTATCATTATATCTTTCGCCAGCAAGAATCTATATGTTGGCATTCTTTCAAACATGCGATTGTCTGCTGAGCATGTTGGGGGTTGTGCCCTCAGTTTCTGAGTAGCATTGGATGATTAGATTGGGCAACATCTGTCAACAGACAGAAAGACGAGATGGAAAACATATGGCAATTGCTAAGTGTTGCAGGAACGAGTCCTCGTTCCGCTCAATCACAGATGGATTAAAGGTAGGATGGGGTGCTGAATTGTTGACAAGACTGTTAGGCGGTCAGCCCCTTTGCTGGGAACTGCTGTCACAGGCATGAGTGTCACATAGGGCAAACTCGAAGGGCTCACACTTCAGGGAAGTTCACAAACACGATGAGTGCTTGATCTGTTGGCTCGTACACCACCAGATTGTGTTCAGGCAAGGTCATCATGACACCGAGTTAAAGTTTTGGCTAGTTACCCAGTGCTTTGAAAGCAACGAGCAGCATCGCATTAATGATGTCAATACTTGACTAGCAGCATTTTTCATCGAGGAACTACAAAAGCTGCTGTAATAAAACAACAAATGCATGTATGTGGATGGTGATCATGTGAAAAAATAGTATAGATATTGTGGGGTATTGGTAAACCTACTCAAGTCCACTCATGTGAAATTACAGAAACCTGAAATTAAAGGTTTTCAAGTGTAATGATAAATCATAAATCACAATCATAAAGATTTTCAAGGTTAATTTTTATTGATAATAGACTTTTTGTATTGATTATGTAGCTGTTAAAAAAGAAAAAGAGAGATACATAAGAAATGTTTTTTGAAACCTCATTAAAACTTGGACTTGGATAGTTTTACCAGTAACCCCTCAATGTGTGTGTAGTTATTGTATATTATAATAAGATTTTTTGTTTACAAGCAACTGGGGCTTGATTTTTTAATAACAATTCCGGAAAAGCAAGAATTGGGTGTGAATACATGCGAGTCGTTCAGCTTCTAGATCATTTCAGTGCAGTTTTGTTATTTTTAGTCATGTAAATGTTTAGTAATACCATAGAATCAAACCCTTTAATGAAATATATATTGTAAGAGAAAAGTTCCAAGAAATTTTGAACATCACTTTTAGAAGTGGCCAGTTTTTAATGGTATCTACCAGTGGCGGCTGGTGAGATTTTAGTTTGTTGGGGCTGCACTAAAATTTTCAACATTTACCATTATCACATATTAGTGAAATTTATATACTGTTACTAGGTCTTTTACCTGTATTGAAGCTGAAGCTGTGACAAAACATTAGTCCAACCCTCTTTGGTGCTGCTGCTGCTGTTGGTGATGATATTTATGATTATAATTAATATGATTTAAGTTCCAAACACTTAAATGCCTACACGTTAAAATTCAAACAAATTATAATTTTTAATTTACACATTAAACTTATAGACATTAAAATTTTCAAATGAAAATATAATAGTGAGTTATGTTCTTAAATACAATAAGAAATAAATCACCGTTTCTTTCACAATTTTATTTAAATATAAAGTCCATTCTCCTTTCTTTGCAACTGAAAAACTTATTGATATATTTGTCATTAAAATTAATAATATTTTCAATCATTTCTTTTTCTGTGCTCAACATTGCCAAAACAGCGAGACGCTCTTGTGTCATTGTACTACTTAGGAAACTCTTATCTCTTTTCAACATGGAGAACCACCTCTCGGGCTCAGCAGTAGTCATGGGAGTAGTTAGAATTATTTGGAGCAGAGTGAACACTTCTGTGCAGGACTCAGCAATTCCTGTATCCAACATGATTTTGTAAGTTTTCATAACCTCTGAATTACTGCGGAATTCTTGCCTCTCGTACAAAACAGATAGTTCAGTTTCCAAACGTTCTTTACACAAGAAAGGGTAAGCTTCAATAGTTTCAGCAAATTTGGGTGAAGAACTTATATTGTCTTTAGAGAGGGAGAAATTTAACAGTTTTGCTGCTGACAGATGTTTATTAAAAGAAAATCTCTCTTTTATCTGATAGCAAATAGTATTACACACCTCCTTTGCAGAGACAAGATTATGCGATAACGTTTTCCTTTTCTTCATGAGTGAAGTGTCTTCTTGTTGGTCAGTAACAGAAGGAAGTCTATTTCTTTCATTCATGATTACCTCAAGAAATTTAATTACTGCATTATAGATACTACTGAAGTTTGGATTATGATGCTGCAGCTGGTTATATAAAATATCCACATGAGACATGATGTGATGAGAAAATTCTAGCCAAAAGTTGAAGTCCTGGTCATTCAGCATATGGAGAATGCCTGCAGCCGCTTCCACAGTGGAATGATTTTGATCACTTTGAAGTTTCCAAAGCATACTATTAGACTTTCCTTGTTTTCAAAAATGGTGTTCACTAACCGGCTTTTAAAATTCCATCCTGTGTTTGATACTCGAGGTATTTGTTTAGAAATACTGTCTAGAATAGATAATAGTGAGAGTAACTTCGAAAAAAAATGCAGATATAGCAGCAAGACTACTGAAAAAAATACGAGCTTGTGAGTTTGTGATGCTGCCTTTTCTATAATTAAATTTAACTGATGCGCATAACAGTTCACAAAATGTGCATATTTGTGTGACTGTTGAATTATTTTATGCACACCTCCCTTCTCGCAACTAAAAACGGGGACTCCGTCGTAAGTCTGAGCTATAAGTCGTCACTGTCACCATTCAGGACTATATTTACCTGTTCTAAAATGCATTTGGCTAACACTTCAGCATTTTGGGTTAAAAAGTCCCCAGAATCTTTCATGCACAATCGTTCACTCCAACCTTTGTCCAAGTTGCATCACCTCCAAATAATAAACAAGGAAAGCAAAATAGTGCATCTTTTCAGGACAGCCACACAACCACTTATTTTTAGAATAAATTGACACATTAAATTTCCTACAATAATTCTGATTTCTGCTTGACGATGACTGAGAAATTAATAAATCAGGAGTCTCGCTACCTAAATTCTTAATTTCATTCTTCTCTGCTAACGATAAACTGAATGTTCATAATGATGAACTGAATGAAAAACTGATGTTTTCCAAATATAAAACACTATTTTTATTTTTATTCATATTTTTTTTTAAACTGTAATGATAGAAATTAGCACAGTCTACAAACACGGAACACGCCATCAGCAAAAAAATTGCATGCACACATTCGATTTCTCGACAGCTTTGGGCTGGACTGAATGCAGCCCAAGTTTGGCTTGTTAACAAAGCGTTCTCCCACCACGTGCCTCAAGCTCAGACACAATGCGCACTTGTCTAAGTAGGGCACAGCCCGCGCATGCCACATACACGCAAAAATTTACACAACCATCACTTGTGGCTGAACGCGAATATAAAATTGTATTTCTTATACTGGCAAATCTTTGAAGAATACATAATTTCTTAAATAAAAATTTATTTAAATATGGTAATTAGTTTTCCTTGAAAATTTTAGAGAGGGCTGCAGCCCTTATGGACGAACCGCCACTGGTATCTACACAGAATCCATACTTAAACTCACTCTTAAGAGCAAGTGGCCAAAATATTATATTTCTGTCCAAAATAGTGTGTACTTCTGATTGCACTATAAATTATAGTTACAACTTTCTTAGAGTTTGCAAGTGTTAAAAACAGAAAAAAAAGAAGATCGAGGATCTTCATCTTAAAACAGTAAACACCAGTGGCGGCTCGTGACTTAAGAGGCTGGAGGGCGCGGCCTTTAGGCTTCTTAATTATTTATCAATATTGAAGTTAACGCACAATGGAAATCGCCAATATTTGATCACATAATTCATTAATAAAATAAGAATAGTAACACGTGCAGCATGCAACGATTATTTAAAAATTTGATCTCACCACAAATATTGTGATCTCTTGTAGTCAGCAGCTTTATTAATAAACATAACCACAAACTGTCGAAAGTGTCCACAAAAATGTATATGCTGTTTCCACAAAAAAAAGTAATATATTATATTTACATTATATTATTTTTACGATACCTACACTTTAACAGACCATTTATTTATTTACAAAGTCCATTCGCCTTTCCTTTAAATTAACGAACTTTCTAGCATCAAAGTCCTTCATTTCTTTAACAAGTTCCTTGTTGATAGATAACATTGCAAGGGCATTCAGTCTATCGTTTTTCATTGTATTTCTCAAGAAAGTCTTTAGTCTTTTCAGAGTCGAAAAGCAGCGCTCAGGTTCGGCAGTTGTCATGGGGGTAGTTATGACAATTTTCAGAAGTATCAACACTTCTTTGAAAACTGACGTAAGATTGTTTTCTTCTATAAAGTTAAGAAGTTTTATTGCGCCTTTAATATTATAATCATGCCGTCTGTATAATAGTTCCAATTCACTCCGGAGTTTATTTTCTTGTAAGAAAGGTTAATGCCGAATCACTAGCTTGAATTTTTCTTCCGGAAAGTGTGTAGAAAAAAGTGGAAATAAGTCATTGGACATCATTGAAGCTGCTTCTAGGTGACCCGTGTAAGTAAATCTATCTTTTACGTGAGTTATAATGATGTCACGTACTTCTTTTGCATCCCCTATTCTAGTGCTGCAACCAACATTATTGGATCACCATTGTCTCTGGCAGACAATAAAATACATGGAAAACAGAACAAAGATTTCTGAACGTCGCAGCCACCCAGATCCAGTCATATTTTTGGTATGCATCTTTTGAAAGCAGTTGCCATCTGAAAACACGATTCCCACTTTTCTTATTTTCTGTTTGCGTCATGCAGAATTCAGGAGTTGGCCTACCTAATGACTTTAGTTCAATTTTTTGATCTTGCAAAAGTTATTGCTTTAAGGGCCTGCACTAAATGTTAAAATGTTGGATTAAATGTTAAAACAAAACCTAATAATTCGACACTACAGTATTTCCCTAAATTATTCGTGAAGCTATTAAAAAACACACAAACTCAAAACCTAAACCTAAACAAATGTCCATACTCAATTAACCATGCCAGAGGAACTATAAACACTAAAAAGAGCAAATCTCATATCATTATCAATAGTCTGCGATTAGTTGTACTGAGTGAATCAGGCCACGTTCTGCTAAACGTGGCGAGGAAGCCGGCGCGCCGAGCGACCGTCTAAATGCCGTATTTAAGCTTACAACTTCGTTCAACTTTGGATAGAGTGGGGGAATTGAGAAATGGGCGCGATTATCAGAGCGCCGTAACGCATGCTGTTCCGAAAACATTTCTGCTATTATCTAATACAAAAATATTTTCTTGTCCGAACTATTAAAGAAATATGTAATGACTTTCCACAAGTAGTGATAATGGGTTGTTTAATGATATGATTTAATCTGGGGGGCGCGCGCCTTAGCGCCCTAAGAACGAACCGCCCCTGGTAAACACCATAAAAATTGATAATGATAATTTTTTGTTAATTTGTAAAACAACTGTACCTATAATAGTTTTAACTATACGGTTATTCAATATGCAATCTGCAGCTGTATAATGGGTCAGGCAAAGGTAAAATTTTCATCAATATTGTTACCTTAAAATTACTGTTCATAATCAGAAATAATGTAATACATAGTAGTCAATTGGAATGGTCATAATGATGTGCCATGGAGTGTAAAGCCAGAAAACCAGGGTCACGTTGATGGTAGTGGATTGTGTTCAAGCATACAAGATGCTAAATCGATACAGGACCAAACAGTGGTGGTACTGTTTGTTGCAAAATAAATGAATGTTTTTATATTTTAGTGGAAATTAAATTTGATCAAATTTTAACGGAAATTTAAATAAGGCTTCACATTAAGAAGGCCTTGTAATCTGATAGTTGAAGTTATATGTAACATTAGAATTGAAAAAAAAAATTATGAGCCCTTTTGTTACTATAATTTTGGTACCTGGGATCCACCACTCACAAACAGTAGCAAGTATGTGAGATTTTACACAGTGAAAATAAAGAAGCACTGTATGTCTGCATCTGGAGGCATAGTTGGATGAGTTCTTGTAGTGTAATTCAGTTAATGTATCCCTATTGCTGCTTCTCATGGTCTTAATTTCAGTTTTTTTTTGTTATGGTCTACTAGCAACAGTATAGTAGCAGCTCTTTTTTCTATGAATGCATGGTCAATCTGGTATTTATTATTTTTTATTTTGTAACAGGCTTAGTGCTACAGTTAACAATATCTAATCGATCACTGGAGTTTTCAAGTTTAAATTTTCATGTCTAGTCTTGTCATATTCATTGAATTCAATAAGGACGCTACAAAGTAGATTTCTATTCCAGTTACAGGAAGACACAGCAGGAGATAGAAACAGACAGTAAAGTATTATAGTGGTGATAGTGGGCAAGATCCAAATTTTGACATACTATTCATTATGGATCAAATATTTATTGCTTATGAAGTCGGTGGCCATAACACAACTATGTGGTCACACAATACAAATACACAATCGTTTTATATTTATGCATATTATGTTTGACTGTACAAGTGGGGCAGCCATGTGCTTCAACCAGTAAACAGTATACACAACAGTAATATTTATGAAAATTAATTCATATTCACAGGACATGTAAAGTGGAATTGTTTTCATTAAATTCTCTTAGAAAACAACACTGTCCAAATAATTACAAATCAATCAACATTCAAAAAGTACACATTGTTTAAAATTTTAATTATGCATTTCAAAAAGTTAAAGTTAATTTTGTGTTCGTACAGAAATACACTTTCTCAATTTTGTTAAAATCAGAACACAGACAGGAAAATGATAGAATTCAGTTCATTGTATAATCTTTATATTAAGTTTACAATTTGGTTATGTCTTTGAATTGAGTACTTGTTATTTGAGAACTTTCTGACAATCAGATATGCTAGGTACTGATTCGCTTCAGAGAAGCTGCACATATATGTTTGGCCTCTTCTGTTGATACCATTTATTATTGTTTGAAATAAGTGAAATTATGATTTATATTATAACTTTTTTTCTTTTGTATATGGTACATTCCTTCTATTTGTGAATTAGACAAATTTGTTTGTTCCAGATACTATTTACTCAGACAATCGAGAGTTCTATGAACACTCCGCTTGTGTTCTGTAAATAAGTATGTTTACTGTTGTCTATAATAATTGTACCAGATTATATTGTGAAATTATTTATTTTATGGTTTATCTTTTGGACTAAATATTCATGATTTTAACCTCACAGAATCATGTCTCATTTGATCTTACAATAAAAAACCCTTATTGACTTCTTTCATATCTAGAAGAAACATCAATTCAACAAAATATCTATGGTTGACATCATATTAAACTTCATTTTTCTTTTACCCTCTTGTCTTGTGTTTTAAGTTTTTTCTACCATCTCACGTTCTTGAACTTATTAAATATAAGTTATCACTACCGACTCGGAACACATTGTGTTCTGAGTCAGTAGTGATATACTTATATTTAATTAATCAATGGCCACGTCATGGACAAAAAATATCCAAGAATTGAACTTATTCTACTTGATTTTCAAATTAACACTTTTGACCCGATGCCTGTAAAATTTATGGGCTCATGATTTTGCACAAAAACCCTATGCCCGTAAATTATATGTTTGTCACTTCACACTCATTTAACAGCATTTGTATAAACAATGACAGGCTTTTGTTGTTTGTGCTTATAGACTGAACTTTGTAGTTGCCAACTCAATACACAGATAGCAGCACAAATCAATTTTTGCTCTGTGATTCTTTGACTACTGTGAAACTTGCAATGTCGGTTTGTGTTACTCTGATTGTTTCATTTTGTAACATACAAAAGCAGATTATTGTAAATAGACTGCTTTTTACTATATTCTGTGCCTTAATATTGTAAGAAAAGTAATTTTTGTGCAATAGTTATAAATAAAAAACTATTTATTATGTGAAAATACCTTGTAAAACTTTTTATTTTTCAAAAACATGCTTCAGATCTAGATACTAAAAATTAATTTCACCTAAATAAATAGTGCATCATAGTGAAATAGATAGTGTATCATTTTATGAAAATAGAAGATTCAATCTTTAATTTGACATGTAATTTATGTTGTTTTTAGCAAATCTTTCTATTAAAAAAATAGGGGCAAATATAACAGCCAGGCTGCTGGGACATGCCTACGCTGAAATGGCCACAGTTGAAAGCATTAAATCAAAATCATTGATAAAATACGGTACCTATACCAGCATCAAAAGACCGTGTAGATTTGAACTTGAAACCCATTCAAAGTGGACTGCAACATAGTGCTATCTGCTATACTATACTTTATAGTATCGGCAAACCAGTGTTGGATTACAAATTTTGCTCAAGTGGTTTTAGGATTGTATTATTCAAGAAATGTTTACTTTTTTATTACAGAGAATTAATACAATATTTATTAGAAAATATTGTTTGCCTGATTTGATTTTGGTACGTGTTAAATTTCATTCTTATGATATTTCATATTAATATCTTCCATAGACCAGGTTAATATTTACCAGGTAAATATTATTAATGAAAACAATGAGCAAACATTATAGAATGTATCATTATGCATACTCATGAATGTTCATGTGTATGGTATATATGCATTTTGTGTAACAACACTTTTATTATTATTGTGAAACATTTATAATAATGATTATATATAATTTTAATTTGCATATTGTAAGCTTATAGAAATCATCAGGTACCAGTACACTACAAGTCACAGTATTGATGTATCCATGCAGAGTAGCTCAATGTTTGATCAAAAGATCAAAATCAGCTGATCAGTGAAATAACTTTGTGTTACCATAGGAACAGAGTTAATGAACATCGTCTGCAGTATTTGAGTAATGTACAGAGTGTCTGTTATTTATTACTTTTAAGTCAAAAAGTAAAACTGTAAATTTCAGAAGTGTAAAATGTCTAAGAAATGTAAAGTGTCTAAAACTCAGTCAATGGTTATCAAGAAAGAAAAGTTCCGTGCAACTAGACCACTTGACTACATATATGGTCAGTTTTTTAGATAATAATCTGTATAATGTACATATGAGGGTTAAATTTATGTTTACAAAAGTCAATTTCAATCAGTTTACTCAATATACAATTGTTTTAGTTTATAGAATTTTGTATTTCAAGTAAACAATTATTGGTCAAAGTTAGTATTACTGCAAATACTTTATTAATGAAAAATTGGTATTCCACTGATATAAATAAAAATTTTAGTATCTATTTCTGTATTTATTTTAAACTTTTATTATTATAATACTGATCTAATTCTCATAAAAGACAACTTTTTAGAAAACTAGTGGTATGTTGTAAGAACATAGCTGCTTCATAAAATGATATTTTATACTTCTAATATCATCGTACAGTACCTTTGTGTGTACTCAGTAAGAACAGGTGATTAAGAATTCGAAAAAATCTTTTATTTACAATATAAACATAAATATAAATAAGAGGGTCGCATACATAGTATACATCCTGCTATTTTTGCCATATGCATTACGTAGGTAATAATTCTAAATAACATATAATATTACAACAAAAATACAAATTGTAGAAATGACCTCAACATTACTGTATTCATCAAGAATATCAATAGATTTATTATTTGATATTAATTTAAATATAATAAAAAATTCATTAGTTATTCCATGTAATAAACATTAGCCTGCAAGTTAAAAAGTAATAATTTAATCTTTGTTTAATTAAACTTGATTAAATGGTTGCAACAATATAGAAGTTTTAACATATTTTCATTAAAAATTCGATATGATTATGTGCTTGTAGAATTATAATGGTTAAACTGATTTAGATGAAACAAATAAAATGCAGTCTTTTGTTTTTCAATATTGTCATAAACAATAAATTCAAAAGTTAAAAATGTCAGAACAAGAATTGTAAATATTTAGTTAGGAGTTATAACATACAAAAATTACATCCTTCCTTACATCCACTCCGTTATTTTTCAAAATATAATATAAACAGTACCATTTTAAAAATGAAAATTTTTAAGATATTGTAACCTATTGTCGTTGAAAATGCTCCACTGTTGTGAGCGCCAATTTGTAACCTAACGAGATCCTATGTGTTATAATTTAAATGTATTTGATTTAATTTTAAAGTTAAAATTCGATTATAATGAAATCTCCTGTTACAATATAAAAAGAACTCTCTTTAAAATATTTGCTGTAATAATCTTTAGTAATAATTGATAAATATTGTTTATTTAGTAAAGTTTGATAATTATAGTGAATAATATGTTAATCGCTGGTCGGTGGATGAATGTAGCCGTAGCGTAGCGTAGATCTTGCAGCGGAACTCCTCTTCTCGGTTAAGTGTCGTCAGTGTACGTAACGTTAAGTCTCGTCTGGACAAATAATTTATAATAATATACACTTTCACGTACCTGTTCGTGATACTGGAAGTTCTGAAGTTCACTTACTAAAAAATAAATTGTCAAGTTGCACTCAATACCAGCTTGCTTTATCAACAAGGTTATATCACTCCTTGTGTGCAATAAGGGCGCCACATGGGTTTATTTTAGGAGAAATTCCCATGAAAAACCAATTAATCTAATTTAAAATTGTATAAATTCGCTTTATACTTCTTTAAATGCTTGATGCATACTATAATTCCAATATAATATAATAAAGTCTCTACTCAGAGTTATCTCCCTGTACTCAATGTTAATTATTAACTAACTATATGAAATAAATATGATCAAGGTTTATGCTGAATAAAATCGGGGTTTATTTTACCCTTTTAGAACAATTCAATAATTAAAAATACAATTGATACGTTAATATAAATTCGATGTTACTTTGCCCGTTTACAATACGGTCTAGCTCAGTTAGAACAATAAACTCTTATATCTATTAACAAATTTAACTTTTAATTATATAATATACCTCACGGGTAGGCTCTTTGAAATACAATAAAGAACTATCTTATGCCTTGACAGACGTTAATAATAATAATTAATAATTTGGCCTCTTTTTGAAACTCGTAACTATTTTTCAGGTTAGCGTGTGTTACGCTTACTTATCTACTAACATATATTTTTAACATTTAGTACTAATACAAATATCTTACATTGGATTAATAAATCCGCTAAATAAATTGATCCGGTGTATCAGATAGAAAGTTTTGTTGTTCTTGCGTCAGTACAATTTTGTGGTAAATAATGATAAGTGCAAGCAGATAAATAGTATAAATTGTCACAGTGTTACCTCATTTCTTTTAATCGTATAGATTAAAATTTATTAAAAAACTCTCCAGTGATCGGATTATAATGACCACTGGTTAATTACACTTCACACGCACTATGAACGGAGAGTCGGCCCTTTTCTTACTAAATCTGGGCTATGTTAATTACTGATTATAAAACTCTCTCTCTCTCTCGTTCTAAAATCACGCACAAATTAAAATATTCACTTTACTTTCGAAGCACTTCCTTGTAGTCAATTGCTGTATCGTTAAATGTCTTGAAGAAATTTTAAAAGGTTTACTATTGTTGTACTATGTTAAGTTATTAAAAAATATTGCGGTGACGAGCGACGACCTTCTCGCTCGAGTGATGACAAAAAAGTGTCACGAATTTTCTTCGCTGCTGATTATATACCCCCTCGCTACATAGCGCTTAGGCGGTAAAATCGTTTAATAAACTCTTTTCTGATTGGCTCTGATAACCGTTACAAATGACGTATTGTCTTTCTAACTGTCACTGCCGCGAACGTTGCGCTCCGTTTTTTGTGTTGTTGGTATTACCCAAATAATTTCTTATTTTTTAACAATAAATGATGCTAACGCGCACTATGCACTTATTATTGTTCCGATCACGAGGTTATTACCACCAAATTAAAGTTTAGTTTATGGGCTTTAATTTGATGTGGCTTAACACTGGTTCTAACCTCGTTTTCTTTGACAATGCTCATAAATAATGTTTAGAAACATGGTTTCTCACTGTCATCTGCTAGCGATGCATAATACGATTATTTCCTATCTTTTGACATTTAGTGTTTCACATTGCGTTTTCTTTATAATGTCTTTGTTTGAATACTAATACATTTATGATTATACTTAAGAGCTATTTATTGCTGTACAATATTAAATCTTAACATAATTAGAGTGATACATTATTGTAAAAAATCCTTATTTTCTAATTACATTTCGTTTGGCCTACTCAATTTAATGTTATTCATTAACAATTGAGTGGTGATATTTCATATTACGTTTAGTTATATTGATTGTTCAGTAAATTTTATGTTCACTAGGAGTCCTTTTTCCTTATTAATTTACTGACAAACATTTGTTTAGGCATAGTCTAGACACATTTTTAGCATCTGTTTATGCCTTAATAATTGTTACTAGAGTTAACTGCATGGAAGTAGTACCGTCAAGGTCACTCACTTTCACTGCTTCTCCCTGTCACCTCCACGCCCCTCGCCCAGCGTTGTTGCCAGCTAGTACAGGTGTAGCGTTTTAACAGTGTTACGAAAGCAAATTTCATACATCCACCTTATATTGCTCGTTTCAAATTTATTTATGCGTATCGCGTAAATGAATTTTTTTTATCAGGAATAATTAGTTGTGGGTAACATTACTCAGTTAAATTCTGGGCGCCAGTATTTGAGCTATAAAATTTGTGTGAGTCGGCAACATATTTTTTGTTGTTGCGTAAATATCTACAGAATTTCTATCTTTGCGTTTCTTCTCTTTCTTTGGCTTCTTTTGTTACGATTTGCAGTTCTCTGAATCTACGATTTATACTGCGCTGGATTTTCTTATGTTAGAATCTAAAGCTTTTAGCAATACATGCCCTAACTTTATGAAATACCATTAGGTCAGTTATTTTGTGTTTTCCGTACAGTGAACTTACTTATTTAAAGTTTTACTGTTTTCTTCATGGGTGGTTATCCTACAGACTGACAGTTGTCTGAGAACGCTGAACTTGCCTGCTGTTGTCGCTTTAATTTTTTCATACTCACGGTCTTTTCCCTTTTGTAAATGAATCTGTTTTTGTTCTCTGCACGGTCGTTCCTTAGCCATATGGTTCGGAAGTTCTGTTAGGTATATGTACACATTTGGTATGCAAATTGCGTATACCCTGTCGGCATGTCTTTTCGGTAAATATTGCTGTCTGATATGAATGCCTTTGTCATTTTACATTCCCCTCAAAAATGTGTATGTTTACTGGCCGCGCTACTACCTTTCTTCCGTTGCACAAAGATACATAGGACTGAGCAATTTCTGTAAACAAATTTGTCGCTGTTGTGGCAAAAGCCAATCCCATTTCAGTTACAGTACTGACTATTATTTATAATACTCATAAGGAATTCTATAGTTTATAAAATAAGGAAAATTTTAATTATAAAATTTGTAAGGACAATTCATAAAATATAGAATTATAAATTTAATTTCTATATTTAAAGATTTATAATATATTAATATATGAATAAGGAATTTTAAATTTATTTCATGAGGCATTTGTATTTGTTGTTTATAAAATTATCCTTATTTTCTTAAGACATCCAACTCGTTTCACGTTTATACATATGATTATTTTTATGCTACTTGTGCATGTAACGTCTTATAGTATAGTTCTAATTTTTTTACTTAATTATTAATAAGCAGTGCAGGAAATAAAAATAGAATATTTTTCAGAGTCACGAATAGTGCGGTGTCTCTTCAATAATTAAATGGGGCAAGCTTAAAACACAGGATGCGTATGAAAATTCATTCAAACAAACTATAGCTGACGCATCGCATTGAATGTTATGTATAAGTTACGGAAATTCATTGTTAATTAATTATTAACAATGTATTAATTGTGATGTAATTATTTTTAAGAATTATTGACATTGTATTCTAATGTATGTATTAGAAACTTTCTCCCTGTAAAATTTTACTTAAAAAAATACAGTAAAACGCAAGTTAACCTTACATTACACTATCTTACAAAACCAGAACAACTGTGTGATACTCGTAAGATTTTAAAATGTTTTTTACTTTAAATAACATTAAATTTTATCAATAAAATTTCTGCAGTAGGCATCTATGAACCTTCAAAATGTATCGTTGTTTTTTCAGTCTTCTATTGTCATTGATTTTAGAATGTTCAACATTTTAAAGCACAAAAAATGATTTTAATGGAAGCCTTATTGATAACAACAAAGTAAATATTTAATTTAAAAATCACTTTGTTATATTCTTTACATTAAGTAGGCCTACTTACTAGTGTAGCATTTTTCGGAAGAAAGGGAAACTGTTGCTTAGTGGCAACACTGTAAGTAAGCGGTGTGACCTTGACGATACTACTTCCATGCAGTTAACTATAGTTACATTTTGTATAATAAGGAAGTTACTCATCCATATAAGGATTCCTTTTATAAGTATTCTTACTTACTAATATTACATCTGGGGTTGTAATGCTAGTTTTAATACACATTGTGACCATAGCTAATCTAGTCATAGGCTTTGTCATTTACTGGTCATGGTTCATTTACTTTCAGCCAAAATGCTGTTACTGATATTACATTATTTTCGTCATTATTTAATTAGTTTTATTAACACATGACTTTACATTCATGTCATTGACTGGCTTGTTTGACAGCTTACTGTGAACTTGGCATGTCCATTAGTTAGAGTCGGTCATAGTATTTGTTGTAGTGTCATGCAGTGTATTCGTCACTGCATCTTGGGATCCTTCCTCTTCTTTCTTCTTTGTTGGTCCTTCTCTTCTTTGCTACATTCATTATAAATGATTCACTTTTATTATTTCAGTGTACTTATTTACCCTTCTGGTGAATGCCTAGGTTATGTAACATTTTGTGGTGTTACATATATTCCCCTCTCAAAATTGATAATTTGAGAGAAATTTTACATTTGAAGAAATTATCATTTTAGTTTGGTTTTATCATACTGTTACTGCTTCTTTCTGCATTGAGTTTAATAGTTGGTGTGCTGTACTAGATTGGTTCTTGGCTATTATTATTTTTTAGCTTACTAGTATTTTTTCAAGTTTCTTATATTCTTAGTCATTTAGTTATAGCATGTCTTATTTCTTAAATTAACAATTTCCTGTTTTACAATAATACATTTTTCTTTATCATTAAACACATCTTGATTCTTGTGATAAACTCTATTGTTCTTTCATTTTTTACCTCACAGTGTCTGATTTATAATCCTTGACATATTACCATTTAATTCCCTAACATTTGTAATGGGTTCGGAATCAGAGGGGCTCTATTTGGCTACCATACTTCGCCGTTCCTCATCTACACATCCTCAGAATCAGAGGAATCCTCATCTCTGTCTGGGAAAATATAAAAATTGCACGTAGCAACAGTTGCACTATCACAACACATAAAATATAACATATCATTCATTTTTTCAATAAGATAAGAATATGATGTCTTATTCAACATAACATTCAAGGTATTAGAGGTTTCATTGTTATCACTTTTCATGCTTTATCATTTTAGCTACTATACTTCTCTTCACAGGTCATTAATTTATCTCTAACTTGACATATTGACTATGTTATTTATTAGCCTTGTTGCTATTTTTCGATACTAGTTTGTAAGTTATTTTGTTTATCTCAATATTCTTAAATTACACACTTAGATTTATCACTATGTAATTATGCAGTTTGTCTTTAAATTCTTCTTGAGTTCACCATACTTCACTCTTAACATTGCTTGTATATTGGGTTTTTTAACATTTGGTTCCTTATCATCCTGGATTATCAGGGTTTGCAATATTCACATAATAAACATTTTTGTTAGATACAATATGATATACATTTTTAGTATATACAACTAGACATTTTTCTTTATCGTTCAATTAACATTCTTGTTCCTTAATAATACAGTATTATTTGGTAAACATTTTGGTTATGCATAAATAGACATTTTTCTTTTGTATACAATATGATAATCATTCTCGTTTATCATTTATTTAACATGATAAACAGTCTTGGTATATGCTATACGACACACATTTTTCTTTATTATTTAATAATCCTTCTCATTCCTTGTTTAATCCATCTCTTTTCAATATTCGACACTTTGTTGTTTTTCTCCTCTGCTCCTTCAAAGGTTCGATTGTTAACCTTTATTCTGGATGTTTTATTTCATTTATTGAAATTAGTCACTTGAAGGTTCGGAGTAGTGTCGTATTGTTATTTGGTAAACATTTTTGTTATATACTATATATGACAATTATTTTTGTTATATTCAACATAACACATATTTTTCGGTATATATAAATATGATACACATTTTTCTTTATGATACAATATATGATAAACATTTTTCTTATCATTTACTTAACACTTTCATGGTAGATACTTTTAGTATATTTAACATAATAAACACTCTTGTTATATTCACAGTATGATAAAATAGTTCACTCTTATAGTATAATATGTTCATCCAATAGTGTATATACGGGGTTCTTTGTGCTTCACCATTCTATTGGGCTCATTATGGGTCAATTACGTTTTCATGGATCCATTTTTTATTGCTGTTCATAATATTACACATCTTAGTTCGTACGCATTATGGTATTCTATATCTTATAATAAATCTCCTTATAAATAATACTTTTTTAAAGATGCTTGGTTATATGTACCCTTGATTTTTTTTACTTATGGGATCAGCAATTTCATAAGTATTATTTTTATGGTCTTTCGTTATGGCATAAGGGCCTATATACAGTACTAGCAGCTTTTTTGTGATATCCTCCATGGTACTGGGTAACTCTCTATTTTTCAGTAGTACTTGATCTCCTACATTGTACTGTATGATTTTTGCTGGGACTTGTTGTTGATATTTTCTGTTTCTTTTTTCTAATTTCTCAATAATCTTGTTATGGAAATGAATTCTGTCAAACTGGTATTCTTGGCCTTGATGGAACTGTATTATGTCACAAATTTCTCATGGTGGAGGTTTCTCAAACATGGCATTATAAGGTGTGGTTTCAATTGATTGGTGGTGTGCTAGATTGATAAAGTCTTCTGCGGCTGAAATGTATTCACTCCACTTCCTTTGTTGGTTGGAACAATAGGTTCTGAGAATTCTTCCAACTTCCCTCAGCACTCTTTCGGATGGGTTACTGCTGGGATGGTACACTGAGGTTTTATATGTTTTCACCCCATGTTCCAGCAGTGTATCTCTCCATCTTCGTCCCTTGAACTGGGTACCATGATCCGTTATTATTGTCTTCGGACAACCCACTTCAGGTATATAATTTTGTGTAATTATGTTAAGTATCTTGCTTGTAGTGGCATGATTTATTGGATACAGTTTTATGAATTTTGTGTAATGGTCGAACACTATTAGCATATATTTATATTGCCGTCGACCTCCACTTCTAGGGAATGGACCACAGATGTCCACAAAAACTTTCTCTAATTTATTTGATGAGGTTATGGGGATCATTAGCCCCTCCTTTCTTTCATTTGTGCATTTCACCATTTGACATATGCGACAACTTTTGATGTAATTTCGCACCCTTCTGTTGATGTCTTTGATATACAGGTGCTGTTCCAGTGCTCTTACCACTTTAACTGCTCCCATGTGTCCATAACAAATATGGTAGTCCGTTATGATATCTTTTTCTAGTGTTTTGGGTATTACTAGTTTCCAGGTGTTGTTGTGGTATTTGGTTTTGATAAATAACACATTGTTATGTATACAATAGTATGGGATTATTCTATTGTCTTGTGCATTTAGTCTTTGGAAAATTTGTATCAATTTACTATCTTGCCTTTGGTGTTGCTCCACTTCTTTAACTATATCTTCCAAGTCTGTCCGACTCTTAAGGAGGTGATAGACCTTCGCAATCATCTCCTTCTCTCCTTCATAAGTCTGGTTGGTTATATTGATACGTGACAGAACGTCGGCTGCTATGTTCTTTTTTCCTGGGACGTATTCCCAGCTGATGTTGTATTCCTGCAAGACCATCTTGCTAAACGACCGTGGCTTAGTTTACAGTTTTTTAAGAAGGATATGGATTTGTGGTCCATCCGTACTGTTATGGAATATCCTAAGATATAGGTTCGGAATTTTCCGCAGGCGAATACCACACTTAAAAGCTCCTTCTCTGTTACGTTGTAATTCCTTTCGCATTTGTTTAGTGCTCGACTGGCGAAGCTTACAACCAGATGGTTCCCATCTTCATCCTCTTGGTACAGAGTAGAACCTAGGCTGATGTCACTGGCATCACAGTTGAGATAAAAAGGTTTGTTGAAGTCTGGGTGATGTAGCATCACTATCTCTAAGAATTTCGTTTTGATTTGTTGGAACATTGTATCTTGAATTGGTCCCCATGTCCATTTGTCTTTTGAGGATAACTGTGGAGATAATTTGGTCGTTAACTCTGAATAGTTATTCTGGAATTTGCGGTAATAATTACACAAGCCTAAAAAAGACTGCAATTGTTTTTTATTTCTGGGGGTGGGGAATTTTTATATAGCTTCTATCTTTTCTTTAGATGGTGTTATTCCCAGTTCTGTCAATTGGAAGCCTAGAAATTGCACTTCTTTGGCAATGAGCTGTGACTTGTCTAGTTTTAATGTGATGTGGTTTTCGGATAATTTACCCAACACATGGTCTACTTTCTGACAATGTTCTTCCCAGTTTGTAGATGTAATCAGTAGGTCATCTACATAAACAGTAGTGAACTGGAACGCCTCTTGGCCCAATACTTGGTCCATACACTGTATAAATATTGCTACAGAGTTCACTAATCCGAAGGGCAATCGTTTGAAATGGTAGTTGCGCCCTTCAAAAATAAAAGCTACATATTTCCGGCTGTGGGGGTGCAGTTCCACCTGCCAGTAGCCGCAGACAGTGTCCCATGAGCTAATAAATTGCACTCCATGAAACTTCTTCAAGATCTCTTCTATCTCGCCAGGAGATGTTCGGTTATTGATTAAGTTCTTATTTATCTCCCTAGCGTCTAGGCAGAGTCTCACCTTCCCGTTCTTCTTTTTTATCGCTACAATAGGGCTAGTATAAGGTGACTGACTGCACTCTATGATATCGTCTTTTAGTAATTGATTAATTTCAGCCCGAACTGCTTCTTTTAGGGAATAGGCAATTGGATACGATTTATGATTAAAATTGACAGGTTCTTTAAACCTTAACACACATTGATAGTTTTTCACTTTTCCAGGAACGTCTGAAAATACATGTCGGTATCGGTTATATATTCCTACCAACATTTCAATTTGATCTGGACTTGGTGTGTGGTTTCTGGTGGTTGACTTGAATCATCGGATTTCCAGGATCTTTTCCTCCCACAAGCTGTCATTGGTTGTTGGATACTCAATTTCAGTAATAGGCATTTGATACCTAGGATTTATTACTTCTCGGATGTGGAAAATGGTTCAGTCTTGAGGAGATTCCATGCTCCCAATAATATCAGCCGTCCATTCCATATCTGACATACTTAGAGTTATTTTTTCTCTATTCAGATCAATAATAGCTGAATATTTCAGCAAGATGTCGCAGCCAATTAAACTGCGAAATGGTAATCCTGTAGCTATCAAGAATATCATGGGTATTTTGACTCCCCGACTGGTCACTTCAAGACTGAGTTGTTTCTTGACTGTTTTATTCTGTCGTCCAGTCGCTCCCACTAAGATGATATTAGTAATCGGTAGAGTTGGTATTACTGCTCTGCCTTCCTCCTGGATTCGGTTGAGTTCCATACTATCCATTAATGAAACATTCGCTCCCGTGTCAATCATCAATGTGGTGGTCACTCCATTAATTTGTGCAGTCACGTACGCTATGTCATGGTTGCACTGATGGTGATCACTTTCTTCTTCTTCCAACAGCTCTTGTCTAATATTTTTGAGATAATGACTTCTTAATATAGTTATTTTATTTGAAGTCGTGTCGTAATTGTACCCAATAGAATGGTTCAGCGAGGGGTCTACGTAGTTTCTCACTGCCGCGAGGCGTTTAAAGAGATTTCACTCTCTTCATTGCGCCTGTCTGGTGTGTCTACCGTGTTTCTTTCTTCTATATCAGGCCGTCCTCCATGATGATTCTGTTCATGGTTTGGCGCGAAGTGAACTTGTGGCCGATAATCATTGTTGCGGCTGTCGCCTTCGATACTATTGCTTCTCCATCGTCCGCCCCTTGCATTCCTCCTGTCTCCGCTGAAACTATCGCGCCGTGGATAGTATCGCCTCCTACCCTGTTCATAGTTGGCTTGTACATAGTTAGCCCTACGGTATTGCGGTGGCTGGTTGTTTCCGCCTTGGTTCTGGGGTCGGTTAGGATGGTTGTTATAATTCTGTGGCCGTCTTGTATTATTATTATTATAGTTACCAGCTGAATTATTATTATTATTCTGGTTATTGGGCCTATAATTATTCTCGTTATTATTGTTTATATTATTCTGATTAGAGTTATTAAAATTACCTTGGTAATTTCGGAAGTTTATGTTATTATTATTGGTGTTACCGCCTCTGTCATGGAAGTTCTCGTTTCTCCTGCGGCTTCTTCTATAATAGCCCTCGTGTTCATTGTCATCAAGTAAAGCTGACATGGCTTGGATCGTCTTAACTTGTCCCCACTGACGTGCTTTGGCAACTCCCTCCTCAAAATGGTAAGCAAGCTTGGTGACCAGGCACTCCTCAGGTATTTTTGGTTCAAGGTTTCGCGCCAGACATACCTTACCTAGGAAGTAAGAGGTTAGAGTGGTTCCTTTACTGGCATCATACTTGCCATGGCAGATATTGTCCCGCACTATGTTCTGTGTCGCCTCCGACCAATATTTCGCCCGGAATAGCGTCTTAAATTCTTCGTAACTCTGGACCTCGTGGCGTGTAGCAGTCCACCAATTGTCGTGAATTTCTTTAAAGTACTCGTCCATCGGACTCCGTATTACTGTCCATCTATTCTCCCGAATCCTGGTCAAGTTTTCGTCTACTCGTTCTTAGGAACTCAATCAGATTTTTCTTGTCATTTTTAAAATTTATTACATCACGGTTGTCTGTTGGTTGGAGGTAGTTACCCTGTGCTGGACGATTACGGATGATTTCTATGTCTTCACGCATCTGTAAGATCTCCCGTTGACGTAATTCTTCGATTTTCTCTTTGTTGGGAATTGTCAAGGTCCTTACGGTGTCCACTGATGCGTTTATCTCTTCACACCTTTCTCCCATGTCCATCCTCACTCGTTTGATCTCGTCCTGGCTCATCTTCTTCAGTGACTCAATTCTGGCTTCATTTATTTCTTCAATATTATCGATTCGTCCATTGACCTCTTCTCTCGTATGTTTTAAATCTTGACCGTGTTGTTCGCATCTCTCGTGTACTTCCGCAATCTCTCTTCTTACGACTGTTATTTCCGTGTCTATTTTTGTATTTATTTTTTCGTTACTTTCCTCCATCTTCTTGCTGAGATCGTCCATTTTCTGGCTGTGGTCATCAAATTTTTTATTTAGATCCTCCTTCAATGACTCAATATTTCTGAGACTATCTTCCTTCAATGACTCGATGTTCTTATTATGATCGTCCTATTTTTTATTTAATAATTCATTATTCTTCTGGCTGTCGTCCATTTTCTGGTGGATTGACTCCATATTCTTGTTCAGGTCATGATTATCCTCCTTCAATGACTCGATGTTCTTATTATTATCGTCTAACTTTTCATTCATTTTCATTGAAGTTTCACTAATTTGTCCGAATTGCTCCATCATCATCCTCATCATGCTATCCCATCTTGTCTCTTCGGTCGGTTTGTCTGGTTGGTCGCCGACCATTACTTCCACTTCCGGTTCTGCAGGAGGCGTTCCTTCTGGTCGGGTTTCCACATTATTATTCGTCGCGACTTCCATTTCGGATGTTGGTTGCGTCTCTTGTATCTCTGTATTTATTTCAGTATTCGTTTACGCACCTTCTCCTTGGCTGGCCTTATATCTAGTGTCATGTCTGTGTGTGTGAGGCATGATTGTTCTATCGTATTTGCCGGGCTTAATTTTAATATTAAAAATTTATTTTTTTAATATTTTTAAAGCCATACTCTGTTGGTCGCCAATTTGTAACCTATTGTCGTTGAAAATGCTCCACTGTTGTGAGCGCCAATTTGTAACCTAACGAGATCCTATGTGTTATAATTTAAATGTATTTGATTTAATTTTAAAGTTAAAATTCGATTATAATGAAATCTCGTGTTACAATATAAAAAGAACTCTCTTTAAAATATTTGCAGTAATAATATTTAGTAATAATTGATAAATATTGTTTATTTAGTAAAGTTTGATAATTATAGTGAATAATATGTTAATCGCTGGTCGGTGGATGAATGTAGCCGTAGCGTCGATCTTGCAGCGGAACTCCTCTTCTCGGTTAAGTGTCGTCAGTGTACGTAACGTTAAGTCTCGTCTGGACAAATAATTTATAATAATATACACTTTCACGTACCTGTTCGTGATACTGGAAGTTCTGAAGTTCACTTACCAAAAAATAAATTGTCAAGATGCACTCAATACCAGCTTGCTTTATCAACAAGGTTATATCACTCCTTGTGTGCAATAAGGGCGCCACATGGGTTTATTTTAGGAGAAATTCCCATGAAAAACCAATTAATCTAATTTAAAATTGTATAAATTCGCTTTATACTTCTTTAAATGCTTGATGCATACTACAATTCCAATATAATATAATAAAGTCTCTACTCAGAGTTATCTCCCTGTACTCAATGTTAATTATTAACTAACTATATGAAATAAATATGATCAAGGTTTATGCTGAATAAAATCAGGGTTTATTTTACCCTTTTAGAACAGTTCAATAATTAAAAATACAATTGATACGTTAATATAAATTCGATGTTACTTTGCCCGTTTACAATACGGTCTAGCTCAGTTAGAACAATAAACTCTTATATCTATTAACAAATTTAACTTTTAATTATATAATATACCTCACGGGTAGGCTCTTTGAAATACAATAAAGAACTATCTTATGCCTTGACAGATGTTAATAATAATAATTAATAATTTGGCCTCTTTTTGAAACTCGTAACTATTTTTCAGGTTAGCGTGTGTTACGCGTACTTATCTACTAACATATATTTTTAACATTTAGTACTAATACAAATATCTTACATTGGATTAATAAATCCGCTAAATAAATTGATCCGGTGTATCAGATAGAAAGTTTTGTTGTTCTTGCGTCAGTACAATTTTGTGGTAAATAATGATAAGTGCAAGCAGATAAATAGTATAAATTGTCACAGTGTTACCTCATTTCTTTTAATCGTATAGATTAAAATTTATTAAAAAACTCTCCAGTGATCGGATTATAATGACCACTGGTTAATTACACTTCACACTCACTATGAATGGAGAGTCGGCCCTTTTCTTACCAAATCTGGGCTATGTTAATTACTGATTATAAAACTCTCTCTCTCTCATTCTAAAATCATGCACGAATTAAAATATTCACTTTACTTTCGAAGCACTTCCTTGTAGTCAATTGCTGTATCGTTAAATGTCTTGAAGAAATTTTAAAAGGTTTACTATTGTTGTACTATGTTAAGTTATTAAAAAATATTGCGGTGACGAGCGACGACCTTCTCGCTCGAGTGATGACAAAAAAGTGTCACGAATTTTCTTCGCTGCTGATTATATACCCCCTCGCTACATAGCGCTTAGGCGGTAAAATCGTTTAATAAACTCTTTTCTGATTGGCTCTGATAACCGTTACAAATGACGTATTGTCTTTCTAACTGTCACTGCTGCGAACGTTGCGGTCCGTTTTTTGTGTTGTTGGTATTACCCAAATAATTTCTTATTTTTTAACAATAAATGATGCTAACGCGCACTATGCACTTATTATTGTTCCGATCACGAGGTTATTACCACCAAATTAAAGTTTAGTTTATGGGCTTTAATTTGATGTGGCTTAACACTGGTTCTAACCTCGTTTTCTTTGACAATGCTCATAAATAATGTTTAGAAACATGGTTTCTCACTGTCGTCTGCTAGCGATGCATAATACGATTATTCCCTATCTTTTGACATTTAGTGTTTCACATTGCGTTTTCTTTATAATGTCTTTGTTTGAATACTAATACATTTATGATTATACTTAAGAGCTATTTATTGCTGTACAATATTAAATCTTAACATAATTAGAGTGATACATTATTGTAAAAAATCCTTATTTTCTAATTACATTTCGTTTGGCCTACTCAATTTAACGTTATTCATCAACAATTGAGTGGTGATATTTCATATTACGTTTAGTTATATTGATTGTTCAGTAAATTTTATGTTCACTAGGAGTCCTTTTTCCTTATTAATTTACTGACAAACGTTTGTTTAGGCATAGTCTAGACACATTTTTAGCATCTGTTTATGCCTTAATAATTGTTACTAGTTACATTTTGTATAATAAGGAAGTTACTCATCCATATAAGGATTCCTTTTATAAGTATTCTTACTTACTAATATTACATCTGGGGTTATAATGCTAGTTTTAATACACATTGTGGCCATAGCTAATCTAGTCATAGGCTTTGTCATTTACTGGTCATGGTTCATTTACTTTCAGCCAAAATGCTGTTACTGATATTACATTATTTTCGTCATTATTTAATTAGTTTTATTAACACATGACTTTACATTCATGTCATTGACTGGCTTGTTTGACAGCTTATTGTGAACTTGGCATGTCCATTAGTTAGAGTCGGTCATAGTATTTGTTGTAGTGTCATGCAGTGTATTCGTCACTGCTTCTTCGGATCCTTCCTCTTCTTTCTTCTTTGTTGGTCCTTCTCTTCTTTGCTACATTCATTATAAATGATTCACTTTTATTATTTCAGTGTACTTATTTACCCTTCTGGTGAATGTCTAGGTTATGTAAAATTTTGTGGTGTTACAATATTGACATTTGTTACATTAAAACATCAAAAGAGTCAAAGATATAGAGGCTGAAACAAACATCGCCAGACCAAAAAAAAAAAACAACTTGACTCAGTGACAGTGTATGTTTGATACATTGTACATCAAAATGGATCCATTTGTTCATTTTCTTGTTTGGCTGTCTGCTTCCTTGTATGCATTCATACAAGGAAACAGACTTACTTATAGAAAAAGTTACTCTCCCCTGCACGCAACAAGGTAGTGAGGTAACAAGGAACAAAAACAGGGTGAAATAATTGCTCTGTCCAGATTTGCAACTGAAAAATGGGAGTAATTTAAAGACAATTCTTTTCATATGTAAAAAAGCTTTTGTGAGTTTTATGTGCATACAGATAAAAAATAAGTGATTGCAGTATGAGGTGACACTGGTAAAATGAGTTTTCAACTTGGAAAAATAAAGTTATATGTACACACGTCCAAGTAGTAAGATAGCAGAGTCTCAGTAGGTAACGCTTCATCGAATACATTATGTCTAGGAAGGCACAAGCCAAATTAACTTTTGCAAAGGTGCCGTCCTCAAGAAACAATGGACTCACAACAAGGAAAACTCTTGTAAGGTCTTCTGTACGGAGGAATGGCTGTGTGTACTTCTGATTCGTGGACCATTAGAAACAAAAACAAAACGGTGAGACGTTTTTGAGACACAATGATGGAGGAAAGTGCAAAGAATTTTGTGGAAGGACAGGTTGAGCAAAAATGACATGTTTGTGGAAAATACATGAGAAAAAAGACAGTGGAAAAGCCTAATCAGAATAAATTCTTGGATTTCGTTGTCCATGACGTGTCCGTTACATAACTAAAAACAACTATTACATTAATGACTTGGAACACAAAAGTTTTTTATAAGTAAAAACATAAAGTTTTACCTTACAACCTGAACCGGTTTTCACCTTTAAAAGGCTTCTTCAGAGGTTGCCGCTGGTAGCGCTGTCCGTCCTGTTGTGGGCGACGGAATCGAATTTTGAAAGATCGATGTTGTGTGTGTGGGGTGAGATATGTTCGAATAATGCGTGCGATTTGAATTGTGTCTGTTTGTTTAGGATGTCATTTTAATTTGTTTTCGTGTGTTTGTATATTTCCAATTGTTCTAGAGTGTCTAGTTTTCGGCCTTTTGTGTGTACGTGTAGAATGTTCATGTTATTGTCGATGTTTTTGTATGTGTGGTTTGCTTCAATGAGGTGGTTTGCAAAGGTGGATTCTGTAGTGGAGTGGAGTGCCTTTGTGTGTTCAATGTAGCTCTGTTTGAAGCTATGTCTTCAGAGATACATTGAACACACAAAGGCACTCCACTCCACTACAGAATCCACCTCTGCAAACCATCTCATTGAAGCATACAAAAACATCGACAATAACATGAACATTCTACACGTACACACAAAAGGCCGAAAACTAGACACTCTAGAACAATTGGAAATATACAAACACACGAAAACAAATTAAAATGACATCCTAAACAAACAGACACAATTCAAATCGCACGCATTATTCGAACATATCTCACCCCACACACACAACATCGATCTTTCAAAATTCGATTCCGTCGCCCACAACAGGACGGACAGCGCTACCAGCGGCAACCTCTGAAGAAGCCTTTTAAAGGTGAAAATCGGTTCAGGTTGTAAGGTAAAACTTTATGTTTTTACTTATAAAAAACTTTGTGTTCCGAGTCGTTAATGTAATAGTTGTATTTAATCAGAATAAGTACGGTACCAGGAATGCAAAGCATTCATTAAGTGAGGAGGGGTATTTATTGTATTATCATATCCAATAGCTACAGAACAATGGTATTAGAGAAAAAGGTTAATGAGGAAATTCTAGAAGGAAGACAAAACTATTTTTGGACCAAGTGGCTGCAGAAAAAGTTAGAAGGATGACAGTTGGAAAGATGAAGGATATATGTGTGTGGTGGGGCAGGGGTCTGGGTGTGTGTGGTGAGTTTCAAAACATTCTTCAACTCCACTGCTTCCATTTTATTGTTACACAACTCACTCAACCTGCAACTTCTGCTTCTTGTAATCTCTATTAATTATAGTCTAAAGTTTCCTCCTTTTTATGGTTTTCTTGATAAATTTTTAATGCTGGTACTCACTCTGTTTAGTGTAAGCCTTCCCTCCATAATTCTATTCCCAATAATGCATCAATATTCTTTAATATAAGGTTATAAGAACTTTAAACAGAGAGTGGTCACCAGGACAGTCTGATGACTTTAGATATTTTAAAAATGTTTTGATAATTTGACCATTCCCCAGACCGATGTTGCAAGAAAAAGAAGGTACCCGATATTGTAACGTTTGGAAAGTCAAGTGCATCAGAGCTACATCAACACATTTTTACAACACATCTTCAGTCATCACATACAACACATCTATATGGGCAATAATATGGGGTGTGATGTGATGGTTGTGTCTGTGTAGATGAATTTTATTTTAAACTGTGTGGCTCTTCACCACGCAGTACGGTCTTGGTTGGGTAGAAGCTAGGGGCTACATTGGGGCGCCATCAAGTCCTCCAACCCTGAGACAGTGAGGATAGTTATAAAAATCAGTCAACCCGAAACAAAGGTGCTACCTCACCAAGATCCCTTGACCCCAAATTATATTGGTAAATTAATTTAAATGTGATCTTGACTCCTTCTGAAATATATCTATTTTGCATTTGTATGTAATTCCAAATTCCATGTCTCAAATGCTCCCTGGATGTGATTTTCTCCACCTATGACAAGTAGGCCTATCTGATATAATTCAGTATATAGCTCATTAACAGTGTTTAAATCCAGCCCTTTAGCTTCAGATTCATTTTTCAGAAGAAAATGTAAGGGTAAAATTTGTTAGTAAGGAAATAAATGACATTAGACAATTAAACAATGCTAATCATTAAATGATCAGTTAAAATATTCCACTTCATCCCATTCCAGTTATAACACATTTGCAGCAAGTTTTGTCTAATGAATACCTGACTTGTATACTGCTCTATAAAATAGCCGTATCTGAATCAACAACACTGACGGTAATGAGGTCAATGCACTAAACTCTACACAACTCCTACAAAGTCTTCATTACGTATTAAATTTTCCTAATTTAATTTAAATTGTGATGTCTGTTTTTAGATCCACTGTTTGTGTTTTCTGGTGAAAGAGACTACAACAGAATGATAATGAAAGAAATTGTCTCCAACTCACAATATGTAAGTGTAAAAGATGAAAAACATATGGTGTGTCTATTATTAGTTAGCAATATATTACATACTGGAAGATGTTCTCTATAACGCACAACACGTATGATTTTTACTAGTGTCACTTTAAATAATTACAATAAGTTAAATATAAAATGCATTAAACAATAATGATCACACACACACACACACACACACACACACACACACACACACACACACACACACACACACACACACACACACACACACACACACACACACACACACACACACACACACACACACACACACACACACACACACACTGAGCTATATATTATATTGTATTAGCAAAATAATAAATTTCTTCTAAAAATAAATTTTATATATTTATGTGCATCTTTCGCAGAGGTAATGTATATCACAGAGGTTTCATTGTGAATTTTAATATATTTTAAAACCTCTTGATGACACTGATTATGAGGGTGAATTACGAGAACCAGAATTTTTCTTTTAAATTTTATTGAATCAATAAAAAATAAAAAATTATTACATAATTTTCTATATGATCTACTAATTTGGAAACACCTTGTGGTTTGGCAATTTTCAATTGAATTGGAATTCTTTTTATTCCTTTCTTGAAGAACGAAGAGGCATATGTTTGCAGCCAGTTGTGCACGAAACCTTTACCCCTGCATCATTGTTAAATAGCTGCCCTCCCAGTGCTTCTTCAAGTGGTAGACTGGTAGTTGCAAGGTGATAAATCTGTACTATAAGGAAGGTGTTCTAGGACCATCTAGTGAAATGTTTCCAGCTTCTCACATCCTAATGCACCGGTATGGGGGCCTTGTATTGTCATGAAGGAGAGTGACATCTTGCATTTGTTGCTGACTTCATTTGTTGCTACAGGCAGCTTTTGTATTGTTCAGAAGCTTACAGTAATAGGCGGCATTCATTGTTCTTCATCCATGAAAAAACATATCAACAGAACACCTGTAGAGTCTCAGAAAAACAGTTACTTGCAATTACGTTTCTAGCTGACAAAAATGTTTGGGTCTTGATTGGCACAGATTCCCCTTCTTCTGTCATCCATGCTCGCTTGTTTTGATTCAGGGATGTTGTGAGGGACCCGTGTTTCATCACAAGTGAGAATACGATGCAAAAATCCTTCCCTTCTTCCTCTAGTGAGTCCTGAGGCTTTTACAAACATCTAGTTTAACACATTTTGGTTCGTGGGTACGAAGTTGAGGAACCCACCTGGCAGACGCTTTCTGATACTTTAAGTTATTGTTGATGATCGACTGAACACTTCCACAGCTTATTACTACTGCTGAAGCAATTTCTGAAATTTTTATGTACCAGTCTGAATCAATAAGGCTATGAACAGCACAAATTTCTTCTGTGATGCTTGTCTGTGGTCATTTTTGGTGGGGTTGGTTTTCTAGTTTTTCTGTCGGGTAAAAAATATTTTATGCCAATGGGACACTTGAGTCTTTGAAAATTTTGTTTACCATATTGTGCTCAGAGTCTCCTCAAAATGTTGGCAGGTTTAATGTGTTTTGTGGCAGACGAGAAATTTGATTATGATGTGTTGCACAGTAGACAAATGTATCTCTTGCTCAGTCACTGTGCTACTGACAGGATGTGAGACTCATACCACAAGTCTGACAGAGAGACAGACTTTAGACATCCCCCCCATTATCTGCTCAAGATCACTCTGTGTTCCATTCACTTACTCAACCGCTAGACATGAAGTCCTGTTCAAATTTATACATACCCGTATTGACTTTCCTTTATTTAGGCAAAGTATAGTCAGTTCTTTATTGCGCTATATTGTCAGTTCTTTTTTGCTTTATTTGAGTCATAGTACAGTTCAATAATGTTACAACACCAATTGAATAGCAAGTATATTTTTATAGGCCTAACTAATTAATTTTATTATTATTACTTCCAGTCCATACGGCCAATATACGAGTCCATGTTCAGTGACATGTTGAGGTATCCTAGAGCGGCCTTAGTCCTTAGAACATCTCAACAGCTACCTGCAAATATTGATATCACTTACAAAGGAAGATTAAGGTACATTTTTAGTTTTTTGCTGTCACAATTATCATTAGTATTTTATGTAGTATAAATTGTCTTCAACATTGCATTTTTCTACATTTGAAGAAATAATGTAAATTTTATTTTTATTTAGAAAAACATAAATATTTATAGAAAAAAAACTGTACAAAACATAGATGTTATTAATTATGTTATTGGTTGTGTAAGGTATATGTAGACCTGTGTAAATCTTCTATACTGTTAGTTATTCTGATATTAAAATAAAATTAGTATAATCTAGTAAATTAGTTAATTCTAGAAATAATTATAGATGGTAGAAGATAACTTTCATAAAAACTCTTATAGCTGAAAATTCTGTGTACACACATGTACGTGTGTTGTATTATCATTTTATTTGTATAAAGAAATTAAGAATGTATACAATTTGTAATCAAATAATCTGTTATTAATGTAGGTCATTAGCTGTACAACCTTCACCCATGACTGACATAGATGGAGCTGACAGATTTAAATTTTATAAGAGGTAATTTTATATAACACTATTAGAAGATTACTATAATATACATTAAATGTACAGTAGTAATTTTTACTAATAAATATTATTTTTGAAGTATGCGTACTGAAGTTACATGGAAAAGTCTACTTCCAGTAAAAAGATGAAACTAAACTCTTATGAAGCTCAAAAATCAGTATATTCTGACATACGTAATGTGGCAGCAAATTAAAGATAAAAAATTCAAAGATTCCAAAAATCCAATGGTATCCGTGGAGAATATACTTAAAGTCTCTAACTTATACACAGTGTGAGAACATATTTCTATAAATAACACACAGAAATATTATAATTGTGGAGGATAGAAAGTATTAAAAAGAGTACATATTAAAGAAAATGTATCATATATAAAATGACAAATTGTTCTTATATTCACAGTTCAGAGGGCTTTCAGCAATGTGATTTACTAGACTTTTCTAACGCTTGATGAATTATAATTATAATTATTATAATTATCCTCACCTATATAAAAATTTATTATAAAAAAAATCCAGTGTACAAAACAAAATATTAGTGCCAAAAGAAAGCTAATTTATGATAAGTATTCACATTTGGAAACCTCTTGTAGTTCTTCAACTGCTGTATGCATTGGTCCTATCTGCCTAGTGTGTGCATTGAATTAGATAGACAATAAGTTATTAAAAATAAATAAAAAGTAATTTATTAAATAATAAAGCATGTGCTCATGAATCATAAACTGACTTCTTAGAAACGCTAATCAATATTGACAGCATTTGGCCTTCATACCATTGCTAACTGATAAACAATAATCTATTAAAGCTCTCTCCATTTTCAAACTATCTGTGTCTATCCATGTTAATATAAAATTCAGAGAAAGAACCCCCAAATCACTAAGTTTAACTTTGCCTTTGACATATTTTGTCTGTTCTTTAGGCATCTTCAGCTTTCTGTAAATTCTGTATAATATTTACCGTATTTCATCTGTCGTGTGACTTCGTGTTGCATTCGATTGATTTACGCGTTTCAAAACATATGTTTCGTCTTCAGAAATGAAAAATCACTCTAAGTGAGGTCGTTAAATATTAAAATTGCAAATATTGAAAACAATTCCACACATATCCGAGTTACATGAGTGCGCACTCGAGTCGGACCAATCAGACATGATGTTTGCAACTTTAATATTTAACGACCTTGCTTAGAGTGATTTTTCATTTCTGAAGACAAAACATATGTTTTGAAACGTGTAAATCAATCGAATGCAACACGAAGTCACATGACGGAAGAAATACGGTAAATATTATAGCCTACAGATTTTGTCAATAAGTGACTTGGATACCAATTCAAACATGTCTTTCAAGTTTCTGTAAATTGTCTATTTCATGATTATATTATGATGCAAACATTGCTGATACCACATTGAAACTACTTACTGTTTTACAAAAAGAAATTTACTTGCAACCTTATAGAGGGTGCGTTTTGGCAATAAAGTTTGTGATCTCACGGCTACAAAGCTTCTGCATACCTGTGTTACTAACATGCATAACTTTATTACCAGTATTATACATATTATACACTGTGGTCCTCTTTAGAGTCCATCTCCGGATGACATTAGTACCTATTCCATGCTTCTAAGCAGATAAATGTTTTTATAGAATGATGTATAGAGATTTGGTTGTTTTAGTCTTTTTTTCAGTGTTTTCAAATTTTGTTGTTAAAGAATCTCAAAAGTCAATTGGGAGAAAATTTTCTCACAGAATATGTAATCACATGACACTCTTCTCTTAGATAACAGTAAACTATGCTGGTAAAAAGTTTTGTTGTTTCACTTTGGATCCATATTATTGACCATAACGTTCTCAATATTTTGAAACAGTAGACAAAATTTATGACTTTCCACGCAGTGCTACTACAATAAACAAATTATTCCAAAGGCTTTAAAAACTTTTGACAGACCACATTTTACATTAAGAAAAAACTTTAATAAATCAATCATTTTATTATTCGGATTTGTTGATTTTTGAATAATATTGTTGTGTTTTATTATACAATGTTGTGGAACATACACACAAACCATATACTCCTACATCATGACACACACATTCATATATTGTGTGTGTGTGTGTTGAAGTATGTTCAGTGTTTAGATAATTAAATTTGTTCCTTAGTTCGGACTCCAACTAAAACTGTATTGTATTTATTACGTAATAATTGACTTTACGTGTTGCAAGGTTAACCAGGATATCGTTTAGTGTACTTGACAGAGAATAATAGGCAAATACAAATAAGCAAATACATATTCATAAAATTAAAATAAAATATTATTTTATTTTCTTTAACATGACATTGTCTCTTTTTACTGAATCTATTGTTATAACCCCATTCTTTTCATCGAATTACTTAATACACAGTAATGGCTTTTGCGCCTCGCAACTCCCACTAATACAAACAATACATTTTACATCTTATAAAATCTTAATTACTAAATTATATGTTCTATAATCGTAAGACGAACCAATTCTTTGTAATTACACACACCACTCACATTCCAATTACTCCGTTTCTAGATTTTGTTCAAAATAAGTTTAATTTCAAAATTTATTTTCTTTAGAGATTAATTATCTTTAGGCTTTTATATAAGATGTTGGGTATTCATCCTTTCATAGGTTCTACGTTGTTACGCTACCATGTGTCACGCACTGTTTTCACTATAGTTTGTTCATTTTATAAATTTAGCTGTCTGCTATTCACTATGATTAGTTTCTTGATCACATTTAGTTTTTAGTTCAGTTTCAACACATTTTATTTATAATTCGGTTCGAATTACTCAGATGACTTACACACACGACCGGCCGGTCCTGACACTGGGTGTAAAGTGATGCCTTGTCCACTAGATGTTGGCGGAAATACGGTGACGTCTAAGCTCCTTACTGTGACGTCTCGATGGTTCATTGGTTCTTTCGACTGTTGAAGATATTCTGTGGCGATACCACAAGCCATGGTTCACCATTTCCTTCGTCTTCAAAACCCGCGGTGCACATTTGTCGTCTCACGCCATTTTTTGTTACAGCGCCTGAGCGCCCTTTTTACTTGTTCAGCGCCCGTGCGTGTGGACTCACATTCTGTATATGACAATTCTCGAATTTTTTACCGCGCACACCATTCCAGACTAATGTATGTTTGAAAAGCTCTGCTGTGGTTCTTTGTTCAAGCTGTTTTGGGAATTCGCAATGTCAATTTTAATACAGAAATTAATAAAAGAAACCTCCCCATTTTGTCCTATTACAATACCCCCCCCCAATGAGAGGTTTTATGCCCTAAAGCATAAAAACTCTCATTGCCTAACCTAACTGGTATTGTCATACCAGTGTCGACATGGAGCCATTACCCCCTTTAATTCTTATTATAATCATTATGGGTTTATCCACCCCCCTAGTTAGATGGCTATGGACGTATCTATCTGACTTTGCTGGACTTTCTACCTCAGAATCCCAATACCGCAAAGCCGAACAGACATGAGATGTCGCTGCTCCGGCATGCTGGCCAGAACAGGTACCCCCCACAGTACCACCTGACTCTTAAACATGCCGTCAAAATATTTAATAAAAGGTTCTTTTAATCTTCCATGTCCTCCACTGATGCGTTTCCCCTTAATTGTATTGGTTCGCCTTAGGCAAAGCACTGGTTCTTGTTTTTTAATTCTAGTACATAAAACAGTTGATTATCTCTCTCTCTCTCTCTCTCTCTGTCTCTCTCTCTCTCACTCTATATATATATATATATATATATATATATATATATATATATATTGTTACAACACAAATAAGCCACCCCAGTACCAGGGATAAAAAAGATAATATTAAATATAAATATACTTCATATTAAATAAAATGATTAAATATAGATAAAATATAAAGACAGTGACACGACAAACGATGACATTACCTAACCCAAGTGATTGACCAAACAAACAGGAACCAACAAAGAAGGAAAAACCAAAACCAAAGAAGAATAAAGACAATTGAAGGAAGTGAATGAATTCCTACAACTAAATAAAATCAAACCAGACGAGGAGGGGAGAACTGAAGAAAAATGATGCCAATTAAAAATGAAGAAGAAGGAGAAGAAGCAGAAAAATGAAGAGGAAACGAAGTGAAACCAAGAGATAAAAAACACCACATATAAAAGGGAGAAATGGTAAACTCAAATATAAAATATTGTGAATAAAACCAATAATTATCCAATACTAGAAATAAATATTAATGTAAATGAAATAATTAATATAACTGTTTTAACAAAAACAGTCAAGTAATCTAGTAAAGAAAAGTACACTAACCCAAAAGTTAGAGTTAGATATAGTAAAATCTATAGAAAAATATCATTAATACTGTGTATAATTTGTAATGAAAGAAATAGTGAGAAAGTGAGAAGGTGAGAAAGAGAAATAATTATAGGGATTACCCACTAAGAAACACTTAATGTAAACAGTTAAAAAGTGCAATAGTGAAGGTGTAAATACCCCAAAATAGTGAGTGTATCAGTGATAAACACCAATTAATTAAAGGTGAAAGTGACAAGTGAAAAAAGATATTGTAAATGATAAAAAAAAATAGTAATAGATAAGAAAACACTTAGTAAATCATTGATGAACCAATAAATGATTTAAGAGTGAGCTTGTAAACAAATTATATAGTTAAGGATAATTAGAAATAGTATTTAAAGTAGAGATAGATAAAGGATATGATATTATTCAGGGGAGAAAGCCCATGTAAGATGAACAGTTTGTGTTAACATGGAATGGAGAAAGGAATAAGTAAATAATTAAGAAATTAAGTATATAATTAATAAACAATCTATGTTATAAGGGAAAATAAATTAAATAAGTTTGAAGGAAGTGATGATGTTTCTCACTCAAGATAATAGTAAAAGAATGAAATGTATGTTAAACCAACAGTAACTAATAACTTGTAAAGAATTGTTCATGTTAATTTTAGGGATAGGATATGGCTGAAGGAAGCTTACAGTCCATAGGCCTAATTGTTATATTTTAAGTATTAAGATATAGAAAATAATCTTGAAATGTAATCAGAACACAAACAAATTCAAGACACAATAACCACTAAACAAATCAATTATAACAACAGGACAAAACGCTTTGTAATAAATTGAAAAATAATTAGAATATAATAAGTAAAAATAATCAATGGCTACTTAGGCCTAGGAAATGCCTAACTGCCAAAACCAATAATAACAAATTGTATAAAATCCACCAGGAAATTAAAAAATCTAAGGCAAGTAACTAGCCAATAATTATGTATGAATCATTTTAAAAGAAAAATGTTACAATAAGAGATTAAATTAAAAGAATTATGTAATTATCAAATGTCAGCATAATTAGACAAAAATTAATATCTAATAGAACATGACCTTATGAGGTATTGTTTTAATCTTTGAAAGGAAATAAATACAATAGTGATAATATTTAATACCCAGAAGGGAGGACAGAAGAATAAAATCAATCAGAAAATATATAATAAATTTGAATAAAAATTCAAATATAATAACAATGCTTTTAATCGAGGCCTTAACCAATCAAAGGGTTTCAGTTACCATAGAAACGGCCGTTGGTTACTAATTTTCTGTTAAATTTACTTACTTGGAAAAATGACGCTTGGGTAGTAGGGACGCAAGATATCTTATGACCGACATTTTATTTTAAAAAGTTTAAAAAACATTCAGAAGTCAACATCATGAACCAGTGACAAGGAGATGAAGAGTTTCAAAGATTAACAGATGTCCAGGAACCAAATAAACGAAAATTAAAGAGCAGAAATTCCCAAGACAATTTAGAAGAAGATGCCAACAGCCTAAATCACTCCAAAGTTGATGAAATTTCCATTACCCCAGAACAATGACCTATCACAACCTTCTAAACTGATAAGTATCATTTAAATACAATAATCCCAGGAATAAAAGCACTTTATATATTTCTCACATCAACACAAAATTCTCACTTTGAAATAAAAATAATTTTCTTTCAAGGATTGAATAACATAAACTTACGTAAAGAAATTGTTAACTAAGAAATAACCTCGCACTAATTTGCAAAATTTGTAACAACTATTACTACACTGCCGAACAATTTGTAAACACACTTTATACCATTTAAGTACGGATAAGGTACGGTAGTGTACTTTTTTAATGTAACCATATTTTAAGTTTTCTTTATAATCTCAAGAACTCCAGATTTTGGGCGAGTTAATATATAATGTACAAACAGTCGCCATGTTGGCCTCAGTATAACTCGTTTCAAAATTAATTTCGTCAGCATAGAGATTTATGTTTCATGTTTTAAGCCGGAGCAATTTTATTGAAAACTAACTTATAATATTTGTGTCACATTGATTAATGACCAAACCATAATTAAAGGTACAGTACAGAGTATTACCATTGTTTTATTTCATAGGAAGTTGTATAACATATGTGTGTGTTGTAACATGACATAAGGTAGTGAAGATCCAATGATATTTAACTATAAAATAAAAAGCTGAAGACAAGAATAAGAGGCAAAAAACTTATAAACTCAGATATAAGATTAATAACCCAATAACCCAAATGACAAATGACTGATAAACTGACAATGACCTGACACAATAGATCGGATAAATACAGAAGGAACCACGGAACAATGAAGAAGAAGCTAAGAACTAAATGTAATCAAGACATTAAGAATGAATATTGTAAATCCCGAATAATGACCATTATTCTGTATGTTAACAAATGAACTAATGTAATTAGAGTGTAGATGAGATTTACCTAGGTTAATAATGTTAATGAAAGATAATAATGTTATGTATATTTTATTGATGAAGGAATGTGTTTATAAATATAAGTTAGGGAATTAATACTCCACACACCCTAATAAATAGTGATGAATATAATAAAAATTAGTAAACATACCCTAAGGCAAACCAAGGCCACAGTTAATTACCAAAAGTGATCATTTGTGAAGGGAAAATAAAATAAACAATTGTAATCAGTAACCCCCATGATGATACTAACATCAAAAACAACCCAATGAATAATTAAGTGAGTGGAAGAAGGAGTATATTAATATAAAGTGGTGACATGTAGTGAGAGCATGTTGCACATAGTAAGTGAAAGTGTAAAGGTCAAAAACCTTCTATGAAGGAAAAAGTGTAGTTGGTGAACTTCAAAAGGTATTCTAATTAGTAAACTGTGTTAGAATAACAGGAAGACCAGTGATAAACTTTGTATTAGTAAGTAAGAGGAACTTATTGTAATGTAATTAAAGTAAGCCATAGGTAATAAGGATTATAGGATAAGATAGAAATTAAGGCATTGGAATGAAGGACAAACAAGAATGATAGACACTTTTTCTAGTGAAGGAATGGAGGAATAGTATATATTGTGCAGTATAAATTAATGTTAGTATAATAAGGATGTTGTTACTGTTTTAAAAGAACGAATATAATGTAATGAATTGTTAATTGAACCAGATAGTAGAAGGGAGCAGAAAGGTAGTTAGAAGTTGTTTCAGGCTTGAACCTGTAAAGAAAATGTTTATTACTATAATAAGAGGTGGAGTTAGGAACATCAATGTTTATTGCTTGTTTTGTTAAAAAATTGTATTAGAAATACCAAATGTAAAGGTAAGAAGCTACTAAGAAATGTTAGATAGTAGTATAGTAAAATCTAGGCTCTAGATTAAACTGTTAAATAAGAATTTAGTAAATTTGAGAACAAATAATAGTCCAATATTAAAGCAGAGTATACCAAATGTTTAAACAAATTAAGTGAGTATTCCTAATACCAAAAGGTATGAATAACAGCCTATTTTGAATAAAATATATGTAAAATATAAATATGAAAAATAATAAAAATGTAATTAGCTACTCAAAAGTGACCATGAGGGATATCAAAATGACCCTTATCAAAAATTATGAACAATGGTACTCATGTAATAAACCTAGCTATTAATATAAGGCTAATCTTCATTTGAAGATATTTTGTAAAATTAAACTAAAATAAGACGTTAAAATATAACAATGACATAAATTAATGACCAATGAGAATTAGCATAATTTATTAGGTAACCATTGCAACCGAAATTTATTGCCAAAAAACCGTTAGATTTTCGATAGTCCATTATTGACCGACGCTGAGGGCGGATTGAGTAGCTCTCACCCCAAAATTTTATTCCAAATAAGTGAATTTTAACCAAAATCCAAGGAAAGGAAGATTATGATAGCAGCCCAGGGAATCCTGGATAATATATTATTTATTAAATTTGTCCACAAACCATAATTACCCAAGGAAACCAAGAAGACGCCGGGAAGAATAGATGACGGCTAATCCCGAAGGAAGATCATAAGGACCTACATCAACTCAAGAAGACAGACGATCGCAGAAGGAGTACGAGGCCAAAGTCTACAAGAAAAACCATCTGGACGAGATTAATGAGATTCCGAAGAATAGAAGACGACTGGATCCATCCGGAAGAAGAAGACGGCATCGCAGAAGCTCCATCGAAAATTGATGAGTATAAACAATAATCCCATTAAACGAATTCCAAATTTTTCTATCAAAAATAATAAACAACAAATTTCACTTCACTGATCACTATTCTGATTTAGAACTGAAGGTATTGGTAACATCACTATTTGAACTTACTCGAATGTGTTAAGATATTAATTTTTTGTGCACCTAGTATTAAGGATTATTATAAATTTGTGTATTTTAGCCGTAGTCAAATATTTCTGTAGCCAAAAGGACTTATTAACACCCCTGAGTAAACCATTTTAATTGTAAACCGACGGTGTGTATACAAAACATTGGAACTGAGCATGCCAACTGAGCAACTGTAACAGCCGGTGCTAAAAATAAAATTAATGTACTACTAAATAATTGAAACCTATCAAAGTGTTAATAAATATTCTTATTCTGCAACACTGTATGTTTGATTCGAGTAAATTAAGATAATAGATAAAAATTTATTGAAGTGAAAACCTCAAAACAAGACGTTAGCCAAGTCGACACCGCAGAAAGGCGTGCGCCAATCAGGTGGCGAGGCGGCAATATTCAAACCAAACGGTGAGAGATACGGTTTACCTGTAAATGGTAAGAGAAGGTACAATTCGACTTGCTACACACAAATAACAGTGACAGAATTTATTGAAATTATTAATAACTTCAATCATACACACATATTATACCACGAACCCAACGAGCGAGTTAACAAATGCTCGACACTCACACATATACTATAGGAAGAGAGAACGACTTACAGAAACACATTATAGTAATAATTACACCCCACATAAAGGGTTCCCTTACAGTGTTAGCGATTTCACTGAGCAGAAAGCTAGCGCTCTTGCCATATGGGCAATACAGTAAGCTGTACAGAGGCGGGAATCATTCGAACGATCCAGCCGTCACCGCTGATAACACCAATCTAACTTATAAATTCACAAATTTAATTGTTTTCATTAAACAATTTGGCGCCACCCGGGATTCACGACCCCTTTGAAATTACAGGTAGGTTGTACTGATAATTGTGACAACGCTACGGACTTCGGAGCGTTACAACATTACACCAGTCGTACATTACAACCATTAATGTAACGACTGGTGTGAGATGAATACACCACACTAACAACTTCTACACATAAAAAACAGGTGTACACATTTTACAGATATGCACCACCCATTTAATTCGTTACAATATATATATATATTGTTACAATACAAATAAGCCAACCCCGTACCAGGGATAAAAAAGATAATTCTTAATGTAAAAATACTTCATATAAAATAAAATGTTTAAAAAATGAATAAAATATAAATATTATGACACGACGAACGACGATATTACCCAACCCAAGTGATTGACCCAACAACAGGAACACAAAGAAGGGAACCACGAAACATACACAGAGACAAAAGGTGATTGACCAAACAATTAGGAACTAACAAAAGAAGATAAGAAACCAGAACTAAAGAAGAATCAAAGGAAGTGAACAAATTCCTACAACTATATAGAAATTAAACCAGATGAGAAGAGGAGAACCGAACCAATATGAAGACAATTGAAGTTGAAGAAGAAGAAGAGGAAGAATGAAGAGGAGACAGGTTGAACCCCAGGAGAATCTAACACCACATATAAAGGGGAGAAATGGTAGACTCAAAGATACAATACTGTAAATAAACCCCAAATAATTATCCACTAATGAAACAAATAGTATTGTTGTAATTGAAATAACTTATATACCTATTTTAAAACAAAAGACAATTATAAAGTAACGTAGTGTAGAAAAGTACACTAACACAATTATTAAGGTTAGATTTAATGAAAGGTAAATAACCAAATGTCATTATTAATAAGAATTATGTTGTAAAGAAATAGTGAGAAATAATAGGAGAAATAAGTATAGGGATTACCCACTAAGTAACACTTAATACAAACAGTGAACCAAAATAAAGTGCAATAGTGAAAGTGTAAATACCCTAAAAATAGTGAGTGTGTATCAGTGATAAACCTCTGTTAATTAAAGGTGAAGGTGATATGTGGAAATAGATATTTTAAGTAATAAAGGAGTAATAATAAATAAGAAAACACTTTATAAAGCATTGATAAACAGTCAATGATTTGAGTGATCTTGTGAACGTTCATATAATTAAGAAGAATTAAAAATAATATTTCAAATAAAGATAAGTAAAACATGTGATATTATTCAGGGAGAAAGCCCAGATAAAAACAATTGTATTAACATGGAATGGAGGAGATAGTAATATTGAAATAAGGTTTTGTTTTAAAATTAAGTATACAATGAATAAAACACCCCATGTTAAAAGGGGAAATAACTTTAATAAGTTTGCAAGAAGTGATGATGTTTATCACTCAAAGTAATAGCAAAAGAATGAAATTAATGTTAAAACCAACAGTAACTAATAACTTATAAAGAATTGTTTGTTTCAATGTTATGAAGAGGATATGGCTGAAAGGAACTTGCAGTCCATAAGCCTAATTGTTATATTTTAAAATATGTATAATGAAAACTGTATTGAATAGTAATTAAAACACAAACAGAATCAACACACAACACAAACAAATATGATAACAAAGTGAAGCCCATCAGGCTGAATTAAAATGTAATTTAAAAGAAATAAACAAAATACCATCATGGCTACTTTTGGCTATGAAAACGTCTAACTGTCAGACACACACAAATGTCAATTGTAACAAATTCACAAGGAAATTTATTAATCTAAGACCAGTAAATGGCCAGTAATTATATGTAAACCATTTTAAAAGAGAAATGTTATTATAAAAGTTTAATTTAAGAGAGATATGTAATTTATCGAATGTCAAATATTTAGACTAAAGTTAATGTATAAAAGAATATGACCTTATGAGGTATCATTTTAAACTTTGAAAGGAAAGAAATACAATAGTGATATTATTTATTACCCCAAAGGAACGTTAAAGGAATAAAATCATTAAGAAAATACATAATAAATTTGAATAAAAATTCAAATCTCTTAACAATGCTTTTGAAAGAGGTCTTAACCAATCAAAGGGTTACTGTTACCATAGTAACGGGCCGTTGAAAACTAATTTTCTGTTAAATTTATGAGACTTGAAGAAATGACGCGTGGGTAACCGGCACGCAAAATTGTGATGACTGAAATTTTACATTAAATAGTTAAAAAGACGTTCGGAAGTTGACAACAAAAACCAAAGACGAATAGATGCAGCACTACCAAGATTAAACGATGTCCTGGAACCAAATCACAAGAAATTAAATAACAGAAAGTCCCAAGACAAGACAGAAGAAGATGCCCGAAGCCTAAAACCAGTCCAAATTTGCAGAATTTCCACTACCCCAGATGACTACATGTCAACACTGTCTGAACTGATAAGTATCCAATAAATTCCTTTCTCCCAGAAACCCAATTACTTTAAATATTTCTCAAAACGATCAAAATTTCTCACTATTAAACAAAGTTAATTTTCTTTCAAAGGTTTAATGAATAATCAACTTACGTAAAAAACATTTTGTTAATCAAAATATAACCTCGCATTAGTGTGCGAACTTTGTAACAAACAATACGACACTACCAAACAATTTGTAAAAACACTTCATATTCTTTAAGTACGTATAAGGTATGGTAGTGTACTTTTTTAATGTAACCAACTTTTATGTCTTATTTTATAATCCAAAGGACCCCAGATTTTAAACAGATTAATGTATTGTATGTAAACAGAAGCCATCACGGCATCAAAATAATTTGTTTTAAAACCGATTTTGCCAACCTTGAAATATTGGCGTCTCATGTTCTAAGCCGGAGCAATTTGTTATCAAACCATTTATAATCCTTTTTTCATATTAATTAATGACTGAATTTGTATTAAAATTACAGTACAGAGTATTACCATCGTTTTATTTCATAGGACGTTGTAGAATATATGTGTGTTAGCAATTTTTATTCAGTAACCAACTAGCGCTCGTCACGAGTGGACAATACGGCAACCTGTATAGCGGCGGGAACCATTTGAACGCTCCAGCTGTCAATGCTAATAACACTTATCAACTTGTAATTTAACAATTTTAATTGTTTTGATATAAACAATTTGGCGCCACCCGGGATTCGCAACCCGTATGAATTAACAGGTACGCACTCCATTTTCTCGTTACATATTGGCAACCAGCAACGTGAGGCTAGAAAGGATAACTAGCGGCAGTTATGAATAGACACGGTATGGTTACGAGGCTCAAAGGTAAGGAAGCATTAAACCAAGAAGAAAACCAAGATGAAATGGAAGAAGTTGAGGAAACGATTGGAGAATTGTTGGAAGAGCATCCACAGGAGGACCAACTGAAAAACCCAAATCTACCTCAACCAGAACCGGAAGTGGAAGTAATGGTAGGGGACCAACCTAGCAAACCCACTCAGAAAGAAGACCTGAGCACGCAGGAGATGTTCAGAATGAACAGGGACAAAGAAGAAGCTAAAGAACAAAGAAAGGAAGACAAGAAGAATTGAATAAAAAATTAGAATCATTGCAAGAGGGAAGAAAGTCAGACAAGGAAGAGAGAAGACAGGACAAGGAAGAATTGAATAAAAAATTAGAAGCATTACAAATGGGAAGGAAAGAAGACAGGGAATTCTGAAATAAAAAACTGGACCAAAACAGTGAGGAATTGAAGAAGCAAATGAAGGTGATACATGGAAGTCAGGAGGCATTGGAAAAGAAGAGCGAAGAGCTGAAGAAACAGATCAAGAAGGATCTGGAAATAGTAAATAAAAAGATGGAAAATAGTAATGAAACACTCCTACGACAAATGAAGGAAGATGGTGAGAAGAACAGAGAAGAATTAAGATTCATGCTAGTAGAGTTTCGTGAAGAAGTCAAACGGACAAAAACAGGGATGAATAAGAGATGGGAAGAAACAAGTTACCCAGTAAATCACCTTCAAGAAACTTCAGATAGTGATTTCAAACAATTGAATGAAACACTAGACAGCACTTCTCGAAGTATCAAAGAAACGTTGAATGAGAACAGGGAACTGGGGAATCAGAAAATAACACAGAAGGAGATGGAAATTGTAGAAGAAACAAGTGTATTGTTTTCTGAACACACAGATAACAATGACACCAAGAAAATTAAGCACATAAAAACTAACAGTAGAAGAGTGAAGAAGAATCGAATCATCAAGAAGATTAAGAAAACAGAGGAAATGAGAAAGGTATATAAAAGGAAACTCATCAAAACACGAGAAGAAGTGGAGATGATGAAGAACGGACTCATCGATGTGTTTAATTTGCCCCTTACTTACCAAAGCAAATTAATAAAGTATAAAGATCGTAGGAGGACTCTTAGGGAAATTATAAAAGGAATTCACAACCAACCAGGGGATGAAAATTTCAGCAAATCTATGCTTAAATGGAAGATGCCAGAAATAGAAATGACTGACAACAAAACAGAGTATAACAAATCAAGAAGGTCAATAAAACACTGGAGCACACCAGAAATGGAAATACCGAATAAAAAAGCAAAAATAACATTAATGAGAGAGGCACAATTAACTTCTCTGATTAATCGACAAAGTAATCAAATGTTTGAGGTAAACATAAATACTACGGAACATATGGTAGTAGAGGAATTGTGGTACAAGATAGAAGATACCTATTTCACCAGTAAGGAAATCGTTATACACACCCAGATTATCCGAACCACAAGGGCAGAGGAACTGATGGACCATGGGTAAACTAAGCGAAGATACCATACACCAAGAAAAGGGACTGATCTTCGAATTACTGACCAAGCAACCCAATGGAATAGAAGGAAGTATTAAAGTTAAATTGGACCAATAAAAATCACCAAGACAAGAAATGACAACGACCAAGATGAATTAAATGAGAAAAATTAAACTATAATAAACAAACTTAAAAAATTATCCAGAATAAGTGTGAATATCAAACACTTGAAGGAGAAGAGGTGAAGAACAACGAAGCGTCGAACAAAAAAGGAGAAGGCAATAATAAAGGAAAGAAAAGGAGAAGTCAACTTACAAAAATATAAATAACAAGGACCAGTGTATAGTAATATGTATAACCCAATATATATCCGTACGTTATCACAAAAGATAATGGTAATAACACTTACCAGATAAGTAATATAAATACAAGAAAAATAAAGGGAGTTTATAACCAAACTTCGATAAAAAAGTTTTATGAAGAAGAATAAATATAAATAAAATTTCAAAATTCCAAAAGATTGTAAGAACAATTTACTCAATTATTTAGATGATCTATGCGGAATAGAAAAAAAAATTAATATAAATGAATAATAATGTAAAAAACAAAGGAATAAGTTACACAAATTCCTTTCAATTTAAATCAACTCACAGTCTAATAAAAGGTTGATATATGAAGTATGAAATAAAAAAAAAAGTGAGATAATAAGGAATAAGTTACACACATTTCTATATAATATAAATGTAAGAATCACAAACTTACGATTATAATTAAACAAAAAATAACTAAAAAGGAATACGCTACAAACATTCCTTTAAAGTAAGAGAATTAACTTACAAAGAATTATCGAAAATAATAATTAATACAGAATAAAATAGACAAAAATAAAATGAAGCTCAAATTACTGAGATAAATACCTGAAATTATAATGAATCAAATGTATTCTAAGAAAAAAAAAATCTGAACTGGTACAAGGAAGAGAGAGAAATTATGTATAAAACAAATATACAGAAATGGCTAAAGCAGAATCTTGCTAAATAACCAAGAAAAGAATAAAAATATTTAAGACAATTAAAACGATCACAATGAGCATTGAAAACAAAATAATGAAAAGTTAGATATGATGAAATTAACATATGAATAAATATAAAAACAATCAAGTGTATGAGTAGATGATAGTGTATAGTTAAGGTATAGAGGAAGGAAGAATGAGTAAAAGGCCAAAGTGATCTAAAAACAAACCACAAGGTGGACAATCCCAAAGTATATTATTATATTATTATTATTATTATTGATTTAAGTCACAAATTGACAAAAAAGGTATTTAAGATTGACTGTTGAAAAGTCCAGCAATCCAAATAAACTGAGCAGAGATGATGTGCTTCTGGTCTCAGAAAAAATGAGTAGTAATGGGAGAAACCAGCTACTATAAAAGTTAGGGAAAAAATTGTGTATAAGGGAAAATGCACCAATGGAAATAAATAAAAACAGATCCAAATAAAATGGAATGAATTAAGTAAGAAGAGATATGAAGAATGGAGAAACAAACAAGAAAGAAAAAGAAAAAGATTATCTATAACTGATAATTTCATAAAAAACTATGCTAGTGTTTTATCAAAATGATCAATTTTAGAGGAGAGCAATTATGTTACAACACAAATAAGCCAACCCCGTACCAGGGATAAAAAACATAATTCTTAATGTAAAAATACTTCATATAAAATAAAATGTTTAAAAAATGAATAAAATATAAATATTATGACACGACGAACGACGATATTACCCAACCCAAGATATTGACCCAACAACAGGAACACAAAGAAGGGAACCATGAAACATACACAGAGACAAAAGGTGATTGACCAAACAATTAGGAACTAACAAAAGAAGATAAGAAACCAGAACTAAAGAAGAATCAAAGGAAGTGAACAAATTCCTACAACTATATAGAAATTAAACCAGATGAGAAGAGGAGAACCGACCCAAGATGAAGACAATTGAAGTTGAAGAAGAAGAAGAGGAAGAATGAAGAGGAGACAGGTTGAACCCCAGGAGACTCTAACACCACATATAAAGGGGAGAAATGGTAGACTCAAAGATACAATACTGTAAATAAACCCCAAATAATTATCCACTAATGAAACAAATAGTATTGTTGTAATTGAAATAACTTATATACCTATTTTAAAACAAAAGACAATTATAAAGTAACGTAGTGTAGAAAAGTACACTAACACAATTATTAAGGTTAGATTTAATGAAAGGTAAATAACCAAATGTCATTAATAATAAGAATTATGTTGTAAAGAAATAGTGAGAAATAATAGGAGAAATAAGTATAGGGATTACCCACTAAGTAACACTTAATACAAACAGTGAACCAAAATAAAGTGCAATAGTGAAAGTGTAAATACCCTAAAAATAGTGAGTGTGTATCAGTGATAAACCTCTGTTAATTAAAGGTGAAGGTGATACGTGGAAATAGATATTTTAAGTAATAAAGATGTAATAATAAATAAGAAAACACTTTATAAAGCATTGATAAACAGTCAATGATTTGAGTGATCTTGTGAACGTTCATATAATTAAGAAGAATTAAAAATAATATTTCAAATAAAGGTAAGTAAAACATGTGATATTATTCAGGGAGAAAGCCCAGATAAAAACAATTGTATTAACATGGAATGGAGGAGATAGTAATATTGAAATAAGGTTTTGTTTTAAAATTAAGTATACAATGAATAAAACACCCCATGTTAAAAGGGGAAATAACTTTAATAAGTTTGCAAGAAGTGATGATGTTTGTCACTCAAAGTAATAGCAAAAGAATGAAATTAATGTTAAAACCAACAGTAACTAATAACTTATAAAGAATTGTTTGTTTCAATGTTATGAAGAGGATATGGCTGAAAGGAACTTGCAGTCCATAAGCCTAATTGTTATATTTTAAAATATGTATAATGAAAACTGTATTGAATAGTAATTAAAACACAAACAGAATCAACACACAACACAAACAAATATGATAACAAAGTGAAGCCCATCAGGCTGAATTAAAATGTAATTTAAAAGAAATAAACAAAATACCATCATGGCTACTTCTGGCTATGAAAACGTCTAACTGTCAGACACACACAAATGTCAATTGTAACAAATTCACAAGGAAATTTATTAATCTAAGACCAGTAAATGGCCAGTAATTATATGTAAATCATTTTAAAAGAGAAATGTTATTATAAAAGTTTAATTTAAGAGAGATATGTAATTTATCGAATGTCAAATATTTAGACTAAAGTTAATGTATAATAGAATATGACCTTATGAGGTATCATTTTAAACTTTGAAAGGAAAGAAATACAATAGTGATATTATTTATTACCCCAAAGGAACGATAAAGGAATAAAATCATTAAGAAAATACATAATAAATTTGAATAAAAATTCAAATCTCTTAACAATGCTTTTGAAAGAGGTCTTAACCAATCAAAGGGTTACTGTTACCATAGTAATGGGCCGTTGAAAACTAATTTTCCGTTAAATTTATGAGACTTGAAGAAATGACGCGTGGGTAAGCGGCACGCAAAATTGTGATGACTGAAATTTTACATTAAATAGTTAAAAAGACGTTCGGAAGTTGACAACAAAAACCAAAGACAAATAGATGCAGCACTACCAAGATTAAACGATGTCCTGGAACCAAATCACAAGAAATTAAATAACAGAAAGTCCCAAGACAAGACAGAAGAAGATGCCCGAAGCCTAAAACCAGTCCAAATTTGCAGAATTTCCACTACCCCAGATGACTACATGTCAACACTGTCTGAACTGATAAGTATCCAATAAATTCCTTTCTCCCAGAAACCCAATTACTTTAAATATTTCTCAAAACGATCAAAATTTCTCACTATTAAACAAAGTTAATTTTCTTTCAAAGGTTTCATGAATAATCAACTTACGTAAAAAACATTTTGTTAATCAAAATATAACCTCGCATTAGTGTGCAAACTTTGTAACAAACAATACGACACTACCAAACAATTTGTAAAAACACTTCATATTCTTTAAGTACGTATAAGGTATGGTAGTGTACTTTTTTAATGTAACCAACTTTTATGTCTTATTTTATAATCAAAAGGACCCCAGATTTTAAACAGATTAATATATTGTATGTAAACAGAAGCCATCACGGCATCGAAATAATTTGTTTTAAAACCGATTTTGCCAACCTTGAAATATTGGCGTCTCATGTTCTAAGCCGGAGCAATTTGTTATCAAACCATTTATAATCCTTTTGTCATATTAATTAATGACTGAATTTGTATTAACATTACAGTACAGAGTATTACCATCGTTTTATTTCATAGGACGTTGTAGAATATATGTGTGTTAGCAATTTTTATTCAGTAACCAACTAGCGCTCGTCACGAGTGGACAATACGGCAACCTGTATAGCGGCGGGAACCATTTGAACGCTCCAGCTGTCAACGCTAATAACATTTATCAACTTGTAATTTAACAATTTTAATTGTTTTGATATAAACAATTTGGCGCCACCCGGGATTCGCAACCCGTATGAATTAACAGGTACGCACTCCATTTTCTCGTTACATATTGGCGACCAGCAACGTGAGGCTAGAAAGGATAACTAGCGGCAGTTATGAATAGACACGGTATGGTTACGAGGCTCAAAGGTAAGGAAGCATTAAACCAAGAAGAAAACCAAGATGAAATGGAAGAAGTTGAGGAAATAGAAGTTGAGGAAACGATTGGAGAATTGTTGGAAGAGCATCCACAGGAGGACCAACTGAAAAACCCAAATCTACCTCAACCAGAACCGGAAGTGGAAGTAATGGTAGGGGACCAACCTAGCAAACCCACTCAGAAAGAAGACCTGAGCACGCAGGAGATGTTCAGAATGAACAGGGACAAAGAAGAAGCTAAAGAACAAAGAAAGGAAGACAAGAAGAATTGAATAAAAAATTAGAATCATTGCAAGAGGGAAGAAAGTCAGACAAGGAAGAGAGAAGACAGGACAAGGAAGAATTGAATAAAAAATTAGAAGCATTACAAATGGGAAGGAAAGAAGACAGGGAATTCTGAAATAAAAAACTGGACCAAAACAGTGAGGAATTGAAGAAGCAAATGAAGGTGATACATGGAAGTCAGGAGGCATTGGAAAAGAAGAGCGAAGAGCTGAAGAAACAGATCAAGAAGGATCTGGAAATAGTAAATAAAAAGATGGAAAATAGTAATGAAACACTCCTACGACAAATGAAGGAAGATGGTGAGAAGAACAGAGAAGAATTAAGATTCATGCTAGTAGAGTTTCGTGAAGAAGTCAAACGGACAAAAACAGGGATGAATAAGAGATGGGAAGAAACAAGTTACCCAGTAAATCACCTTCAAGAAACTTCAGATAGTGATTTCAAACAATTGAATGAAACACTAGACAGCACTTCTCGAAGTATCAAAGAAACGTTGAATGAGAACAGGGAACTGGGGAATCAGAAAATAACACAGAAGGAGATGGAAATTGTAGAAGAAACAAGTGTATTGTTTTCTGAACACACAGATAACAATGACACCAAGAAAATTAAGCACATAAAAACTAACAGTAGAAGAGTGAAGAAGAATCGAATCATCAAGAAGATTAAGAAAACAGAGGAAATGAGAAAGGTATATAAAAGGAAACTCATCAAAACACGAGAAGAAGTGGAGATGATGAAGAACGGACTCATCGATGTGTTTAATTTGCCCCTTACTTACCAAAGCAAATTAATAAAGTATAAAGATCATAGGAGGACTCTTAGGGAAATTATAAAAGGAATTCACAACCAACCAGGGGATGAAAATTTCAGCAAATCTATGCTTAAATGGAAGATGCCAGAAATAGAAATGACTGACAACAAAACAGAGTATAACAAATCAAGAAGGTCAATAAAACACTGGAGCACACCAGAAATGGAAATACCGAATAAAAAAGCAAAAATAACATTAATGAGAGAGGCACAATTAACTTCTCTGATTAATCGACAAAGTAATCAAATGTTTGAGGTAAACATAAATACTACGGAACATATGGTAGTAGAGGAATTGTGGTACAAGATAGAAGATACCTATTTCACCAGTAAGGAAATCGTTATACACACCCAGATTATCCGAACCACAAGGGCAGAGGAACTGATGGACCATGGGTAAACTAAGCGAAGATACCATACACCAAGAAAAGGGACTGATCTTCGAATTACTGACCAAGCAACCCAATGGAATAGAAGGAAGTATTAAAGTTAAATTGGACCAATAAAAATCACCAAGACAAGAAATGACAACGACCAAGATGAATTAAATGAGAAAAATTAAACTATAATAAACAAACTTAAAAAATTATCCAGAATAAGTGTGAATATCAAACACTTGAAGGAGAAGAGGTGAAGAACAACGAAGCGTCGAACAAAAAAGGAGAAGGCAATAATAAAGGAAAGAAAAGGAGAAGTCAACTTACAAAAATATAAATAACAAGGACCAGTGTATAGTAATATGTATAACCCAATATATATCCGTACGTTATCACAAAAGATAATGGTAATAACACTTACCAGATAAGTAATATAAATACAAGAAAAATAAAGGGAGTTTATAACCAAACTTCGATAAAAAAGTTTTATGAAGAAGAATAAATATAAATAAAATTTCAAAATTCCAAAAGATTGTAAGAACAATTTACTCAATTATTTAGATGATCTATGCGGAATAGAAAAAAAAATTAATATAAATGAATAATAATGTAAAAAACAAAGGAATAAGTTACACAAATTCCTTTCAATTTAAATCAACTCACAGTCTAATAAAAGGTTGATATATGAAGTATGAAATAAAAAAAAAAGTGAGATAATAAGGAATAAGTTACACACATTTCTATATAATATAAATGTAAGAATCACAAACTTACGATTATAATTAAACAAAAAATAACTAAAAAGGAATACGCTACAAACATTCCTTTAAAGTAAGAGAATTAACTTACAAAGAATTATCGAAAATAATAATTAATACAGAATAAAATAGACAAAAATAAAATGAAGCTCAAATTACTGAGATAAATACCTGAAATTATAATGAATCAAATGTATTCTAAGAAAAAAAAAATCTGAACTGGTACAAGGAAGAGAGAGAAATTATGTATAAAACAAATATACAGAAATGGCTAAAGCAGAATCTTGCTAAATAACCAAGAAAAGAATAAAAATATTTAAGACAATTAAAACGATCACAATGAGCATTGAAAACAAAATAATGAAAAGTTAGATATGATGAAATTAACATATGAATAAATATAAAAACAATCAAGTGTATGAGTAGATGATAGTGTATAGTTAAGGTATAGAGGAAGGAAGAATGAGTAAAAGGCCAAAGTGATCTAAAAACAAACCACAAGGTGGACAATCCCAAAGTATATTATTATATTATTATTATTATTATTATTGATTTAAGTCACAAATTGACAAAAAAGGTATTTAAGATTGACTGTTGAAAAGTCCAGCAATCCAAATAAACTGAGCAGAGATGATGTGCTTCTGGTCTCAGAAAAAATGAGTAGTAATGGGAGAAACCAGCTACTATAAAAGTTAGGGAAAAAATTGTGTATAAGGGAAAATGCACCAATGGAAATAAATAAAAACAGATCCAAATAAAATGGAATGAATTAAGTAAGAAGAGATATGAAGAATGGAGAAACAAACAAGAAAGAAAAAGAAAAAGATTATCTATAACTGATAATTTCATAAAAAACTATGCTAGTGTTTTATCAAAATGATCAATTTTAGAGGAGAGCAATTATGTTACAACACAAATAAGCCAACCCCGTACCAGGGATAAAAAACATAATTCTTAATGTAAAAATACTTCATATAAAATAAAATGTTTAAAAAATGAATAAAATATAAATATTATGACACGACGAACGACGATATTACCCAACCCATGATATTGACCCAACAACAGGAACACAAAGAAGGGAACCATGAAACATACACAGAGACAAAAGGTGATTGACCAAACAATTAGGAACTAACAAAAGAAGATAAGAAACCAGAACTAAAGAAGAATCAAAGGAAGTGAACAAATTCCTACAACTATATAGAAATTAAACCAGATGAGAAGAGGAGAACCGAACCAAGATGAAGACAATTGAAGTTGAAGAAGAAGAAGAGGAAGAATGAAGAGGAGACAGGTTGAACCCCAGGAGACTCTAACACCACATATAAAGGGGAGAAATGGTAGACTCAAAGATACAATACTGTAAATAAACCCCAAATAATTATCCACTAATGAAACAAATAGTATTGTTGTAATTGAAATAACTTATATACCTATTTTAAAACAAAAGACAATTATAAAGTAACGTAGTGTAGAAAAGTACACTAACACAATTATTAAGGTTAGATTTAATGAAAGGTAAATAACCAAATGTCATTAATAATAAGAATTATGTTGTAAAGAAATAGTGAGAAATAATAGGAGAAATAAGTATAGGGATTACCCACTAAGTAACACTTAATACAAACAGTGAACCAAAATAAAGTGCAATAGTGAAAGTGTAAATACCCTAAAAATAGTGAGTGTGTATCAGTGATAAACCTCTGTTAATTAAAGGTGAAGGTGATACGTGGAAATAGATATTTTAAGTAATAAAGATGTAATAATAAATAAGAAAACACTTTATAAAGCATTGATAAACAGTCAATGATTTGAGTGATCTTGTGAACGTTCATATAATTAAGAAGAATTAAAAATAATATTTCAAATAAAGGTAAGTAAAACATGTGATATTATTCAGGGAGAAAGCCCAGATAAAAACAATTGTATTAACATGGAATGGAGGAGATAGTAATATTGAAATAAGGTTTTGTTTTAAAATTAAGTATGCAATGAATAAAACACCCCATGTTAAAAGGGGAAATAACTTTAATAAGTTTGCAAGAAGTGATGATGTTTGTCACTCAAAGTAATAGCAAAAGAATGAAATTAATGTTAAAACCAACAGTAACTAATAACTTATAAAGAATTGTTTGTTTCAATGTTATGAAGAGGATATGGCTGAAAGGAACTTGCAGTCCATAAGCCTAATTGTTATATTTTAAAATATGTATAATGAAAACTGTATTGAATAGTAATTAAAACACAAACAGAATCAACACACAACACAAACAAATATGATAACAAAGTGAAGCCCATCAGGCTGAATTAAAATGTAATTTAAAAGAAATAAACAAAATACCATCATGGCTACTTCTGGCTATGAAAACGTCTAACTGTCAGACACACACAAATGTCAATTGTAACAAATTCACAAGGAAATTTATTAATCTAAGACCAGTAAATGGCCAGTAATTATATGTAAATCATTTTAAAAGAGAAATGTTATTATAAAAGTTTAATTTAAGAGAGATATGTAATTTATCGAATGTCAAATATTTAGACTAAAGTTAATGTATAATAGAATATGACCTTATGAGGTATCATTTTAAACTTTGAAAGGAAAGAAATACAATAGTGATATTATTTATTACCCCAAAGGAACGATAAAGGAATAAAATCATTAAGAAAATACATAATAAATTTGAATAAAAATTCAAATCTCTTAACAATGCTTTTGAAAGAGGTCTTAACCAATCAAAGGGTTACTGTTACCATAGTAACGGGCCGTTGAAAACTAATTTTCCGTTAAATTTATGAGACTTGAAGAAATGACGCGTGGGTAAGCGGCACGCAAAATTGTGATGACTGAAATTTTACATTAAATAGTTAAAAAGACGTTCGGAAGTTGACAACAAAAACCAAAGACAAATAGATGCAGCACTACCAAGATTAAACGATGTCCTGGAACCAAATCACAAGAAATTAAATAACAGAAAGTCCCAAGACAAGACAGAAGAAGATGCCCGAAGCCTAAAACCAGTCCAAATTTGCAGAATTTCCACTACCCCAGATGACTACATGTCAACACTGTCTGAACTGATAAGTATCCAATAAATTCCTTTCTCCCAGAAACCCAATTACTTTAAATATTTCTCAAAACGATCAAAATTTCTCACTATTAAACAAAGTTAATTTTCTTTCAAAGGTTTCATGAATAATCAACTTACGTAAAAAACATTTTGTTAATCAAAATATAACCTCGCATTAGTGTGCAAACTTTGTAACAAACAATACGACACTACCAAACAATTTGTAAAAACACTTCATATTCTTTAAGTACGTATAAGGTATGGTAGTGTACTTTTTTAATGTAACCAACTTTTATGTCTTATTTTATAATCCAAAGGACCCCAGATTTTAAACAGATTAATATATTGTATGTAAACAGAAGCCATCACGGCATCGAAATAATTTGTTTTAAAACCGATTTTGCCAACCTTGAAATATTGGCGTCTCATGTTCTAAGCCGGAGCAATTTGTTATCAAACCATTTATAATCCTTTTGTCATATTAATTAATGACTGAATTTGTATTAAAATTACAGTACAGAGTATTACCATCGTTTTATTTCATAGGACGTTGTAGAATATATGTGTGTTAGCAATTTTTATTCAGTAACCAACTAGCGCTCGTCACGAGTGGACAATACGGCAACCTGTATAGCGGCGGGAACCATTTGAACGCTCCAGCTGTCAACGCTAATAACATTTATCAACTTGTAATTTAACAATTTTAATTGTTTTGATATAAACAATTTGGCGCCACCCGGGATTCGCAACCCGTATGAATTAACAGGTACGCACTCCATTTTCTCGTTACATATTGGCGACCAGCAACGTGAGGCTAGAAAGGATAACTAGCGGCAGTTATGAATAGACACGGTATGGTTACGAGGCTCAAAGGTAAGGAAGCATTAAACCAAGAAGAAAACCAAGATGAAATGGAAGAAGTTGAGGAAATAGAAGTTGAGGAAACGATTGGAGAATTGTTGGAAGAGCATCCACAGGAGGACCAACTGAAAAACCCAAATCTACCTCAACCAGAACCGGAAGTGGAAGTAATGGTAGGGGACCAACCTAGCAAACCCACTCAGAAAGAAGACCTGAGCACGCAGGAGATGTTCAGAATGAACAGGGACAAAGAAGAAGCTAAAGAACAAAGAAAGGAAGACAAGAAGAATTGAATAAAAAATTAGAATCATTGCAAGAGGGAAGAAAGTCAGACAAGGAAGAGAGAAGACAGGACAAGGAAGAATTGAATAAAAAATTAGAAGCATTACAAATGGGAAGGAAAGAAGACAGGGAATTCTGAAATAAAAAACTGGACCAAAACAGTGAAGAATTGAAGAAGCAAATGAAGGTGATACATGGAAGTCAGGAGGCATTGGAAAAGAAGAGCGAAGAGCTGAAGAAACAGATCAAGAAGGATCTGGAAATAGTAAATAAAAAGATGTAAAATAGTAATGAAACACTCCTACGACAAATGAAGGAAGATGGTGAGAAGAACAGAGAAGAATTAAGATTCATGCTAGTAGAGTTTTGTGAAGAAGTCAAACGGACAAAAACAGGGATGAATAAGAGATGGGAAGAAACAAGTTACCCAGTAAATCACCTTCAAGAAACTTCAGATAGTGATTTCAAACAATTGAATGAAACACTAGACAGCACTTCTGGAAGTATCAAAGAAACGTTGAATGAGAACAGGGAACTGGGGAATCAGAAAATAACACAGAAGGAGATGGAAATTGTAGAAGAAACAAGTGTATTGTTTTCTGAACACACAGATAACAATGACACCAAGAAAATTAAGCACATAAAAACTAACAGTAGAAGAGTGAAGAAGAATCGAATCATCAAGAAGATTAAGAAAACAGAGGAAATGAGAAAGGTATATAAAAGGAAACTCATCAAAACACGAGAAGAAGTGGAGATGATGAAGAACGGACTCATCGATGTGTTTAATTTGCCCCTTACTTACCAAAGCAAATTAATAAAGTATAAAGATCGTAGGAGGACTCTTAGGGAAATTATAAAAGGAATTCACAACCAACCAGGGGATGAAAATTTCAGCAAATCTATGCTTAAATGGAAGATGCCAGAAATAGAAATGACTGACAACAAAACAGAGTATAACAAATCAAGAAGGTCAATAAAACACTGGAGCACACCAGAAATGGAAATACCGAATAAAAAAGCAAAAATAACATTAATGAGAGAGGCACAATTAACTTCTCTGATTAATCGACAAAGTAATCAAATGTTTGAGGTAAACATAAATACTACGGAACATATGGTAGTAGAGGAATTGTGGTACAAGATAGAAGATACCTATTTCACCAGTAAGGAAATCGTTATACACACCCAGATTATCCGAACCACAAGGGCAGAGGAACTGATGGACCATGGGTAAACTAAGCGAAGATACCATACACCAAGAAAAGGGACTGATCTTCGAATTACTGACCAAGCAACCCAATGGAATAGAAGGAAGTATTAAAGTTAAATTGGACCAATAAAAATCACCAAGACAAGAAATGACAACGACCAAGATGAATTAAATGAGAAAAATTAAACTATAATAAACAAACTTAAAAAATTATCCAGAATAAGTGTGAATATCAAACACTTGAAGGAGAAGAGGTGAAGAACAACGAAGCGTCGAACAAAAAAGGAGAAGGCAATAATAAAGGAAAGAAAAGGAGAAGTCAACTTACAAAAATATAAATAACAAGGACCAGTGTATAGTAATATGTATAACCCAATATATATCCGTACGTTATCACAAAAGATAATGGTAATAACACTTACCAGATAAGTAATATAAATACAAGAAAAATAAAGGGAGTTTATAACCAAACTTCGATAAAAAAGTTTTATGAAGAAGAATAAATATAAATAAAATTTCAAAATTCTAAAAGATTGTAAGAACAATTTACTCAATTATTTAGATGATCTATGCGGAATAGAAAAAAAAATTAATATAAATGAATAATAATGTAAAAAACAAAGGAATAAGTTACACAAATTCCTTTCAATTTAAATCAACTCACAGTCTAATAAAAGGTTGATATATGAAGTATGAAATAAAAAAAAAAGTGAGATAATAAGGAATAAGTTACACACATTTCTATATAATATAAATGTAAGAATCACAAACTTACGATTATAATTAAACAAAAAATAACTAAAAAGGAATACGCTACAAACATTCCTTTAAAGTAAGAGAATTAACTTACAAAGAATTATCGAAAATAATAATTAATACAGAATAAAATAGACAAAAATAAAATGAAGCTCAAATTACTGAGATAAATACCTGAAATTATAATGAATCAAATGTATTCTAAGAAAAAAAAAAATCTGAACTGGTACAAGGAAGAGAGAGAAATTATGTATAAAACAAATATACAGAAATGGCTAAAGCAGAATCTTGCTAAATAACCAAGAAAAGAATAAAAATGTTTAAGACAATTAAAACGATCACAATGAGCATTGAAAACAAAATAATGAAAAGTTAGATATGATGAAATTAACATATGAATAAATATAAAAACAATCAAGTGTATGAGTAGATGATAGTGTATAGTTAAGGTATAGAGGAAGGAAGAATGAGTAAAAGGCCAAAGTGATCTAAAAACAAACCACAAGGTGGACAATCCCAAAGTATATTATTATATTATTATTATTATTATTGATTTAAGTCACAAATTGACAAAAAAGGTATTTAAGATTGACTGTTGAAAAGTCCAGCAATCCAAATAAACTGAGCAGAGATGATGTGCTTCTGGTCTCAGAAAAAATGAGTAGTAATGGGAGAAACCAGCTACTATAAAAGTTAGGGAAAAAATTGTGTATAAGGGAAAATGCACCAATGGAAATAAATAAAAACAGATCCAAATAAAATGGAATGAATTAAGTAAGAAGAGATATGAAGAATGGAGAAACAAACAAGAAAGAAAAAGAAAAAGATTATCTATAACTGATAATTTCATAAAAAACTATGCTAGTGTTTTATCAAAATGATCAATTTTAGAGGAGAGCAATTATGTTACAACACAAATAAGCCAACCCCGTACCAGGGATAAAAAACATAATTCTTAATGTAAAAATACTTCATATAAAATAAAATGTTTAAAAAATGAATAAAATATAAATATTATGACACGACGAACGACGATATTACCCAACCCAAGATATTGACCCAACAACAGGAACACAAAGAAGGGAACCATGAAACATACACAGAGACAAAAGGTGATTGACCAAACAATTAGGAACTAACAAAAGAAGATAAGAAACCAGAACTAAAGAAGAATCAAAGGAAGTGAACAAATTCCTACAACTATATAGAAATTAAACCAGATGAGAAGAGGAGAACCGAACCAAGATGAAGACAATTGAAGTTGAAGAAGAAGAAGAGGAAGAATGAAGAGGAGACAGGTTGAACCCCAGGAGACTCTAACACCACATATAAAGGGGAGAAATGGTAGACTCAAAGATACAATACTGTAAATAAACCCCAAATAATTATCCACTAATGAAACAAATAGTATTGTTGTAATTGAAATAACTTATATACCTATTTTAAAACAAAAGACAATTATAAAGTAACGTAGTGTAGAAAAGTACACTAACACAATTATTAAGGTTAGATTTAATGAAAGGTAAATAACCAAATGTCATTAATAATAAGAATTATGTTGTAAAGAAATAGTGAGAAATAATAGGAGAAATAAGTATAGGGATTACCCACTAAGTAACACTTAATACAAACAGTGAACCAAAATAAAGTGCAATAGTGAAAGTGTAAATACCCTAAAAATAGTGAGTGTGTATCAGTGATAAACCTCTGTTAATTAAAGGTGAAGGTGATACGTGGAAATAGATATTTTAAGTAATAAAGATGTAATAATAAATAAGAAAACACTTTATAAAGCATTGATAAACAGTCAATGATTTGAGTGATCTTGTGAACGTTCATATAATTAAGAAGAATTAAAAATAATATTTCAAATAAAGGTAAGTAAAACATGTGATATTATTCAGGGAGAAAGCCCAGATAAAAACAATTGTATTAACATGGAATGGAGGAGATAGTAATATTGAAATAAGGTTTTGTTTTAAAATTAAGTATACAATGAATAAAACACCCCATGTTAAAAGGGGAAATAACTTTAATAAGTTTGCAAGAAGTGATGATGTTTGTCACTCAAAGTAATAGCAAAAGAATGAAATTAATGTTAAAACCAACAGTAACTAATAACTTATAAAGAATTGTTTGTTTCAATGTTATGAAGAGGATATGGCTGAAAGGAACTTGCAGTCCATAAGCCTAATTGTTATATTTTAAAATATGTATAATGAAAACTGTATTGAATAGTAATTAAAACACAAACAGAATCAACACACAACACAAACAAATATGATAACAAAGTGAAGCCCATCAGGCTGAATTAAAATGTAATTTAAAAGAAATAAACAAAATACCATCATGGCTACTTCTGGCTATGAAAACGTCTAACTGTCAGACACACACAAATGTCAATTGTAACAAATTCACAAGGAAATTTATTAATCTAAGACCAGTAAATGGCCAGTAATTATATGTAAATCATTTTAAAAGAGAAATGTTATTATAAAAGTTTAATTTAAGAGAGATATGTAATTTATCGAATGTCAAATATTTAGACTAAAGTTAATGTATAATAGAATATGACCTTATGAGGTATCATTTTAAACTTTGAAAGGAAAGAAATACAATAGTGATATTATTTATTACCCCAAAGGAACGATAAAGGAATAAAATCATTAAGAAAATACATAATAAATTTGAATAAAAATTCAAATCTCTTAACAATGCTTTTGAAAGAGGTCTTAACCAATCAAAGGGTTACTGTTACCATAGTAACGGGCCGTTGAAAACTAATTTTCCGTTAAATTTATGAGACTTGAAGAAATGACGCGTGGGTAAGCGGCACGCAAAATTGTGATGACTGAAATTTTACATTAAATAGTTAAAAAGACGTTCGGAAGTTGACAACAAAAACCAAAGACAAATAGATGCAGCACTACCAAGATTAAACGATGTCCTGGAACCAAATCACAAGAAATTAAATAACAGAAAGTCCCAAGACAAGACAGAAGAAGATGCCCGAAGCCTAAAACCAGTCCAAATTTGCAGAATTTCCACTACCCCAGATGACTACATGTCAACACTGTCTGAACTGATAAGTATCCAATAAATTCCTTTCTCCCAGAAACCCAATTACTTTAAATATTTCTCAAAACGATCAAAATTTCTCACTATTAAACAAAGTTAATTTTCTTTCAAAGGTTTCATGAATAATCAACTTACGTAAAAAACATTTTGTTAATCAAAATATAACCTCGCATTAGTGTGCAAACTTTGTAACAAACAATACGACACTACCAAACAATTTGTAAAAACACTTCATATTCTTTAAGTACGTATAAGGTATGGTAGTGTACTTTTTTAATGTAACCAACTTTTATGTCTTATTTTATAATCCAAAGGACCCCAGATTTTAAACAGATTAATATATTGTATGTAAACAGAAGCCATCACGGCATCGAAATAATTTGTTTTAAAACCGATTTTGCCAACCTTGAAATATTGGCGTCTCATGTTCTAAGCCGGAGCAATTTGTTATCAAACCATTTATAATCCTTTTGTCATATTAATTAATGACTGAATTTGTATTAAAATTACAGTACAGAGTATTACCATCGTTTTATTTCATAGGACGTTGTAGAATATATGTGTGTTAGCAATTTTTATTCAGTAACCAACTAGCGCTCGTCACGAGTGGACAATACGGCAACCTGTATAGCGGCGGGAACCATTTGAACGCTCCAGCTGTCAACGCTAATAACATTTATCAACTTGTAATTTAACAATTTTAATTGTTTTGATATAAACAATTTGGCGCCACCCGGGATTCGCAACCCGTATGAATTAACAGGTACGCACTCCATTTTCTCGTTACATATTGGCGACCAGCAACGTGAGGCTAGAAAGGATAACTAGCGGCAGTTATGAATAGACACGGTATGGTTACGAGGCTCAAAGGTAAGGAAGCATTAAACCAAGAAGAAAACCAAGATGAAATGGAAGAAGTTGAGGAAATAGAAGTTGAGGAAACGATTGGAGAATTGTTGGAAGAGCATCCACAGGAGGACCAACTGAAAAACCCAAATCTACCTCAACCAGAACCGGAAGTGGAAGTAATGGTAGGGGACCAACCTAGCAAACCCACTCAGAAAGAAGACCTGAGCACGCAGGAGATGTTCAGAATGAACAGGGACAAAGAAGAAGCTAAAGAACAAAGAAAGGAAGACAAGAAGAATTGAATAAAAAATTAGAATCATTGCAAGAGGGAAGAAAGTCAGACAAGGAAGAGAGAAGACAGGACAAGGAAGAATTGAATAAAAAATTAGAAGCATTACAAATGGGAAGGAAAGAAGACAGGGAATTCTGAAATAAAAAACTGGACCAAAACAGTGAAGAATTGAAGAAGCAAATGAAGGTGATACATGGAAGTCAGGAGGCATTGGAAAAGAAGAGCGAAGAGCTGAAGAAACAGATCAAGAAGGATCTGGAAATAGTAAATAAAAAGATGGAAAATAGTAATGAAACACTCCTACGACAAATGAAGGAAGATGGTGAGAAGAACAGAGAAGAATTAAGATTCATGCTAGTAGAGTTTTGTGAAGAAGTCAAACGGACAAAAACAGGGATGAATAAGAGATGGGAAGAAACAAGTTACCCAGTAAATCACCTTCAAGAAACTTCAGATAGTGATTTCAAACAATTGAATGAAACACTAGACAGCACTTCTGGAAGTATCAAAGAAACGAGACAGCACTTCTGGAAGTATCAAAGAAACGTTGAATGAGAACAGGGAACTGGGGAATCAGAAAATAACACAGAAGGAGATGGAAATTGTAGAAGAAACAAGTGTATTGTTTTCTGAACACACAGATAACAATGACACCAAGAAAATTAAGCACATAAAAACTAACAGTAGAAGAGTGAAGAAGAATCGAATCATCAAGAAGATTAAGAAAACAGAGGAAATGAGAAAGGTATATAAAAGGAAACTCATCAAAACACGAGAAGAAGTGGAGATGATGAAGAACGGACTCATCGATGTGTTTAATTTGCCCCTTACTTACCAAAGCAAATTAATAAAGTATAAAGATCGTAGGAGGACTCTGGGAAATTTATAAAAGGAATTCACAACCAACCAGGGGATGAAAATTTCAGCAAATCTATGCTTAAATGGAAGATGCCAGAAATAGAAATGACTGACAACAAAACAGAGTATAACAAATCAAGAAGGTCAATAAAACACTGGAGCACACCAGAAATGGAAATACCGAATAAAAAGCAAAAATAACATTAATGAGAGAGGCACAATTAACTTCTCTGATTAATCGACAAAGTAATCAAGTGTTTGAGGTAAACATAAATACTACGGAACATATGGTAGTAGAGGAATTGTGGTACAAGATAGAAGATACCTATTTCACCAGTAAGGAAATCGTTATACACACCCAGATTATCCGAACCACAAGGCAGAGGAACTGATGGACCATGGGTAAACTAAGCGAAGATACCATACACCAAGAAAAGGGACTGATCTTCGAATTACTGACCAAGCAACCCAATGGAATAGAAGGAAGTATTAAAGTTAAATTGGACCAATAAAAATCACCAAGACAAGAAATGACAACGACCAAGATGAATTAAATGAGAAAAATTAAACTATAATAAACAACTTAAAAAAATTATCCAGAATAAGTGTGAATATCAAACACTTGAAGGAGAAGAGGTGAAGAACAACGAAGCGTCGAACAAAAAAGGAGAAGGCAATAATAAAGGAAAGAAAAGGAGAAGTCAACTTACAAAAATATAAATAACAAGGACCAGTGTATAGTAATATGTATAACCCAATATATATCCGTACGTTATCACAAAAGATAATGGTAATAACACTTACCAGATAAGTAATATAAATACAAGAAAAATAAAGGGAGTTTATAACCAAAACTTCGATAAAAAAGTTTTATGAAGAAGAATAAATATAAATAAAATTTCAAAATTCTAAAAGATTGTAAGAACAATTTACTCAATTATTTAGATGATCTATGCGGAATAGAAAAAAAAATTAATATAAATGAATAATAATGTAAAAAACAAAGGAATAAGTTACACAAATTCCTTTCAATTTAAATCAACTCACAGTCTAATAAAAGGTTGATATATGAAGTATGAAATAAAAAAAAAAGTGAGATAATAAGGAATAAGTTACACACATTTCTATATAATATAAATGTAAGAATCACAAACTTACGATTATAATTAAACAAAAAATAACTAAAAAGGAATACGCTACACAAACATTCCTTTAAAGTAAGAGAATTAACTTACAAAGAATTATCGAAAATAATAATTAATACAGAATAAAATAGACAAAAAATAAAATGAAGCTCAAATTACTGAGATAAATACCTGAAATTATAATGAATCAAATGTATTCTAAGAAAAAAAAAATCTGAACTGGTACAAGGAAGAGAGAGAAATTATGTATAAAAACAAATATACAGAAATGGCTAAAGCAGAATCTTGCTAAATAACCAAGAAAAGAATAAAAATGTTTAAGACAATTAAAACGATCACAATGAGCATTGAAAACAAAATAATGAAAAGTTAGATATGATGAAATTAACATATGAATAAATATAAAAAACAATCAAGTGTATGAGTAGATGATAGTGTATAGTTAAGGTATAGAGGAAGGAAGAATGAGTAAAAGGCCAAAGTGATCTAAAAACAAACCACAAGGTGGACAATCCCAAAGTATATTATTATTATTATTATTGATTTAAGTCACAAATTGACAAAAAAGGTATTTAAGATTGACTGTTGAAAAGTCCAGCAATCCAAATAAACTGAGCAGAGATGATGTGCTTCTGGTCTCAGAAAAAATGAGTAGTAATGGGAGAAACCAGCTACTATAAAAGTTAGGGAAAAAAATTGTGTTATAGGGAAAATGCACCAATGGAAATAAATAAAAACAGACTCCAATATAAAATGGAATGAATTAGTAAGAAGAGATATGAAGAATGGAGAAACAAACAAGAAAGAAAAAGAAAAAGATTATCTATAACTGATAATTTCATAAAAAACTATGCTAGTGTTTTATCAAAATGATCAATTTTAGAGGAGAGCAATTATGTTACAACACAAATAAGCCAACCCCGTACCAGGGATAAAAAACATAATTCTTAATGTAAAAATACTTCATATAAAATAAAATGTTTAAAAAATGAATAAAATATAAATATTATGACACGACGAACGACGATATTACCCAACCCAAGATATTGACCCAACAACAGGAACACAAAGAAGGGAACCATGAAACATACACAGAGACAAAAGGTGATTGACCAAACAATTAGGAACTAACAAAAGAAGATAAGAAACCAGAACTAAAGAAGAATCAAGAGGAAGTGAACAAATTCCTACAACTATATAGAAATTAAACCAGATGAGAAGAGGAGAACCGAACCAAGATGAAGACAATTGAAGTTGAAGAAGAAGAAGAGGAAGAATGAAGAGGAGACAGGTTGAACCCCAGGAGACTCTAACACCACATATAAAGGGGAGAAATGGTAGACTCAAAGATACAATACTGTAAATAAACCCCAAATAATTATCCACTAATGAAACAAATAGTATTGTTGTAATTGAAATAACTTATATACCTATTTTAAAAACAAAAGACAATTATAAAGTAACGTAGTGTAGAAAAGTACACTAACACAATTATTAAGGTTAGATTTAATGAAAGGTAAATAACCAAATGTCATTAATAATAAGAATTATGTTGTAAAGAAATAGTGAGAAATAATAGGAGAAATAAGTATAGGGATTACCCACTAAGTAACACTTAATACAAACAGTGAACCAAAATAAAGTGCAATAGTGAAAGTGTAAATACCCTAAAAATAGTGAGTGTGTATCAGTGATAAACCTCTGTTAATTAAAGGTGAAGGTGATACGTGGAAATAGATATTTAAGTAATAAAGATGTAATAATAAATAAGAAAACACTTTATAAAGCATTGATAAACAGTCAATGATTTGAGTGATCTTGTGAACGTTCATATAATTAAGAAGAATTAAAAATAATATTTCAAATAAAGGTAAGTTAAAACATGTGATATTATTCAGGGAGAAAGCCCAGATAAAAACAATTGTATTAACATGGAATGGAGGAGATAGTAATATTGAAATAAGGTTTTGTTTTAAAATTAAGTATACAATGAATAAAACACCCCATGTTAAAAGGGGAAATAACTTTAATAAGTTTGCAAGAAGTGATGATGTTTGTCACTCAAAGTAATAGCAAAAGAATGAAATTAATGTTAAAACCAACAGTAACTAATAACTTATAAAGAATTGTTTGTTTCAATGTTATGAAGAGGATATGGCTGAAAGGAACTTGCAGTCCATAAGCCTAATTGTTATATTTAAAATATGTATAATGAAAACTGTATTGAATAGTAATTAAAACACAAACAGAATCAACACACAACACAAACAAATATGATAACAAAGTGAAGCCCATCAGGCTGAATTAAAATGTAATTTAAAAGAAATAAACAAAATACCATCATGGCTACTTCTGGCTATGAAAACGTCTAACTGTCAGACACACACAAATGTCAATTGTAACAAATTCACAAGGAAATTTATTAATCTAAGACCAGTAAATGGCCAGTAATTATATGTAAATCATTTAAAAAGAGAAATGTTATTATAAAAGTTTAATTTAAGAGATATGTAATTTATCGAATGTCAAATATTTAGACTAAAGTTAATGTATAATAGAATATGACCTTATGAGGTATCATTTTAAACTTTGAAAGGAAAGAAATACAATAGTGATATTATTTATTACCCCAAAGGAACGATAAAGGAATAAAATCATTAAGAAAATACATAATAAATTTGAATAAAAATTCAAATCTCTTAACAATGCTTTTGAAAGAGGTCTTAACCAATCAAAGGGTTACTGTTACCATAGTAACGGGCCGTTGAAAACTAATTTTCCGTTAAATTTATGAGACTTGAAGAAATGACGCGTGGGTAAGCGGCACGCAAAATTGTGATGACTGAAATTTTACATTAAATAGTTAAAAAGACGTTCGGAAGTTGACAACAAAAACCAAAGACAAATAGATGCAGCACTACCAAGATTAAACGATGTCCTGGAACCAAATCACAAGAAATTAAATAACAGAAAGTCCCCCAAGACAAGACAGAAGAAGATGCCCGAAGCCTAAAACCAGTCCAAATTTGCAGAATTTCCACTACCCCAGATGACTACATGTCAACACTGTCTGAACTGATAAGTATCCAATAAATTCCTTTCTCCCAGAAACCAAATTACTTTAAATATTTCTCAAAACGATCAATATTTCTCACTATTAAACAAAGTTAATTTTCTTTCAAAGGTTTAATGAATAATCAACTTACGTAAAAAACATTTTGTTAATCAAAATATAACCTCGCATTAGTGTGCGAACTTTGTAACAAACAATACGACACAAACATTAAGAAAATACATAATAAATTTGAATAAAAATTCAAATCTCTTAACAATGCTTTTGAAAGAGGTCTTAACCAATCAAAGGGTTACTGTTACCATAGTAACGGGCCGTTGAAAACTAATTTTCCATTAAATTTATGAGACTTGAAGAAATGACGCGTGGGTAAGCGGCACGCAAAATTGTGATGACTGAAATTTTACATTAAATAGTTTAAGAGACGTTCGGAAGTTGACAACAAAAACCAAAGACGAATAGATGCAGCACTACCAAGATTAAACGATGTCCTGGAACCAAATCATAAGAAATTAAATAACAGAAAGTCCCAAGACAAGACAGAAGAAGATGCCCGAAGCCTAAAACCAGTCCAAATTTGCAGAATTTCCACTACCCCAGATGACTACATGTCAACACTGTCTGAACTGATAAGTATCCAATAAATTCCTTTCTCCCAGAAACCAAATTACTTTAAATATTTCTCAAAACGATCAATATTTCTCACTATTAAACAAAGTTAATTTTCTTTCAAAGGTTTAATGAATAATCAACTTACGTAAAAAACATTTTGTTAATCAAAATATAACCTCGCATTAGTGTGCGAACTTTGTAACAAACAATACGACACAAACATTAAGAAAATACATAATAAATTTGAATAAAAATTCAAATCTCTTAACAATGCTTTTGAAAGAGGTCTTAACCAATCAAAGGGTTACTGTTACCATAGTAACGGGCCGTTGAAAACTAATTTTCCATTAAATTTATGAGACTTGAAGAAATGACGCGTGGGTAAGCGGCACGCAAAATTGTGATGACTGAAATTTTACATTAAATAGTTTAAGAGACGTTCGGAAGTTGACAACAAAAACCAAAGACGAATAGATGCAGCACTACCAAGATTAAACGATGTCCTGGAACCAAATCATAAGAAATTAAATAACAGAAAGTCCCAAGACAAGACAGAAGAAGATGCCCGAAGCCTAAAACCAGTCCAAATTTGCAGAATTTCCACTACCCCAGATGACTACATGTCAACACTGTCTGAACTGATAAGTATCCAATAAATTCCTTTCTCCCAGAAACCAAATTACTTTAAATATTTCTCAAAACGATCAATATTTCTCACTATTAAACAAAGTTAATTTTCTTTCAAAGGTTTAATGAATAATCAACTTACGTAAAAAACATTTTGTTAATCAAAATATAACCTCGCATTAGTGTGCGAACTTTGTAACAAACAATACGACATTACCGAACAATTTGTAAAAACACTTCATATTCTTTAAGTACGTATAAGGTATGGTAGTGTACTTTTTTAATGTAACCAACTTTTATGTCTTATTTTATAATCCAAAGGACCCCAGATTTTAAACAGATTAATATATTGTATGTAAACAGAAGCCATCATGGCATCGAAATAATTTGTTTTAAAACCGATTTCGCCAACCTTGAAATATTGGCGTCTCATGTTCTAATCCGGAGCAATTTGTTATCAAACCATTTATAATCCTTTTGTCATATTAAATAATGACTGAATTTTTATTAAAATTACAGTACAGAGTATTAAATTACAATTTACCATCGTTTTATTTCATAGGACGTTGTAGAATATATGTGTGTTAGCAATTTTTATTCAGTAACCAACTAGCGCTCGTCACGAGTGGACAATACAGCAACCTGTATAGCGGCGGGAACCATTTGAACGCTCCAGCTGTCAACACTAATAACACTTATCAACTTGTAATTTAACAATTTTAATTGTTTTGATATAAACAATTTGGCGCCACCCAGGATTCGCAACCCCTATGAATTAACAGGTAGATTGTACTGGTAAATTGGACCACGCTACAGACTTCAGTAGTGACTACTACTATTGTAACGACCGGTGTGAGGCGAACACACCACATTAACACTTATACACATAATAAACAAGTGTAAACACATTTTAACAGGTACGCACTCATTTTCTCGTTACAATATATATATATATATATATATATATTGTAACGTACCGCTTTATGTGAGGTACTCGCGAAACGTACACCTTTAGTCAAGCCCCAAATGTTGGGTTCGCCAAATTTGTGACGTACCGGTTTGAGATAGAGGCGTTTTACTTAATGGAAACTTTGTTTTCTTTGCCCCACGTTGTATGCGTCAAATCTGAAATGTACCGCTTTATTCGTGAGGTGTGCACTTGCGAAAGTGTTATTATATGCCTCACGCAGTATGCGTCACTTTTGGATTATACTAACTGACGTTTTAAACGGTATAAATAAAGGATTTTGTTTATCTTGTTTTACTCAATCTAAAAGAAATCGAAAGTGTGTGATTTGGGGTCAAGGAGGTAATTTGTTCAGCCTTATGCAGAAGAGAGAGTAAGTATCATTATTGCCCCTCTGTTGTGACGATTCCTTCTGTATGTTGTGCTGAAATTTTCATTAACTACCCACTACAATAAATTATAACACGTTATAATTCAATATTAATTTTCAATAATATTGCTTTATTGATTATTGACTTTTGTCTCCAGCCACCAAAGTATAGGTATCACAATTAATCTTTTTAAAAAGAAAACATCATCTCGACTTTACCAAGTAAACATAGATCTGTCTAAAGAACAAAACATATACGGTATGTTGTTATTTAACCAATATTACGCTATAATAAAATATATCAGTTATTACATAATTCTTATTAATTCCGTAGGGTTCAGGGTGAATTCTTTGTGTTATGAGAGTGTCAGAAATGGCTAATTGCTACGCTTTACAAATATCAAAAATTAATAAATAATTTTGTTTATTTTTCAAATGTTCCGTAGTTTCCGGAATTGCCGTAAGAGAGCAGCATGTATTTGTTTACTTTTGAAAGAAACATATGATAAAATGAATATTTTTTGTTCTATTTCACTATTAAAAAACGAGTTTTCTTCTGGATTTATTACGAAAAATGTTTATATTACCTCGCTCCGTGTTGTCCTTACTGGATTGAAGTTTTATTCTGTGATGAGGTACGTCTTGCATTATTATTTTCTTTTCATTTCGAGTATTTTCTGATTGTCTACTAGAAGTAGGCCGAACTATATTGGATCCTCAGAATGTTTTCATCCACTGGTTTTGAATGTATATCACCATTTAATTTGGATTCCTCGGTATAATTAGTTAGTATTCACTTTGTTTAATACTCTTGCGTGAATTTCGCCTCCTCCAACGTCCAAAAAAGGTTATTTTTTATAATTTTTGTCGCATCGATTCTTCAACTCTCCGGTTTAGTTCAAAATTTTTTTCTTATTAACAATACTTGTTATTTTTCATCACTCTTAGTAACACATAGTATTTTTATTATGTAGGCAGTTTGTGATTATTATAAATTTATATTTTATTTATGGAAAAATAATTCCCTTCCATTACGGTTTCTTTACTAATTTAATTTACATAATATGTTTTGGTTAATTTTTTTATGACATTGTATATAAATATTTTATCCTTTTATTATCCTTAAATAAACTTATATATTATTTATTTAGTATCGAATAGTGTTCATACCCGGTACTACTTCCTGTTGTTATTTCCTTCATAGGATTATTTTAATTTTATATTATCTTTGGTAGTTAAAATTTTTATGTCTTTTAAAATTAACCCTGGGTTTTCTTATAATCTAACACAATTATTTGAAACAATATAATATTAACTTGGGTATAACAAATTGTGGTTCATACAATATAAATTACAATAAATAAATAAAATTACAAAATCAATTAGTATTATTACATACTACTTTCATAAGTTTATCCTTTCTAAAACATATAACACAGTTTGGTAATACGTTGATTTCACTTTGGTTTTTCACCTCAATGGGTACACTAGAACTCACTTCGCACTATATACCACTCGTATTGTTTATTATGTTGAGTGATATAATTAAATTTTGAGCGAGCTTTAGTTCTACCCATTTCTGACTTTTATTCTCATGATTTACTTTATTGGGACCGGGTTATGTACCGTTACATAAAGCCCCCCCACTAGAACAAATTTATTTTAGTTCAACTTGTTTATTAAAAATAAATTGTTGATTATTTCCATTTTCTTAACTCCTCTTTATCTTCATAATAGTGTTTTATTTCTGACTGGTTATAAACTGACTGGTAATTCCGACTGGTGGTAATTGCTGTTTTCTTACTTTACTCTCTCTCTCTTGGAGGCAAATTCATCAATTATTCATTTCTGGGTAGTGGTACTTCCACATTTTATTTGATAAGGACTGGTCACACTAATCATATGAAACTTGTTTTAACACTCATTTCTATTTACTTCTATATACTCGCTTTATCAATTAAGCATCGGTCTGCTATCTTCCTTCTATTTTCTTCATTTATACTTCTGGAATCTAATATCAATCCTTTCAGCTATTTTATAATTTTTATCCCTTAAATATTCAATTTCCCTAACACTTTTCCCTATCCTGTGCGGTGGTAACAGTCGGGTGGCCACTCTGGGTCCATACACCGCTGTCCATCCTTACACCTTCTGAGACCAGGGGAACATCATCCCTGCTCATAAAAATTATTGCCGGAACATTTCTACGGTCAATACATAAAAATAAAAAAATTATAAGTAGTAGTCAATTAGCGACTAGTACCAAACACTTTTGGGATTCTTCATACTGTAGCTGTTTGTATTTATTTATATATTTCTTCTTCTCCTTGATTCCTTCTTTTTTATCATTAATTAATAGCATATAACATCATTGATAGGCCTTATGTTAAAATTCTTTTGACTTTACTTCTTGTGACATATTTCTCCGTATCATTTCTTCTTAATTAATCTTCAATTCCGAGAAATTCTAACTATTGTTGTATTAATTATCATCCTCCTTCAGTTTCATTGGAGTCATTAAATTATTCGTTATTCTTCTTATTGTACCTTCTTATCTGAGCACATTACCATCAATTGTTTTTGTTCATTTAATTTTCCTTCTGTTTGTTACCATAAAAATATTATTTTTCCTATTAGTCCATTTTAAATCAATTCTTCATAACTAAATTATATAATCTGCTCTTACATTATCTTGGTGTTTTGTCTTTTTATTTTAAATTATATTGTTCGAAATAACTTGAGTAAGTTGTACTTACGTCTTTTGGAATTTTGGGGTTTTATATTTACACTGGGTTGCTTGGTCCTGTATTCATAAAATCCGTCCCTTTTTTCTGGTTTGTTTGGAGTCTGTTTAACCGTGGTCCATTATTTCAGGTACTCCATGTTCTTGGGTTGCTGGGGTGTTCGTAATTAATTCTCTCCTTGATAATCTTCTTACCATCCGGCTCTCCCACTTTGCTGCTATAAAACTTTCACTTAAGTACCGGTCTTCCGTCATAATTCGTTCCTTTTTAACTAACCAGTATTGTACCTCCTCTAACATAACATAGTCGCTCATATTTAATCTCATTCCATTCCCTTTTACCTTTGGATTATTTGCCCAATATTTGCATGTTGTCTTCCGTCTTGAAGATACGGCTGATATTGTCTGATACACTTCCATCGTTGACACATTTAACTGAGATGTAAACTTAATTAACTCCCTCTGTTCGTTAATTGGAAGGTTGAGTACATTAATTAATCCACCTGTAATCATCTCCCATTCTTCCTTGGTATTTATTATTTTCTTTCTACTTGTTTTTATTATTTCCTTGGTCTTCTTTTCCACGGTTTGAATATCCTTGTTGTTGTGGCTATTTTTATTTTCAGATGGCATTACACCTTGGTATTCTGTAATTTCTATTTCCTTCCTCCTCTCTTCTGTATTCGGACTTACTTTAATTCCTTCTGAAGTGCTGTCCAATGTTTCATCCAAATTATTGGAACTATGGTCCATTTGTTTATTTGTCTCCTCTTGGTAGGTATCTGCTTTTTGGATACGCGTATTAACATTTTCAAACTTCTCTCCGAAAGTTTTCCATATCTCCTTATTGACATTCTCCATTTTACACTCAAATTGTTTTAAATTCTTATTATTCTCTTCAAATTTTGCATTCATCTCTTCTCTTTGCCCTTTAATAATTTCTTTCAATTTGTGGTGTTGTTCATTCATGGTTTGTCTGATATTTCCACTAATGGTCTCAAATTTTTCGTTTAGTTGTTTGACTAAACTTTCCTGAATACTGTCTCTTTTCTCATTGGTTTGCTTGTTTTGTTCCTTCAAAGTTTCGTTTTGTTTCTTTGAGGTTTCCTCCTGTTTCCTAAAGTTTTCATTTATTTTATTTAATCTTTCATTATGTTTCCTAAATTGTTCTGCCATAAAATCCATGACATCCTGACAGGTCACTTTCTTTGGTTGTTCTGGCGTTTTCTTCTGTTGCTTCACTTTGACTATTTTTACTTCTTTTTGTACATTGGGTTGTTCTATCTTTTTATTATTTGGCATCTCTCTAAATCCCCATATTTGATTATGTTTCTTCCTCCAGTGACACATATCTTCTCGGGATAGTTCAAACATCACCCTGATCCATTCCCTTAATTCTGTGTTTTCTGTTTGTATTGGATTTTCAGGTGGTCTTATTTCTCGTTTCCATTGTTCATAATCTCCCTGAGTATATTGTTTTGTCACCTGGGCGTATACTCCTATTCTTTCGGTTTTCATTTGTTCTTCATTATCGTCCCATCTTTCCCAATCTTCTTCAGTCATCCTTTCCACCTTGTTATCATCTTTTTCGTTAGTCGTCCCAATAGTCTTTTCTTTATTACACCTGGCATCTAACTCCCACAATTCATCATAAATCTCTCTCAATGTCATTTTGTCGTCTGGTGTTCCCAACGCATTCGCGCGACTCATTTGCGCTCTTTCGTGGTCATTGGTATTCTTTTCTATGTATCCCATCTCTTTGCTGAATTTCTTAAATAGCATCGTCATCCATTCCGCGTAACTCAATCGTCTCTTTTTTCGGACATTTTCGTTTCCTGTGGTATCATAGCTCTTTATCGCATTTCTTGTTTTCTCATAACTGCCAACGATAATTAGATTTTTTGATATATATTTTTTATTAAATATCAAAATTCTTTTCTAATTACCGCCCTTTTACGTTGAGCGCCAATTCTGTAACGTACCGCTTTATGTGAGGTACTCGCGAAACGTACACCTTTAGTCAAGCCCCAAATGTTGGGTTCGCCAAATTTGTGACGTACCGGTTTGAGATAGAGGCGTTTTACTTAATGGAAACTTTGTTTTCTTTGCCCCACGTTGTATGCGTCAAATCTGAAACGTACCGCTTTATTCGTGAGGTGTGCACTTGCGAAAGTGTTATTATATGCCTCACGCAGTATGCGTCACTTTTGAATTATACTAACTGACGTTTTAAACGGTATAAATAAAGGATTTTGTTTATCTTGTTTTACTCAATCTAAAAGAAATCGAGAGTGTGTGATTTGGGGTCAAGGAGGTAATTTGTTCAGCCTTATGCAGAAGAGAGAGTAAGTATCATTATTGCCCCTCTGTTGTGACGATTCCTTCTGTATGTTGTGCTGAAATTTTCATTAACTACCCACTACAATAAATTATAACACGTTATAATTCAATATTAATTTTCAATAATATTGCTTTATTGATTATTGACTTTTGTCTCCAGCCACCAAAGTATAGGTATCACAATTAATCTTTTTAAAAAGAAAACATCATCTCGACTTTACCGAGTAAACATAGATCTGTCTAAAGAACAAAACATATATGTTGTTATTTAACCAATATTACGCTATAATAAAATACATCAGTTATTACATAATTCTTATTAATTCCCCAGGGTTCAGGGTGAATTCTTTGTGTTATGAGAGTGTCAGAAATGGCTAATTGCTACGCTTTACAAATATCAAAAATTAATAAATAATTTTGTTTATTTTTCAAATGTTCCGTAGTTTCCGGAATTGCCGTAAGAGAGCAGCATGTATTTGTTTACTTTTGAAAGAAACATATGATAAAATGAATATTTTTTGTTCTATTTCACTATTAAAAAATGAGTTTTCTTCTGGATTTATTACGAAAAATGTTTATATTACCTCGCTCCGTGTTGTCCTTACTGGATTGAAGTTTTATTCTGTGATGAGGTACGTCTTGCGTTATTATTTTCTTTTCATTTCAAGTATTTTCTGATTGTCTACTAGAAGTAGGCCGAACTATATTGGATCCTCAGAATGATTTCATCCACTGGTTTTGAATGTATATCACCATTTAATTTGGATTCCTCAGGTATAATTAGTTAGTATTCACTTTGTTTAATACTCTTGCGTGAATTTCGCCTCCTCCAACGTCCAAAAAAGGTTATTGTTTATAATTTTTGTCGCATCGATTCTTCAACTCTCCGGTTTAGTTCAAAATTTTTTTTCTTATTAACAATACTTGTTATTTTTCATCACTCTTAGTAACACATAGTATTTTTATTATGTAGGCAGTTTGTGATTATTATAAATTTATATTTTATTTATGGAAAAATAATTCCCTTCCATTACGGTTTCTTTACTAATTTAATTTACATAATATGTTTTGGTTAATTTTTTTATGACATTGTATATAAATATTTTATCCTTTTATTATCCTTAAATAAACTTATATATTATTTATTTAGTATCGAATAGTGTTCATACCCGGTACTACTTCCTGTTGTTATTTCCTTCATAGGATTATTTTAATTTTATATTATCTTTGGTAGTTAAAATTTTTATGTCTTTTAAAATTAACCCTGGGTTTTCTTATAATCTAACACAATTATTTGAAACAATATAATATTAACTTGGGTATAACAAATTGTGGTTCATACAATATAAATTACAATAAATAAATAAAATTACAAAATCAATTAGTATTATTACATACTACTTTCATAAGTTTATCCTTTCTAAAACATATAACACAGTTTGGTAATACGTTGATTTCACTTTGGTTTTTCACCTCAATGGGTACACTAGAACTCACTTCGCACTATATACCACTCGTATTGTTTATTATGTTGAGTGATATAATTAAATTTTGAGCGAGCTTTAGTTCTACCCATTTCTGACTTTTATTCTCATGATTTACTTTATTGGGACCGGGTTATGTACCGTTACAATATATATATTGTAACGCAACAGAAATGCTGGCATCCATGTTACATAAAAATTATATTAACCAAAATAATAAACAAGTCAATATCTAACCCCATGATAAAACAAAAGTCTAATAATTATATTTATAATTATAGATAAAGATAAATAAGGATGCAAGGTAGAAATAACGAGAATAAACAAACCTGTAAGTTAGATAATAGTTAATGACCTGTGTTCAGTGAAAAGTAAATCAATGTGATACTGATGAGAAGTGTAAGAAGTAGAATAGTACAGAAATTGTCAAAGTAAATGACCATGAAAGTAAACAAAAATGAAACAATAATGTACCTTATAGCAATAGCAAGTAAGGATTTTGAGTTAAATGATATTATTTTGTGACAACGAATGTTATGATAAAGTTTATGTTATGTTATACCAATTACTTGTTGAGTTAATGAAAGGTAATGAAACAAGATGTATTATTCAATTACTGTTGTAGAATGAAGTGTGAAGCAGCTATTTAGCGTTAATAGATTTGAATTTTCTTATATGTGATCCATAGGTCAAGATAAAATTGTCATTAGATATGGAAAAAATAATTGTTTATGTAAATGTTAATAGTTAAGATGTGATTATATGTATGTATTTATGTAAAAGGGCTATAGATGTTTACCAGTTATAAACACAGGTAGGTCCGTATACAATAAAAGGCCTAACAGCCAAAAACACTATATAACCACTCATAACATAAAGGTTAGGTACATAAATTAATAATAATTAATGAATACGGTTTGAAGAGCTAGGAAAAAACATTAAATTAGTAATGATATATAATAAACCATATCAATTTATACAAATTATGATAATGCCACAATGCCATGATATCGATTGATAACATTTAATATCGAAAGGGTAGTAAATATAAAAGAAACAGGCTCATATCAAAAAACCAGCAGAATATGTGTAGAAAATAATAAACCAACTATCGGTAAAGTTATATCCCGATATGATAGCAAATTAATAAGGAATAGACAAAAAATATATGAAATAAACACTATATACAAAACATGTAGAAGGAAGAAAAATTCTGGGTTGCTATGGACGACAGGAAATGAAAAAGTTGTTGATTTTCAATTATTGCTTTTTATGATCTGAATGTGATGAGATTAAAAATCGAGTAAATATCTCATATAATCGGAATATTCTAAAATATTTGACACAATTATAAAAAACAAAATACTAAAGATAATGTTCTTGAATCTTGCCAGTACAGTTTAACCAAACAAGACTATAGTACGAAATCACAATAGAAAATAAATAACTGGGTTCTACAAAGAAGGACTTGAATTGTCCCATATCCGAAAGGAATTGATGATATATTAAACCAAATAGAAAGAGTTAACTGTATCACAACTAATAATATACACTACACGAGAACAAATTCTTGGATTTCGTTGTCCATGACGTGTCCGTTACTTAACTAAATATCACTATAATATTGACGACTCGGAACACAAAGTTTTTTATAAGTAAAAACGTAAAGTTTTACCTTACAGCCTAAACCGGCTTTCACCTATAGAAGGCTTCATCAGTGCTTTGATGAAGCCTCTGATGAAGCCTTCTATAGGTGAAAGCCGGTTTAGGCTCTAAGGTAAAACTTTACGTTTTTACTTATAAAAAACTTTGTGTTCCGAGTCGTCAATATTATAGTGATACACGAGAACTTATAACCTTTCAAATACACGGAACATCACTAATTGTTTCAACCGAGAGAAGAACGTATTTGGATCCAGGAATTGCAGAAGGAGCATCAATCGGGCTGTAAATCAATCAGAGAGCTGTATTTCCGAGGTGGACCGGACAAGAATTCCATTTTATTAAACCGAAGAAAGAATATCGTACGGCATAATCATCCAGGACAGCAAAATTATCAAACAACCGCCTACCAGATTCGCTTCGTTATAGTCTGGTAAATTATTATTGTATAAATCATATTAACTACACAACACTTCAAATCTGTAAATCTTGCATTCTTATCTATGTATTTTTAATCTTTCCCACAGTTACAAGAACCTTCACACCCTGAATTAAGTTAATTACAAATTAAAACACATTATATAACCGAATCTAAATAAAGTATCGGACTGATTAATAATCGATTCACGCAATCTATAGCCCATGCGTATGTCAATTAGAACATATCTTATTCAATGTTAAAGAAGTAAACAAATAAAGAACCTTTGTATAGTTGCAAAATCTTGTCATTTGGAGTATGATTTAATGAGTTGGGAATAAAAAGTAACTGACTAAGTATAGAATAATTGGTTAACATAAACAGTGAAATAACCTCTAAGTTTCATTGCTCCAGTACTACAGCGCTTATAGCGGAATTCTCCGACACCAAAGAGAGAGCGTAAAAATACAAAATTATACATAATTCTCTTCAAGGTATAATAGGGTTGAACGAAATTACAGAATAATACATTAATTATTTAAGTTTCAAGTACACTAACACTGATAGTTTTTAGAGAGATAAGTTAATATTAGTTAATTAAATCAATATATCCCACAACTCCAAATATCTCAGATATTTAAATAATTAAGTAAATTAAAACGACCTAAGAGAGTAAAGACAGGGGAACATACCCGTTCATAGCAACGAATAGGCTTACATTGTGTGAAAATAACGAGACGCTCGTACTCGTTTAATTACAAATTGGTGCTCAACCAGTGTAGGGCTTAAGTTAAGTAACTATAACTATATTAATATTACTTAACCAGAGCAGGCAACTGTGGGAAAATAAACATGCATACCAGAGGTAGATCAATGATTAGGGCAGAAGAAATGGAGAAGGAAGTAGGTGAACAAGAACAGGAAATAGAAATAATAACAGACAGTGAAATGGAACAACAGACAGACGAAATAACGGAAACTGAAATAATTGCGGACAAGGAAAAGGGAGTAATGGAAGAAGATGCCCAAGGGGACCAAATAGATAAAGCTGGAGCCAGAGAAGCACCAAGTTGGCAGGAGATGATGAAATTTATGACAGAACAATTTAGGAAAATAAATGAGGAAAATAAGGAAAACTTAAGAGAACAGTTTAGGAAAACAAATGAGGAAAATAAGGAAAACTTAAGAGAACAATTTAGGAAAACAAAGGAGGAAATTAAGGAAGACTCAAGGGAACAATTTAGGAAACAGGAGGAAAAATTCGATAAAACAAATGAGGAAAATAAAGAAACCTCAAAACAAATGAACGAAAGATTAAACCAAATTCACGAAAGGTTAGATAGGAATGATGAGGGTGTAAAACAAATGAAGGAAGACATCCTACAAATTCATGAAGAGAATTTAAGGCAGATTAATGAAAAAATTGAGAATCTTCATGTGACATTTAACCAGAAGGTGGACCAAAATAATGAGGAAAGAAAATTAGAAATAGCCAAAACAAATGAAGTGTTAGAAAAAACTAACGAAACAATAGTACAGGTTCGTGAAGAACTACAAAATAAAATTAATGACATAAAAATTGAGAGTAAAACAATGGTCGAGGAAATCCAACAGGAAACTGTCGGAAAATATGAGCAAATTAAAAATGAAGTACATCAGGTACGGGAAGAGAATAAGGAAGGTATTACGCAAATACAGACAGACATGGGCGAACGACTCGAAAGAGTCTATGGCAATTTAAACAGTATGGAAGGTCAAATTAATACCAGTAAAAATAAAATAGAGGAAATTAGTAGACGTGAATTACAGTTGCAAGAAGAAGTACATTCATGGCGGGATAGGACATGCCAACATAGTCATACAAATAACCACGAGAACTGGGAGTCGATTAATTTTCGTAATTATAAGCGCAATCCGATGGAATTTTTAAAGAGGTTGGAAGAGATGATTACAAAAAATAGAGAAAATCGCTGGAGTATTATACGCAGTATGATTGATGAAACATTTAAAGATACCTATGATAATTGGTGGACAGCGGTGCGCCCGCATATACTGGACATGACCGAGTTCAAAAAACAATTTAAAGAGAAATATTGGTCTGAATCGACCCAGAACATGATTAGAAATAATTTGAGTAACGGTCGATACGAAACAAACATAGGCCAGTCTCCTACTTCATACTTTCTAGGAAAAGTATGCATAGCATGGAACTTAGAGCCCAGAATTCCCGAAGAATGTTTGGTGATACAACTATCCTACCATTACGAGGAAGGGATAAAAAATGCACGTATGTGTAGCCAAATCAAAACGATTTCAGCCATGGCCAAATTCCTTGAGAATTATGAGCACGAGAACCAATACCAAAGAAATAGGATGTTAAATTATAAATATCAGAAGTATAATAATAACGCGCCACCAACCAATTCTCATAATAATGATCACAATTGACCTGCGCAGAATGTTAATGCCAATAGGACCCAAAATGAGCACACGAGTAATAATTCCAGGAACTATAATTATCGTGGCAATAATACTTATAATTACCGCGATAGTCGCAATAATAGAGGAGATGGGGACAGACGACCCAATAATTATAGGCATAACGTTAATTATATCTACTCCAGGCCTCAAGGTAATCAGCGACGGTATTACCCAAGGAGTCACCGATATGACAATCATTATGACCAGTCCCGGCGTGAAGACAACTATCCACCTGAAGGAAATTATAGGATAGCGGAACCTAATACAGAGGACTGCACCGAAACTGTACTAAATCAACATAATAATCCGAATGAAAATAGAGAAGAGGGGGTAAGCCCTCATTTAAACTAATAGAGGCAGTGAAAAATAATGAATACCCTTCACTGAACCGTAATCTTGGGGAAAAACGACTTGTAAACAAAATTAAGAATAATAATACCATAACTATAATTAATAACCACTATTTAAAGAATATCAGAGAAGATTTATTGGAAGAGGATAAGAAACATGTAAACAGCAATAGTAATAACGAAATCATAAATGTAACAGCAAAATTAAATGGGGTACAATCTACCATAATGATAGATACTGGATCTAACATATCGTTGATAGACAGTACTGAACTTGAAAAAATACAGCGAGAAGGCCAGTTGCCCATACCGACCTTACCTGTCAATAATGTGATAATTATCGGAGCCACTGGGCGACAAAATAAAACAGTTAAAAACAAGTATCGCTCGATCTTACCAATAATAATATGACCCTACCAATAGGATTATTGGTCGCAATGGGATTACCGTTCAATCTATTGATTGGATGCAATGAATTGCGTCAGCATTCCGCAGTAATTGACTTACATAAAGGTATAATTTCTTTAACATCCGAAGAAGGATTATGGACAGCCGAATTAATTGACACTAATAGAACCGTTCCAGTTAACACCAGATGTCTAGCCATAAAAAGCTACTTTTGTAAGAAAAATAAAATACCAGAAGTCATTCAATATGAGGATGATGATCCCGAACTGTGGCGGAGTAAGTTAGAAGAGATCCGAGAATTCCAAAGGGAAAAAACTTGTAGACAAGTAAGTAAGGTACAGGCCGAAAATTTAATTCAAATATATAATAAATACAAACATGTATTCTCCAATGCTCCAGGTAAAGTAAAAGGATATCAATGTGTAATAAATTTTAAAGAACCAGTGGACTTTCGCAGAAAATCATACCCAATTGCTTATTCCATAAAAAACGAAGTCCGGAACGAGATTAATCGTATGATTCAAGATGACATAATAGAATATAGTCAATCACCATATACCAGTCCCATAGTGGCAGTCCCGAAAAAGAACGGAAGGGTGAGAATTTGCCTGGACGCTAGGGAAATAAATAAAATGATCATCAATGATAGGACTTCACCAGGCGAAATAGAAGAAATTTTAAAGAAATTCCACGGCATTAAATACATCAGTACTTGGGATACGGTATGCGGTTACTGGCAGGTCGAACTACATCCAGATAGTAGAAAATACATGGCGTTCCTTTTTGACAGAAGGAACTATCAATTTAAAAGGCTACCTTTCGGACTAATCAATTCTGTTGCAATATTTGTAAAATGTATGGACCAAGTATTGGGACAAGAAACACTGCAGTTCACTACGGTCTATGTAGATGACCTACTTATAACTTCTTCACATTGGGATGAACATTGTGAACGGGTGGAACAGGTACTGAGAAAATTATCCGAAAACAACATAACACTCAAGCTGAATAAATCTAAATTTATCGCCAATCAAGTAAAGTTCTTAGGTTTTAATTTGTCTGAGGAGTGTATCACACCTTCAACAGAAAAAGTAGAAGCAATTCAACTGTTCCCTACCCCAAAAAATAGAAAACAGCTACAATCCTTTCTTGGAATTTGTAACTATTACCGAAAATTCCAAGATAACTATTCGGAAGTAACTGCCAAGTTTCAGAAACAATTATCATCCAAAGACAAATGGGCCTGGGGAGCAGAACAAGATAAAATTCTGCAATTAATCAAGAAGAAATTTTTAGAAACAGTTATGTTGTACCACCCTGATTTTAACAAACGCTTTTATTTAAATTGTGACGCGAGCAATGTTAGCTTAGGAGCTACCTTATATCAAGAAGATAAAGAAGGACATCATATGGTAATCAGCTTCGCCAGCAGAGTGCTTAACAACTGCGAACGCAATTATAACGTTACCGAGAAGGAGCTGCTAAGTGTAGTGTACGCATGCAATAAATTTAGAACTTACATACTCGGATACCCAGTGACAGTAAGAAGTGACCATAAATCAATTTCATTTCTAAAAAGATGTAAACTTAGTCATGGCCGGCTAACTAGATGGGTCCTTGCATTGCAAGAGTATTGCATTGATTGGGAATATATACCTGGAAGAAAGAACATAGCAGCCGATATCTTGTCCCGAATAAACATACAAGACCAATCGTTCAAAGGAGAAAAGGAAGAGATTGCAAAAGTGTACCATGTCATTAAGAGTCGGAAGGATTTGGAAATTATTACAAATGAAATTAATCAACACCAAAAATCGGATCCCAAATTAATAAACATACGCCAGAAGATACAAAGTGCTGATGAAGTTATTACTAAATATTACTGTATACATGATGATCGATTATTTATTAAGGTCACCCCTAAACAAATAAACTGGAAACTAGTAATTCCCACCGCTGTGGAAAACAAATTGATATTGGATTACCATGAACAATATGGACACATGGGAGCCATGAAAATCATCAAAGCCCTGGAAGAACAAGTGTACATAAAAAATATAACCAGAAAAGTACAAAAATCTATACAAGCATGTCACATCTGCCAGATGGTTAAACATAATAATGAGAAGAAGGAGGGAGTCATGATCCCTATCACATCCAAATATAAGCTGGAGAAAGTATTTCTGGATATATGTGGACCATTCCCACGCAGTGGAGGAAACCATAGATATAAATTCATAATTATTATTTTTGATCACTTTTCCAAATACACTGAACTCTACGCTATTAGCAGAGCCACGACCAAGAAAATTCTGGAAATAGTCATTGTACGTTACATAACAGAGATTGGCAAACCGTCATCTATTATCACCGATCATGGTACGCAATTCAAGGGCTGTAAATGGAGAAATAATCTTTTAAAACACAACATTAGAACATATAAGACTTCAGTATACCACCCCAGCAGTAATCCGGCAGAACGTGTATTGAGGGAAGTTGGCAGAATACTCCGAACTTACTGTCATGACCAACAGAGAAGGTGGTACGAATACTTGTCACTGACCGAAGAGTTCTTAAATATATCTTACCATCAATCCATTGAAAATACCCCTTATACTGTTATGTTTGAAAGGCTTCCACTTAGAGAAATCCAGGATATTATAAACTTTCCAAATAACCCAGAATATCAATTTGAAACCGTTAAATTTTATAACCGAGTAATGGAAAAGGTGGAAATGAAGAAAAGGAAATATGAAAAGAATAATCCAAAACCAATTAAGTACCAAGTGGGCGAGAAAATATTAGTAAGAAACAGGGAGCTACCAAGCACTCTAGAGGGAATAACTAAAAAATTATTATTATTATACACTGGGCCATATGTGATAACAAAAAATAATAATAACAATACATACGAAATAATGAACCCTATCACAAAAAGGATTAAGGGAACATACAATCAGGAGTCCATAAAGAAATATTATGAATAAATTCTAAAATACAATAAGAACAACTTATTACCAGTCTTGAAGAGAAAATAATTGGAATTTAAAAAGAATTTGAATTTGAATACAACCACTAAATTCTAAAATACAATAAGAACCACTTATTATCGATTTTGAAGAAAAAACACTTGTAAATACAAGAGAATTTGTTGAACAATAAAATAAATAGAAAAAAAAAATGTCATTCAAAATGAAGTAAGTCTGAATTAAAATATAGTTATGAAGAAGGTATTAAGAAGCGTTAATAACAAACCCCAAGATTACTGAAGAAAGCTAGAATTATTACTAAACGTCTACAAAGAAATAGTGTGAATAATGAATAATGAAACCCCAAGATTACAGAAGAAAGCTAGAATTATTACTAAACGTCTACAAAGAAATAGTGTGAATAATGAATAATGAAACCCCAAGATAAAAGTTTTTACCTCAAATCTACCTATGCAAAATAAAGAAAGAGAAAAATCGTATGACCTAAAATACATACCATATTGCCAAGTGAAGGAAACAACTTCAGTAAACGATTGAATGTAACCAATGTAATATTAAAGAAAACGAGAAAGAAAGAGTATTTATGAACATAATTCATTGAAAAATAAACAGCCAAAATAATGAAATACGATAAGAAAAATAATTGTTGAGCTAAGGACTGTATTTAGTCAGAAACACAGTTATAATGATTATCACACAATAACTATTTAGAAAATATTAAGTTCAAAAAGAAAAAAAAAACAAAAAAAACAAATGAAGAAGATACTTAGCATTATAATCACAACAAGAATGAAAAACAAAAGTAATTACAAATGATAACTGTCAGATTTAATATCAAAGAATGTTTAAGGATACTAAAATGGAATCACAAAGTATGGAGGATAGTAATGAAGAAATATAAAAGCAACAAAGAAACAAAAAATTTTCCCAAATATTTATTATTAAGTAATTAAAGAGATTATTAGGAGATTATTATATTTTATAGCTGACTGTAGATGAATTCCAGCAGTACTATATTAAGGTGTGGTGTGGGCAGCAGAGTATGAAGCCAAACAGTGCCTCTCTGGACTGTACCAACGCACATATTAGGGATTGTTAGGGAAATTAAATATTTAAGGAATATTAGAATAGTTGCAAGAATGACCTCAGTTTCCAAAAGAGTAGGACGAAGAAAACAGAAAGAAATTAGATGACTGAAGAATAATTGAGAAATACAGTGATTACAGTAATTATAAGTAGCAGAGATGTGAACCTAAAGTATCATTGAATATTGTAGCCAACTATCAACAAATACTGTTTACAGAAATTAAAAATGATCAAGAATGTTAATAAAAATGATGAAATGTTATTAAATAAAGAATTATTAATACTAGTCTAATGAAGTTACATTGAGAATCCCATCGTCAACCATTAATACCGATATGAAGAAAAGGCATGTGAAAAAGACAAGTTTATTTGACCTAAACTTCATTCAGGTAAACTAAACATTTTTAGGAGGGGGAGCATATGTAACGCAACAGAAATGCTGGCATCCATGTTACATAAAAATTATATTAACCAAAATAATAAACAAGTCAATATCTAACCCCATGATAAAACAAAAGTCTAATAATTACATTTATAATTATAGATAAAGATAAATAAGGATGCAAGGTAGAAATAACGAGAATAAACAAACCTGTAAGTTAGATAATAGTTAATGACCTGTGTTCAGTGAAAAGTAAATCAATGTGATACTGATGAGAAGTGTAAGAAGTAGAATAGTACAGAAATTGTCAAAGTAAATGACCATGAAAGTAAACAAAAATGAAACAATAATGTACCTTATAGCAATAGCAAGTAAGGATTTTGAGTTAAATGATATTATTTTGTGACAACGAATGTTATGATAAAGTTTATGTTATGTTATACCAATTACTTGTTGAGTTAATGAAAGGTAATGAAACAAGATGTATTATTCAATTACTGTTGTAGAATGATGTGTGAAGCAGCTAGTTAGCGTTAATAGATTTGAATTTTCTTATATGTGATCCATAGGTCAAGATAAAATTGTCATTAGATATGGAAAAAATAATTGTTTATGTAAATGTTAATAGTTAAGATGTGATTATATGTATGTATTTATGTAAAAGGGCTATAGATGTTTACCAGTTATAAACACAGGTAGGTCCGTATACAATAAAAGGCCTAACAGCCAAAAACACTATATAACCACTCATAACATAAAGGTTAGGTACATAAATTAATAATAATTAATGAATACGGTTTGAAGAGCTAGGAAAAAACATTAAATTAGTAATGATATATAATAAACCATATCAATTTATACAAATTATGATAATGCCACAATGCCATGATATCGATTGATACCATTTAATATCGAAAGGGTAGTAAATATAAAAGAAACAGGCTCATATCAAAAAACCAGCAGAATATGTGTAGAAAATAATAAACCAACTATCGGTGAAGTTATATCCCGATATGATAGCAAATTAATAAGGAATAGACAAAAAATATATGAAATAAACACTATATACAAAACATGTAGAAGGAAGAAAAATTCTGGGTTGCTATGGACGACAGGAAATGAAAAAGTTGTTGATTTTCAATTATTGCTTTTTATGATCTGAATGTGATGAGATTAAAAATCGAGTAAATATCTCATATAATCGGAATATTCTAAAATATTTGACACAATTATAAAAAACAAAATACTAAAGATAATATTCTTGAATCTTGCCAGTACAGTTTAACCAAACAAGACTATAGTACGAAATCACAATAGAAAATAAATAACTGGGTTCTACAAAGAAGGACTTGAATTGTCCCATATCCGAAAGGAATTGATGATATATTAAACCAAATAGAAAGAGTTAACTGTATCACAACTAATAATATACACTACACGAGAACTTATAACCTTTCAAATACACGGAACATCACTAATTGTTTCAACCGAGAGAAGAACGTATTTGGATCCAGGAATTGCAGAAGGAGCATCAATCGGGCTGTAAATCAATCAGAGAGCTGTATTTCCGAGGTGGACCGGACAAGAATTCCATTTTATTAAACCGAAGAAAGAATATCGTACGGCGTAATCATCCAGGACAGCAAAATTATCAAACAACCGCCTACCAGATTCGCTTCGTTATAGTCTGGTAAATTATTATTGTATAAATCATATTAACTACACAACACTTCAAATCTGTAAATCTTGCATTCTTATCTATGTATTTTTAATCTTTCCCACAGTTACAAGAACCTTCACACCCTGAATTAAGTTAATTACAAATTAAAACACATTATATAACCGAATCTAAATAAAGTATCGGACTGATTAATAATCGATTCACGCAATCTATAGCCCATGCGTATGTCAATTAGAACATATCTTATTCAATGTTAAAGAAGTAAACAAATAAAGAACCTTTGTATAGTTGCAAAATCTTGTCATTTGGAGTATGATTTAATGAGTTGGGAATAAAAAGTAACTGACTAAGTATAGAATAATTGGTTAACATAAACAGTGAAATAACCTCTAAGTTTCATTGCTCCAGTACTACAGCGCTTATAGCGGAATTCTCCGACACCAAAGAGAGAGCGTAAAAATACAAAATTATACATAATTCTCTTCAAGGTATAATAGGGTTGAACGAAATTACAGAATAATACATTAATTATTTAAGTTTCAAGTACACTAACACTGATAGTTTTTAGAGAGATAAGTTAATATTAGTTAATTAAATCAATATATCCCACAACTCCAAATATCTCAGATATTTAAATAATTAAGTAAATTAAAACGACCTAAGAGAGTAAAGACAGGGGAACATACCCGTTCATAGCAACGAATAGGCTTACATTGTGTGAAAATAACGAGACGCTCGTACTCGTTTAATTACAATATATATATATTGTAGTATGACAGATAATCCACTTAAATCAATTACCAGATGATCATTAGTAAAAATCAAGTATATGGAATATCCAGAAAGATCCAAATGAAAACCAAATAAAAAGCACAATAAATTACCATTATAACAAGAAAAAGTAAACATAAAGAAAAAATCTGCAAATAATATGAGTGTACAACAAAATAAAACCACAGAAAACTAAAATTAAATTAACAATAATACCCAGGTAGGATAGGAGTAGGTAAGGAAGCTACGCAGACCAAGTAAACAGACCAGTATAAACAAAAGTAAATAATAACGAAATGGTACTGAAGAAACCAAGAACGAAGAAGGAAGATATCCAAAACAAACAAATATACCTAATGAACAGAGACAAGTGAAGATCACATAGAACAGAGGAAGTAGAACACGACCAATAACCAATAGAAACCCAATAGGGAGAAAACAAAAACCCCAAAAGAAAGTAAATGTCACAATAGAAAGTATAACACCCCAACAAACCATAAACTCATGTAAAACAAATAAAAACAAAATGTGTTTAAAGTGATAAGTAGAAGTGCACCCAAGAAAGTTATTGTATAATTTATATAGACAAATCTTAACGGTTCCCCCATGATTAAACAATTTGATATTATAAAACTATGAAAGGACTAGTGATAGTATCAAGAAATAACCAGGGACAAGTGCAAGTTATTAGATTATCATAAATAAACTTTGAGAAGGTACATGAATTACTGTACATTTAAATAACTTTAAGTGTTTTTAAAATAGTATCATGAATGATATTTAATCAAATAATATGGTGAAGGAGCAATGAATACTCTTTCTAATAAAATGCCACTGTTTATATGAGAACATTCAATGGAATAAATAATATAAATAGATAGCTTGGAGTTAGTACATAAAGTGATGGGGAATACATCCCTAAAATTAAGAAAAACAGATAAGACTGTTGTAACCCCTCTTTAACTTAGGCAGTAATAAAAAAAAATTATTTTTTTTTTTTTTTTTGAAAAGAGGGGCCACAAGTTAATTAGAACTAGGCTAAAGCCTAGAGAAGCAAAAAATGCGCTGGACCCAGTGAGACGGGACTTGCAATGAAAACTCATAAATTAAACAATTAATAAATCCCTTTTATTATTCTATCTCACTAGGTAAACAAAATTAATAACAAAATAAATAAACACAACAGTCATAATCTATAATTCCCTTAAATTGTCAATTAAAATAAAGTATACTCTCTCAACAAGGTCACCTGAAAATATTTATTAACACCTATAAAATAATTTGCTATCTTTGAAATAAAGTTTCCGGTAAAATATTAATAATATATAAAATTTATTTTATATGTTCTCTTTAGAATGATCCATTGAACTTAATGGAGATAAATGGTATAGACTCCTTGATAATATTAATTATAATAATAAATTTTCAAACAAATTAAATAAATTTTAAAGGGTGACAATTCATATACTTGTTATTAAAGTTAACTAAAATAAATTATTTTCTTAAAGAAATAATCAGCAAAGATTAATTGAGATAGAATAAATACTTGTTATAAAAATTGAAAGGATATATATATATCCTAGGTTTCAACTTTCTTTTACAAAAACCCTATATCTAAACCCCCCACCAAAAATACACCTAAATGTACAATACCTATAACCCCGCAAAATACACACACAAATATACAAAACATCACATGTTCCACAATACAAATACACTATACAATACCATACAATACAATATATAAGGATCTCTTGCCACGCCCTTTTCTTACCCCAATGATATATATATTATTAATTCTTTTATAGATATCCCTGTTAGGATTACAATATTTACTTGGTTCATTACACATCATGTGTATTAGATTATGCTTATGTACTTCAGTAGTCCCCAGGACATAATAAATTCCAAAATTTTGGCTAAGTGCCTAATACCGTTATACAATTCTGCCCACTGGGCTCTATTACTGTGAGAAATAAAAAAAATATTTAAAACAATGAACACCCCCCAGTTATCATAATTAATTAAAAGAATTTATATATATATATATATATATATATATATATATATATATATAGAACCATTGCTAAGTAGTGAAAATAGAAATATGGCATGAATATTATAACCCTATGAAAAATACTTTTGGCCCAGAGACCGACATGTTAGTTTGCCAGTTGATGCATAATTTAACCTGTCTCAACAACACGTTCAACATTGTATGGACATGCATCCATTCAGGATGAAACTTGTGAAAATGCACCTAACTACACCAGAAATTTCTATACAATAAGAACCAAACTGAATTTAAAATTTTGAATATATATATATTGTAACGCAACAGAAATGCTAGCATTCATGTTACATAAAAACAAGGTTCACAGAATAATAAACAAGTCAATATCTAACCCCATAATAGAACAAAGATCCAATAATTACAATTATAATCATAGATAAAGGTAAATAAGGATGCAAGGTAGTGTTAACAAGAATAAACAAACCTGTAAGTTAGATAATAGTTGATGATATATGTTTAGTGAAAAGCAAACAAAAAAATGGAACAGTGATTTACTTTATAGTAATAGCAAATAAGAATTTTGAGTTAAGAGGTATTATTTTGTGACAACAAATGTTATGATAAAGTTTATGTTATGTTATACCAAATATGTGTTGAGTTAATGAAAGATAATGAAACAAGTTGTATTATTCAATGACTGTTGTAGAATGAAGTGTGAAGCAGCTAATTAATGTTAATAGATTTGAATTTTCTTATATGTGATCCATAGGTCAACATAAAATTGTTATTAGATATGGAAAAAATAATTGTTTATGTAAATGTTAATAGTTAAGATTTGATTATATGTATGAATTTATGTAAAAGGGGCTATAGATGTGTACCAGTTATAAACACAGGTAGATCCGTTTACAATAAAAGGCCTAACAGCCAAAACCACTATATAAACACTCATGACATAAAGGTTAGGTACATCAATTAATAATAATTAATAAATACGATTTGAAGAGCTAGAAAAAACATTAAATTAATAATAATATATAATAAAATTTATACAAATTATGATAATACCATAATGCCATGATATCGATTAATAACATTTAATATCGAAAGTGTATTAAATATAAAAAAGGAAAAAAAACCGGCTTATATCAAAAAACCAGCAGAATATGTGTAGAAAATAATAAACCAACTATCGGTAAAGTTACATTCCGATAGGATAGCAAATTGATAAGAAATAGACAAAAAATATATGAAATAAACACTATATTCAAGATATGCGGAAGGAAGAAGTCATGTGTTGCTAGGGACGACAGAAGAAGAGGAAGTTGTTGATTTAACAATAATTGCTTTGATGATCTGAATATGATGAGATTAAAAAACCCAAGAATAATCTATTTAATCGTAATATTCTAAATTATCAGACACGATTATAAAACACAAAATCCTAATGACAATATTTACGTCTATCACCAGTACAGTTTAACCAAATAACACTACGGTATGAAATCACAATAGAGAATAAATAACTGGATTCTACAAGGAAGAACTTGAACTGTCCCATATCTGAAGGGAATTGATGAGATATTAAACCAAATAGAAAGAATTAACAGTATCACAATTAATAATATTCACTACACCAGAAATTATAACCTTTCAAATACACGGAACAACACTAATTGCTTCAACCGAAAGAAGAACTTATTTGGATCCTGGCGTTGCAGAAGAAACATCAATCGGGCTGTAAATCAATCCAGCGAGCTGTATTTCCGAAGTGGACAGGACAAGAAGTCCTTTTTATTAAACCGAAGAAGGAAAATCGTACGGCATAATCGTCCAGAACAGTAAATTTAGCAATCAACCGCCTACACGATTTGCTTCGTTCTAGTCTGGTAAATTATTATTATATTAATCATACTAACTACACAACACTTCAAATTTGTAAATCTTGCATTCTTATCTATGTATTTTTAATCTTCCCCAAAGTTACAAGAACCTTCACACCCTGAATTAAATTAATTACAAATCAAAACACACTATATAACTAAATTTAAATAAAGGATTAGAATAATCAACAATCGATTCATGAAATCTATAGCCCAAGCATATGTTAATTAGAAAATATCTTATTCAATGTTAAATAAGTAAACAAATAAAGAACCTTTATATATTTGTAAAATCTTGTGATTTGGAGTATGGTTTAATGAGCTGGGAACAAAAAAGTAACTGAATAAGTATAGAATAATTGGTTAACATAAACATCGAAATAACCTATAAGTTCCGTTGAGCCGATACTACAGCGCTTATAGCGGAATTATCTGACACCAAAGAGAGAGCGTAAAAATACAAAATTAGACATAACTCTCTTCAAGGTATAATAGGGTTGGATGAAATTGTAGAATAACGCTTAAGTTGTTTAAGTTTTAGGTACACTAACACTGATATTTCTTAAAGAGCTAAGTTAATATTAATTAATTACATCAATATATCCCACAACTCCAAATATCTCCGAGATTTACATAATTAAAGTAATTCAAAACAAATTGACAAACCCAACAGTGGGGTTTTAAAGGAGAAGGACACCGTTCCGTAACAAATTGCGCCGGCAACGTTGGGGCAGAAAGAACGAGAACACCGCAACCGTAAGAGCCGAGGTTCCGTAACAAATTGGCGCTCAACTTGTGTAGGGCTTAAGTTAAGTAACTGTAACCATATTAATATTACTTAACCAGAGCAGGCAACTGTGGGAGAATAAACATGCATACCAGAGGTAGATCAAGGATTAAGGCAGGAGAAACGGAGAAGGAAATAGATGAACAAGAACAGGAAATAGAACTAATAACAGATAGTGAAATAGAACAACAGACAGACGAAATAACGGAAACTGAAATTATTATGGACAAGGAAAAGGGAGTAATGGAAGAAGATGCCCAAGGGGATCAAATAGATAAAGCTGGAGCCAGAGAAGTACCAAGTTGGCAGGAGATGATGAAATTTATGACAGAACAATTTAGGAAAACAAATGAGGAAAATAAGGAAAACCCCAGGAAAACAAATGAGGAAATTAAAGAAACCTCAAAACAAATGAACGAAAGATTAAACCAAATTCACGAAAGGTTAGATAGGAATAATGAGGGTTTAAAACAAATGAAGGAAGGGATCCTACAAATGAACAAAGAAAACTTAAGGCGAATGGATGAAAGAATTGAAAAAATGAACGAAGCAGGTTTAAAGCAGATTGAGGATAAGAAGGAGCAGTTCAATAATGAGATAATGGAAACTTTCGAAGGGAAGTTTGAAAACGATAACACGCTTAGCCCAGAAGTGGATAAATACGAGGGGGAGACAAATAAAGAAATGGAGTTGTGTTTAAAGAATATGTCTAAAACACTAGACAGCACTTCCGAAGGTATTATAATAAATCTGACCATAGAAGAGAATATCCAGAAGATAAGGAAAATATGGAGAAAGAAAATAGTCAATACCAAAGAAGAAATGGCGATGAGGAAAGGTGGATTAATTAGTGCGTTTAACATCCCAATTAATGAACGAAGGGAGTTCTGTAAAGGTATGGAATATAGAAGAAAATTTATGAAAATAAACCATAATAGAACAATCACAAAAAATTTAAATAAATTTAAATATTATATGAAAATATCAACGATTAGAGAATATTTGACCAAGTCAATTATATCGTTAATACGGAAAATACCCGTAAAACATTTGGTAAATAGTACCGATATCCAAGGGAATGGAAAGATAGGATATACAAGTAATTATATTAGAATAGAGGAGATACGATACCTGATAATTCAAAGGGAGCTAAATATAACTGAATACCCTGAATTAAATGAAGACTTTGCAACAGCCGAGTTACAGTACTGGCTTTGTATCATGCACAAGAGATATATAAAAAGTGTAGAAATTGGTATGAATACTGCAGTAATCCGGACAACGGGTGCAGTCGAATTAATGGACCATGGTTAGAAAAAGAAGCAGTCAACCAGAAAAATGGGACTGATTTAATGGAAACTGACCAGGCAACCAATTGGAAAGAATACGAAAACATTATTTAATAACAATAATGACTAAGTTCTAAAATATGATAAGAACAACTTATTACCAGTCTTGAAGAGAAAATACTTGGAATTTAAAAAGAATTTGAGTTGAATACTACCACTAAATTCTAAAATACAATAAGAACAAGTTATTATCGATTTGAAGAAAGCGATAATTATTATTAAATGTTTATAAAGAAATAGTGTGAATAATGAATAATGAAACCCCAAGATTACAGAAGAAAGAGAGAATTATTATTAAATGTTTATAAAGAAATAGTGTGAATAATGAATAATGAAACCCCAAGATTACAGAAGAAAGAGAGAATTATTATTAAATGTTTATAAAGAAATAGTGTGAATAATGAAACCCCAAGATTACAGAAGAAAGCGAGAATTATTATTAAATGTTTATAAAGAAATGATGTGAATGATAAATAATGAAACCCCAAGATAGAAGTTTTTACCTCAAATCTACCTATGCAAAATAAAGAAAGAAAAAAATCATATGACCTAAAATACATACTACATTGCCAAATGATGGAACAACTTCAGTAAATGATTGAATGTAACCAATATAATGTTAAAGAAGACAAGAAAGAAAGAGTATTTATGAACATAATTCATTGAAAAATAAACAGCCAAAATAATGAAATACGATAAGAAGAATAGTTGGGCTAAGGAATGTATTTAGTTTGAAATACAGTTATAATGATCATCACACAACAACTATTTAGAAAATATTGTGATCAGAGAAAAAACAAATGAAGAAGATACTTAGCATTACAATCACAACAAAAATGATTACAAATGTCAAAGTCAATATCAACGAATGTTTAAGGAACTAAAATGGAATTACGAAATATGAAGAATAGTAATAAAGAAATATAAAGGCAACAAAGGAAAAAATTTTTTCCCAAATATTTATTATTAAATAATTAAAGAGATTATTAGGAGATTATTATTATATTTTATAGTTGACTGTAGATGAATTCCAGCAGTACTATATTAAAATGTGGTGTGGACAGCAGAGTATGAAGCCAAACAGTGCCTCTCTGAACTGTACCAACGCATGTATTAGGGATTGTTAGGGAAATTAAATATTTAAGGAATATTAGAATAGTTGCAAGAATAACTTCAGTTTCCAAAAGAGTAGGACGAAGAAAACAGAAGGAAATGAGTTGACAGGAGAATAATTGAAAAATACAGTGATTATAGTAATAATAAGTAGAAGAGATGTGAAACTAATGTATCATTGAATATTGTAGCCAACTATCAACAAATAATGTTTACAGACATTAAAAAATGATCAAGAATGTTAATAAAAATGATAAAATGTTAATAAATAAAAAAAAAAAAAAAAAAAAGGATTAATACTAGTCTAATGAAGTTACATTGAAAATCCCATCGTCAACCATTAACAATGAAATGAAGAAAAGGCATGTGAAAAAGACAAGTTTATTTGACCTAAACTTCATTCAGGTAAACTAAACTTTTTTAGGAGGGGGAGCATATGTAACGCAACAGAAATGCTAGCATTCATGTTACATAAAAACAAGGTTCACAGAATAATAAACAAGTCAATATCTAACCCCATAATAGAACAAAGATCCAATAATTACAATTATAATCATAGATAAAGGTAAATAAGGATGCAAGGTAGTGTTAACAAGAATAAACGAACCTGTAAGTTAGATAATAGTTGATGATATATGTTTAGTGAAAAGCAAACAAAAAAATGAAACAATGATTTACTTTATAGTAATAGCAAATAAGAATTTTGAGTTAAGAGGTATTATTTTGTGACAACAAATGTTATGATAAAGTTTATGTTATGTTATACCAAATATGTGTTGAGTTAATGAAAGATAATGAAACAAGTTGTATTATTCAATGACTGTTGTAGAATGAAGTGTGAAGCAGCTAATTAATGTTAATAGATTTGAATTTTCTTATATGTGATCCATAGGTCAACATAAAATTGTTATTAGATATGGAAAAAATAATTGTTTATGTAAATGTTAATAGTTAAAATTTGATTATATGTATGAATTTATGTAAAAGGGGCTATAGATGTGTACCAGTTATAAACACAGGTAGATCCGTTTACAATAAAAGGCCTAACAGCCAAAACCACTATATAAACACTCATAACATAAAGGTTAGGTACATCAATTAATAATAATTAATAAATACGATTTGAAGAGCTAGAAAAAACATTAAATTAATAATAATATATAATAAAATTTATACAAATTATGATAATACCATAATGCCATGATATCGATTAATAACATTTAATATCGAAAGTGTATTAAATATAAAAAAGGAAAAAAACCGGCTTATATCAAAAAACCAGCAGAATATGTGTAGAAAATAATAAACCAACTATCGGTAAAGTTACATTCCGATAGGATAGCAAACTGATAAGAAATAGACAAAAAATATATGAAATAAACACTATATTCAAGATATGCGGAAGGAAGAAGTCATGTGTTGCTAGGGACGACAGAAGAAGAGGAAGTTGTTGATTTAACAATAATTGCTTTGATGATCTGAATGTGATGAGATTAAAAAACCCAAGAATAATCTATTTAATCGTAATATTCTAAATTATCAGACACGATTATAAAACACAAAATCCTAATGACAATATTTACGTCTATCACCAGTACAGTTTAACAAAATAACACTACGGTATGAAATCACAATAGAGAATAAATAACTGCATTCTACAAGGAAGAACTTGAACTGTCCCATATCCGAAGGGAATTGATGAGATATTAAACCAAATAGAAAGAATTAACAGTATCACAATTAATAATATTCACTACACCAGAAATTATAACCTTTCAAATACACGGAACAACACTAATTGCTTCAACCGAAAGAAGAACTTATTTGGATCCTGGCGTTGCAGAAGAAACATCAATCGGGCTGTAAATCAATCCAGCGAGCTGTATTTCCGAAGTGGACAGGACAAGAAGTCCTTTTTATTAAACCGAAGAAGGAAAATCGTACGGCATAATCGTCCAGAACAGTAAATTTAGCAATCAACCGCCTACACGATTTGCTTCGTTCTAGTCTGGTAAATTACTATTATATTAATCATACTAACTACACAACACTTCAAATTTGTAAATCTTGCATTCTTATCTATGTATTTTTAATCTTCCCCACAGTTACAAGAACCTTCACACCCTGAATTAAATTAATTACAAATCAAAACACACTATATAACTAAATTTAAATAAAGGATTAGAATAATCAACAATCGAATTCATGAAATCTATAGCCCAAGCATATGTTAATTAGAACATATCTTATTCAATGTTAAATAAGTAAACAAATAAAGAACCTTTATATATTTGTAAAATCTTGTGATTTGGAGTATGGTTTAATGAGCTGGGAACAAAAAAGTAACTGAATAAGTATAGAATAATTGGTTAACATAAACATCGAAATAACCTATAAGTTCCGTTGAGCCGATACTACAGCGCTTATAGCGGAATTATCTGACACCAAAGAGAGAGCGTAAAAATACAAAATTAGACATAACTCTCTTCAAGGTATAATAGGGTTGGATGAAATTGTAGAATAACGCTTAAGTTGTTTAAGTTTTAGGTACACTAACACTGATATTTCTTAAAGAGCTAAGTTAATATTAATTAATTACATCAATATATCCCACAACTCCAAATATCTCCGAGATTTACATAATTAAAGTAATTCAAAACAAATTGACAAACCCAACAGTGGGGTTTTAAAGGAGAAGGACACCGTTCCGTAACAAATTGCGCCGGCAACGTTGGGGCAGAAAGAACGAGAACACCGCAACCGTAAGAGCCGAGGTTCCGTAACAAATTGGCGCTCAACTTGTGTAGGGCTTAAGTTAAGTAACTGTAACCATATTAATATTACTTAACCAGAGCAGGCAACTGTGGGAGAATAAACATGCATACCAGAGGTAGATCAAGGATTAAGGCAGGAGAAACGGAGAAGGAAATAGATGAACAAGAACAGGAAATAGAACTAATAACAGATAGTGAAATAGAACAACAGACAGACAAAATAACGGAAACTGAAATTATTATGGACAAGGAAAAGGGAGTAATGGAAGAAGATGCCCAAGGGGATCAAATAGATAAAGCTGGAGCCAGAGAAGTACCAAGTTGGCAGGAGATGATGAAATTTATGACAGAACAATTTAGGAAAACAAATGAGGAAAATAAGGAAAACCCCAGGAAAACAAATGAGGAAATTAAAGAAACCTCAAAACAAATGAACGAAAGATTAAACCAAATTCACGAAAGGTTAGATAGGAATAATGAGGGTTTAAAACAAATGAAGGAAGGGATCCTACAAATGAACAAAGAAAACTTAAGGCGAATGGATGAAAGAATTGAAAAAATGAACGAAGCAGGTTTAAAGCAGATTGAGGATAAGAAGGAGCAGTTCAATAATGAGATAATGGAAACTTTCGAAGGGAAGTTTGAAAACGATAACACGCTTAGCCCAGAAGTGGATAAATACGAGGGGGAGACAAATAAAGAAATGGAGTTGTGTTTAAAGAATATGTCTAAAACACTAGACAGCACTTCCGAAGGTATTATAATAAATCTGACCATAGAAGAGAATATCCAGAAGATAAGGAAAATATGGAGAAAGAAAATAGTCAATACCAAAGAAGAAATGGCGATGAGGAAAGGTGGATTAATTAGTGCGTTTAACATCCCAATTAATGAACGAAGGGAGTTCTGTAAAGGTATGGAATATAGAAGAAAATTTATGAAAATAAACCATAATAGAACAATCACAAAAAATTTAAATAAATTTAAATATTATATGAAAATATCAACGATTAGAGAATATTTGACCAAGTCAATTATATCGTTAATACGGAAAATACCCGTAAAACATTTGGTAAATAGTACCGATATCCAAGGGAATGGAAAGATAGGATATACAAGTAATTATATTAGAATAGAGGAGATACGATACCTGATAATTCAAAGGGAGCTAAATATAACTGAATACCCTGAATTAAATGAAGACTTTGCAACAGCCGAGTTACAGTACTGGCTTTGTATCATGCACAAGAGATATATAAAAAGTGTAGAAATTGGTATGAATACTGCAGTAATCCGGACAACGGGTGCAGTCGAATTAATGGACCATGGTTAGAAAAAGAAGCAGTCAACCAGAAAAATGGGACTGATTTAATGGAAACTGACCAGGCAACCAATTGGAAAGAATACGAAAACATTATTTAATAACAATAATGACTAAGTTCTAAAATATGATAAGAACAACTTATTACCAGTCTTGAAGAGAAAATACTTGGAATTTAAAAAGAATTTGAGTTGAATACTACCACTAAATTCTAAAATACAATAAGAACAAGTTATTATCGATTTGAAGAAAGCGATAATTATTATTAAATGTTTATAAAGAAATAGTGTGAATAATGAATAATGAAACCCCAAGATTACAGAAGAAAGAGAGAATTATTATTAAATGTTTATAAAGAAATAGTGTGAATAATGAATAATGAAACCCCAAGATTACAGAAGAAAGAGAGAATTATTATTAAATGTTTATAAAGAAATAGTGTGAATAATGAAACCCCAAGATTACAGAAGAAAGCGAGAATTATTATTAAATGTTTATAAAGAAATGATGTGAATGATAAATAATGAAACCCCAAGATAGAAGTTTTTACCTCAAATCTACCTATGCAAAATAAAGAAAGAAAAAAATCATATGACCTAAAATACATACTACATTGCCAAATGATGGAACAACTTCAGTAAATGATTGAATGTAACCAATATAATGTTAAAGAAGACAAGAAAGAAAGAGTATTTATGAACATAATTCATTGAAAAATAAACAGCCAAAATAATGAAATACGATAAGAAGAATAGTTGGGCTAAGGAATGTATTTAGTTTGAAATACAGTTATAATGATCATCACACAACAACTATTTAGAAAATATTGTGATCAGAGAAAAAACAAATGAAGAAGATACTTAGCATTACAATCACAACAAAAATGATTACAAATGTCAAAGTCAATATCAACGAATGTTTAAGGAACTAAAATGGAATTACGAAATATGAAGAATAGTAATAAAGAAATATAAAGGCAACAAAATAAAAATTTTTTCCCAAATATTTATTATTAAATAATTAAAGAGATTATTAGGAGATTATTATTATATTTTATAGTTGACTGTAGATGAATTCCAGCAGTACTATATTAAAATGTGGTGTGGACAGCAGAGTATGAAGCCAAACAGTGCCTCTCTGAACTGTACCAACGCATGTATTAGGGATTGTTAGGGAAATTAAATATTTAAGGAATATTAGAATAGTTGCAAGAATAACTTCAGTTTCCAAAAGAGTAGGACGAAGAAAACAGAAGGAAATGAGTTGACAGGAGAATAATTGAAAAATACAGTGATTATAGTAATAATAAGTAGAAGAGATGTGAAACTAATGTATCATTGAATATTGTAGCCAACTATCAACAAATAATGTTTACAGACATTAAAAAATGATCAAGAATGTTAATAAAAATGATAAAATGTTATTAAATAAAAAAAAAAAAAAAAAAAAGGATTAATACTAGTCTAATGAAGTTACATTGAAAATCCCATCGTCAACCATTAACAATGAAATGAAGAAAAGGCATGTGAAAAAGACAAGTTTATTTGACCTAAACTTCATTCAGGTAAACTAAACTTTTTTAGGAGGGGGAGCATATGTAACGCAACAGAAATGCTAGCATTCATGTTACATAAAAAACAAGGTTCACAGAATAATAAACAAGTCAATATCTAACCCCATAATAGAACAAAGATCCAATAATTACAATTATAATCATAGATAAAGGTAAATAAAGATGCAAGGTAGTGTTAACAAGAATAAACGAACCTGTAAGTTAGATAATAGTTGATGATATATGTTTAGTGAAAAGCAAACAAAAAAATGAAACAATGATTTACTTTATAGTAATAGCAAATAAGAATTTTGAGTTAAGAGGTATTATTTTGTGACAACAAATGTTATGATAAAGTTTATGTTATGTTATACCAAATATGTGTTGAGTTAATGAAAGATAATGAAACAAGTTGTATTATTCAATGACTGTTGTAGAATGAAGTGTGAAGCAGCTAATTAATGTTAATAGATTTGAATTTTCTTATATGTGATCCATAGGTCAACATAAAATTGTTATTAGATATGGAAAAAATAATTGTTTATGTAAATGTTAATAGTTAAAATTTGATTATATGTATGAATTTATGTAAAAGGGGCTATAGATGTGTACCAGTTATAAACACAGGTAGATCCGTTTACAATAAAAGGCCTAACAGCCAAAACCACTATATAAACACTCATAACATAAAGGTTAGGTACATCAATTAATAATAATTAATAAATACGATTTGAAGAGCTAGAAAAAACATTAAATTAATAATAATATATAATAAAATTTATACAAATTATGATAATACCATAATGCCATGATATCGATTAATAACATTTAATATCGAAAGTGTATTAAATATAAAAAAGGAAAAAAACCGACTTATATCAAAAAACCAGCAGAATATGTGTAGAAAATAATAAACCAACTATCGGTAAAGTTACATTCCGATAGGATAGCAAATTGATAAGAAATAGACAAAAAATATATGAAATAAACACTATATTCAAGATATGCGGAAGGAAGAAGTCATGTGTTGCTAGGGACGACAGAAGAAGAGGAAGTTGTTGATTTAACAATAATTGCTTTGATGATCTGAATGTGATGAGATTAAAAAACCCAAGAATAATCTATTTAATCGTAATATTCTAAATTATCAGACACGATTATAAAACACAAAATCCTAATGACAATATTTACGTCTATCACCAGTACAGTTTAACCAAATAACACTACGGTATGAAATCACAATAGAGAATAAATAACTGGATTCTACAAGGAAGAACTTGAACTGTCCCATATCCGAAGGGAATTGATGAGATATTAAACCAAATAGAAAGAATTAACAGTATCACAATTAATAATATTCACTACACCAGAAATTATAACCTTTCAAATACACGGAACAACACTAATTGCTTCAACCGAAAGAAGAACTTATTTGGATCCTGGCGTTGCAGAAGAAACATCAATCGGGCTGTAAATCAATCCAGCGAGCTGTATTTCCGAAGTGGACAGGACAAGAAGTCCTTTTTATTAAACCGAAGAAGGAAAATCGTACGGCATAATCGTCCAGAACAGTAAATTTAGCAATCAACCGCCTACACGATTTGCTTCGTTCTAGTCTGGTAAATTACTATTATATTAATCATACTAACTACACAACACTTCAAATTTGTAAATCTTGCATTCTTATCTATGTATTTTTAATCTTCCCCACAGTTACAAGAACCTTCACACCCTGAATTAAATTAATTACAAATCAAAACACACTATATAACTAAATTTAAATAAAGGATTAGAATAATCAACAATCGAATTCATGAAATCTATAGCCCAAGCATATGTTAATTAGAACATATCTTATTCAATGTTAAATAAGTAAACAAATAAAGAACCTTTATATATTTGTAAAATCTTGTGATTTGGAGTATGGTTTAATGAGCTGGGAACAAAAAAGTAACTGAATAAGTATAGAATAATTGGTTAACATAAACATCGAAATAACCTATAAGTTCCGTTGAGCCGATACTACAGCGCTTATAGCGGAATTATCTGACACCAAAGAGAGAGCGTAAAAATACAAAATTAGAGATAACTCTCTTCAAGGTATAATAGGGTTGGATGAAATTGTAGAATAACGCTTAAGTTGTTTAAGTTTTAGGTACACTAACACTGATATTTCTTAAAGAGCTAAGTTAATATTAATTAATTACATCAATATATCCCACAACTCCAAATATCTCCGAGATTTACATAATTAAAGTAATTCAAAACAAATTGACAAACCCAACAGTGGGGTTTTAAAGGAGAAGGACACCGTTCCGTAACAAATTGCGCCGGCAACGTTGGGGCAGAAAGAACGAGAACACCGCAACCATAAGAGCCGAGGTTCCGTAACAATATATATTAATTGAACCCGATAAATTACCAATAGAATGAATGACTTAAAAGCTGTAAAGAAACACATATACTGAAATAAGAGGGAATTATAGGTTTGAATGTAGAACTGTCTAAGATACATGCCAGTCTCTGAGCTGACAATTTTACAAGAAATTTAATAAAATTTACAATTAATTTTACACCCAGTTCACACACTAAACTGTCCCATCAATTGGGGATCCAATTAAATGTTTAAAAACTTGAAGGTGTAGTGGTTGATAGATAGAACTGGTTCACTGGGTATTATTGAGTGCTGACTCTACGTGTACATAATATATTGGTTTGACATCACCTGATTTTGTCCATGGGGGAGGTGGCAATCTCGTGGCTTACATTACAGGTGTTGGTGTGGCTTCCTGGCTATCCCTCCGGCAGATGAAAAGGAGAGCTTTATGGTGTTACAAGTTCAGGTCATGTTGTAGGCATTTTCTCGACTTGTTCGATGGACCCTAATTACACAACATTATATATATCAGCCAGAGTACACAACACACTGCCCCAGAGAAGTTCGCACACCCCCAAAATACATATATAAAGTTAACATAGCTTTAGAGCTACTTAAATGTAAAACTTGACAAAGTTATATGGCTAACATGCCCTATTTGAAAATATTTAGTACAGTAAATCTTCATAATAATAACTTCACCCAATGCGGGTTACGATGTTTGCATTTTTGATAGTTAATAATGGCTGGGTACAATTTTAATAACTTTATACATAGTGTGAATATTTAGTACCACGTGGTTGAGAGGTTAAATCAGATTACATAGTCTTTACTATAGTAATTAATACGATTTGGTGATTATATTACTTTCAAAAGGTGCCTCAGTAAGTTTCCTGATATGAATAAAGTTTTACTATCCATACTAGTAAAACTTGTATGACATTTAGACCGAATTACGCATTGTGCAATAACCAAGGTACTTAATAGGAATCTCCTTACATCCATGTTAGGTATATTTTAAACTTAGACTTTTGTATTTAAATTTACTTGACTTTTAGTGCCGTAGTTCGGACACGTGAATTTAATATAGTTTTATTGTGTTTCAAAAATACTACCTTGAAATTACCCATTGCACAATGCCACGCCCCTTTTAAAAGTTATTAGAAATCCACTTACTTAGGCTTATTAAAAGCAGTTTTCTTTAGTGAAATATTAAATACAATTAATATGAGAGTATAGGCGAGACTTACCGCAGTCGTGTATCTGTCTAGCCAGACATGGTGTGAAGGCTTGAAGGTGTTAATATCTTCATCTTACCGGAGAAGAACAAGGCGGCCATATTCGTTGGAAGTAGAAGCCAGACAGACTTAAACAGAAAAACTCCTGCCTATCTCGCTTGCCTACAGAGCTTGGCACTAGATGCCAGCACGTCTCAGGCACTTAATCAGCAAAGAATTAGTGCCTTATCTTCGCTACAAGAGCGCAGCAGCGATTAAAGCGCTATAAATTAGTACTGCGTTTAACTACAGGCGGTTATTTACTGGTTTTGCGCCATCTCTCCACTAGAGTTCGGCACACTGTAACCAAATAGTTTTAAGGGAGTGTTAAAAATTTAATGGAACAAAATGTTAGGTTCCAATTTCCATATATGAACTCTATAAATAAGATTTAGAAATAGAGATTAATCCTTGTATTTATAAAATGTTATTTTGTTTAGTAATTTGAATTAGGAATGCCATATCTGAATGTGTATATCATTCCTATATAGTAAAATGTTTTTTAGAAGTTACTAAGTAATCAGTACAAAAAAGGGTATGATTCTAAATACCAGATTTAATGTTAAATAATTGTTATATTTTAATTGTTTAAAATCAATACTAAAGGTTATAGTAGTAAAAGAAGAAATTATTAATGAATATTATATTAGAATAGAAGGTCAGAAAAGGGTATGAATTAACTGTATTATTAAAAACTTTGTAAGTAACAACAGATAAAATCTAAGCCAGATAGTAAATTTAGACTACATTATAATTGACAAATCTAGTCCTATAAACCAACTAAACTGATGAAATTTATGTAAGATAAACCCACCATATAGTAATACAATGTAACTTATACTTTATAAAGATATTGTCAGAAGATAAGTAAAATTATAAAATAAAAATGAAATGTATTAACTAAAATTTCAGAGGAGGAGTCACAGATAAATGAATTATATTTAAAAACAATAACTAATGAACAAAATTGCAAGAAATTAAGGAAAGATAAACAATTATAGCAATCTTAGATTCAGTATAATAATAATTATATCAGAGAAAATGGCTATTATCTAGACAAGGACAGGAAACACGAATTTAAACCTACTTTTCCAACATGAAAGAAATATAACTTTTTTAAATAAAAACTTTGTACAACTATATTAATTAGTATCAAAATAAGCGAAATAGATCAAAGAAACCGAATATGTATTTAGTATTTCATACATTAAATAATAACAAAAATATTTTCCGTGTATAATGTATTCAAATAAAATGTATCGGAAGCTAAGGTAATTTGAAACAATGTATGATATATATTAAATTGGCTAAGATTTTCAGGAGACGAAGGAAATGAGAACAGTTAATTATTATCCGTTGAACCGAACACTTAAACGAGGTTTTGCTCCGTATAACCTGTATTAATGGCGTGTGATACTTAAATCGAGTTCAGTGCAATTTTTGTGAAATTTTTAATTTTGAATTTTAACTTGAGAAGCAGTGAAAACAAACAATAAACAGTGAACTACAGATAAACAGAACCACATACGCCTAAATTATTGAACTAACACCACTACAAATAAATTTTACTGACGAAACAAAAAGGATTATATACGACACATTTAACCAAAGTGAAATAGACATAATAACACACATTTACACCAAGTGAACTAATAAACACTACACCAGGAACACTCATTTAACTCCAGAACTAATATCCACAATTGCTGAGACGAGGAAACGGTGAAAAGACATCTTTATTGTAAGAAATATTCGTCGAGGTGATTGACATTCAACTACGCATACTTCTGTTGGCCATTTTGATTTTCCCAGCATTCTATTCGAGGTGGAACAAATGAATGTCTAGTCTGCATTGGTTCGAATATTATACTATATAAACTTTCTATATTGATTAATAACTTTGTAATTGTTAGTTTTAAGAGATTTTTATTGTAAATGTTATACTTTCTTGGCCCTACCCTTCTCTGGCTATTCTAATATAACCGTTAAAAGAACAATATTTTATATACACTATTAATGTAAAGTTTTGTTGACCGGCCCTGAGTAATGAGTCGATACTGTTGTCAACAATCGATTACTATCGATATTTTTAATAAATTGTTAATAAACACTCTAATTATGCAAATTGGTTGAATTTTACTTTAAATATAATTAAGGAATAAGTTAATTCAAGAACATGGACTAACCGAAAGGCGGTATTTACGAAAATAAGGAGCATATTGAAGAAGAAGAAGAGCCGTCTATCGACCAGTACCGGAGTTAACCATATTAACATAGAAGTTATTCATAGAAAGTGACACCACAACACTAACAACCATATAATAATTAAAATTTTTACACCAGACAATAACGAAATTTCTTTCCTAAATACAGACAACAATAAACCCGAACAAATATTTTTTCAGAAAAAAAAAACAAAATTTTTTTATTTTTGAAATAAAATTTTTTTATTTCAAATTTTAACAAATTATAACATTATTATTTTGTAACCATGAGGGAACGTTACAAAATTGGCGCTCACAACAGTGGGGCTTAACGTAGACACACATAAACGTTACAAAATTGGCGCCCAACGTGGGGCTTTAATTAGGGATTGAAGGACAAATATAACTCGCCCAATTTCTAATTCAAGCTTGGCAGTGGTTATCCAGCCAGAGAAAAAGGAAAGATGCAACGTCGTGCCACATCCAAGAAAAGGCCGGCAGAGGCCGAAAAAGAAATTAATATGGAGGATAAGGAGGCAACCCCAGTGGAACATAAACAACCTGCACCAAAAGAGGAACAACAGGAAATGCCCACACAAACAGGGGAAATCAATGTCCGGGAGGAATGGGTAGAACAACCCGAGAAACCATCACGAACGGAGAATGTGAACATACAAGAGATGTTCAGGATGATGATGGAAGAAATCAAATCCAGTAACAAGAAGATGGAGGAAAACTTGCATAAGTAAATGGATTCCACCAAGGAAGAATTGCATAAGAAAATGGATTCTACTACAGAAGAAAATAGTAAAGAAAGGAAGAAAGACCAACAGTCCTTGAAGGAAAATTTGAATGAAATAAATAAAAACATAGAATCCATGAAGGAAGAATTAAGGAAGGACAACAAATCCACAAAGGAAGAATTGGGCCGTAAGATTGAAAAGACCAATAAGAGAATTGAGGAAACCAGTAAGAAAATGGAAAGCAACAACCAACAATTGAAGGAAGAATTAAGGGAAAATAACAAGAAAATGGAAGAGAAGATGGGGGAGAGGTTGGAAGAGTTAAGAGAGGATAACCAACAATTAAGGGAAGAATTAAGGGATGTTAACCAGGAGAATCTAGACAAGTTAGACGAACGAATGGAACTATTAAGAAAAGAAATGAACAAAGAACTCAAGGATAATAAGAAATCTATGAATAAAAAGTTGGAAGAAGAAACAATAATTATAAATTAACAGATCAGAGAAGTTTATGAAAGATGTCGGGTAACTGAAGGGGAAATACAAGAATTCAAGGAAGTGGTAAACACCAAGGTCACGAATATCGAAGAATATAGTCGCAAGAAGGCAGAAGAGAACCGAAAGGAAAGCCAGGAAGAACTAAGTAAGGTACGTACCCAAATTACTGAAAGATGTGACGGAATGGAAGAAGTAATGACGAACATCACCGGTCAAGTGCGGCAGAGCCAGGAGGAAATGGAAGCAATTCGGAACCGACCAACCAACTTCACAAATATACCCATCAACGAAAACAGGGAATGGCTGAACTTCCGCCAATATAAAAGGAAGCCAATGGAGTTCTTGGCCCGGATCGAGGAATACATGGCCAAACATAGAGGCAATAGATGGTTAAATAATCGAGAGCTGTTGGACGAATCATTCCATGAAATGACGGACAACTGGTGGATGGCAAACCAGAGTGAGATAGAGGATTACCAACAATTTAAGAATTTGTTCAAGGCCAAGTATTGGTCGGAGACCACCCAAAATCTAATAAAAGACAACATCTGCCATGGCCGATACAAGACACAATTTGGTAATACGATGACCGCGTACTTCCTGGGAAGGTATGCCTGGCGAAGCACCTGGAACCGGCCATACCGGAAGAATGCCTGGTACATAGGCTCTCCTACCATTATGATGAAGAGGTCATACGAGCAAGAAGGGGTAGCCAAATAAAGACCATCCAGGTGATGACAGAACTCTTAGAAAACTATGAGAATGAGGAATACTATATGCAAAGCAGAAGAAGGAATGAGCGGCCAGAATTCCGAAATAATCCGTACCCGAACAACAATAATCATCAGAACAGCAGTGGGTACCAAGGGAACCGATATAATCCCAATTATAATAATCAGAACAATAACCAACGGTAGTAATAATAATAATAATAACAATGGTAATGTGAATCAAAATATTAACAGAAATAATAACGGGTACCCCGGTAATAGAAACAATTATTACCCAAATCCAAATGTAAATAGCCAGAGAAACCCAAACCAAACTAATAATACCGAACGGTATTATAATAACAATAGGGGTTACCCAAATAACAATACTAATAACAACAACAGGTTCTCCAACCCCGGGTAAATTTTATACGCGCCGAAGGAAACAATCAACGCAGATACAACCATCAACGGCGGAACAGTTTCCATGAATACGAAGACCGACGCGGAAGCCGAGAATGGCAACCAAATGACTCTGGGTCTAGATGACCCAGAGCGGCAACCAAATAGAGAACAAATATACGAACAGCGAACGGAACGGCTGGAACCCACTCAAGGTTTCCCGACTGACGCCTCTGTTGGTCCAAATATTAATAACCAGGATAATGAGAATTTAAACTGGAGGAGGCAGTAATAAATAATCAGGACCTTTTGCTGCTCCTATCGCCTGGATATAAAAGAGAATTGCCAAGAGCAAATAATAATAACAATATTACAATTATTAGTTGTAATTACTTAAAAAACATATGAAACGAACTACTGGAAGAGGACAACACTCGCCTCCATAGTATAAATAATGAAATAATTTATGTTAATGCCGAAATAGAAGGAACCTTCGCACAGCTTATGATTGATACAGGTGCGAATTTATCTATTATCAACTCAATAGAATTGGAGAGAATCCAAGAGAAATGTGGTCAATTATTGCCGACTTTACCTATCAATAATATCGTATTAATCAGTGCCACTGGTCGCCAAAACAAAACTATAAGAAAGCAAGTATCGTTAAACGTGATTAGTAAGGGTATAGCAATAAACATGATCTTCCTAATTGCGGCAGGATTACCTTTCGATATATTAGTGGGATGCGATGTGCTGAGAAAAAACTCTGCTATCATCGATTTACGATCAGAGAAAGTATCGCTGTTTACCGGAGGTCTGACATGGACGGCCGATTTAGTCAGTAGCGCGATAGCGCTTCCCAGCAGTATCCACCAGCAAATTCGTAACATCAACTATATGAAAAATAACACAATAATTAACCCCATAATATACGACAACACGGTCGAAGATTTATGGTCCCAAAAGATACAAGAGATAAGGGATTTCCGGAGCGGAATTACTAGGGAGAAATTGCCCATAAATCAAGTGAATCAATTGATCAGAATTTATGAAAAGTACCGCTCAGTATTTTCGGACGAGCCAGGCAAGGTAAAAAATTACCAATGTACTCTTACGTTCAGAGATACAGTGGAGTTTAATAGAAAATCCTACCCTATTGCGCATTCACGAAAGGAGGCTATAAGAGCGGAAATAAACCGGATGATTAATAGCGATATAATAGAAAATAGCCAATCCCCATACACCAGCCCTATTGTGGCTATTCCCAAGAAAAACGGCCAAGTCCGGCTTTGCTTGGATGCACGGGAAATAAACAAAAATATAATAAATGATAGAACATCGCCCGGTGAGATTGAAGAAATCCTGAAACGATTCCACGGTACCAAGTACTTCAGTACCTGGGACACAGTGTGCGGTTACTGGCAGGTGGAGTTACACCCACGGAGTCGCCAGTATCTGGCTTTCATATTCGAGGGGCGCAATTACCAATTCAAAAGACTGCCCTTCGGACTTGTAAACTCAGTTGCCATCTTTGTGACCTGCATGGACCAGATATTGGGACAGGAAGCACTTCAGTTTACCACTGTGTATGTAGACGATCTACTAATAACATCAGAAACGTGGGAGGAACACTGCTACGGTGTGTAACACGTGCTTGAGAAGTTATCTGTCAGTAACGTCACGCTGAAGTTAGGAAAGTCCAAGTTTATTGCCAGAGAAGTGCAATTTTTGGGTTTTAACGTGGACGATCAAGGAATATCACCGTCGGCAGAAAAGGTGGAAGCAATCCAGAAATTCCCGGCACCCAAAAACAGAAAGCAATTACAGTCATTCCTGGGACTCTGTAATTACTATCGCAAGTTCCAGGAACAATATTCAGAATTAACCGCAAAATTTCAAACACAATTGTCATCAAAAAATAAATGGATATGGTGTCAAGAGCAGGATGTGATTTTCCAACTTATAAAGGACAAATTTCTGGCAACAATAATACTTCGCCACCCAAATTTTAAACTACCATTTTTTATGAATTGCGATACCAGCAACATCAGTCTGGGAACGACATTATATCAAGAAGACGAGAAGGGTCAACACCAAGTAATTAGCTTCGCTAGCAGATCTTTGAACCAGTGCGAGAGAAACTACACTGTAACTGAAAAAGAATTACTGAGCGTAGTATTTGCTTGCGGTAAGTTCCGTATTTACATCTTGGGTTACCCTGTTACAGTCCGAACAGACCATATATCTATTTCGTTCCTAAAAAGCTGCAAATTGAATCATGGCAGACTAACCAGGTGGATACTTGCCCTTCAAGAATACCATCTAAAATGGGAATACATCCCAGGTAAAAAGAATGTCATAGCTGATGTGTTATCCCGTGTCAATGTGGAAGAGCAAACTGTCGAAGGGGAGAAGGAAAGCGTACTAAAAATATACCATCTTCTTAGCACCAGAGCCGACTTAACAACAATATTAACAAATATGAGCACCCACCAACAAGCAGACCCGAAATTGAGAAACCTTAAAACTCGATTAGAAGAAGGAGACGAAACCGTTGGTCGATATTACCAACTAAACAAACAAATCTTGTTCGTTAAAACATCACTGAAGGAGGAGACCTGGAAGGTGGTTGTTCCAACCCAGATCGAAAAGGAATTAATAGTAAACTATCACATACGATATGGGCATATGGGCGCCTTAAAGGTGATAAAAGCTCTGGAGGAGAGCTGCCAGATAAAAAACATAAATAGGAAAGTCCGAATGTATATTAAAAGCTGTAAAATCTGTCAGCTTGTAAAAACAAATAACGAGAAGAAGGAAGGTGTTATGATTCCTATAACCTCCCAAGCAAAATTGGAGAAGGTATACCTAGACATCTGCGGACCATTTCCCCGTAGTGGCGGTCGACACCAATATCGATACCTAACAATCATAATGGACCACTTCACAAAGTTTGTTAAGCTATACCCTACTAATCGAGCAACTACCCGGAAAATTCTGGGGATATTAACGGAGCAGTATATCCCAAACATGGGAAACCATCTTCGATCATCACTGATCATGGAACCCAGTTTAAGGGTAGAAAATGGCATGATACCTTATTATCAATGGGCATTTGTACATACAAAACCTCGGTCTACCACCCGAGCAGTAATCCGGCAGAGCGGGTGTTACGAGAAATGGGGACGATCCTAAGAACTTATTGTCACCATCAACAAAAAAGGTGGCAAGACTATCTAGAAGCCACGGAGGAATTCCTCAACTTGGCATACCATCCAGCTATAGGAATAACCCCATACTCCGCCATGTACGAAAAACCACCCCCACGAGAGATCGCAGAAATCCTAGAGTTCCCCATAAACAATATTTACAAATTTGACAAAGTAAAATTCTACAACAAGGTGGCAGAAGACCAGGAAAAACAGCAAAATAAGTATCGAAAGGCTAGTGGTAAATTAATAACTTATGAAAAGGGAGAAAAAATCTTATTAAAAAATCGTGAACTACCCAGCACACTGGAAGGAATAACGAAGAAGTTATTGCTGTTATACACCGGACCATATGTAATATCCAATATAACAAACAATAATACTTATGAAGTAAAGGAAATGGATTCAGAAAGGATCAAAGGTGTATATAACCAGGCTTCCATGAAAAAATATTATGAGTAATTGAATGTATATAAAAGAATTTAGTAAAATACAAATAAATTTAAAAACAATGTAAGCACAACTTACTACCTAATATTTATGAAACGACTTTTGGAATAAAAATAAAAAGAAGAGAATTAAACAAATAAATTTAAAAACAATGTAAGCACAACTTACTACCTAATATTTATGAAACGGCTTTTGGAATAAAAAATAAAAAGAAGAGAATTAGAACAAACAAATTTAAAAACAATGTAAGCACAACTTACTACCTATGATTTATAAAATTAATTAAGAGAGAAAAGGAAAAGGAATTTAGAATAAAATCAACGAAACTCAAATACATGGTAAAATCAATTTACAAACAACAAGTTATGAAAAAACTTTCTGGAAGTAAAAAGAAAATGAATTAAATAAAACAAATTCAAAAATCCAAGTAAGTACAACTTGCTACCAAACATCTATGAAACTCAAATAATGGAATATAAAAGAAAAGAAAAAGAATTTTGAAGAATAACCACAACATTCAAAAGGAAGAGTAAGTTCACATTACAAACAATTATATATGGAACCAATTATGAAAAAATTTTGAGAATAAAGAAATGGCAGTAAAAACCACTGATACAATTAAAATGAATAAACTTATTGTGAAAGGAAATTAATAAGACTTTTAAGCAAAATAAGCAGAGACAATGACCACATGGAATTAATAATTAAAGAATGCATTTGGATAAAAAGCAAGAGCGGAATAAAATTTTGAAAAGGAAGAAATAACTATGTATAAATAAATCCATAAGAAAAATATGATCATAAAATAAATGTCAATTATAAGAAGGACAAGGGTAAGATTAAAAGAAGATTAAAATAAGATTAAAAGAGTAATTGCAAGAACATAAAACTAGTGGAACAATTCATAAGAATGGAGAAAAGCAAAAATATAATACAAAATATATGCTACCAATGACCAGAAGAAGATTGTAATAACAGTCAAGGTATAACAGAGAATTAAAATAAATAAAAACTTTACACTGAATAACAAGTGATAATTATATTAAACCAGCTTCCAACCATAAGAAGAAATAAAATGCCAGCAGAGCTAACCATTGAGAAAAGTAACTGAGATAGAAATTAACTAAAATCGAAATAATAACAGATCTGAGCAAATACGAAGTGAAGTATCCAGATATTTAATTTTTTTTTTAATAGTCATAAGGTGGACTATTCTTATATAATTTTTATTAATAACTGTCTGTAGATAAGTCCAGCAGTATTATTATGTTTTGAGCAGAGATGATTTGTCTCTGTAATCAATAAATGACGTAGTATGGCCAGCAGAGTAGTGAAGCCTACAGTGCCCCTCTGAACTGCCCCAGCTCACGTGTTAGGGAATGTTAGGGAATAAATATCCCAAGGATAAAGAACCAAGTTAAGAAAAAAAAAAATGAAAAATAAAAAATAATGAACCTCAGATGACTATTACTATCAACAAAAATCCAGTTAATAATGAAATATAGATAAGCTCAAAAATAAAGAAGAAAAAATTTAGAAATGGGAAGGAAGTAAAGAAATATAATTTATAATAAACATCATAAACAATTATTTCAGACAAACCAAGTATGATCTGAACTAATCACTTCTGGAGGAGAGCAAACTGTAGCATGACAGATAATCCACTTAAATCAATTACCAGATGATCATTAGTAAAAATCAAGTATATGGAATATCCAGAAAGATCCAAATGAAAACCAAATAAAAAGCACAATAAATTACCATTATAACAAGAAAAAGTAAACATAAAGAAAAAATCTGCAACTAATATGAATGTACAACAAAATAAAACCACAGAAAACTAAAATTAAATTAACAATAATACCCAGGTAGGATAGGAGTAGGTAAGTAAGCTACGCAGACCAAGTAAACAGACCAGTATAAACAAAAGTAAATAATAACGAAATGTTACTGAAGAAGCCAAGAACGAAGAAGGAAGATATCCAAAACAAACAAATATACCTAATTAACAGAGACAAGTGAAGATCACATAGAACAGAGGAAGTAGAACACGACCAGTAACCAATAGAAACCCAATAGGGAGAAAACAAAAACCCCAAAAGAAAGTAAATGTCACAATAGAAAGTATAACACCCCAACAAACCATAAACTCATGTAAAACAAATAAAAACAAAAAGTGTTTAAAGTGATAAGTAGAAGTGCACCCAAGAAAGTTATTGTATAATTTATATAGACAAATCGTAACAGTTCCCCCATGGTTAAACAATTTGATATTATAAAACTATGAAAGGACTAGTGATAGTATCAAGAAATAACCAGGACAAGTGCAAGTTATTAGATTATCATAAATAAACTTTGAGAAGGTACATGAATTACTGTACATTTAAATAACTTTAAGTGTTTTAAAATAGTATCATGAATGATATTTAATCAAATAATATGGTGAAGGAGCAATGAATACTCTTTCTAATAAAATGCCACTGTTTATATGAGAACATTCAATGGAATAAATAATATAAATAAATAGCTTGGAGTTAGTACATAAAGTGACAGGGAATACATCCCTAAAATTAAGAAAAACAGATAAGACTGTAACCAAATAGTTTTAAGGGAGTGTTAAAAATTTAATGGAACAAAATGTTAGGTTCCAATTTCCATATATGAACTCTATAAATAAGATTTAGAAATAGAGAGTAATCCTTGTATTTATAAAATGTTATTTTGTTTAGTAATTTGAATTAGGAATGCCATATCTGAATGTGTATATCATTCCTATATAGTAAAATGTTTTTTTAGAAATTACTGTAAGTAATCAGTACAAAAAAGGGTATGATTCTAAATACCAGATTTAATGTTAAATAATTGTTATATTTTAATTGTTTAAAATCAATACTAAAGGTTATAGTAGTAAAAGAAGAAATTATTAATGAATATTATATTAGAATAGAAGGTCAGAAAAGGGTATGAATTAACTGTATTATTAAAAACTTTGTAAGTAACAACAGATAAAATCTAAGCCAGATAGTAAATTTAGACTACATTATAATTGACAAATCTAGTCCTATAAACCAACTAAACTGATGAAATTTATGTAAGATAAACCCACCATATAGTAATACAATGTAACTTATACTTTATAAAGATATTGTCAGAAGATAAGTAAAATTATAAATAAAAATGAAATGTATTAACTAAAATTTCAGAGGAGGAGTCATAGATAAATGAATTATATTTAAAAACAATAACTAATGAACAAAATTGCAAGAAATTAAGGAAAGATAAACAATTATAGCAATCTTAGATTCAGTATAATAATAATTATATCAGAGAAAATGGCTATTATCTAGACAAGGACAGGAAACACGAATTTAAGCCTACTTTTCCAACATGAAAGAAATATAACTTTTTTAAATAAAAACTTTGTAAAACTATATTAATTAGTATCAAAATAAGCGAAATAGATCAAAGAAACCGAATATGTATTTAGTATTTCATACATTAAATAATAACAAAAATATTTTCCGTGTATAATGTATTCAAATAAAATGTATCAGAAGCTAAGGTAATTTGAAACAATGTATGATATATATTAAATTGGCTAAGATTTTCAGGAGACGAAGGAAATGAGAACAGTTAATTATTATCCGTTGAAGCGAACACTTAAACGAGGTTTTGCTCCATATAACCTGTATTAATGGCGTGTGATACTTAAATCGAGTTCAGTGCAATTTTTGTGAAATTTTTAATTTTGAATTTTAACTTGAGAAGCAGTGAAAACAAACAATAAACAGTGAACTACAGATAAACAGAACCACATACGCCTAAATTATTGAACTAACACCACTACAAATAAATTTTACTGACGAAACAAAAAGGATTATATACGACACATTTAACCAAAGTGAAATAGACATAATAACACACATTTACACCAAGTGAACTAATAAACACTACACCAGGAACACTCATTTAACTCCAGAACTAATATCCACAATTGCTGAGACGAGGAAACGGTGAAAAGACATCTTTATTGTAAGAAATATTCGTCGAGGTGATTGACATTCAACTACGCATACTTCTGTTGGCCATTTTGATTTTCCCAGCATTCTATTCGAGGTGGAACAAATGAATGTCTAGTCTGCATTGGTTCGAATATTATACTATATAAACTTTCTATATTGATTAATAACTTTGTAATTGTTAGTTTTAAGAGATTTTTATTGTAAATGTTATACTTTCTTGGCCCTACCCTTCTCTGGCTATTCTAATATAACCGTTAAAAGAACAATATTTTATATACACTATTAATGTAAAGTTTTGTTGACCGGCCCTGAGTAATGAGTCGATACTGTTGTCAACAATCGATTACTATCGATATTTTTAATAAATTGTTAATAAACACTCTAATTATGCAAATTGGTTGAATTTTACTTTAAATATAATTAAGGAATAAGTTAATTCAAGAACACGGACTAACCGAAAGGCGGTATTTACGAAAATAAGGAGCATATTGAAGAAGAAGTAGAGCCGTCTATCGACCAGTACCGGAGTTAACCATATTAACATAGAAGTTATTCATAGAAAGTGACACCACAACACTAACAACCATATAATAATTAAAATTTTTACACCAGACAATAACGAAATTTATTTCCTAAATACAGACAACAAAAAACCCGAACAAATATTTTTTCAGAAAAAAACAACATTTTTTTATTTTCGAAATAAAATTTTTTTATTTCAAATTTTAACAAATTATAACATTATTATTTTGTAACCACGAGGGAACGTTACAAAATTGGCGCTCACAACAGTGGGGCTTAACGTAGACACATGTAAACGTTACAATATATATTGTTACTACTCTTTTGCGTCACCTAATTAGGTCCCACGTTATGAGCGTCACTTTGTTGGTAAACTAGATTCCTCTCCTTAAAACCCCACTGTTGGGTTTGTCAATTTGTTTTGAATTACTTTAATTATGTAAATCTCGGAGATATTTGGAGTTGTGGGATATATTGATGTAATTAATTAATATTAACTTAGCTCTTTTAGAAATATCAGTGTTAGTGTACCTAAAACTTAAACAACTTAAGCGTTATTCTACAATTTCATCCAACCCTATTATACCTTGAAGAGAGTTATGTCTAATTTTGTATTTTTACGTTCTCTCTTTGGTGTCAGATAATTCCACTATAAGCGCTGTAGTATCGGCTCAACGAAACTTATAGGTTATTTCGATGTTTATGTTAACCAATTATTCTATACTTATTCAGTTACTTTTTTGTTCCCAGCTCATTAAACCATACTCCAAATAACAAGATTTTACAAATATATAAAGGTTCTTTATTTGTTTACTTTTTTAACATTGAATAAGATATGTTCTAATTAACATATGCTTGGGCTATAGATTTCATGAATCGATTGTTGATTATTCTAATCCTTTATTTAAATTTAGTTATATAGTGTGTTTTGATTTGTAATTAATTTAATTCAGGGTGTGAAGGTTCTTGTAACTGTGGGGAAGATTAAAAATACATAGATAACAATGCAAGATTTACAAATTTGAAGTGTTGTGTAGTTAGTATGATTAATATAATAATAATTTACCAGACTAGAACGAAGCAAATCGTGTAGGCGGTTGATCGCTAAATTTACTGTTCTGGACGATTATGCCGTACGATTTTCCTTCTTCGGTTTAATAAAAAGGACTTCTTGTCCTTTCCACTTCGGAAATACAGCTCTGTGGATTGATTTACAGCCCGATTGATGTTTCTTCTGCAACGCCAGGATCCAAATAAGTTCTTCTTTCGGTTGAAGCAATTAGTGTTGTTCCGTGTATTTGTAAGGTTATAATTTCTGGTGTAGTGAATATTATTAATTGTGATACTGTTAATTCTTTCTATTTGTTTTAATATCTCATCAATTCCCTTCGGATATGGGACAGTTCAAGTTCTTCCTTGTAGAATCTAGTTATTTATTCTCTATTGTGATTTCATACTGTAGTGTTATTTGGTTAAACTGTACTGGTGATAGACGTAAATATTGTCATTAGGATTTTGTTTTTTATAATCGTGTCTGATAATTTAGAATATTACGATTAAATAGATTATTCTTGGGTTTTTTAATCTCATCACATTCAGATCATCAAAGCAATTATTGTTAAATCAACAGCTTCCTCTTCTTCTGTCGTCCCTAGCAACACATGACTTCTTCCTTCCGCATATCTTGAATATAGTGTTTATTTCATATATTTTTTGTCTATTTCTTATCAATTTGCTATCCTATCGGAATGTAACTTTACCGATAGTTGGTTTATTATTTTCTTTTTAAACATTTTTGTTTTAAATTAGTTGTTTTAATCTTTAAATATCTGACGAGATGCATATACATCAAAATGTTTTAACTTAATTCATATTCTGATCTGATGATGACACCAAATGGTGTCGAAACTCGAGTAATCCTAAAAGGATTTTAAGAAACGTCGACAGAAGGTAAATAACCTATTTTATAGTTATTATTTTCTACACATATTCTGCTGGTTTTTTGATATAAGCCGGTTTTTTTTTTCTTTTTTATATTTAATACACTTTCGATATTAAATGTTATTAATCAATATCATGGCATTATGGTATTATCATAATTTGTAAAATTTTATTATATATTATTATTAATTTAATGTTTTTTCTAGCTCTTCAAATCGTATTTATTAATTATTATTAATTGATGTACCTAACCTTTATGTTATGAGTGTTTATATAGTAGTTTTGGCTGTTAGGCCTTTTATTGTAAATGGATCTACCTGTGTTTATAACTGGTACACATCTATAGCCCCTTTTACATAAATTCATACATATAATCAAATCTTAACTATTAACATTTACATAAACAATTATTTTTTCCATATCTAATAACAATTTTATGTTGACCTATGGATCACATAAGAAAACTCAAATCCATTAACATTAATTAGCTGCTTCACACTTCATTCTACAACAGTCATTGAATAATACAACTTGTTTCATTATCTTTCATTAACTCAACACATATTTGGTATAACATAACATAAACTTTATCATAACATTTGTTGTCCCAAAATAATACCTCTTAACTCAAAATTCTTATTTGTTATTACTATAAAGTAAATCATTATTTAATTTTTTTGTTTGCTTTTCACTAAACATATATCATCAACTATTATCTAACTTACAGGTTCGTTTATTCTTGTTAACACTACCTTGCATCCTTATATATATATAATATGATATTATCCTTATATATTATATTTATCTATGATTATAATTGTAATTATTGGATCTTTGTTCTATTATGGGGTTAGATATTGACTTGTTTATTATTCTGTGAACCTTGTTTTTATGTAACATGAATGCTAGCATTTCTGTTGCGTTACATATGCTCCCTCTCCTAAAAAAGTTTAGTTTAACTGAATGAAGTTTAGGTCAAATAAACTTGTCTTTCTCACATGCCTTTTCTTCATTTCATTGTTAATGGTTGACGATGGGTTTTTCAATGTAACTTCATTAGACTATTATTAATACTTTTTTTATTTAATAACATTTCATCATTTTTATTAACATTCTTGATCATTTTTTAATGTCTGTAAACATTATTTGTTGGTAGTTGGCTACACTATTCACTGATACATTAGTTTCACATCTCTTCTACTTATTATTACTATAATCACTGTATTTTTCAATTATTCTCCTGTCAACTCATTTCCTTCTGTTTTCTTCGTCCTACTCTTTTGGAAACTGAAGTTATTCTTGCAACTATTCTAATATTCCTTAAATATTTAATTTCCCTAACAATCCCTAATACATGCGTTGGTACAGTTCAGAGAGGCACTGTTTGGCTTCATACTCTGCTGTCCACACCACATCTTAATATAGTACTGCTGGAATTCATCTACAGTCAGCTATAAAATATAATAATAATCTCCTAATAATCTCTTTAATTATTTAATAATAAATATTAGGGAAAAAATTTTTTCCTTTGTTGCCTTTATATTTCTTCTTTACTATTCTTCATATTTCGTAATTCCATTTTAGTTCCTTAAACATTCGTTGATATTGACTTTGACAGTTATCATTTGTAATCATTTTTGTTTTCATTTTTGTTGTGATTGTAATGCTAAGTATCTTCTTCATTTGTTTTTTCTCTGATCACAATATTTTCTAAATAGTTGTTGTGTGATGATCATTATAACTGTATTTCAAACTAAATACATTCCTTAGCCCAACTATTCTTCTTATCGTATTTCATTATTTTGGCTGTTTATTTTTCAATGAATTATGTTCATAAATACTCTTTCTTTCTTGTCTTCTTTAACATTACATGGGTTACATTCAATTGTTTACTGAAGTTGTTTCCATCATTTGGCAATGTAGTATGTATTTTAGGTCATATGATTTTTTCTCTTTCTTTATTTTGCATAGGTAGATTTGCGGTAAAAACTTTTATCTTGGGGTTTCATTATTTATCATTCACATTATTTCTTTATAAACATTTAATAATAATTATCGCTTTCTTCTGTAATCTTGGGGTTTCATTATTCATTATTCACACTATTTCTTTATAAACATTTAATAATAATTCTCTCTTTCTTCTGTAATCTTGGGGTTTCATTATTCATTATTCACACTATTTCTTTATAAACATTTAATAATAATTCTCTCTTTCTTCTGTAATCGATAATAAGTTGTTCTTATTGTATTTTAGAATTTAGTGGTAGTATTCAACTCAAATTCTTTTTTAAATTCCAAGTAATTTCTCTTCAAGACTGGTAATAAGTTGTTCTTATCATATTTTAGAATTTATTCATTATATTTCTTTTTGGATTTAGTAAAAATTTTTTTTTTCTTACTAAATTCGTTTTATATATAATAGTTATTTCAAATAATTTTTGTAAGTTGGTCTTACTGTCTTTTAGAATTTTGCCGTTACATATATTATTTCGTTATTACTATTACTGTTTACATGTTTCTTATCCTCTTCCAATAAATCTTCCCTGATATTCTTTAAATAGTGGTTATTAATTATGGTTATTGTACGATAACTCTTAATTTTGTTTATAAGTCGTTGTTCCCCAAGATTACGGTTCAGTGAAGGGTATTCATTAATTTTCACTGCCTCTATTAGTTTAAATGAGGGCTTACCCCCTCTTCTCTATTTTCATTCTGATTACTGTGTTGATTTTGTACTGTTTCAGTGCGATCCTCCGTATTAGGTTCTGCTATCCTATAATTTCCTTCAGGTGGGTAGTTGACTTCACACCGGGACTGGTCATAATGGTTGTCATATCGGTGACTCCTTGGGTAATACCGTCGCTGATTACCTTGAGGTCTGGAGTAGATATAATTGACGTTATGTCTATAATTATTGGGTCGTCTGTCCCCATCTCCTCTATTATTGCGACTATCACGATAATTATAATTATTATTGCCGCGATAATTATAGTTCCTGGAATTATTATTCGCGTGCTCATTTTGTGTTCTATTGGCATTAACGTTCTGCGCAGGTCGATTGTGATCGTTATTATGAGAATTGGTTGGTGGCGCGTTATTATTATACTTCTGATATTTATAATTTAGCATTCTATTTCTTTGGTATTGGTTCTCGTGCTCATAATTCTTGGATTTCGTTGTCCATGACGTGTCCGTTACTTAACTAAATATCACTATAATATTGACGACTCGGAACACAAAGTTCCAAGTCTCTCCAAGAATTTGGCCATGGCTGGAATCGTTTTGATTTGACTACACATACGCGCATTTTTTATCCCTTCCTCGTAATGGTAGGATAGTTGTATCACCAAACATTCTTCGGGAATTCTGGGCTCTAAGTTCCGCGCCATACATACTTTTCCTAAAAAGTATGAAGTAGGAGACTGGCCTATATTTGTTTCGTATCGACCGTTACTCAAATTATTCCTAATCATGTTCTGGGTCGATTCAGACCAATACTTCTCCTTAAACTGTTTTTTGAACTCAGTCATGTCCAGTATATCCGGGCGCACCGCTGTCCACCAATTATCATAAGTATCTTTAAACGTTTCAGCAATCATGCTGCGTATAATACTCCAGCGATTCTCTCTATTTCTTGTGATCACCTCTTCCAATCTCTTTAAAAATTCCATAGGATTGCGCTTGTAATTACGAAAATTAATCGATTCCCGGTTCTCGTGGTTATTTGTATGACTATGCTGGCATGTCCTATCCCGCCATGAATCTACTTCTTCTTGTAATTGTAATTCACGTCTACTAATTTCCTCTATTTTATTTTTACTGGTATTAATTTGACCTTCCATACTGTTTAAATTGCCATAGACTCTTTCGAGTCGTTCACCCATGTCTGTCTGTATTTGTGTAATCCCTTCCTTATTCTCTTCCCGTACCTGATGTACTTCGTTTTTATTTTGCTCATATTTTCCGACAGTTTCCTGTTGGATTTCCTCGACCATTGTTTTACCCTCAATTTTTATATCATTAATTTTATTCTGTAATTCTTCACGAACCTGTACTATTGTTTCGTTAGTTTTTTCTAACCCTTCATTTTTTTTGGCTATTTCTAATTTTCTTTCCTCATTATTTTGTTCCACCTTCTGGTTGACTGTTACATGAATATTCTCAATTTTTTCATTAATCTGCCTTAAATTCTCTTCATGTATTTGTAGGATGTCTTCCTTCATTTGTTTTAAACCCTCATCATTCCTATCTAACCTTTCGTGGATTTGTTTTGAGGTTTCTTTAATTTCCTCATTTGTTTTATCGTATTTTTCCTCCAGTCTCTTTGAGTTTTCATCCTGTTTCCTAAAATTCTCATCTATCTTGTCAAATTTCTCGTTAATTTTATTTAAACTTTCGTTAGTTTGTCTATTTTGTTCTGTCATAAATTTCATCATGTCCTGCCAACTTGGTGCTTCTCTGGCTCCCGCTTTATCTATTTGGTCCCCTTGGGCAACTTCTTCAATTACTTCCTTTTCCTTGTCCGTAATTATTTCAGTTTCCGTTATTTCGTCTGTCTGTTGTTCCATTTCACTGTCTGTTATTAGTTCTATTTCCTGTTCTTGTTCATCTATTTCCTTCTCCGTTTCTCCTGCCCTAATCCTTGATCTACCTCTGGTATGCATGTTTATTCTCCCACAGTTACCTGCTCTGGTTAAGTAATATTAATATGGTTACAGTTACTTAACTTAAGCCCTACACAAGTTGAGCGCCAATTTGTTACTGATCCTCGGCTCTTACGTTGACTCTTACGGTCGCGGGATTCTCGTTATTTCCGCCCCAACGTTGCCGGCGTCAATTTGTTATGTATAAAGTCTGATCGCTGTTGTTCAAGCCCCGCGATGGAAGCCAATTTGTTACTACCCTCTTTTTTGCGTCACCTAATTAGGTCCCACGTTATGAGCATCACTTTGTTGGTAAACTAGATTCCTCTCCTTAAAACCCCACTGTTGGGTTTGTCAATTTGTTTTGAATTACTTTAATTATGTAAATCTCGGAGATATTTGGAGTTGTGGGATATATTGATGTAATTAATTAATATTAACTTAGCTCTTTTAGAAATATCAGTGTTAGTGTACCTAAAACTTAAACAACTTAAGCGTTATTCTACAATTTCATCCAACCCTATTATACCTTGAAGAGAGTTATGTCTAATTTTGTATTTTTACGTTCTCTCTTTGGTGTCAGATAATTCCACTATAAGCGCTGTAGTATCGGCTCAACGAAACTTATAGGTTATTTCGATGTTTATGTTAACCAATTATTCTATACTTATTCAGTTACTTTTTTGTTCCCAGCTCATTAAACCATACTCCAAATAACAAGATTTTACAAATATATAAAGGTTCTTTATTTGTTTACTTTTTAACATTGAATAAGATATGTTCTAATTAACATATGCTTGGGCTATAGATTTCATGAATCGATTGTTGATTATTCTAATCCTTTATTTAAATTTAGTTATATAGTGTGTTTTGATTTGTAATTAATTTAATTCAGGGTGTGAAGGTTCTTGTAACTGTGGGGAAGATTAAAAATACATAGATAACAATGCAAGATTTACAAATTTGAAGTGTTGTGTAGTTAGTATGATTAATATAATAATAATTTACCAGACTAGAACGAAGCAAATCGTGTAGGCGGTTGATCGCTAAATTTACTGTTCTGGACGATTATGCCGTACGATTTTCCTTCTTCGGTTTAATAAAAAGGACTTCTTGGCCTGTCCACTTCGGAAATACAGCTCTGTGGATTGATTTACAGCCCGATTGATGTTTCTTCTGCAACGCCAGGATCCAAATAAGTTCTTCTTTCGGTTGAAGCAATTAGTGTTGTTCCGTGTATTTGTAAGGTTATAATTTCTGGTGTAGTGAATATTATTAATTGTGATACTGTTAATTCTTTCTATTTGGTTTAATATCTCATCAATTCCCTTCAGATATGGGACAGTTCAAGTTCTTCCTTGTAGAATCTAGTTATTTATTCTCTATTGTGATTTCATACTGTAGTGTTATTTGGTTAAACTGTACTGGTGATAGACGTAAATATTGTCATTAGGATTTTGTGTTTTATAATCGTGTCTGATAATTTAGAATATTACGATTAAATAGATTATTCTTGGGTTTTTTAATCTCATCACATTCAGATCATCAAAGCAATTATTGTTAAATCAACAACTTCCTCTTCTTCTGTCGTCCCTAGCAACACATGACTTCTTCCTTCCGCATATCTTGAATATAGTGTTTATTTCATATATTATTTGTCTATTTCTTATCAATTTGCTATCCTATCGGAATGTAACTTTACCGATAGTTGGTTTATTATTTTCTACACATATTCTGCTGGTTTTTTGATATAAGCCGGTTTTTTGTTCTTTTTTATATTTAATACACTTTCGATATTAAATGTTATTAATCGATATCATGGCATTATGGTATTATCATAATTTGTAAAATTTTATTATATATTATTATTAATTTAATGTTTTTTCTAGCTCTTCAAATCGTATTTATTAATTATTATTAATTGATGTACCTAACCTTTATGTTATGAATGTTTATATAGTAGTTTTGGCTGTTAGGCCTTTTATTGTAAATGGATCTACCTGTGTTTATAACTGGTACACATCTATAGCCCCTTTTACATAAATTCATACATATAATCAAATCTTAACTATTAACATTTACATAAACAATTATTTTTTCCATATCTAATAACAATTTTATGTTGACCTATGGATCACATAAGAAAACTCAAATCCATTAACATTAATTAGCTGCTTCACACTTCATTCTACAACAGTCATTGAATAATACAACTTGTTTCATTATCTTTCATTAACTCAACACATATTTGGTATAACATAACATAAACTTTATCATAACATTTGTTGTCCCAAAATAATACCTCTTAACTCAAAATTCTTATTTGTTATTACTATAAAGTAAATCATTATTTCATTTTTTTGTTTGCTTTTCACTAAACATATATCATCAACTATTATCTAACTTACAGGTTCGTTTATTCTTGTTAACACTACCTTGCATCCTTATATATATATAATATGATATTATCCTTATATATTATATTTATCTATGATTATAATTGTAATTATTGGATCTTTGTTCTATTATGGGGTTAGATATTGACTTGTTTATTATTCTGTGAACCTTGTTTTTATGTAACATGAATGCTAGCATTTCTGTTACGTTACATATGCTCCCTCTCCTAAAAAAGTTTAGTTTAACTGAATGAAGTTTAGGTCAAATAAACTTGTCTTTCTCACATGCCTTTTCTTCATTTCATTGTTAATGGTTGACGATGGGTTTTTCAATGTAACTTCATTAGACTATTATTAATACTTTTTTTATTTAATAACATTTCATCATTTTTATTAACATTCTTGATCATTTTTTAATGTCTGTAAACATTATTTGTTGGTAGTTGGCTACACTATTCACTGATACATTAGTTTCACATCTCTTCTACTTATTATTACTATAATCACTGTATTTTTCAATTATTCTCCTGTCAACTCATTTCCTTCTGTTTTCTTCGTCCTACTCTTTTGGAAACTGAAGTTATTCTTGCAACTATTCTAATATTCCTTAAATATTTAATTTCCCTAACAATCCCTAATACATGCGTTGGTACAGTTCAGAGAGGCACTGTTTGGCTTCATACTCTGCTGTCCACACCACATCTTAATATAGTACTGCTGGAATTCATCTACAGTCAGCTATAAAATATAATAATAATCTCCTAATAATCTCTTTAATTATTTAATAATAAATATTTGGGAAAAAATTTTTTCCTTTGTTGCCTTTATATTTCTTCTTTACTATTCTTCATATTTCGTAATTCCATTTTAGTTCCTTAAACATTCGTTGATATTGACTTTGACAGTTATCATTTGTAATCATTTTTGTTTTCATTTTTGTTGTGATTGTAATGCTAAGTATCTTCTTCATTTGTTTTTTCTCTGATCACAATATTTTCTAAATAGTTGTTGTGTGATGATCATTATAACTGTATTTCAAACTAAATACATTCCTTAGCCCAACTATTCTTCTTATCGTATTTCATTATTTTGGCTGTTTATTTTTCAATGAATTATGTTCATAAATACTCTTTCTTTCTTGTCTTCTTTAACATTACATGGGTTACATTCAATTGTTTACTGAAGTTGTTTCCATCATTTGGCAATGTAGTATGTATTTTAGGTCATATGATTTTTTCTCTTTCTTTATTTTGCATAGGTAGATTTGCGGTAAAAACTTTTATCTTGGGGTTTCATTATTTATCATTCACATTATTTCTTTATAAACATTTAATAATAATTATCGCTTTCTTCTGTAATCTTGGGGTTTCATTATTCATTATTCACACTATTTCTTTATAAACATTTAATAATAATTCTCTCTTTCTTCTGTAATCTTGGGGTTTCATTATTCATTATTCACACTATTTCTTTATAAACATTTAATAATAATTCTCTCTTTCTTCTGTAATCGATAATAAGTTGTTCTTATTGTATTTTAGAATTTAGTGGTAGTATTCAACTCAAATTCTTTTTTAAATTCCAAGTAATTTCTCTTCAAGACTGGTAATAAGTTGTTCTTATCATATTTTAGAATTTATTCATTATATTTCTTTTTGGATTTAGTAAAAATTTTTTTTTCTTACTAAATTCGTTTTATATATAATAGTTATTTCAAATAATTTTTGTAAGTTGGTCTTACTGTCTTTTAGAATTTTGCCGTTACATATATTATTTCGTTATTACTATTACTGTTTACATGTTTCTTATCCTCTTCCAATAAATCTTCCCGGATATTCTTTAAATAGTGGTTATTAATTATGGTTATTGTACGATTACTCTTAATTTTGTTTATAAGTCGTTGTTCCCCAAGATTACGGTTCAGTGAAGGGTATTCATTAATTTTCACTGCCTCTATTAGTTTAAATGAGGGCTTACCCCCTCTTCTCTATTTTCATTCTGATTACTGTGTTGATTTTGTACTGTTTCAGTGCGATCCTCCGTATTAGGTTCTGCTATCCTATAATTTCCTTCAGGTGGGTAGTTGACTTCACACCGGGACTGGTCATAATGGTTGTCATATCGGTGACTCCTTGGGTAATACCGTCGCTGATTACCTTGAGGTCTGGAGTAGATATAATTGACGTTATGTCTATAATTATTGGGTCGTCTGTCCCCATCTCCTCTATTATTGCGACTATCACGATAATTATAATTATTATTGCCGCGATAATTATAGTTCCTGGAATTATTATTCGCGTGCTCATTTTGTGTTCTATTGCCATTAACGTTCTGCGCAGGTCGATTGTGATCGTTATTATGAGAATTGGTTGGTGGCGCGTTATTATTATACTTCTGATATTTATAATTTAGCATTCTATTTCTTTGGTATTGGTTCTCGTGCTCATAATTCTCCAAGAATTTGGCCATGGCTGGAATCGTTTTGATTTGACTACACATACGCGCATTTTTTATCCCTTCCTCGTAATGGTAGGATAGTTGTATCACCAAACATTCTTCGGGAATTCTGGGCTCTAAGTTCCGCGCCATACATACTTTTCCTAAAAAGTATGAAGTAGGAGACTGGCCTATATTTGTTTCGTATCGACCGTTACTCAAATTATTCCTAATCATGTTCTGGGTCGATTCAGACCAATACTTCTCCTTAAACTGTTTTTTGAACTCAGTCATGTCCAGTATATCCGGGCGCACCGCTGTCCACCAATTATCATAAGTATCTTTAAACGTTTCAGCAATCATGCTGCGTATAATACTCCAGCGATTCTCTCTATTTCTTGTGATCACCTCTTCCAATCTCTTTAAAAATTCCATAGGATTGCGCTTGTAATTACGAAAATTAATCGATTCCCGGTTCTCGTGGTTATTTGTATGACTATGCTGGCATGTCCTATCCTGCCATGAATCTACTTCTTCTTGTAATTGTAATTCACGTCTACTAATTTCCTCTATTTTATTTTTACTGGTATTAATTTGACCTTCCATACTGTTTAAATTGCCATAGACTCTTTCGAGTCGTTCACCCATGTCTGTCTGTATTTGTGTAATCCCTTCCTTATTCTCTTCCCGTACCTGATGTACTTCGTTTTTATTTTGCTCATATTTTCCGACAGTTTCCTGTTGGATTTCCTCGACCATTGTTTTACCCTCAATTTTTATATCATTAATTTTATTCTGTAATTCTTCACGAACCTGTACTATTGTTTCGTTAGTTTTTTCTAACCCTTCATTTTTTTTGGCTATTTCTAATTTTCTTTCCTCATTATTTTGTTCCACCTTCTGGTTGACTGTTACATGAATATTCTCAATTTTTTCATTAATCTGCCTTAAATTCTCTTCATGTATTTGTAGGATGTCTTCCTTCATTTGTTTTAAACCCTCATCATTCCTATCTAACCTTTCGTGGATTTGTTTTGAGGTTTCTTTAATTTCCTCATTTGTTTTATCGTATTTTTCCTCCAGTCTCTTTGAGTTTTCATCCTGTTTCCTAAAATTCTCATCTATCTTGTCAAATTTCTCGTTAATTTTATTTAAACTTTCGTTAGTTTGTCTATTTTGTTCTGTCATAAATTTCATCATGTCCTGCCAACTTGGTGCTTCTCTGGCTCCCGCTTTATCTATTTGGTCCCCTTGGGCAACTTCTTCAATTACTTCCTTTTCCTTGTCCGTAATTATTTCAGTTTCCGTTATTTCGTCTGTCTGTTGTTCCATTTCACTGTCTGTTATTAGTTCTATTTCCTGTTCTTGTTCATCTATTTCCTTCTCCGTTTCTCCTGCCCTAATCCTTGATCTACCTCTGGTATGCATGTTTATTCTCCCACAGTTACCTGCTCTGGTTAAGTAATATTAATATGGTTACAGTTACTTAACTTAAGCCCTACACAAGTTGAGCGCCAATTTGTTACTGATCCTCGGCTCTTACGTTGACTCTTACGGTCGCGGGATTCTCGTTATTTCCGCCCCAACGTTGCCGGCGTCAATTTGTTATGTATAAAGTCTGATCGCTGTTGTTCAAGCCCCGCGATGGAAGCCAATTTGTTACTACCCTCTTTTTTGCGTCACCTAATTAGGTCCCACGTTATGAGCATCACTTTGTTGGTAAACTAGATTCCTCTCCTTAAAACCCCACTGTTGGGTTTGTCAATTTGTTTTGAATTACTTTAATTATGTAAATCTCGGAGATATTTGGAGTTGTGGGATATATTGATGTAATTAATTAATATTAACTTAGCTCTTTTAGAAATATCAGTGTTAGTGTACCTAAAACTTAAACAACTTAAGCGTTATTCTACAATTTCATCCAACCCTATTATACCTTGAAGAGAGTTATGTCTAATTTTGTATTTTTACGTTCTCTCTTTGGTGTCAGATAATTCCACTATAAGCGCTGTAGTATCGGCTCAACGAAACTTATAGGTTATTTCGATGTTTATGTTAACCAATTATTCTATACTTATTCAGTTACTTTTTTGTTCCCAGCTCATTAAACCATACTCCAAATAACAAGATTTTACAAATATATAAAGGTTCTTTATTTGTTTACTTTTTAACATTGAATAAGATATGTTCTAATTAACATATGCTTGGGCTATAGATTTCATGAATCGATTGTTGATTATTCTAATCCTTTATTTAAATTTAGTTATATAGTGTGTTTTGATTTGTAATTAATTTAATTCAGGGTGTGAAGGTTCTTGTAACTGTGGGGAAGATTAAAAATACATAGATAACAATGCAAGATTTACAAATTTGAAGTGTTGTGTAGTTAGTATGATTAATATAATAATAATTTACCAGACTAGAACGAAGCAAATCGTGTAGGCGGTTGATCGCTAAATTTACTGTTCTGGACGATTATGCCGTACGATTTTCCTTCTTCGGTTTAATAAAAAGGACTTCTTGGCCTGTCCACTTCGGAAATACAGCTCTGTGGATTGGTTTACAGCCCGATTGATGTTTCTTCTGCAACGCCAGGATCCAAATAAGTTCTTCTTTCGGTTGAAGCAATTAGTGTTGTTCCGTGTATTTGTAAGGTTATAATTTCTGGTGTAGTGAATATTATTAATTGTGATACTGTTAATTCTTTCTATTTGGTTTAATATCTCATCAATTCCCTTCAGATATGGGACAGTTCAAGTTCTTCCTTGTAGAATCTAGTTATTTATTCTCTATTGTGATTTCATACTGTAGTGTTATTTGGTTAAACTGTACTGGTGATAGACGTAAATATTGTCATTAGGATTTTGTGTTTTATAATCGTGTCTGATAATTTAGAATATTACGATTAAATAGATTATTCTTGGGTTTTTTAATCTCATCACATTCAGATCATCAAAGCAATTATTGTTAAATCAACAACTTCCTCTTCTTCTGTCGTCCCTAGCAACACATGACTTCTTCCTTCCGCATATCTTGAATATAGTGTTTATTTCATATATTATTTGTCTATTTCTTATCAATTTGCTATCCTATCGGAATGTAACTTTACCGATAGTTGGTTTATTATTTTCTACACATATTCTGCTGGTTTTTTGATATAAGCCGGTTTTTTGTTCTTTTTTATATTTAATACACTTTCGATATTAAATGTTATTAATCGATATCATGGCATTATGGTATTATCATAATTTGTAAAATTTTATTATATATTATTATTAATTTAATGTTTTTTCTAGCTCTTCAAATCGTATTTATTAATTATTATTAATTGATGTACCTAACCTTTATGTTATGAATGTTTATATAGTAGTTTTGGCTGTTAGGCCTTTTATTGTAAATGGATCTACCTGTGTTTATAACTGGTACACATCTATAGCCCCTTTTACATAAATTCATACATATAATCAAATCTTAACTATTAACATTTACATAAACAATTATTTTTTCCATATCTAATAACAATTTTATGTTGACCTATGGATCACATATAAGAAAACTCAAATCCATTAACATTAATTAGCTGCTTCACACTTCATTCTACAACAGTCATTGAATAATACAACTTGTTTCATTATCTTTCATTAACTCAACACATATTTGGTATAACATAACATAAACTTTATCATAACATTTGTTGTCCCAAAATAATACCTCTTAACTCAAAATTCTTATTTGTTATTACTATAAAGTAAATCATTATTTCATTTTTTTGTTTGCTTTTCACTAAACATATATCATCAACTATTATCTAACTTACAGGTTCGTTTATTCTTGTTAACACTACCTTGCATCCTTATATATATATAATATGATATTATCCTTATATATTATATTTATCTATGATTATAATTGTAATTATTGGATCTTTGTTCTATTATGGGGTTAGATATTGACTTGTTTATTATTCTGTGAACCTTGTTTTTATGTAACATGAATGCTAGCATTTCTGTTACGTTACATATGCTCCCTCTCCTAAAAAAGTTTAGTTTAACTGAATGAAGTTTAGGTCAAATAAACTTGTCTTTCTCACATGCCTTTTCTTCATTTCATTGTTAATGGTTGACGATGGGTTTTTCAATGTAACTTCATTAGACTATTATTAATACTTTTTTTATTTAATAACATTTCATCATTTTTATTAACATTCTTGATCATTTTTTAATGTCTGTAAACATTATTTGTTGGTAGTTGGCTACACTATTCACTGATACATTAGTTTCACATCTCTTCTACTTATTATTACTATAATCACTGTATTTTTCAATTATTCTCCTGTCAACTCATTTCCTTCTGTTTTCTTCGTCCTACTCTTTTGGAAACTGAAGTTATTCTTGCAACTATTCTAATATTCCTTAAATATTTAATTTCCCTAACAATCCCTAATACATGCGTTGGTACAGTTCAGAGAGGCACTGTTTGGCTTCATACTCTGCTGTCCACACCACATCTTAATATAGTACTGCTGGAATTCATCTACAGTCAGCTATAAAATATAATAATAATCTCCTAATAATCTCTTTAATTATTTAATAATAAATATTTGGGAAAAAATTTTTTCCTTTGTTGCCTTTATATTTCTTCTTTACTATTCTTCATATTTCGTAATTCCATTTTAGTTCCTTAAACATTCGTTGATATTGACTTTGACAGTTATCATTTGTAATCATTTTTGTTTTCATTTTTGTTGTGATTGTAATGCTAAGTATCTTCTTCATTTTTTTTTTCTCTGATCACAATATTTTCTAAATAGTTGTTGTGTGATGATCATTATAACTGTATTTCAAACTAAATACATTCCTTAGCCCAACTATTCTTCTTATCGTATTTCATTATTTTGGCTGTTTATTTTTCAATGAATTATGTTCATAAATACTCTTTCTTTCTTGTCTTCTTTAACATTACATGGGTTACATTCAATTGTTTACTGAAGTTGTTTCCATCATTTGGCAATGTAGTATGTATTTTAGGTCATATGATTTTTTCTCTTTCTTTATTTTGCATAGGTAGATTTGCGGTAAAAACTTTTATCTTGGGGTTTCATTATTTATCATTCACATTATTTCTTTATAAACATTTAATAATAATTATCGCTTTCTTCTGTAATCTTGGGGTTTCATTATTCATTATTCACACTATTTCTTTATAAACATTTAATAATAATTCTCTCTTTCTTCTGTAATCTTGGGGTTTCATTATTCATTATTCACACTATTTCTTTATAAACATTTAATAATAATTCTCTCTTTCTTCTGTAATCGATAATAAGTTGTTCTTATTGTATTTTAGAATTTAGTGGTAGTATTCAACTCAAATTCTTTTTTAAATTCCAAGTAATTTCTCTTCAAGACTGGTAGTAAGTTGTTCTTATCGTATTTTAGAATTTATTCATTATATTTCTTTTTGGATTTAGTAAAAAATTTTTTTTCTTACTAAATTCGTTTTATATATAATAGTTATTTCAAATAATTTTTGTAAGTTGGTCTTACTGTCTTTTAGAATTTTGCCGTTACATATATTATTTCGTTATTACTATTACTGTTTACATGTTTCTTATCCTCTTCCAATAAATCTTCCCTGATATTCTTTAAATAGTGGTTATTAATTATGGTTATTGTACGATTACTCTTAATTTTGTTTATAAGTCGTTGTTCCCCAAGATTACGGTTCAGTGAAGGGTATTCATTAATTTTCACTGCCTCTATTAGTTTAAATGAGGGCTTACCCCCTCTTCTCTATTTTCATTCTGATTACTGTGTTGATTTTGTACTGTTTCAGTGCGATCCTCCGTATTAGGTTCTGCTATCCTATAATTTCCTTCAGGTGGGTAGTTGACTTCACACCGGGACTGGTCATAATGGTTGTCATATCGGTGACTCCTTGGGTAATACCGTCGCTGATTACCTTGAGGTCTGGAGTAGATATAATTGACGTTATGTCTATAATTATTGGGTCGTCTGTCCCCATCTCCTCTATTATTGCGACTATCACGATAATTATAATTATTATTGCCGCGATAATTATAGTTCCTGGAATTATTATTCGCGTGCTCATTTTGTGTTCTATTGGCATTAACGTTCTGCGCAGGTCGATTGTGATCGTTATTATGAGAATTGGTTGGTGGCGCATTATTATACTTCTGATATTTATAATTTAGCATTCTATTTCTTTGGTATTGGTTCTCGTGCTCATAATTCTCCAAGAATTTGGCCATGGCTGGAATCGTTTTGATTTGACTACACATACGCGCATTTTTTATCCCTTCCTCGTAATGGTAGGATAGTTGTATCACCAAACATTCTTCGGGAATTCTGGGCTCTAAGTTCCGCGCCATACATACTTTTCCTAAAAAGTATGAAGTAGGAGACTGGCCTATATTTGTTTCGTATCGACCGTTACTCAAATTATTCCTAATCATGTTCTGGGTCGATTCAGACCAATACTTCTCCTTAAACTGTTTTTTGAACTCAGTCATGTCCAGTATATCCGGGCGCACCGCTGTCCACCAATTATCATAAGTATCTTTAAACGTTTCAGCAATCATGCTGCGTATAATACTCCAGCGATTCTCTCTATTTCTTGTGATCACCTCTTCCAATCTCTTTAAAAATTCCATAGGATTGCGCTTGTAATTACGAAAATTAATCGATTCCCGGTTCTCGTGGTTATTTGTATGACTATGCTGGCATGTCCTATCCTGCCATGAATCTACTTCTTCTTGTAATTGTAATTCACGTCTACTAATTTCCTCTATTTTATTTTTACTGGTATTAATTTGACCTTCCATACTGTTTAAATTGCCATAGACTCTTTCGAGTCGTTCACCCATGTCTGTCTGTATTTGTGTAATCCCTTCCTTATTCTCTTCCCGTACCTGATGTACTTCGTTTTTATTTTGCTCATATTTTCCGACAGTTTCCTGTTGGATTTCCTCGACCATTGTTTTACCCTCAATTTTTATATCATTAATTTTATTCTGTAATTCTTCACGAACCTGTACTATTGTTTCGTTAGTTTTTTCTAACCCTTCATTTTTTTTGGCTATTTCTAATTTTCTTTCCTCATTATTTTGTTCCACCTTCTGGTTGACTGTTACATGAATATTCTCAATTTTTTCATTAATCTGCCTTAAATTCTCTTCATGTATTTGTAGGATGTCTTCTTTCATTTGTTTTAAACCCTCATCATTCCTATCTAACCTTTCGTGGATTTGTTTTGAGGTTTCTTTAATTTCCTCATTTGTTTTATCGTATTTTTCCTCCAGTCTCTTTGAGTTTTCATCCTGTTTCCTAAAATTCTCATCTATCTTGTCAAATTTCTCGTTAATTTTATTTAAACTTTCGTTAGTTTGTCTATTTTGTTCTGTCATAAATTTCATCATGTCCTGCCAACTTGGTGCTTCTCTGGCTCCCGCTTTATCTATTTGGTCCCCTTGGGCAACTTCTTCAATTACTTCCTTTTCCTTGTCCGTAATTATTTCAGTTTCCGTTATTTCGTCTGTCTGTTGTTCCATTTCACTGTCTGTTATTAGTTCTATTTCCTGTTCTTGTTCATCTATTTCCTTCTCCGTTTCTCCTGCCCTAATCCTTGATCTACCTCTGGTATGCATGTTTATTCTCCCACAGTTACCTGCTCTGGTTAAGTAATATTAATATGGTTACAGTTACTTAACTTAAGCCCTACACAAGTTGAGCGCCAATTTGTTACTGATCCTCGGCTCTTACGTTGACTCTTACGGTCGCGGGATTCTCGTTATTTCCGCCCCAACGTTGCCGGCGTCAATTTGTTATGTATAAAGTCTGATCGCTGTTGTTCAAGCCCCGCGATGGAAGCCAATTTGTTACTACCCTCTTTTTTGCGTCACCTAATTAGGTCCCACGTTATGAGCATCACTTTGTTGGTAAACTAGATTCCTCTCCTTAAAACCCCACTGTTGGGTTTGTCAATTTGTTTTGAATTACTTTAATTATGTAAATCTCGGAGATATTTGGAGTTGTGGGATATATTGATGTAATTAATTAATATTAACTTAGCTCTTTTAGAAATATCAGTGTTAGTGTACCTAAAACTTAAACAACTTAAGCGTTATTCTACAATTTCATCCAACCCTATTATACCTTGAAGAGAGTTATGTCTAATTTTGTATTTTTACGTTCTCTCTTTGGTGTCAGATAATTCCACTATAAGCGCTGTAGTATCGGCTCAACGAAACTTATAGGTTATTTCGATGTTTATGTTAACCAATTATTCTATACTTATTCAGTTACTTTTTTGTTCCCAGCTCATTAAACCATACTCCAAATAACAAGATTTTACAAATATATAAAGGTTCTTTATTTGTTTACTTTTTAACATTGAATAAGATATGTTCTAATTAACATATGCTTGGGCTATAGATTTCATGAATCGATTGTTGATTATTCTAATCCTTTATTTAAATTTAGTTATATAGTGTGTTTTGATTTGTAATTAATTTAATTCAGGGTGTGAAGGTTCTTGTAACTGTGGGGAAGATTAAAAATACATAGATAACAATGCAAGATTTACAAATTTGAAGTGTTGTGTAGTTAGTATGATTAATATAATAATAATTTACCAGACTAGAACGAAGCAAATCGTGTAGGCGGTTGATCGCTAAATTTACTGTTCTGGACGATTATGCCGTACGATTTTCCTTCTTCGGTTTAATAAAAAGGACTTCTTGGCCTGTCCACTTCGGAAATACAGCTCTGTGGATTGATTTACAGCCCGATTGATGTTTCTTCTGCAACGCCAGGATCCAAATAAGTTCTTCTTTCGGTTGAAGCAATTAGTGTTGTTCCGTGTATTTGTAAGGTTATAATTTCTGGTGTAGTGAATATTATTAATTGTGATACTGTTAATTCTTTCTATTTGGTTTAATATCTCATCAATTCCCTTCGGATATGGGACAGTTCAAGTTCTTCCTTGTAGAATCTAGTTATTTATTCTCTATTGTGATTTCATACTGTAGTGTTATTTGGTTAAACTGTACTGGTGATAGACGTAAATATTGTCATTAGGATTTTGTGTTTTATAATCGTGTCTGATAATTTAGAATATTACGATTAAATAGATTATTCTTGGGTTTTTTAATCTCATCACATTCAGATCATCAAAGCAATTATTGTTAAATCAACAACTTCCTCTTCTTCTGTCGTCCCTAGCAACACATGACTTCTTCCTTCCGCATATCTTGAATATAGTGTTTATTTCATATATTATTTGTCTATTTCTTATCAATTTGCTATCCTATCGGAATGTAACTTTACCGATAGTTGGTTTATTATTTTCTACACATATTCTGCTGGTTTTTTGATATAAGCCGGTTTTTTTTTCTTTTTTATATTTAATACACTTTCGATATTAAATGTTATTAATCGATATCATGGCATTATGGTATTATCATAATTTGTAAAATTTTATTATATATTATTATTAATTTAATGTTTTTTCTAGCTCTTCAAATCGTATTTATTAATTATTATTAATTGATGTACCTAACCTTTATGTTATGAATGTTTATATAGTAGTTTTGGCTGTTAGGCCTTTTATTGTAAATGGATCTACCTGTGTTTATAACTGGTACACATCTATAGCCCCTTTTACATAAATTCATACATATAATCAAATCTTAACTATTAACATTTACATAAACAATTATTTTTTCCATATCTAATAACAATTTTATGTTGACCTATGGATCACATATAAGAAAACTCAAATCCATTAACATTAATTAGCTGCTTCACACTTCATTCTACAACAGTCATTGAATAATACAACTTGTTTCATAATCTTTCATTAACTCAACACATATTTGGTATAACATAACATAAACTTTATCATAACATTTGTTGTCCCAAAATAATACCTCTTAACTCAAAATTCTTATTTGTTATTACTATAAAGTAAATCATTATTTCATTTTTTTGTTTGCTTTTCACTAAACATATATCATCAACTATTATCTAACTTACAGGTTCGTTTATTCTTGTTGACACTACCTTGCATCCTTATATATATATAATATGATATTATCCTTATATATTATATTTATCTATGATTATAATTGTAATTATTGGATCTTTGTTCTATTATGGGGTTAGATATTGACTTGTTTATTATTCTGTGAACCTTGTTTTTATGTAACATGAATGCTAGCATTTCTGTTGCGTTACATATGCTCCCTCTCCTAAAAAAGTTTAGTTTAACTGAATGAAGTTTAGGTCAAATAAACTTGTCTTTCTCACATGCCTTTTCTTCATTTCATTGTTAATGGTTGACGATGGGTTTTTCAATGTAACTTCATTAGACTATTATTAATACTTTTTTTATTTAATAACATTTCATCATTTTTATTAACATTCTTGATCATTTTTTAATGTCTGTAAACATTATTTGTTGGTAGTTGGCTACACTATTCACTGATACATTAGTTTCACATCTCTTCTACTTATTATTACTATAATCACTGTATTTTTCAATTATTCTCCTGTCAACTCATTTCCTTCTGTTTTCTTCGTCCTACTCTTTTGGAAACTGAAGTTATTCTTGCAACTATTCTAATATTCCTTAAATATTTAATTTCCCTAACAATCCCTAATACATGCGTTGGTACAGTTCAGAGAGGCACTGTTTGGCTTCATACTCTGCTGTCCACACCACATCTTAATATAGTACTGCTGGAATTCATCTACAGTCAGCTATAAAATATAATAATAATCTCCTAATAATCTCTTTAATTATTTAATAATAAATATTTGGGAAAAAATTTTTTCCTTTGTTGCCTTTATATTTCTTCTTTACTATTCTTCATATTTCGTAATTCCATTTTAGTTCCTTAAACATTCGTTGATATTGACTTTGACAGTTATCATTTGTAATCATTTTTGTTTTCATTTTTGTTGTGATTGTAATGCTAAGTATCTTCTTCATTTGTTTTTTCTCTGATCACAATATTTTCTAAATAGTTGTTGTGTGATGATCATTATAACTGTATTTCAAACTAAATACATTCCTTAGCCCAACTATTCTTCTTATCGTATTTCATTATTTTGGCTGTTTATTTTTCAATGAATTATGTTCATAAATACTCTTTCTTTCTTGTCTTCTTTAACATTACATGGGTTACATTCAATTGTTTACTGAAGTTGTTTCCATCATTTGGCAATGTAGTATGTATTTTAGGTCATATGATTTTTTCTCTTTCTTTATTTTGCATAGGTAGATTTGCGGTAAAAACTTTTATCTTGGGGTTTCATTATTTATCATTCACATTATTTCTTTATAAACATTTAATAATAATTATCGCTTTCTTCTGTAATCTTGGGGTTTCATTATTCATTATTCACACTATTTCTTTATAAACATTTAATAATAATTCTCTCTTTCTTCTGTAATCTTGGGGTTTCATTATTCATTATTCACACTATTTCTTTATAAACATTTAATAATAATTCTCTCTTTCTTCTGTAATCGATAATAAGTTGTTCTTATTGTATTTTAGAATTTAGTGGTAGTATTCAACTCAAATTCTTTTTTAAATTCCAAGTAATTTCTCTTCAAGACTGGTAGTAAGTTGTTCTTATCGTATTTTAGAATTTATTCATTATATTTCTTTTTGGATTTAGTAAAAAATTTTTTTTCTTACTAAATTCGTTTTATATATAATAGTTATTTCAAATAATTTTTGTAAGTTGGTCTTACTGTCTTTTAGAATTTTGCCGTTACATATATTATTTCGTTATTACTATTACTGTTTACATGTTTCTTATCCTCTTCCAATAAATCTTCCCTGATATTCTTTAAATAGTGGTTATTAATTATGGTTATTGTACGATTACTCTTAATTTTGTTTATAAGTCGTTGTTCCCCAAGATTACGGTTCAGTGAAGGGTATTCATTAATTTTCACTGCCTCTATTAGTTTAAATGAGGGCTTACCCCCTCTTCTCTATTTTCATTCTGATTACTGTGTTGATTTTGTACTGTTTCAGTGCGATCCTCCGTATTAGGTTCTGCTATCCTATAATTTCCTTCAGGTGGGTAGTTGACTTCACACCGGGACTGGTCATAATGGTTGTCATATCGGTGACTCCTTGGGTAATACCGTCGCTGATTACCTTGAGGTCTGGAGTAGATATAATTGACGTTATGTCTATAATTATTGGGTCGTCTGTCCCCATCTCCTCTATTATTGCGACTATCACGATAATTATAATTATTATTGCCGCGATAATTATAGTTCCTGGAATTATTATTCGCGTGCTCATTTTGTGTTCTATTGGCATTAACGTTCTGCGCAGGTCGATTGTGATCGTTATTATGAGAATTGGTTGGTGGCGCATTATTATACTTCTGATATTTATAATTTAGCATTCTATTTCTTTGGTATTGGTTCTCGTGCTCATAATTCTCCAAGAATTTGGCCATGGCTGGAATCGTTTTGATTTGACTACACATACGCGCATTTTTTATCCCTTCCTCGTAATGGTAGGATAGTTGTATCACCAAACATTCTTCGGGAATTCTGGGCTCTAAGTTCCGCGCCATACATACTTTTCCTAAAAAGTATGAAGTAGGAGACTGGCCTATATTTGTTTCGTATCGACCGTTACTCAAATTATTCCTAATCATGTTCTGGGTCGATTCAGACCAATACTTCTCCTTAAACTGTTTTTTGAACTCAGTCATGTCCAGTATATCCGGGCGCACCGCTGTCCATCAATTATCATAAGTATCTTTAAACGTTTCAGCAATCATGCTGCGTATAATACTCCAGCGATTCTCTCTATTTCTTGTGATCACCTCTTCCAATCTCTTTAAAAATTCCATAGGATTGCGCTTGTAATTACGAAAATTAATCGATTCCCGGTTCTCGTGGTTATTTGTATGACTATGCTGGCATGTCCTATCCCGCCATGAATCTACTTCTTCTTGTAATTGTAATTCACGTCTACTAATTTCCTCTATTTTATTTTTACTGGTATTAATTTGACCTTCCATACTGTTTAAATTGCCATAGACTCTTTCGAGTCGTTCACCCATGTCTGTCTGTATTTGTGTAATCCCTTCCTTATTCTCTTCCCGTACCTGATGTACTTCGTTTTTATTTTGCTCATATTTTCCGACAGTTTCCTGTTGGATTTCCTCGACCATTGTTTTACCCTCAATTTTTATATCATTAATTTTATTCTGTAATTCTTCACGAACCTGTACTATTGTTTCGTTAGTTTTTTCTAACCCTTCATTTTTTTTGGCTATTTCTAATTTTCTTTCCTCATTATTTTGTTCCACCTTCTGGTTGACTGTTACATGAATATTCTCAATTTTTTCATTAATCTGCCTTAAATTCTCTTCATGTATTTGTAGGATGTCTTCCTTCATTTGTTTTAAACCCTCATCATTCCTATCTAACCTTTCGTGGATTTGTTTTGAGGTTTCTTTAATTTCCTCATTTGTTTTATCGTATTTTTCCTCCAGTCTCTTTGAGTTTTCATCCTGTTTCCTAAAATTCTCATCTATCTTGTCAAATTTCTCGTTAATTTTATTTAAACTTTCGTTAGTTTGTCTATTTTGTTCTGTCATAAATTTCATCATGTCCTGCCAACTTGGTGCTTCTCTGGCTCCCGCTTTATCTATTTGGTCCCCTTGGGCAACTTCTTCAATTACTTCCTTTTCCTTGTCCGTAATTATTTCAGTTTCCGTTATTTCGTCTGTCTGTTGTTCCATTTCACTGTCTGTTATTAGTTCTATTTCCTGTTCTTGTTCATCTATTTCCTTCTCCGTTTCTCCTGCCCTAATCCTTGATCTACCTCTGGTATGCATGTTTATTCTCCCACAGTTACCTGCTCTGGTTAAGTAATATTAATATGGTTACAGTTACTTAACTTAAGCCCTACACAAGTTGAGCGCCAATTTGTTACTGATCCTCGGCTCTTACGTTGACTCTTACGGTCGCGGGATTCTCGTTATTTCCGCCCCAACGTTGCCGGCGTCAATTTGTTATGTATAAAGTCTGATCGCTGTTGTTCAAGCCCCGCGATGGAAGCCAATTTGTTACTACCCTCTTTTTTGCGTCACCTAATTAGGTCCCACGTTATGAGCATCACTTTGTTGGTAAACTAGATTCCTCTCCTTAAAACCCCACTGTTGGGTTTGTCAATTTGTTTTGAATTACTTTAATTATGTAAATCTCGGAGATATTTGGAGTTGTGGGATATATTGATGTAATTAATTAATATTAACTTAGCTCTTTTAGAAATATCAGTGTTAGTGTACCTAAAACTTAAACAACTTAAGCGTTATTCTACAATTTCATCCAACCCTATTATACCTTGAAGAGAGTTATGTCTAATTTTGTATTTTTACGTTCTCTCTTTGGTGTCAGATAATTCCACTATAAGCGCTGTAGTATCGGCTCAACGAAACTTATAGGTTATTTCGATGTTTATGTTAACCAATTATTCTATACTTATTCAGTTACTTTTTTGTTCCCAGCTCATTAAACCATACTCCAAATAACAAGATTTTACAAATATATAAAGGTTCTTTATTTGTTTACTTTTTAACATTGAATAAGATATGTTCTAATTAACATATGCTTGGGCTATAGATTTCATGAATCGATTGTTGATTATTCTAATCCTTTATTTAAATTTAGTTATATAGTGTGTTTTGATTTGTAATTAATTTAATTCAGGGTGTGAAGGTTCTTGTAACTGTGGGGAAGATTAAAAATACATAGATAACAATGCAAGATTTACAAATTTGAAGTGTTGTGTAGTTAGTATGATTAATATAATAATAATTTACCAGACTAGAACGAAGCAAATCGTGTAGGCGGTTGATCGCTAAATTTACTGTTCTGGACGATTATGCCGTACGATTTTCCTTCTTCGGTTTAATAAAAAGGACTTCTTGGCCTGTCCACTTCGGAAATACAGCTCTGTGGATTGATTTACAGCCCGATTGATGTTTCTTCTGCAACGCCAGGATCCAAATAAGTTCTTCTTTCGGTTGAAGCAATTAGTGTTGTTCCGTGTATTTGTAAGGTTATAATTTCTGGTGTAGTGAATATTATTAATTGTGATACTGTTAATTCTTTCTATTTGGTTTAATATCTCATCAATTCCCTTCGGATATGGGACAGTTCAAGTTCTTCCTTGTAGAATCTAGTTATTTATTCTCTATTGTGATTTCATACTGTAGTGTTATTTGGTTAAACTGTACTGGTGATAGACGTAAATATTGTCATTAGGATTTTGTGTTTTATAATCGTGTCTGATAATTTAGAATATTACGATTAAATAGATTATTCTTGGGTTTTTTAATCTCATCACATTCAGATCATCAAAGCAATTATTGTTAAATCAACAACTTCCTCTTCTTCTGTCGTCCCTAGCAACACATGACTTCTTCCTTCCGCATATCTTGAATATAGTGTTTATTTCATATATTATTTGTCTATATCTTATCAATTTGCTATCCTATCGGAATGTAACTTTACCGATAGTTGGTTTATTATTTTCTACACATATTCTGCTGGTTTTTTTATATAAGCCGTTTTTTTTCTTTTTTATATTTAATACACTTTCGATATTAAATGTTATTAATCGATATCATGGCATTATGGTATTATCATAATTTGTAAAATTTTATTATATATTATTATTAATTTAATGTTTTTTCTAGCTCTTCAAATCGTATTTATTAATTATTATTAATTGATGTACCTAACCTTTATGTTATGAATGTTTATATAGTAGTTTTGGCTGTTAGGCCTTTTATTGTAAATGGATCTACCTGTGTTTATAACTGGTACACATCTATAGCCCCTTTTACATAAATTCATACATATAATCAAATCTTAACTATTAACATTTACATAAACAATTATTTTTTCCATATCTAATAACAATTTTATGTTGACCTATGGATCACATATAAGAAAACTCAAATCCATTAACATTAATTAGCTGCTTCACACTTCATTCTACAACAGTCATTGAATAATACAACTTGTTTCATTATCTTTCATTAACTCAACACATATTTGGTATAACATAACATAAACTTTATCATAACATTTGTTGTCCCAAAATAATACCTCTTAACTCAAAATTCTTATTTGTTATTACTATAAAGTAAATCATTACTTCATTTTTTTGTTTGCTTTTCACTAAACATATATCATCAACTATTATCTAACTTACAGGTTCGTTTATTCTTGTTAACACTACCTTGCATCCTTATATATATATAATATGATATTATCCTTATATATTATATTTATCTATGATTATAATTGTAATTATTGGATCTTTGTTCTATTATGGGGTTAGATATTGACTTGTTTATTATTCTGTGAACCTTGTTTTTATGTAACATGAATGCTAGCATTTCTGTTGCGTTACATATGCTCCCTCTCCTAAAAAAGTTTAGTTTAACTGAATGAAGTTTAGGTCAAATAAACTTGTCTTTCTCACATGCCTTTTCTTCATTTCATTGTTAATGGTTGACGATGGGTTTTTCAATGTAACTTCATTAGACTATTATTAATACTTTTTTTATTTAATAACATTTCATCATTTTTATTAACATTCTTGATCATTTTTTAATGTCTGTAAACATTATTTGTTGGTAGTTGGCTACACTATTCACTGATACATTAGTTTCACATCTCTTCTACTTATTATTACTATAATCACTGTATTTTTCAATTATTCTCCTGTCAACTCATTTCCTTCTGTTTTCTTCGTCCTACTCTTTTGGAAACTGAAGTTATTCTTGCAACTATTCTAATATTCCTTAAATATTTAATTTCCCTAACAATCCCTAATACATGCGTTGGTACAGTTCAGAGAGGCACTGTTTGGCTTCATACTCTGCTCTCCACACCACATCTTAATATAGTACTGCTGGAATTCATCTACAGTCAGCTATAAAATATAATAATAATCTCCTAATAATCTCTTTAATTATTTAATAATAAATATTTGGGAAAAAATTTTTTCCTTTGTTGCCTTTATATTTCTTCTTTACTATTCTTCATATTTCGTAATTCCAATTTAGTTCCTTAAACATTCGTTGATATTGACTTTGACAGTTATCATTTGTAATCATTTTTGTTTTCATTTTTGTTGTGATTGTAATGCTAAGTATCTTCTTCATTTTTTTTTTCTCTGATCACAATATTTTCTAAATAGTTGTTGTGTGATGATCATTATAACTGTATTTCAAACTAAATACATTCCTTAGCCCAACTATTCTTCTTATCGTATTTCATTATTTTGGCTGTTTATTTTTCAATGAATTATGTTCATAAATACTCTTTCTTTCTTGTCTTCTTTAACATTACATGGGTTACATTCAATTGTTTACTGAAGTTGTTTCCATCATTTGGCAATGTAGTATGTATTTTAGGTCATATGATTTTTTCTCTTTCTTTATTTTGCATAGGTAGATTTGCGGTAAAAACTTTTATCTTGGGGTTTCATTATTTATCATTCACATTATTTCTTTATAAACATTTAATAATAATTATCGCTTTCTTCTGTAATCTTGGGGTTTCATTATTCATTATTCACACTATTTCTTTATAAACATTTAATAATAATTCTCTCTTTCTTCTGTAATCTTGGGGTTTCATTATTCATTATTCACACTATTTCTTTATAAACATTTAATAATAATTCTCTCTTTCTTCTGTAATCGATAATAAGTTGTTCTTATTGTATTTTAGAATTTAGTGGTAGTATTCAACTCAAATTCTTTTTTAAATTCCAAGTAATTTCTCTTCAAGACTGGTAATAAGTTGTTCTTATCGTATTTTAGAATTTATTCATTATATTTCTTTTTGGATTTAGTAAAAAATTTTTTTTCTTACTAAATTCGTTTTATATATAATAGTTATTTCAAATAATTTTTGTAAGTTGGTCTTACTGTCTTTTAGAATTTTGCCGTTACATATATTATTTCGTTATTACTATTACTGTTTACATGTTTCTTATCCTCTTCCAATAAATCTTCCCTGATATTCTTTAAATAGTGGTTATTAATTATGGTTATTGTACGATTACTCTTAATTTTGTTTATAAGTCGTTGTTCCCCAAGATTACGGTTCAGTGAAGGGTATTCATTAATTTTCACTGCCTCTATTAGTTTAAATGAGGGCTTACCCCCTCTTCTCTATTTTCATTCTGATTACTGTGTTGATTTTGTACTGTTTCAGTGCGATCCTCCGTATTAGGTTCTGCTATCCTATAATTTCCTTCAGGTGGGTAGTTGACTTCACACCGGGACTGGTCATAATGGTTGTCATATCGGTGACTCCTTGGGTAATACCGTCGCTGATTACCTTGAGGTCTGGAGTAGATATAATTGACGTTATGTCTATAATTATTGGGTCGTCTGTCCCCATCTCCTCTATTATTGCGACTATCACGATAATTATAATTATTATTGCCGCGATAATTATAGTTCCTGGAATTATTATTCGCGTGCTCATTTTGTGTTCTATTGGCATTAACGTTCTGCGCAGGTCGATTGTGATCGTTATTATGAGAATTGGTTGGTGGCGCGTTATTATTATACTTCTGATATTTATAATTTAGCATTCTATTTCTTTGGTATTGGTTCTCGTGCTCATAATTCTCCAAGAATTTGGCCATGGCTGGAATCGTTTTGATTTGACTACACATACGCGCATTTTTTATCCCTTCCTCGTAATGGTAGGATAGTTGTATCACCAAACATTCTTCGGGAATTCTGGGCTCTAAGTTCCGCGCCATACATACTTTTCCTAAAAAGTATGAAGTAGGAGACTGGCCTATATTTGTTTCGTATCGACCGTTACTCAAATTATTCCTAATCATGTTCTGGGTCGATTCAGACCAATACTTCTCCTTAAACTGTTTTTTGAACTCAGTCATGTCCAGTATATCCGGGCGCACCGCTGTCCACCAATTATCATAAGTATCTTTAAACGTTTCAGCAATCATGCTGCGTATAATACTCCAGCGATTCTCTCTATTTCTTGTGATCACCTCTTCCAATCTCTTTAAAAATTCCATAGGATTGCGCTTGTAATTACGAAAATTAATCGATTCCCGGTTCTCGTGGTTATTTGTATGACTATGCTGGCATGTCCTATCCCGCCATGAATCTACTTCTTCTTGTAATTGTAATTCACGTCTACTAATTTCCTCTATTTTATTTTTACTGGTATTAATTTGACCTTCCATACTGTTTAAATTGCCATAGACTCTTTCGAGTCGTTCACCCATGTCTGTCTGTATTTGCGTAATCCCTTCCTTATTCTCTTCCCGTACCTGATGTACTTCGTTTTTATTTTGCTCATATTTTCCGACAGTTTCCTGTTGGATTTCCTCGACCATTGTTTTACCCTCAATTTTTATATCATTAATTTTATTCTGTAATTCTTCACGAACCTGTACTATTGTTTCGTTAGTTTTTTCTAACCCTTCATTTTTTTTGGCTATTTCTAATTTTCTTTCCTCATTATTTTGTTCCACCTTCTGGTTGACTGTTACATGAATATTCTCAATTTTTTCATTAATCTGCCTTAAATTCTCTTCATGTATTTGTAGGATGTCTTCCTTCATTTGTTTTAAACCCTCATCATTCCTATCTAACCTTTCGTGGATTTGTTTTGAGGTTTCTTTAATTTCCTCATTTGTTTTATCGTATTTTTCCTCCAGTCTCTTTGAGTTTTCATCCTGTTTCCTAAAATTCTCATCTATCTTGTCAAATTTCTCGTTAATTTTATTTAAACTTTCGTTAGTTTGTCTATTTTGTTCTGTCATAAATTTCATCATGTCCTGCCAACTTGGTGCTTCTCTGGCTCCCGCTTTATCTATTTGGTCCCCTTGGGCAACTTCTTCAATTACTTCCTTTTCCTTGTCCGTAATTATTTCAGTTTCCGTTATTTCGTCTGTCTGTTGTTCCATTTCACTGTCTGTTATTAGTTCTATTTCCTGTTCTTGTTCATCTATTTCCTTCTCCGTTTCTCCTGCCCTAATCCTTGATCTACCTCTGGTATGCATGTTTATTCTCCCACAGTTACCTGCTCTGGTTAAGTAATATTAATATGGTTACAGTTACTTAACTTAAGCCCTACACAAGTTGAGCGCCAATTTGTTACTGATCCTCGGCTCTTACGTTGACTCTTACGGTCGCGGGATTCTCGTTATTTCCGCCCCAACATTGCCGGCGTCAATTTGTTATGTATAAAGTCTGATCGCTGTTGTTCAAGCCCCGCGATGGAAGCCAATTTGTTACTACCCTCTTTTTTGCGTCACCTAATTAGGTCCCACGTTATGAGCATCACTTTGTTGGTAAACTAGATTCCTCTCCTTAAAACCCCACTGTTGGGTTTGTCAATTTGTTTTGAATTACTTTAATTATGTAAATCTCGGAGATATTTGGAGTTGTGGGATATATTGATGTAATTAATTAATATTAACTTAGCTCTTTTAGAAATATCAGTGTTAGTGTACCTAAAACTTAAACAACTTAAGCGTTATTCTACAATTTCATCCAACCCTATTATACCTTGAAGAGAGTTATGTCTAATTTTGTATTTTTACGTTCTCTCTTTGGTGTCAGATAATTCCACTATAAGCGCTGTAGTATCGGCTCAACGAAACTTATAGGTTATTTCGATGTTTATGTTAACCAATTATTCTATACTTATTCAGTTACTTTTTTGTTCCCAGCTCATTAAACCATACTCCAAATAACAAGATTTTACAAATATATAAAGGTTCTTTATTTGTTTACTTTTTAACATTGAATAAGATATGTTCTAATTAACATATGCTTGGGCTATAGATTTCATGAATCGATTGTTGATTATTCTAATCCTTTATTTAAATTTAGTTATATAGTGTGTTTTGATTTGTAATTAATTTAATTCAGGGTGTGAAGGTTCTTGTAACTGTGGGGAAGATTAAAAATACATAGATAACAATGCAAGATTTACAAATTTGAAGTGTTGTGTAGTTAGTATGATTAATATAATAATAATTTACCAGACTAGAACGAAGCAAATCGTGTAGGCGGTTGATCGCTAAATTTACTGTTCTGGACGATTATGCCGTACGATTTTCCTTCTTCGGTTTAATAAAAAGGACTTCTTGGCCTGTCCACTTCGGAAATACAGCTCTGTGGATTGATTTACAGCCCGATTGATGTTTCTTCTGCAACGCCAGGATCCAAATAAGTTCTTCTTTCGGTTGAAGCAATTAGTGTTGTTCCGTGTATCTGTAAGGTTATAATTTCTGGTGTAGTGAATATTATTAATTGTGATACTGTTAATTCTTTCTATTTGGTTTAATATCTCATCAATTCCCTTCGGATATGGGACAGTTCAAGTTCTTCCTTGTAGAATCTAGTTATTTATTCTCTATTGTGATTTCATACTGTAGTGTTATTTGGTTAAACTGTACTGGTGATAGACGTAAATATTGTCATTAGGATTTTGTGTTTTATAATCGTGTCTGATAATTTAGAATATTACGATTAAATAGATTATTCTTGGGTTTTTTAATCTCATCACATTCAGATCATCAAAGCAATTATTGTTAAATCAACAACTTCCTCTTCTTCTGTCGTCCCTAGCAACACATGACTTCTTCCTTCCGCATATCTTGAATATAGTGTTTATTTCATATATTATTTGTCTATTTCTTATCAATTTGCTATCCTATCGGAATGTAACTTTACCGATAGTTGGTTTATTATTTTCTACACATATTCTGCTGGTTTTTTGATATAAGCCGGTTTTTTTTTCTTTTTTATATTTAATACACTTTCGATATTAAATGTTATTAATCGATATCATGGCATTATGGTATTATCATAATTTGTAAAATTTTATTATATATTATTATTAATTTAATGTTTTTTCTAGCTCTTCAAATCGTATTTATTAATTATTATTAATTGATGTACCTAACCTTTATGTTATGAATGTTTATATAGTAGTTTTGGCTGTTAGGCCTTTTATTGTAAATGGATCTACCTGTGTTTATAACTGGTACACATCTATAGCCCCTTTTACATAAATTCATACATATAATCAAATCTTAACTATTAACATTTACATAAACAATTATTTTTTCCATATCTAATAACAATTTTATGTTGACCTATGGATCACATATAAGAAAACTCAAATCCATTAACATTAATTAGCTGCTTCACACTTCATTCTACAACAGTCATTGAATAATACAACTTGTTTCATTATCTTTCATTAACTCAACACATATTTGGTATAACATAACATAAACTTTATCATAACATTTGTTGTCCCAAAATAATACCTCTTAACTCAAAATTCTTATTTGTTATTACTATAAAGTAAATCATTATTTCATTTTTTTGTTTGCTTTTCACTAAACATATATCATCAACTATTATCTAACTTACAGGTTCGTTTATTCTTGTTAACACTACCTTGCATCCTTATATATATATAATATGATATTATCCTTATATATTATATTTATCTATGATTATAATTGTAATTATTGGATCTTTGTTCTATTATGGGGTTAGATATTGACTTGTTTATTATTCTGTGAACCTTGTTTTTATGTAACATGAATGCTAGCATTTCTGTTGCGTTACATATGCTCCCTCTCCTAAAAAAGTTTAGTTTAACTGAATGAAGTTTAGGTCAAATAAACTTGTCTTTCTCACATGCCTTTTCTTCATTTCATTGTTAATGGTTGACGATGGGTTTTTCAATGTAACTTCATTAGACTATTATTAATACTTTTTTTATTTAATAACATTTCATCATTTTTATTAACATTCTTGATCATTTTTTAATGTCTGTAAACATTATTTGTTGGTAGTTGGCTACACTATTCACTGATACATTAGTTTCACATCTCTTCTACTTATTATTACTATAATCACTGTATTTTTCAATTATTCTCCTGTCAACTCATTTCCTTCTGTTTTCTTCGTCCTACTCTTTTGGAAACTGAAGTTATTCTTGCAACTATTCTAATATTCCTTAAATATTTAATTTCCCTAACAATCCCTAATACATGCGTTGGTACAGTTCAGAGAGGCACTGTTTGGCTTCATACTCTGCTGTCCACACCACATCTTAATATAGTACTGCTGGAATTCATCTACAGTCAGCTATAAAATATAATAATAATCTCCTAATAATCTCTTTAATTATTTAATAATAAATATTTGGGAAAAAATTTTTTCCTTTGTTGCCTTTATATTTCTTCTTTACTATTCTTCATATTTCGTAATTCCATTTTAGTTCCTTAAACATTCGTTGATATTGACTTTGACAGTTATCATTTGTAATCATTTTTGTTTTCATTTTTGTTGTGATTGTAATGCTAAGTATCTTCTTCATTTGTTTTTTCTCTGATCACAATATTTTCTAAATAGTTGTTGTGTGATGATCATTATAACTGTATTTCAAACTAAATACATTCCTTAGCCCAACTATTCTTCTTATCGTATTTCATTATTTTGGCTGTTTATTTTTCAATGAATTATGTTCATAAATACTCTTTCTTTCTTGTCTTCTTTAACATTACATGGGTTACATTCAATTGTTTACTGAAGTTGTTTCCATCATTTGGCAATGTAGTATGTATTTTAGGTCATATGATTTTTTCTCTTTCTTTATTTTGCATAGGTAGATTTGCGGTAAAAACTTTTATCTTGGGGTTTCATTATTTATCATTCACATTATTTCTTTATAAACATTTAATAATAATTATCGCTTTCTTCTGTAATCTTGGGGTTTCATTATTCATTATTCACACTATTTCTTTATAAACATTTAATAATAATTCTCTCTTTCTTCTGTAATCTTGGGGTTTCATTATTCATTATTCACACTATTTCTTTATAAACATTTAATAATAATTCTCTCTTTCTTCTGTAATCGATAATAAGTTGTTCTTATTGTATTTTAGAATTTAGTGGTAGTATTCAACTCAAATTCTTTTTTAAATTCCAAGTAATTTCTCTTCAAGACTGGTAATAAGTTGTTCTTATCATATTTTAGAATTTATTCATTATATTTCTTTTTGGATTTAGTAAAAATTTTTTTTTTCTTACTAAATTCGTTTTATATATAATAGTTATTTCAAATAATTTTTGTAAGTTGGTCTTACTGTCTTTTAGAATTTTGCCGTTACATATATTATTTCGTTATTACTATTACTGTTTACATGTTTCTTATCCTCTTCCAATAAATCTTCCCTGATATTCTTTAAATAGTGGTTATTAATTATGGTTATTGTACGATTACTCTTAATTTTGTTTATAAGTCGTTGTTCCCCAAGATTACGGTTCAGTGAAGGGTATTCATTAATTTTCACTGCCTCTATTAGTTTAAATGAGGGCTTACCCCCTCTTCTCTATTTTCATTCTGATTACTGTGTTGATTTTGTACTGTTTCAGTGCGATCCTCCGTATTAGGTTCTGCTATCCTATAATTTCCTTCAGGTGGGTAGTTGACTTCACACCGGGACTGGTCATAATGGTTGTCATATCGGTGACTCCTTGGGTAATACCGTCGCTGATTACCTTGAGGTCTGGAGTAGATATAATTGACGTTATGTCTATAATTATTGGGTCGTCTGTCCCCATCTCCTCTATTATTGCGACTATCACGATAATTATAATTATTATTGCCGCGATAATTATAGTTCCTGGAATTATTATTCGCGTGCTCATTTTGTGTTCTATTGGCATTAACGTTCTGCGCAGGTCGATTGTGATCGTTATTATGAGAATTGGTTGGTGGCGCGTTATTATTATACTTCTGATATTTATAATTTAGCATTCTATTTCTTTGGTATTGGTTCTCGTGCTCATAATTCTCCAAGAATTTGGCCATGGCTGGAATCGTTTTGATTTGACTACACATACGCGCATTTTTTATCCCTTCCTCGTAATGGTAGGATAGTTGTATCACCAAACATTCTTCGGGAATTCTGGGCTCTAAGTTCCGCGCCATACATACTTTTCCTAAAAAGTATGAAGTAGGAGACTGGCCTATATTTGTTTCGTATCGACCGTTACTCAAATTATTCCTAATCATGTTCTGGGTCGATTCAGACCAATACTTCTCCTTAAACTGTTTTTTGAACTCAGTCATGTCCAGTATATCCGGGCGCACCGCTGTCCACCAATTATCATAAGTATCTTTAAACGTTTCAGCAATCATGCTGCGTATAATACTCCAGCGATTCTCTCTATTTCTTGTGATCACCTCTTCCAATCTCTTTAAAAATTCCATAGGATTGCGCTTGTAATTACGAAAATTAATCGATTCCCGGTTCTCGTGGTTATTTGTATGACTATGCTGGCATGTCCTATCCCGCCATGAATCTACTTCTTCTTGTAATTGTAATTCACGTCTACTAATTTCCTCTATTTTATTTTTACTGGTATTAATTTGACCTTCCATACTGTTTAAATTGCCATAGACTCTTTCGAGTCGTTCACCCATGTCTGTCTGTATTTGCGTAATCCCTTCCTTATTCTCTTCCCGTACCTGATGTACTTCGTTTTTATTTTGCTCATATTTTCCGACAGTTTCCTGTTGGATTTCCTCGACCATTGTTTTACCCTCAATTTTTATATCATTAATTTTATTCTGTAATTCTTCACGAACCTGTACTATTGTTTCGTTAGTTTTTTCTAACCCTTCATTTTTTTTGGCTATTTCTAATTTTCTTTCCTCATTATTTTGTTCCACCTTCTGGTTGACTGTTACATGAATATTCTCAATTTTTTCATTAATCTGCCTTAAATTCTCTTCATGTATTTGTAGGATGTCTTCCTTCATTTGTTTTAAACCCTCATCATTCCTATCTAACCTTTCGTGGATTTGTTTTGAGGTTTCTTTAATTTCCTCATTTGTTTTATCGTATTTTTCCTCCAGTCTCTTTGAGTTTTCATCCTGTTTCCTAAAATTCTCATCTATCTTGTCAAATTTCTCGTTAATTTTATTTAAACTTTCGTTAGTTTGTCTATTTTGTTCTGTCATAAATTTCATCATGTCCTGCCAACTTGGTGCTTCTCTGGCTCCCGCTTTATCTATTTGGTCCCCTTGGGCAACTTCTTCAATTACTTCCTTTTCCTTGTCCGTAATTATTTCAGTTTCCGTTATTTCGTCTGTCTGTTGTTCCATTTCACTGTCTGTTATTAGTTCTATTTCCTGTTCTTGTTCATCTATTTCCTTCTCCGTTTCTCCTGCCCTAATCCTTGATCTACCTCTGGTATGCATGTTTATTCTCCCACAGTTACCTGCTCTGGTTAAGTAATATTAATATGGTTACAGTTACTTAACTTAAGCCCTACACAAGTTGAGCGCCAATTTGTTACTGATCCTCGGCTCTTACGTTGACTCTTACGGTCGCGGGATTCTCGTTATTTCCGCCCCAACGTTGCCGGCGTCAATTTGTTATGTATAAAGTCTGATCGCTGTTGTTCAAGCCCCGCGATGGAAGCCAATTTGTTACTACCCTCTTTTTTGCGTCACCTAATTAGGTCCCACGTTATGAGCATCACTTTGTTGGTAAACTAGATTCCTCTCCTTAAAACCCCACTGTTGGGTTTGTCAATTTGTTTTGAATTACTTTAATTATGTAAATCTCGGAGATATTTGGAGTTGTGGGATATATTGATGTAATTAATTAATATTAACTTAGCTCTTTTAGAAATATCAGTGTTAGTGTACCTAAAACTTAAACAACTTAAGCGTTATTCTACAATTTCATCCAACCCTATTATACCTTGAAGAGAGTTATGTCTAATTTTGTATTTTTACGTTCTCTCTTTGGTGTCAGATAATTCCACTATAAGCGCTGTAGTATCGGCTCAACGAAACTTATAGGTTATTTCGATGTTTATGTTAACCAATTATTCTATACTTATTCAGTTACTTTTTTGTTCCCAGCTCATTAAACCATACTCCAAATAACAAGATTTTACAAATATATAAAGGTTCTTTATTTGTTTACTTTTTAACATTGAATAAGATATGTTCTAATTAACATATGCTTGGGCTATAGATTTCATGAATCGATTGTTGATTATTCTAATCCTTTATTTAAATTTAGTTATATAGTGTGTTTTGATTTGTAATTAATTTAATTCAGGGTGTGAAGGTTCTTGTAACTGTGGGGAAGATTAAAAATACATAGATAACAATGCAAGATTTACAAATTTGAAGTGTTGTGTAGTTAGTATGATTAATATAATAATAATTTACCAGACTAGAACGAAGCAAATCGTGTAGGCGGTTGATCGCTAAATTTACTGTTCTGGACGATTATGCCGTACGATTTTCCTTCTTCGGTTTAATAAAAAGGACTTCTTGGCCTGTCCACTTCGGAAATACAGCTCTGTGGATTGATTTACAGCCCGATTGATGTTTCTTCTGCAACGCCAGGATCCAAATAAGTTCTTCTTTCGGTTGAAGCAATTAGTGTTGTTCCGTGTATCTGTAAGGTTATAATTTCTGGTGTAGTGAATATTATTAATTGTGATACTGTTAATTCTTTCTATTTGGTTTAATATCTCATCAATTCCCTTCGGATATGGGACAGTTCAAGTTCTTCCTTGTAGAATCTAGTTATTTATTCTCTATTGTGATTTCATACTGTAGTGTTATTTGGTTAAACTGTACTGGTGATAGACGTAAATATTGTCATTAGGATTTTGTGTTTTATAATCGTGTCTGATAATTTAGAATATTACGATTAAATAGATTATTCTTGGGTTTTTTAATCTCATCACATTCAGATCATCAAAGCAATTATTGTTAAATCAACAACTTCCTCTTCTTCTGTCGTCCCTAGCAACACATGACTTCTTCCTTCCGCATATCTTGAATATAGTGTTTATTTCATATATTATTTGTCTATTTCTTATCAATTTGCTATCCTATCGGAATGTAACTTTACCGATAGTTGGTTTATTATTTTCTACACATATTCTGCTGGTTTTTTGATATAAGCCGGTTTTTTGTTCTTTTTTATATTTAATACACTTTCGATATTAAATGTTATTAATCGATATCATGGCATTATGGTATTATCATAATTTGTAAAATTTTATTATATATTATTATTAATTTAATGTTTTTTCTAGCTCTTCAAATCGTATTTATTAATTATTATTAATTGATGTACCTAACCTTTATGTTATGAATGTTTATATAGTAGTTTTGGCTGTTAGGCCTTTTATTGTAAATGGATCTACCTGTGTTTATAACTGGTACACATCTATAGCCCCTTTTACATAAATTCATACATATAATCAAATCTTAACTATTAACATTTACATAAACAATTATTTTTTCCATATCTAATAACAATTTTATGTTGACCTATGGATCACATATAAGAAAACTCAAATCCATTAACATTAATTAGCTGCTTCACACTTCATTCTACAACAGTCATTGAATAATACAACTTGTTTCATTATCTTTCATTAACTCAACACATATTTGGTATAACATAACATAAACTTTATCATAACATTTGTTGTCCCAAAATAATACCTCTTAACTCAAAATTCTTATTTGTTATTACTATAAAGTAAATCATTATTTCATTTTTTTGTTTGCTTTTCACTAAACATATATCATCAACTATTATCTAACTTACAGGTTCGTTTATTCTTGTTAACACTACCTTGCATCCTTATATATATATAATATGATATTATCCTTATATATTATATTTATCTATGATTATAATTGTAATTATTGGATCTTTGTTCTATTATGGGGTTAGATATTGACTTGTTTATTATTCTGTGAACCTTGTTTTTATGTAACATGAATGCTAGCATTTCTGTTGCGTTACATATGCTCCCTCTCCTAAAAAAGTTTAGTTTAACTGAATGAAGTTTAGGTCAAATAAACTTGTCTTTCTCACATGCCTTTTCTTCATTTCATTGTTAATGGTTGACGATGGGTTTTTCAATGTAACTTCATTAGACTATTATTAATACTTTTTTTATTTAATAACATTTCATCATTTTTATTAACATTCTTGATCATTTTTTAATGTCTGTAAACATTATTTGTTGGTAGTTGGCTACACTATTCACTGATACATTAGTTTCACATCTCTTCTACTTATTATTACTATAATCACTGTATTTTTCAATTATTCTCCTGTCAACTCATTTCCTTCTGTTTTCTTCGTCCTACTCTTTTGGAAACTGAAGTTATTCTTGCAACTATTCTAATATTCCTTAAATATTTAATTTCCCTAACAATCCCTAATACATGCGTTGGTACAGTTCAGAGAGGCACTGTTTGGCTTCATACTCTGCTGTCCACACCACATCTTAATATAGTACTGCTGGAATTCATCTACAGTCAGCTATAAAATATAATAATAATCTCCTAATAATCTCTTTAATTATTTAATAATAAATATTTGGGAAAAAATTTTTTCCTTTGTTGCCTTTATATTTCTTCTTTACTATTCTTCATATTTCGTAATTCCATTTTAGTTCCTTAAACATTCGTTGATATTGACTTTGACAGTTATCATTTGTAATCATTTTTGTTTTCATTTTTGTTGTGATTGTAATGCTAAGTATCTTCTTCATTTGTTTTTTCTCTGATCACAATATTTTCTAAATAGTTGTTGTGTGATGATCATTATAACTGTATTTCAAACTAAATACATTCCTTAGCCCAACTATTCTTCTTATCGTATTTCATTATTTTGGCTGTTTATTTTTCAATGAATTATGTTCATAAATACTCTTTCTTTCTTGTCTTCTTTAACATTACATGGGTTACATTCAATTGTTTACTGAAGTTGTTTCCATCATTTGGCAATGTAGTATGTATTTTAGGTCATATGATTTTTTCTCTTTCTTTATTTTGCATAGGTAGATTTGCGGTAAAAACTTTTATCTTGGGGTTTCATTATTTATCATTCACATTATTTCTTTATAAACATTTAATAATAATTATCGCTTTCTTCTGTAATCTTGGGGTTTCATTATTCATTATTCACACTATTTCTTTATAAACATTTAATAATAATTCTCTCTTTCTTCTGTAATCTTGGGGTTTCATTATTCATTATTCACACTATTTCTTTATAAACATTTAATAATAATTCTCTCTTTCTTCTGTAATCGATAATAAGTTGTTCTTATTGTATTTTAGAATTTAGTGGTAGTATTCAACTCAAATTCTTTTTTAAATTCCAAGTAATTTCTCTTCAAGACTGGTAATAAGTTGTTCTTATCATATTTTAGAATTTATTCATTATATTTCTTTTTGGATTTAGTAAAAATTTTTTTTTTCTTACTAAATTCGTTTTATATATAATAGTTATTTCAAATAATTTTTGTAAGTTGGTCTTACTGTCTTTTAGAATTTTGCCGTTACATATATTATTTCGTTATTACTATTACTGTTTACATGTTTCTTATCCTCTTCCAATAAATCTTCCCTGATATTCTTTAAATAGTGGTTATTAATTATGGTTATTGTACGATTACTCTTAATTTTGTTTATAAGTCGTTGTTCCCCAAGATTACGGTTCAGTGAAGGGTATTCATTAATTTTCACTGCCTCTATTAGTTTAAATGAGGGCTTACCCCCTCTTCTCTATTTTCATTCTGATTACTGTGTTGATTTTGTACTGTTTCAGTGCGATCCTCCGTATTAGGTTCTGCTATCCTATAATTTCCTTCAGGTGGGTAGTTGACTTCACACCGGGACTGGTCATAATGGTTGTCATATCGGTGACTCCTTGGGTAATACCGTCGCTGATTACCTTGAGGTCTGGAGTAGATATAATTGACGTTATGTCTATAATTATTGGGTCGTCTGTCCCCATCTCCTCTATTATTGCGACTATCACGATAATTATAATTATTATTGCCGCGATAATTATAGTTCCTGGAATTATTATTCGCGTGCTCATTTTGTGTTCTATTGGCATTAACGTTCTGCGCAGGTCGATTGTGATCGTTATTATGAGAATTGGTTGGTGGCGCGTTATTATTATACTTCTGATATTTATAATTTAGCATTCTATTTCTTTGGTATTGGTTCTCGTGCTCATAATTCTCCAAGAATTTGGCCATGGCTGGAATCGTTTTGATTTGACTACACATACGCGCATTTTTTATCCCTTCCTCGTAATGGTAGGATAGTTGTATCACCAAACATTCTTCGGGAATTCTGGGCTCTAAGTTCCGCGCCATACATACTTTTCCTAAAAAGTATGAAGTAGGAGACTGGCCTATATTTGTTTCGTATCGACCGTTACTCAAATTATTCCTAATCATGTTCTGGGTCGATTCAGACCAATACTTCTCCTTAAACTGTTTTTTGAACTCAGCCATGTCCAGTATATCCGGGCGCACCGCTGTCCACCAATTATCATAAGTATCTTTAAACGTTTCAGCAATCATGCTGCGTATAATACTCCAGCGATTCTCTCTATTTCTTGTGATCACCTCTTCCAATCTCTTTAAAAATTCCATAGGATTGCGCTTGTAATTACGAAAATTAATCGATTCCCGGTTCTCGTGGTTATTTGTATGACTATGCTGGCATGTCCTATCCCGCCATGAATCTACTTCTTCTTGTAATTGTAATTCACGTCTACTAATTTCCTCTATTTTATTTTTACTGGTATTAATTTGACCTTCCATACTGTTTAAATTGCCATAGACTCTTTCGAGTCGTTCACCCATGTCTGTCTGTATTTGCGTAATCCCTTCCTTATTCTCTTCCCGTACCTGATGTACTTCGTTTTTATTTTGCTCATATTTTCCGACAGTTTCCTGTTGGATTTCCTCGACCATTGTTTTACCCTCAATTTTTATATCATTAATTTTATTCTGTAATTCTTCACGAACCTGTACTATTGTTTCGTTAGTTTTTTCTAACCCTTCATTTTTTTTGGCTATTTCTAATTTTCTTTCCTCATTATTTTGTTCCACCTTCTGGTTGACTGTTACATGAATATTCTCAATTTTTTCATTAATCTGCCTTAAATTCTCTTCATGTATTTGTAGGATGTCTTCCTTCATTTGTTTTAAACCCTCATCATTCCTATCTAACCTTTCGTGGATTTGTTTTGAGGTTTCTTTAATTTCCTCATTTGTTTTATCGTATTTTTCCTCCAGTCTCTTTGAGTTTTCATCCTGTTTCCTAAAATTCTCATCTATCTTGTCAAATTTCTCGTTAATTTTATTTAAACTTTCGTTAGTTTGTCTATTTTGTTCTGTCATAAATTTCATCATGTCCTGCCAACTTGGTGCTTCTCTGGCTCCCGCTTTATCTATTTGGTCCCCTTGGGCAACTTCTTCAATTACTTCCTTTTCCTTGTCCGTAATTATTTCAGTTTCCGTTATTTCGTCTGTCTGTTGTTCCATTTCACTGTCTGTTATTAGTTCTATTTCCTGTTCTTGTTCATCTATTTCCTTCTCCGTTTCTCCTGCCCTAATCCTTGATCTACCTCTGGTATGCATGTTTATTCTCCCACAGTTACCTGCTCTGGTTAAGTAATATTAATATGGTTACAGTTACTTAACTTAAGCCCTACACAAGTTGAGCGCCAATTTGTTACTGATCCTCGGCTCTTACGTTGACTCTTACGGTCGCGGGATTCTCGTTATTTCCGCCCCAACGTTGCCGGGGTCAATTTGTTATGTATAAAGTCTGATCGCTGTTGTTCAAGCCCCGCGATGGAAGCCAATTTGTTACTACCCTCTTTTTTGCGTCACCTAATTAGGTCCCACGTTATGAGCATCACTTTGTTGGTAAACTAGATTCCTCTCCTTAAAACCCCACTGTTGGGTTTGTCAATTTGTTTTGAATTACTTTAATTATGTAAATCTCGGAGATATTTGGAGTTGTGGGATATATTGATGTAATTAATTAATATTAACTTAGCTCTTTTAGAAATATCAGTGTTAGTGTACCTAAAACTTAAACAACTTAAGCGTTATTCTACAATTTCATCCAACCCTATTATACCTTGAAGAGAGTTATGTCTAATTTTGTATTTTTACGTTCTCTCTTTGGTGTCAGATAATTCCACTATAAGCGCTGTAGTATCGGCTCAACGAAACTTATAGGTTATTTCGATGTTTATGTTAACCAATTATTCTATACTTATTCAGTTACTTTTTTGTTCCCAGCTCATTAAACCATACTCCAAATAACAAGATTTTACAAATATATAAAGGTTCTTTATTTGTTTACTTTTTAACATTGAATAAGATATGTTCTAATTAACATATGCTTGGGCTATAGATTTCATGAATCGATTGTTGATTATTCTAATCCTTTATTTAAATTTAGTTATATAGTGTGTTTTGATTTGTAATTAATTTAATTCAGGGTGTGAAGGTTCTTGTAACTGTGGGGAAGATTAAAAATACATAGATAACAATGCAAGATTTACAAATTTGAAGTGTTGTGTAGTTAGTATGATTAATATAATAATAATTTACCAGACTAGAACGAAGCAAATCGTGTAGGCGGTTGATCGCTAAATTTACTGTTCTGGACGATTATGCCGTACGATTTTCCTTCTTCGGTTTAATAAAAAGGACTTCTTGGCCTGTCCACTTCGGAAATACAGCTCTGTGGATTGATTTACAGCCCGATTGATGTTTCTTCTGCAACGCCAGGATCCAAATAAGTTCTTCTTTCGGTTGAAGCAATTAGTGTTGTTCCGTGTATTTGTAAGGTTATAATTTCTGGTGTAGTGAATATTATTAATTGTGATACTGTTAATTCTTTCTATTTGGTTTAATATCTCATCAATTCCCTTCGGATATGGGACAGTTCAAGTTCTTCCTTGTAGAATCTAGTTATTTATTCTCTATTGTGATTTCATACTGTAGTGTTATTTGGTTAAACTGTACTGGTGATAGACGTAAATATTGTCATTAGGATTTTGTGTTTTATAATCGTGTCTGATAATTTAGAATATTACGATTAAATAGATTATTCTTGGGTTTTTTAATCTCATCACATTCAGATCATCAAAGCAATTATTGTTAAATCAACAACTTCCTCTTCTTCTGTCGTCCCTAGCAACACATGACTTCTTCCTTCCGCATATCTTGAATATAGTGTTTATTTCATATATTATTTGTCTATTTCTTATCAATTTGCTATCCTATCGGAATGTAACTTTACCGATAGTTGGTTTATTATTTTCTACACATATTCTGCTGGTTTTTTGATATAAGCCGGTTTTTTGTTCTTTTTTATATTTAATACACTTTCGATATTAAATGTTATTAATCGATATCATGGCATTATGGTATTATCATAATTTGTAAAATTTTATTATATATTATTATTAATTTAATGTTTTTTCTAGCTCTTCAAATCGTATTTATTAATTATTATTAATTGATGTACCTAACCTTTATGTTATGAATGTTTATATAGTAGTTTTGGCTGTTAGGCCTTTTATTGTAAATGGATCTACCTGTGTTTATAACTGGTACACATCTATAGCCCCTTTTACATAAATTCATACATATAATCAAATCTTAACTATTAACATTTACATAAACAATTATTTTTTCCATATCTAATAACAATTTTATGTTGACCTATGGATCACATATAAGAAAACTCAAATCCATTAACATTAATTAGCTGCTTCACACTTCATTCTACAACAGTCATTGAATAATACAACTTGTTTCATTATCTTTCATTAACTCAACACATATTTGGTATAACATAACATAAACTTTATCATAACATTTGTTGTCCCAAAATAATACCTCTTAACTCAAAATTCTTATTTGTTATTACTATAAAGTAAATCATTATTTCATTTTTTTGTTTGCTTTTCACTAAACATATATCATCAACTATTATCTAACTTACAGGTTCGTTTATTCTTGTTAACACTACCTTGCATCCTTATATATATATAATATGATATTATCCTTATATATTATATTTATCTATGATTATAATTGTAATTATTGGATCTTTGTTCTATTATGGGGTTAGATATTGACTTGTTTATTATTCTGTGAACCTTGTTTTTATGTAACATGAATGCTAGCATTTCTGTTGCGTTACATATGCTCCCTCTCCTAAAAAAGTTTAGTTTAACTGAATGAAGTTTAGGTCAAATAAACTTGTCTTTCTCACATGCCTTTTCTTCATTTCATTGTTAATGGTTGACGATGGGTTTTTCAATGTAACTTCATTAGACTATTATTAATACTTTTTTTATTTAATAACATTTCATCATTTTTATTAACATTCTTGATCATTTTTTAATGTCTGTAAACATTATTTGTTGGTAGTTGGCTACACTATTCACTGATACATTAGTTTCACATCTCTTCTACTTATTATTACTATAATCACTGTATTTTTCAATTATTCTCCTGTCAACTCATTTCCTTCTGTTTTCTTCGTCCTACTCTTTTGGAAACTGAAGTTATTCTTGCAACTATTCTAATATTCCTTAAATATTTAATTTCCCTAACAATCCCTAATACATGCGTTGGTACAGTTCAGAGAGGCACTGTTTGGCTTCATACTCTGCTGTCCACACCACATCTTAATATAGTACTGCTGGAATTCATCTACAGTCAGCTATAAAATATAATAATAATCTCCTAATAATCTCTTTAATTATTTAATAATAAATATTTGGGAAAAAATTTTTTCCTTTGTTGCCTTTATATTTCTTCTTTACTATTCTTCATATTTCGTAATTCCATTTTAGTTCCTTAAACATTCGTTGATATTGACTTTGACAGTTATCATTTGTAATCATTTTTGTTTTCATTTTTGTTGTGATTGTAATGCTAAGTATCTTCTTCATTTGTTTTTTCTCTGATCACAATATTTTCTAAATAGTTGTTGTGTGATGATCATTATAACTGTATTTCAAACTAAATACATTCCTTAGCCCAACTATTCTTCTTATCGTATTTCATTATTTTGGCTGTTTATTTTTCAATGAATTATGTTCATAAATACTCTTTCTTTCTTGTCTTCTTTAACATTACATGGGTTACATTCAATTGTTTACTGAAGTTGTTTCCATCATTTGGCAATGTAGTATGTATTTTAGGTCATATGATTTTTTCTCTTTCTTTATTTTGCATAGGTAGATTTGCGGTAAAAACTTTTATTTTGGGGTTTCATTATTTATCATTCACATTATTTCTTTATAAACATTTAATAATAATTATCGCTTTCTTCTGTAATCTTGGGGTTTCATTATTCATTATTCACACTATTTCTTTATAAACATTTAATAATAATTCTCTCTTTCTTCTGTAATCTTGGGGTTTCATTATTCATTATTCACACTATTTCTTTATAAACATTTAATAATAATTCTCTCTTTCTTCTGTAATCGATAATAAGTTGTTCTTATTGTATTTTAGAATTTAGTGGTAGTATTCAACTCAAATTCTTTTTTAAATTCCAAGTAATTTCTCTTCAAGACTGGTAATAAGTTGTTCTTATCATATTTTAGAATTTATTCATTATATTTCTTTTTGGATTTAGTAAAAATTTTTTTTTTCTTACTAAATTCGTTTTATATATAATTGTTATTTCAAATAATTTTTGTAAGTTGGTCTTACTGTCTTTTAGAATTTTGCCGTTACATATATTATTTCGTTATTACTATTACTGTTTACATGTTTCTTATCCTCTTCCAATAAATCTTCCCTGATATTCTTTAAATAGTGGTTATTAATTATGGTTATTGTACGATTACTCTTAATTTTGTTTATAAGTCGTTGTTCCCCAAGATTACGGTTCAGTGAAGGGTATTCATTAATTTTCACTGCCTCTATTAGTTTAAATGAGGGCTTACCCCCTCTTCTCTATTTTCATTCTGATTACTGTGTTGATTTTGTACTGTTTCAGTGCGATCCTCCGTATTAGGTTCTGCTATCCTATAATTTCCTTCAGGTGGGTAGTTGACTTCACACCGAGACTGGTCATAATGGTTGTCATATCGGTGACTCCTTGGGTAATACCGTCGCTGATTACCTTGAGGTCTGGAGTAGATATAATTGACGTTATGTCTATAATTATTGGGTCGTCTGTCCCCATCTCCTCTATTATTGCGACTATCACGATAATTATAATTATTATTGCCGCGATAATTATAGTTCCTGGAATTATTATTCGCGTGCTCATTTTGTGTTCTATTGGCATTAACGTTCTGCGCAGGTCGATTGTGATCGTTATTATGAGAATTGGTTGGTGGCGCGTTATTATTATACTTCTGATATTTATAATTTAGCATTCTATTTCTTTGGTATTGGTTCTCGTGCTCATAATTCTCCAAGAATTTGGCCATGGCTGGAATCGTTTTGATTTGACTACACATACGCGCATTTTTTATCCCTTCCTCGTAATGGTAGGATAGTTGTATCACCAAACATTCTTCGGGAATTCTGGGCTCTAAGTTCCGCGCCATACATACTTTTCCTAAAAAGTATGAAGTAGGAGACTGGCCTATATTTGTTTCGTATCGACCGTTACTCAAATTATTCCTAATCATGTTCTGGGTCGATTCAGACCAATACTTCTCCTTAAACTGTTTTTTGAACTCAGTCATGTCCAGTATATCCGGGCGCACCGCTGTCCACCAATTATCATAAGTATCTTTAAACGTTTCAGCAATCATGCTGCGTATAATACTCCAGCGATTCTCTCTATTTCTTGTGATCACCTCTTCCAATCTCTTTAAAAATTCCATAGGATTGCGCTTGTAATTACGAAAATTAATCGATTCCCGGTTCTCGTGGTTATTTGTATGACTATGCTGGCATGTCCTATCCCGCCATGAATCTACTTCTTCTTGTAATTGTAATTCACGTCTACTAATTTCCTCTATTTTATTTTTACTGGTATTAATTTGACCTTCCATACTGTTTAAATTGCCATAGACTCTTTCGAGTCGTTCACCCATGTCTGTCTGTATTTGCGTAATCCCTTCCTTATTCTCTTCCCGTACCTGATGTACTTCGTTTTTATTTTGCTCATATTTTCCGACAGTTTCCTGTTGGATTTCCTCGACCATTGTTTTACCCTCAATTTTTATATCATTAATTTTATTCTGTAATTCTTCACGAACCTGTACTATTGTTTCGTTAGTTTTTTCTAACCCTTCATTTTTTTTGGCTATTTCTAATTTTCTTTCCTCATTATTTTGTTCCACCTTCTGGTTGACTGTTACATGAATATTCTCAATTTTTTCATTAATCTGCCTTAAATTCTCTTCATGTATTTGTAGGATGTCTTCCTTCATTTGTTTTAAACCCTCATCATTCCTATCTAACCTTTCGTGGATTTGTTTTGAGGTTTCTTTAATTTCCTCATTTGTTTTATCGTATTTTTCCTCCAGTCTCTTTGAGTTTTCATCCTGTTTCCTAAAATTCTCATCTATCTTGTCAAATTTCTCGTTAATTTTATTTAAACTTTCGTTAGTTTGTCTATTTTGTTCTGTCATAAATTTCATCATGTCCTGCCAACTTGGTGCTTCTCTGGCTCCCGCTTTATCTATTTGGTCCCCTTGGGCAACTTCTTCAATTACTTCCTTTTCCTTGTCCGTAATTATTTCAGTTTCCGTTATTTCGTCTGTCTGTTGTTCCATTTCACTGTCTGTTATTAGTTCTATTTCCTGTTCTTGTTCATCTATTTCCTTCTCCGTTTCTCCTGCCCTAATCCTTGATCTACCTCTGGTATGCATGTTTATTCTCCCACAGTTACCTGCTCTGGTTAAGTAATATTAATATGGTTACAGTTACTTAACTTAAGCCCTACACAAGTTGAGCGCCAATTTGTTACTGATCCTCGGCTCTTACGTTGACTCTTACGGTCGCGGGATTCTCGTTATTTCCGCCCCAACGTTGCCGGCGTCAATTTGTTATGTATAAAGTCTGATCGCTGTTGTTCAAGCCCCGCGATGGAAGCCAATTTGTTACTACCCTCTTTTTTGCGTCACCTAATTAGGTCCCACGTTATGAGCATCACTTTGTTGGTAAACTAGATTCCTCTCCTTAAAACCCCACTGTTGGGTTTGTCAATTTGTTTTGAATTACTTTAATTATGTAAATCTCGGAGATATTTGGAGTTGTGGGATATATTGATGTAATTAATTAATATTAACTTAGCTCTTTTAGAAATATCAGTGTTAGTGTACCTAAAACTTAAACAACTTAAGCGTTATTCTACAATTTCATCCAACCCTATTATACCTTGAAGAGAGTTATGTCTAATTTTGTATTTTTACGTTCTCTCTTTGGTGTCAGATAATTCCACTATAAGCGCTGTAGTATCGGCTCAACGAAACTTATAGGTTATTTCGATGTTTATGTTAACCAATTATTCTATACTTATTCAGTTACTTTTTTGTTCCCAGCTCATTAAACCATACTCCAAATAACAAGATTTTACAAATATATAAAGGTTCTTTATTTGTTTACTTTTTAACATTGAATAAGATATGTTCTAATTAACATATGCTTGGGCTATAGATTTCATGAATCGATTGTTGATTATTCTAATCCTTTATTTAAATTTAGTTATATAGTGTGTTTTGATTTGTAATTAATTTAATTCAGGGTGTGAAGGTTCTTGTAACTGTGGGGAAGATTAAAAATACATAGATAACAATGCAAGATTTACAAATTTGAAGTGTTGTGTAGTTAGTATGATTAATATAATAATAATTTACCAGACTAGAACGAAGCAAATCGTGTAGGCGGTTGATCGCTAAATTTACTGTTCTGGACGATTATGCCGTACGATTTTCCTTCTTCGGTTTAATAAAAAGGACTTCTTGGCCTGTCCACTTCGGAAATACAGCTCTGTGGATTGATTTACAGCCCGATTGATGTTTCTTCTGCAACGCCAGGATCCAAATAAGTTCTTCTTTCGGTTGAAGCAATTAGTGTTGTTCCGTGTATTTGTAAGGTTATAATTTCTGGTGTAGTGAATATTATTAATTGTGATACTGTTAATTCTTTCTATTTGGTTTAATATCTCATCAATTCCCTTCGGATATGGGACAGTTCAAGTTCTTCCTTGTAGAATCTAGTTATTTATTCTCTATTGTGATTTCATACTGTAGTGTTATTTGGTTAAACTGTACTGGTGATAGACGTAAATATTGTCATTAGGATTTTGTGTTTTATAATCGTGTCTGATAATTTAGAATATTACGATTAAATAGATTATTCTTGGGTTTTTTAATCTCATCACATTCAGATCATCAAAGCAATTATTGTTAAATCAACAACTTCCTCTTCTTCTGTCGTCCCTAGCAACACATGACTTCTTCCTTCCGCATATCTTGAATATAGTGTTTATTTCATATATTATTTGTCTATTTCTTATCAATTTGCTATCCTATCGGAATGTAACTTTACCGATAGTTGGTTTATTATTTTCTACACATATTCTGCTGGTTTTTTGATATAAGCCGGTTTTTTGTTCTTTTTTATATTTAATACACTTTCGATATTAAATGTTATTAATCGATATCATGGCATTATGGTATTATCATAATTTGTAAAATTTTATTATATATTATTATTAATTTAATGTTTTTTCTAGCTCTTCAAATCGTATTTATTAATTATTATTAATTGATGTACCTAACCTTTATGTTATGAATGTTTATATAGTAGTTTTGGCTGTTAGGCCTTTTATTGTAAATGGATCTACCTGTGTTTATAACTGGTACACATCTATAGCCCCTTTTACATAAATTCATACATATAATCAAATCTTAACTATTAACATTTACATAAACAATTATTTTTTCCATATCTAATAACAATTTTATGTTGACCTATGGATCACATATAAGAAAACTCAAATCCATTAACATTAATTAGCTGCTTCACACTTCATTCTACAACAGTCATTGAATAATACAACTTGTTTCATTATCTTTCATTAACTCAACACATATTTGGTATAACATAACATAAACTTTATCATAACATTTGTTGTCCCAAAATAATACCTCTTAACTCAAAATTCTTATTTGTTATTACTATAAAGTAAATCATTATTTCATTTTTTTGTTTGCTTTTCACTAAACATATATCATCAACTATTATCTAACTTACAGGTTCGTTTATTCTTGTTAACACTACCTTGCATCCTTATATATATATAATATGATATTATCCTTATATATTATATTTATCTATGATTATAATTGTAATTATTGGATCTTTGTTCTATTATGGGGTTAGATATTGACTTGTTTATTATTCTGTGAACCTTGTTTTTATGTAACATGAATGCTAGCATTTCTGTTGCGTTACATATGCTCCCTCTCCTAAAAAAGTTTAGTTTAACTGAATGAAGTTTAGGTCAAATAAACTTGTCTTTCTCACATGCCTTTTCTTCATTTCATTGTTAATGGTTGACGATGGGTTTTTCAATGTAACTTCATTAGACTATTATTAATACTTTTTTTATTTAATAACATTTCATCATTTTTATTAACATTCTTGATCATTTTTTAATGTCTGTAAACATTATTTGTTGGTAGTTGGCTACACTATTCACTGATACATTAGTTTCACATCTCTTCTACTTATTATTACTATAATCACTGTATTTTTCAATTATTCTCCTGTCAACTCATTTCCTTCTGTTTTCTTCGTCCTACTCTTTTGGAAACTGAAGTTATTCTTGCAACTATTCTAATATTCCTTAAATATTTAATTTCCCTAACAATCCCTAATACATGCGTTGGTACAGTTCAGAGAGGCACTGTTTGGCTTCATACTCTGCTGTCCACACCACATCTTAATATAGTACTGCTGGAATTCATCTACAGTCAGCTATAAAATATAATAATAATCTCCTAATAATCTCTTTAATTATTTAATAATAAATATTTGGGAAAAAATTTTTTCCTTTGTTGCCTTTATATTTCTTCTTTACTATTCTTCATATTTCGTAATTCCATTTTAGTTCCTTAAACATTCGTTGATATTGACTTTGACAGTTATCATTTGTAATCATTTTTGTTTTCATTTTTGTTGTGATTGTAATGCTAAGTATCTTCTTCATTTGTTTTTTCTCTGATCACAATATTTTCTAAATAGTTGTTGTGTGATGATCATTATAACTGTATTTCAAACTAAATACATTCCTTAGCCCAACTATTCTTCTTATCGTATTTCATTATTTTGGCTGTTTATTTTTCAATGAATTATGTTCATAAATACTCTTTCTTTCTTGTCTTCTTTAACATTACATGGGTTACATTCAATTGTTTACTGAAGTTGTTTCCATCATTTGGCAATGTAGTATGTATTTTAGGTCATATGATTTTTTCTCTTTCTTTATTTTGCATAGGTAGATTTGCGGTAAAAACTTTTATCTTGGGGTTTCATTATTTATCATTCACATTATTTCTTTATAAACATTTAATAATAATTATCGCTTTCTTCTGTAATCTTGGGGTTTCATTATTCATTATTCACACTATTTCTTTATAAACATTTAATAATAATTCTCTCTTTCTTCTGTAATCTTGGGGTTTCATTATTCATTATTCACACTATTTCTTTATAAACATTTAATAATAATTCTCTCTTTCTTCTGTAATCGATAATAAGTTGTTCTTATTGTATTTTAGAATTTAGTGGTAGTATTCAACTCAAATTCTTTTTTAAATTCCAAGTAATTTCTCTTCAAGACTGGTAATAAGTTGTTCTTATCATATTTTAGAATTTATTCATTATATTTCTTTTTGGATTTAGTAAAAATTTTTTTTTTCTTACTAAATTCGTTTTATATATAATAGTTATTTCAAATAATTTTTGTAAGTTGGTCTTACTGTCTTTTAGAATTTTGCCGTTACATATATTATTTCGTTATTACTATTACTGTTTACATGTTTCTTATCCTCTTCCAATAAATCTTCCCTGATATTCTTTAAATAGTGGTTATTAATTATGGTTATTGTACGATTACTCTTAATTTTGTTTATAAGTCGTTGTTCCCCAAGATTACGGTTCAGTGAAGGGTATTCATTAATTTTCACTGCCTCTATTAGTTTAAATGAGGGCTTACCCCCTCTTCTCTATTTTCATTCTGATTACTGTGTTGATTTTGTACTGTTTCAGTGCGATCCTCCGTATTAGGTTCTGCTATCCTATAATTTCCTTCAGGTGGGTAGTTGACTTCACACCGAGACTGGTCATAATGGTTGTCATATCGGTGACTCCTTGGGTAATACCGTCGCTGATTACCTTGAGGTCTGGAGTAGATATAATTGACGTTATGTCTATAATTATTGGGTCGTCTGTCCCCATCTCCTCTATTATTGCGACTATCACGATAATTATAATTATTATTGCCGCGATAATTATAGTTCCTGGAATTATTATTCGCGTGCTCATTTTGTGTTCTATTGGCATTAACGTTCTGCGCAGGTCGATTGTGATCGTTATTATGAGAATTGGTTGGTGGCGCGTTATTATTATACTTCTGATATTTATAATTTAGCATTCTATTTCTTTGGTATTGGTTCTCGTGCTCATAATTCTCCAAGAATTTGGCCATGGCTGGAATCGTTTTGATTTGACTACACATACGCGCATTTTTTATCCCTTCCTCGTAATGGTAGGATAGTTGTATCACCAAACATTCTTCGGGAATTCTGGGCTCTAAGTTCCGCGCCATACATACTTTTCCTAAAAAGTATGAAGTAGGAGACTGGCCTATATTTGTTTCGTATCGACCGTTACTCAAATTATTCCTAATCATGTTCTGGGTCGATTCAGACCAATACTTCTCCTTAAACTGTTTTTTGAACTCAGTCATGTCCAGTATATCCGGGCGCACCGCTGTCCACCAATTATCATAAGTATCTTTAAACGTTTCAGCAATCATGCTGCGTATAATACTCCAGCGATTCTCTCTATTTCTTGTGATCACCTCTTCCAATCTCTTTAAAAATTCCATAGGATTGCGCTTGTAATTACGAAAATTAATCGATTCCCGGTTCTCGTGGTTATTTGTATGACTATGCTGGCATGTCCTATCCCGCCATGAATCTACTTCTTCTTGTAATTGTAATTCACGTCTACTAATTTCCTCTATTTTATTTTTACTGGTATTAATTTGACCTTCCATACTGTTTAAATTGCCATAGACTCTTTCGAGTCGTTCACCCATGTCTGTCTGTATTTGCGTAATCCCTTCCTTATTCTCTTCCCGTACCTGATGTACTTCGTTTTTATTTTGCTCATATTTTCCGACAGTTTCCTGTTGGATTTCCTCGACCATTGTTTTACCCTCAATTTTTATATCATTAATTTTATTCTGTAATTCTTCACGAACCTGTACTATTGTTTCGTTAGTTTTTTCTAACCGTTCATTTTTTTTGGCTATTTCTAATTTTCTTTCCTCATTATTTTGTTCCACCTTCTGGTTGACTGTTACATGAATATTCTCAATTTTTTCATTAATCTGCCTTAAATTCTCATCATGTATTTGTAGGATGTCTTCCTTCATTTGTTTTAAACCCTCATCATTCCTATCTAACCTTTCGTGGATTTGTTTTGAGGTTTCTTTAATTTCCTCATTTGTTTTATCGTATTTTTCCTCCAGTCTCTTTGAGTTTTCATCCTGTTTCCTAAAATTCTCATCTATCTTGTCAAATTTCTCGTTAATTTTATTTAAACTTTCGTTAGTTTGTCTATTTTGTTCTGTCATAAATTTCATCATGTCCTGCCAACTTGGTGCTTCTCTGGCTCCCGCTTTATCTATTTGGTCCCCTTGGGCAACTTCTTCAATTACTTCCTTTTCCTTGTCCGTAATTATTTCAGTTTCCGTTATTTCGTCTGTCTGTTGTTCCATTTCACTGTCTGTTATTAGTTCTATTTCCTGTTCTTGTTCATCTATTTCCTTCTCCGTTTCTCCTGCCCTAATCCTTGATCTACCTCTGGTATGCATGTTTATTCTCCCACAGTTACCTGCTCTGGTTAAGTAATAATAATATGGTTACAGTTACTTATCTTAAGCCCTACACAAGTTGAGCGCCAATTTGTTACTGATCCTCGGCTCTTACGTTGACTCTTACGGTCGCGGGATTCTCGTTATTTCCGCCCCAACGTTGCCGGGGTCAATTTGTTATGTATAAAGTCTGATCGCTGTTGTTCAAGCCCCGCGATGGAAGCCAATTTGTTACTACCCTCTTTTTTGCGTCACCTAATTAGGTCCCACGTTATGAGCATCACTTTGTTGGTAAACTAGATTCCTCTCCTTAAAACCCCACTGTTGGGTTTGTCAATTTGTTTTGAATTACTTTAATTATGTAAATCTCGGAGATATTTGGAGTTGTGGGATATATTGATGTAATTAATTAATATTAACTTAGCTCTTTTAGAAATATCAGTGTTAGTGTACCTAAAACTTAAACAACTTAAGCGTTATTCTACAATTTCATCCAACCCTATTATACCTTGAAGAGAGTTATGTCTAATTTTGTATTTTTACGTTCTCTCTTTGGTGTCAGATAACTCCACTATAAGCGCTGTAGTATCGGCTCAACGAAACTTATAGGTTATTTCGATGTTTATGTTAACCAATGATTCTATACTTATTCAGTTACTTTTTTGTTCCCAGCTCATTAAACCATACTCCAAATAACAAGATTTTACAAATATATAAAGGTTCTTTATTTGTTTACTTTTTAACATTGAATAAGATATGTTCTAATTAACATATGCTTGGGCTATAGATTTCATGAATCGATTGTTGATTATTCTAATCCTTTATTTAAATTTAGTTATATAGTGTGTTTTGATTTGTAATTAATTTAATTCAGGGTGTGAAGGTTCTTGTAACTGTGGGGAAGATTAAAAATACATAGATAACAATGCAAGATTTACAAATTTGAAGTGTTGTGTAGTTAGTATGATTAATATAATAATAATTTACCAGACTAGAACGAAGCAAATCGTGTAGGCGGTTGATCGCTAAATTTACTGTTCTGGACGATTATGCCGTACGATTTTCCTTCTTCGGTTTAATAAAAAGGACTTCTTGGCCTGTCCACTTCGGAAATACAGCTCTGTGGATTGATTTACAGCCCGATTGATGTTTCTTCTGCAACGCCAGGATCCAAATAAGTTCTTCTTTCGGTTGAAGCAATTAGTGTTGTTCCGTGTATTTGTAAGGTTATAATTTCTGGTGTAGTGAATATTATTAATTGTGATACTGTTAATTCTTTCTATTTGGTTTAATATCTCATCAATTCCCTTCGGATATGGGACAGTTCAAGTTCTTCCTTGTAGAATCTAGTTATTTATTCTCTATTGTGATTTCATACTGTAGTGTTATTTGGTTAAACTGTACTGGTGATAGACGTAAATATTGTCATTAGGATTTTGTGTTTTATAATCGTGTCTGATAATTTAGAATATTACGATTAAATAGATTATTCTTGGGTTTTTTAATCTCATCACATTCAGATCATCAAAGCAATTATTGTTAAATCAACAACTTCCTCTTCTTCTGTCGTCCCTAGCAACACATGACTTCTTCCTTCCGCATATCTTGAATATAGTGTTTATTTCATATATTATTTGTCTATTTCTTATCAATTTGCTATCCTATCGGAATGTAACTTTACCGATAGTTGGTTTATTATTTTCTACACATATTCTGCTGGTTTTTTGATATAAGCCGGTTTTTTGTTCTTTTTTATATTTAATACACTTTCGATATTAAATGTTATTAATCGATATCATGGCATTATGGTATTATCATAATTTGTAAAATTTTATTATATATTATTATTAATTTAATGTTTTTTCTAGCTCTTCAAATCGTATTTATTAATTATTATTAATTGATGTACCTAACCTTTATGTTATGAATGTTTATATAGTAGTTTTGGCTGTTAGGCCTTTTATTGTAAATGGATCTACCTGTGTTTATAACTGGTACACATCTATAGCCCCTTTTACATAAATTCATACATATAATCAAATCTTAACTATTAACATTTACATAAACAATTATTTTTTCCATATCTAATAACAATTTTATGTTGACCTATGGATCACATATAAGAAAACTCAAATCCATTAACATTAATTAGCTGCTTCACACTTCATTCTACAACAGTCATTGAATAATACAACTTGTTTCATTATCTTTCATTAACTCAACACATATTTGGTATAACATAACATAAACTTTATCATAACATTTGTTGTCCCAAAATAATACCTCTTAACTCAAAATTCTTATTTGTTATTACTATAAAGTAAATCATTATTTCATTTTTTTGTTTGCTTTTCACTAAACATATATCATCAACTATTATCTAACTTACAGGTTCGTTTATTCTTGTTAACACTACCTTGCATCCTTATATATATATAATATGATATTATCCTTATATATTATATTTATCTATGATTATAATTGTAATTATTGGATCTTTGTTCTATTATGGGGTTAGATATTGACTTGTTTATTATTCTGTGAACCTTGTTTTTATGTAACATGAATGCTAGCATTTCTGTTGCGTTACATATGCTCCCTCTCCTAAAAAAGTTTAGTTTAACTGAATGAAGTTTAGGTCAAATAAACTTGTCTTTCTCACATGCCTTTTCTTCATTTCATTGTTAATGGTTGACGATGGGTTTTTCAATGTAACTTCATTAGACTATTATTAATACTTTTTTTATTTAATAACATTTCATCATTTTTATTAACATTCTTGATCATTTTTTAATGTCTGTAAACATTATTTGTTGGTAGTTGGCTACACTATTCACTGATACATTAGTTTCACATCTCTTCTACTTATTATTACTATAATCACTGTATTTTTCAATTATTCTCCTGTCAACTCATTTCCTTCTGTTTTCTTCGTCCTACTCTTTTGGAAACTGAAGTTATTCTTGCAACTATTCTAATATTCCTTAAATATTTAATTTCCCTAACAATCCCTAATACATGCGTTGGTACAGTTCAGAGAGGCACTGTTTGGCTTCATACTCTGCTGTCCACACCACATCTTAATATAGTACTGCTGGAATTCATCTACAGTCAGCTATAAAATATAATAATAATCTCCTAATAATCTCTTTAATTATTTAATAATAAATATTTGGGAAAAAATTTTTTCCTTTGTTGCCTTTATATTTCTTCTTTACTATTCTTCATATTTCGTAATTCCATTTTAGTTCCTTAAACATTCGTTGATATTGACTTTGACAGTTATCATTTGTAATCATTTTTGTTTTCATTTTTGTTGTGATTGTAATGCTAAGTATCTTCTTCATTTGTTTTTTCTCTGATCACAATATTTTCTAAATAGTTGTTGTGTGATGATCATTATAACTGTATTTCAAACTAAATACATTCCTTAGCCCAACTATTCTTCTTATCGTATTTCATTATTTTGGCTGTTTATTTTTCAATGAATTATGTTCATAAATACTCTTTCTTTCTTGTCTTCTTTAACATTACATGGGTTACATTCAATTGTTTACTGAAGTTGTTTCCATCATTTGGCAATGTAGTATGTATTTTAGGTCATATGATTTTTTCTCTTTCTTTATTTTGCATAGGTAGATTTGCGGTAAAAACTTTTATCTTGGGGTTTCATTATTTATCATTCACATTATTTCTTTATAAACATTTAATAATAATTATCGCTTTCTTCTGTAATCTTGGGGTTTCATTATTCATTATTCACACTATTTCTTTATAAACATTTAATAATAATTCTCTCTTTCTTCTGTAATCTTGGGGTTTCATTATTCATTATTCACACTATTTCTTTATAAACATTTAATAATAATTCTCTCTTTCTTCTGTAATCGATAATAAGTTGTTCTTATTGTATTTTAGAATTTAGTGGTAGTATTCAACTCAAATTCTTTTTTAAATTCCAAGTAATTTCTCTTCAAGACTGGTAATAAGTTGTTCTTATCATATTTTAGAATTTATTCATTATATTTCTTTTTGGATTTAGTAAAAATTTTTTTTTTCTTACTAAATTCGTTTTATATATAATAGTTATTTCAAATAATTTTTGTAAGTTGGTCTTACTGTCTTTTAGAATTTTGCCGTTACATATATTATTTCGTTATTACTATTACTGTTTACATGTTTCTTATCCTCTTCCAATAAATCTTCCCTGATATTCTTTAAATAGTGGTTATTAATTATGGTTATTGTACGATTACTCTTAATTTTGTTTATAAGTCGTTGTTCCCCAAGATTACGGTTCAGTGAAGGGTATTCATTAATTTTCACTGCCTCTATTAGTTTAAATGAGGGCTTACCCCCTCTTCTCTATTTTCATTCTGATTACTGTGTTGATTTTGTACTGTTTCAGTGCGATCCTCCGTATTAGGTTCTGCTATCCTATAATTTCCTTCAGGTGGGTAGTTGACTTCACACCGGGACTGGTCATAATGGTTGTCATATCGGTGACTCCTTGGGTAATACCGTCGCTGATTACCTTGAGGTCTGGAGTAGATATAATTGACGTTATGTCTATAATTATTGGGTCGTCTGTCCCCATCTCCTCTATTATTGCGACTATCACGATAATTATAATTATTATTGCCGCGATAATTATAGTTCCTGGAATTATTATTCGCGTGCTCATTTTGTGTTCTATTGGCATTAACGTTCTGCGCAGGTCGATTGTGATCGTTATTATGAGAATTGGTTGGTGGCGCGTTATTATTATACTTCTGATATTTATAATTTAGCATTCTATTTCTTTGGTATTGGTTCTCGTGCTCATAATTCTCCAAGAATTTGGCCATGGCTGGAATCGTTTTGATTTGACTACACATACGCGCATTTTTTATCCCTTCCTCGTAATGGTAGGATAGTTGTATCACCAAACATTCTTCGGGAATTCTGGGCTCTAAGTTCCGCGCCATACATACTTTTCCTAAAAAGTATGAAGTAGGAGACTGGCCTATATTTGTTTCGTATCGACCGTTACTCAAATTATTCCTAATCATGTTCTGGGTCGATTCAGACCAATACTTCTCCTTAAACTGTTTTTTGAACTCAGCCATGTCCAGTATATCCGGGCGCACCGCTGTCCACCAATTATCATAAGTATCTTTAAACGTTTCAGCAATCATGCTGCGTATAATACTCCAGCGATTCTCTCTATTTCTTGTGATCACCTCTTCCAATCTCTTTAAAAATTCCATAGGATTGCGCTTGTAATTACGAAAATTAATCGATTCCCGGTTCTCGTGGTTATTTGTATGACTATGCTGGCATGTTCTATCCCGCCATGAATCTACTTCTTCTTGTAATTGTAATTCACGTCTACTAATTTCCTCTATTTTATTTTTACTGGTATTAATTTGACCTTCCATACTGTTTAAATTGCCATAGACTCTTTCGAGTCGTTCACCCATGTCTGTCTGTATTTGCGTAATCCCTTCCTTATTCTCTTCCCGTACCTGATGTACTTCGTTTTTATTTTGCTCATATTTTCCGACAGTTTCCTGTTGGATTTCCTCGACCATTGTTTTACCCTCAATTTGTATATCATTAATTTTATTCTGTAATTCTTCACGAACCTGTACTATTGTTTCGTTAGTTTTTTCTAACCGTTCATTTTTTTTGGCTATTTCTAATTTTCTTTCCTCATTATTTTGTTCCACCTTCTGGTTGACTGTTACATGAATATTCTCAATTTTTTCATTAATCTGCCTTAAATTCTCTTCATGTATTTGTAGGATGTCTTCCTTCATTTGTTTTAAACCCTCATCATTCCTATCTAACCTTTCGTGGATTTGTTTTGAGGTTTCTTTAATTTCCTCATTTGTTTTATCGTATTTTTCCTCCAGTCTCTTTGAGTTTTCATCCTGTTTCCTAAAATTCTCATCTATCTTGTCAAATTTCTCGTTAATTTTATTTAAACTTTCGTTAGTTTGTCTATTTTGTTCTGTCATAAATTTCATCATGTCCTGCCAACTTGGTGCTTCTCTGGCTCCCGCTTTATCTATTTGGTCCCCTTGGGCAACTTCTTCAATTACTTCCTTTTCCTTGTCCGTAATTATTTCAGTTTCCGTTATTTCGTCTGTCTGTTGTTCCATTTCACTGTCTGTTATTAGTTCTATTTCCTGTTCTTGTTCATCTATTTCCTTCTCCGTTTCTCCTGCCCTAATCCTTGATCTACCTCTGGTATGCATGTTTATTCTCCCACAGTTACCTGCTCTGGTTAAGTAATATTAATATGGTTACAGTTACTTAACTTAAGCCCTACACAAGTTGAGCGCCAATTTGTTACTGATCCTCGGCTCTTACGTTGACTCTTACGGTCGCGGGATTCTCGTTATTTCCGCCCCAACGTTGCCGGCGTCAATTTGTTATGTATAAAGTCTGATCGCTGTTGTTCAAGCCCCGCGATGGAAGCCAATTTGTTACTACCCTCTTTTTTGCGTCACCTAATTAGGTCCCACGTTATGAGCATCACTTTGTTGGTAAACTAGATTCCTCTCCTTAAAACCCCACTGTTGGGTTTGTCAATTTGTTTTGAATTACTTTAATTATGTAAATCTCGGAGATATTTGGAGTTGTGGGATATATTGATGTAATTAATTAATATTAACTTAGCTCTTTTAGAAATATCAGTGTTAGTGTACCTAAAACTTAAACAACTTAAGCGTTATTCTACAATTTCATCCAACCCTATTATACCTTGAAGAGAGTTATGTCTAATTTTGTATTTTTACGTTCTCTCTTTGGTGTCAGATAATTCCACTATAAGCGCTGTAGTATCGGCTCAACGAAACTTATAGGTTATTTCGATGTTTATGTTAACCAATTATTCTATACTTATTCAGTTACTTTTTTGTTCCCAGCTCATTAAACCATACTCCAAATAACAAGATTTTACAAATATATAAAGGTTCTTTATTTGTTTACTTTTTAACATTGAATAAGATATGTTCTAATTAACATATGCTTGGGCTATAGATTTCATGAATCGATTGTTGATTATTCTAATCCTTTATTTAAATTTAGTTATATAGTGTGTTTTGATTTGTAATTAATTTAATTCAGGGTGTGAAGGTTCTTGTAACTGTGGGGAAGATTAAAAATACATAGATAACAATTCAAGATTTACAAATTTGAAGTGTTGTGTAGTTAGTATGATTAATATAATAATAATTTACCAGACTAGAACGAAGCAAATCGTGTAGGCGGTTGATCGCTAAATTTACTGTTCTGGACGATTATGCCGTACGATTTTCCTTCTTCGGTTTAATAAAAAGGACTTCTTGGCCTGTCCACTTCGGAAATACAGCTCTGTGGATTGATTTACAGCCCGATTGATGTTTCTTCTGCAACGCCAGGATCCAAATAAGTTCTTCTTTCGGTTGAAGCAATTAGTGTTGTTCCGTGTATTTGTAAGGTTATAATTTCTGGTGTAGTGAATATTATTAATTGTGATACTGTTAATTCTTTCTATTTGGTTTAATATCTCATCAATTCCCTTCGGATATGGGACAGTTCAAGTTCTTCCTTGTAGAATCTAGTTATTTATTCTCTATTGTGATTTCATACTGTAGTGTTATTTGGTTAAACTGTACTGGTGATAGACGTAAATATTGTCATTAGGATTTTGTGTTTTATAATCGTGTCTGATAATTTAGAATATTACGATTAAATAGATTATTCTTGGGTTTTTTAATCTCATCACATTCAGATCATCAAAGCAATTATTGTTAAATCAACAACTTCCTCTTCTTCTGTCGTCCCTAGCAACACATGACTTCTTCCTTCCGCATATCTTGAATATAGTGTTTATTTCATATATTATTTGTCTATTTCTTATCAATTTGCTATCCTATCGGAATGTAACTTTACCGATAGTTGGTTTATTATTTTCTACACATATTCTGCTGGTTTTTTGATATAAGCCGGTTTTTTTTTCTTTTTTATATTTAATACACTTTCGATATTAAATGTTATTAATCGATATCATGGCATTATGGTATTATCATAATTTGTAAAATTTTATTATATATTATTATTAATTTAATGTTTTTTCTAGCTCTTCAAATCGTATTTATTAATTATTATTAATTGATGTACCTAACCTTTATGTTATGAATGTTTATATAGTAGTTTTGGCTGTTAGGCCTTTTATTGTAAATGGATCTACCTGTGTTTATAACTGGTACACATCTATAGCCCCTTTTACATAAATTCATACATATAATCAAATCTTAACTATTAACATTTACATAAACAATTATTTTTTCCATATCTAATAACAATTTTATGTTGACCTATGGATCACATATAAGAAAACTCAAATCCATTAACATTAATTAGCTGCTTCACACTTCATTCTACAACAGTCATTGAATAATACAACTTGTTTCATTATCTTTCATTAACTCAACACATATTTGGTATAACATAACATAAACTTTATCATAACATTTGTTGTCCCAAAATAATACCTCTTAACTCAAAATTCTTATTTGTTATTACTATAAAGTAAATCATTATTTCATTTTTTTGTTTGCTTTTCACTAAACATATATCATCAACTATTATCTAACTTACAGGTTCGTTTATTCTTGTTAACACTACCTTGCATCCTTATATATATATAATATGATATTATCCTTATATATTATATTTATCTATGATTATAATTGTAATTATTGGATCTTTGTTCTATTATGGGGTTAGATATTGACTTGTTTATTATTCTGTGAACCTTGTTTTTATGTAACATGAATGCTAGCATTTCTGTTGCGTTACATATGCTCCCTCTCCTAAAAAAGTTTAGTTTAACTGAATGAAGTTTAGGTCAAATAAACTTGTCTTTCTCACATGCCTTTTCTTCATTTCATTGTTAATGGTTGACGATGGGTTTTTCAATGTAACTTCATTAGACTATTATTAATACTTTTTTTATTTAATAACATTTCATCATTTTTATTAACATTCTTGATCATTTTTTAATGTCTGTAAACATTATTTGTTGGTAGTTGGCTACACTATTCACTGATACATTAGTTTCACATCTCTTCTACTTATTATTACTATAATCACTGTATTTTTCAATTATTCTCCTGTCAACTCATTTCCTTCTGTTTTCTTCGTCCTACTCTTTTGGAAACTGAAGTTATTCTTGCAACTATTCTAATATTCCTTAAATATTTAATTTCCCTAACAATCCCTAATACATGCGTTGGTACAGTTCAGAGAGGCACTGTTTGGCTTCATACTCTGCTGTCCACACCACATCTTAATATAGTACTGCTGGAATTCATCTACAGTCAGCTATAAAATATAATAATAATCTCCTAATAATCTCTTTAATTATTTAATAATAAATATTTGGGAAAAAATTTTTTCCTTTGTTGCCTTTATATTTCTTCTTTACTATTCTTCATATTTCGTAATTCCATTTTAGTTCCTTAAACATTCGTTGATATTGACTTTGACAGTTATCATTTGTAATCATTTTTGTTTTCATTTTTGTTGTGATTGTAATGCTAAGTATCTTCTTCATTTGTTTTTTCTCTGATCACAATATTTTCTAAATAGTTGTTGTGTGATGATCATTATAACTGTATTTCAAACTAAATACATTCCTTAGCCCAACTATTCTTCTTATCGTATTTCATTATTTTGGCTGTTTATTTTTCAATGAATTATGTTCATAAATACTCTTTCTTTCTTGTCTTCTTTAACATTACATGGGTTACATTCAATTGTTTACTGAAGTTGTTTCCATCATTTGGCAATGTAGTATGTATTTTAGGTCATATGATTTTTTCTCTTTCTTTATTTTGCATAGGTAGATTTGCGGTAAAAACTTTTATCTTGGGGTTTCATTATTTATCATTCACATTATTTCTTTATAAACATTTAATAATAATTATCGCTTTCTTCTGTAATCTTGGGGTTTCATTATTCATTATTCACACTATTTCTTTATAAACATTTAATAATAATTCTCTCTTTCTTCTGTAATCTTGGGGTTTCATTATTCATTATTCACACTATTTCTTTATAAACATTTAATAATAATTCTCTCTTTCTTCTGTAATCGATAATAAGTTGTTCTTATTGTATTTTAGAATTTAGTGGTAGTATTCAACTCAAATTCTTTTTTAAATTCCAAGTAATTTCTCTTCAAGACTGGTAATAAGTTGTTCTTATCATATTTTAGAATTTATTCATTATATTTCTTTTTGGATTTAGTAAAAATTTTTTTTTTCTTACTAAATTCGTTTTATATATAATAGTTATTTCAAATAATTTTTGTAAGTTGGTCTTACTGTCTTTTAGAATTTTGCCGTTACATATATTATTTCGTTATTACTATTACTGTTTACATGTTTCTTATCCTCTTCCAATAAATCTTCCCTGATATTCTTTAAATAGTGGTTATTAATTATGGTTATTGTACGATTACTCTTAATTTTGTTTATAAGTCGTTGTTCCCCAAGATTACGGTTCAGTGAAGGGTATTCATTAATTTTCACTGCCTCTATTAGTTTAAATGAGGGCTTACCCCCTCTTCTCTATTTTCATTCTGATTACTGTGTTGATTTTGTACTGTTTCAGTGCGATCCTCCGTATTAGGTTCTGCTATCCTATAATTTCCTTCAGGTGGGTAGTTGACTTCACACCGGGACTGGTCATAATGGTTGTCATATCGGTGACTCCTTGGGTAATACCGTCGCTGATTACCTTGAGGTCTGGAGTAGATATAATTGACGTTATGTCTATAATTATTGGGTCGTCTGTCCCCATCTCCTCTATTATTGCGACTATCACGATAATTATAATTATTATTGCCGCGATAATTATAGTTCCTGGAATTATTATTCGCGTGCTCATTTTGTGTTCTATTGGCATTAACGTTCTGCGCAGGTCGATTGTGATCGTTATTATGAGAATTGGTTGGTGGCGCGTTATTATTATACTTCTGATATTTATAATTTAGCATTCTATTTCTTTGGTATTGGTTCTCGTGCTCATAATTCTCCAAGAATTTGGCCATGGCTGGAATCGTTTTGATTTGACTACACATACGCGCATTTTTTATCCCTTCCTCGTAATGGTAGGATAGTTGTATCACCAAACATTCTTCGGGAATTCTGGGCTCTAAGTTCCGCGCCATACATACTTTTCCTAAAAAGTATGAAGTAGGAGACTGGCCTATATTTGTTTCGTATCGACCGTTACTCAAATTATTCCTAATCATGTTCTGGGTCGATTCAGACCAATACTTCTCCTTAAACTGTTTTTTGAACTCAGTCATGTCCAGTATATCCGGGCGCACCGCTGTCCACCAATTATCATAAGTATCTTTAAACGTTTCAGCAATCATGCTGCGTATAATACTCCAGCGATTCTCTCTATTTCTTGTGATCACCTCTTCCAATCTCTTTAAAAATTCCATAGGATTGCGCTTGTAATTACGAAAATTAATCGATTCCCGGTTCTCGTGGTTATTTGTATGACTATGCTGGCATGTCCTATCCCGCCATGAATCTACTTCTTCTTGTAATTGTAATTCACGTCTACTAATTTCCTCTATTTTATTTTTACTGGTATTAATTTGACCTTCCATACTGTTTAAATTGCCATAGACTCTTTCGAGTCGTTCACCCATGTCTGTCTGTATTTGCGTAATCCCTTCCTTATTCTCTTCCCGTACCTGATGTACTTCGTTTTTATTTTGCTCATATTTTCCGACAGTTTCCTGTTGGATTTCCTCGACCATTGTTTTACCCTCAATTTTTATATCATTAATTTTATTCTGTAATTCTTCACGAACCTGTACTATTGTTTCGTTAGTTTTTTCTAACCCTTCATTTTTTTTGGCTATTTCTAATTTTCTTTCCTCATTATTTTGTTCCACCTTCTGGTTGACTGTTACATGAATATTCTCAATTTTTTCATTAATCTGCCTTAAATTCTCTTCATGTATTTGTAGGATGTCTTCCTTCATTTGTTTTAAACCCTCATCATTCCTATCTAACCTTTCGTGGATTTGTTTTGAGGTTTCTTTAATTTCCTCATTTGTTTTATCGTATTTTTCCTCCAGTCTCTTTGAGTTTTCATCCTGTTTCCTAAAATTCTCATCTATCTTGTCAAATTTCTCGTTAATTTTATTTAAACTTTCGTTAGTTTGTCTATTTTGTTCTGTCATAAATTTCATCATGTCCTGCCAACTTGGTGCTTCTCTGGCTCCCGCTTTATCTATTTGGTCCCCTTGGGCAACTTCTTCAATTACTTCCTTTTCCTTGTCCGTAATTATTTCAGTTTCCGTTATTTCGTCTGTCTGTTGTTCCATTTCACTGTCTGTTATTAGTTCTATTTCCTGTTCTTGTTCATCTATTTCCTTCTCCGTTTCTCCTGCCCTAATCCTTGATCTACCTCTGGTATGCATGTTTATTCTCCCACAGTTACCTGCTCTGGTTAAGTAATATTAATATGGTTACAGTTACTTAACTTAAGCCCTACACAAGTTGAGCGCCAATTTGTTACTGATCCTCGGCTCTTACGTTGACTCTTACGGTCGCGGGATTCTCGTTATTTCCGCCCCAACGTTGCCGGCGTCAATTTGTTATGTATAAAGTCTGATCGCTGTTGTTCAAGCCCCGCGATGGAAGCCAATTTGTTACTACCCTCTTTTTTGCGTCACCTAATTAGGTCCCACGTTATGAGCATCACTTTGTTGGTAAACTAGATTCCTCTCCTTAAAACCCCACTGTTGGGTTTGTCAATTTGTTTTGAATTACTTTAATTATGTAAATCTCGGAGATATTTGGAGTTGTGGGATATATTGATGTAATTAATTAATATTAACTTAGCTCTTTTAGAAATATCAGTGTTAGTGTACCTAAAACTTAAACAACTTAAGCGTTATTCTACAATTTCATCCAACCCTATTATACCTTGAAGAGAGTTATGTCTAATTTTGTATTTTTACGTTCTCTCTTTGGTGTCAGATAATTCCACTATAAGCGCTGTAGTATCGGCTCAACGAAACTTATAGGTTATTTCGATGTTTATGTTAACCAATTATTCTATACTTATTCAGTTACTTTTTTGTTCCCAGCTCATTAAACCATACTCCAAATAACAAGATTTTACAAATATATAAAGGTTCTTTATTTGTTTACTTTTTAACATTGAATAAGATATGTTCTAATTAACATATGCTTGGGCTATAGATTTCATGAATCGATTGTTGATTATTCTAATCCTTTATTTAAATTTAGTTATATAGTGTGTTTTGATTTGTAATTAATTTAATTCAGGGTGTGAAGGTTCTTGTAACTGTGGGGAAGATTAAAAATACATAGATAACAATGCAAGATTTACAAATTTGAAGTGTTGTGTAGTTAGTATGATTAATATAATAATAATTTACCAGACTAGAACGAAGCAAATCGTGTAGGCGGTTGATCGCTAAATTTACTGTTCTGGACGATTATGCCGTACGATTTTCCTTCTTCGGTTTAATAAAAAGGACTTCTTGGCCTGTCCACTTCGGAAATACAGCTCTGTGGATTGATTTACAGCCCGATTGATGTTTCTTCTGCAACGCCAGGATCCAAATAAGTTCTTCTTTCGGTTGAAGCAATTAGTGTTGTTCCGTGTATTTGTAAGGTTATAATTTCTGGTGTAGTGAATATTATTAATTGTGATACTGTTAATTCTTTCTATTTGGTTTAATATCTCATCAATTCCCTTCGGATATGGGACAGTTCAAGTTCTTCCTTGTAGAATCTAGTTATTTATTCTCTATTGTGATTTCATACTGTAGTGTTATTTGGTTAAACTGTACTGGTGATAGACGTAAATATTGTCATTAGGATTTTGTGTTTTATAATCGTGTCTGATAATTTAGAATATTACGATTAAATAGATTATTCTTGGGTTTTTTAATCTCATCACATTCAGATCATCAAAGCAATTATTGTTAAATCAACAACTTCCTCTTCTTCTGTCGTCCCTAGCAACACATGACTTCTTCCTTCCGCATATCTTGAATATAGTGTTTATTTCATATATTATTTGTCTATTTCTTATCAATTTGCTATCCTATCGGAATGTAACTTTACCGATAGTTGGTTTATTATTTTCTACACATATTCTGCTGGTTTTTTGATATAAGCCGGTTTTTTGTTCTTTTTTATATTTAATACACTTTCGATATTAAATGTTATTAATCGATATCATGGCATTATGGTATTATCATAATTTGTAAAATTTTATTATATATTATTATTAATTTAATGTTTTTTCTAGCTCTTCAAATCGTATTTATTAATTATTATTAATTGATGTACCTAACCTTTATGTTATGAATGTTTATATAGTAGTTTTGGCTGTTAGGCCTTTTATTGTAAATGGATCTACCTGTGTTTATAACTGGTACACATCTATAGCCCCTTTTACATAAATTCATACATATAATCAAATCTTAACTATTAACATTTACATAAACAATTATTTTTTCCATATCTAATAACAATTTTATGTTGACCTATGGATCACATATAAGAAAACTCAAATCCATTAACATTAATTAGCTGCTTCACACTTCATTCTACAACAGTCATTGAATAATACAACTTGTTTCATTATCTTTCATTAACTCAACACATATTTGGTATAACATAACATAAACTTTATCATAACATTTGTTGTCCCAAAATAATACCTCTTAACTCAAAATTCTTATTTGTTATTACTATAAAGTAAATCATTATTTCATTTTTTTGTTTGCTTTTCACTAAACATATATCATCAACTATTATCTAACTTACAGGTTCGTTTATTCTTGTTAACACTACCTTGCATCCTTATATATATATAATATGATATTATCCTTATATATTATATTTATCTATGATTATAATTGTAATTATTGGATCTTTGTTCTATTATGGGGTTAGATATTGACTTGTTTATTATTCTGTGAACCTTGTTTTTATGTAACATGAATGCTAGCATTTCTGTTGCGTTACATATGCTCCCTCTCCTAAAAAAGTTTAGTTTAACTGAATGAAGTTTAGGTCAAATAAACTTGTCTTTCTCACATGCCTTTTCTTCATTTCATTGTTAATGGTTGACGATGGGTTTTTCAATGTAACTTCATTAGACTATTATTAATACTTTTTTTATTTAATAACATTTCATCATTTTTATTAACATTCTTGATCATTTTTTAATGTCTGTAAACATTATTTGTTGGTAGTTGGCTACACTATTCACTGATACATTAGTTTCACATCTCTTCTACTTATTATTACTATAATCACTGTATTTTTCAATTATTCTCCTGTCAACTCATTTCCTTCTGTTTTCTTCGTCCTACTCTTTTGGAAACTGAAGTTATTCTTGCAACTATTCTAATATTCCTTAAATATTTAATTTCCCTAACAATCCCTAATACATGCGTTGGTACAGTTCAGAGAGGCACTGTTTGGCTTCATACTCTGCTGTCCACACCACATCTTAATATAGTACTGCTGGAATTCATCTACAGTCAGCTATAAAATATAATAATAATCTCCTAATAATCTCTTTAATTATTTAATAATAAATATTTGGGAAAAAATTTTTTCCTTTGTTGCCTTTATATTTCTTCTTTACTATTCTTCATATTTCGTAATTCCATTTTAGTTCCTTAAACATTCGTTGATATTGACTTTGACAGTTATCATTTGTAATCATTTTTGTTTTCATTTTTGTTGTGATTGTAATGCTAAGTATCTTCTTCATTTGTTTTTTCTCTGATCACAATATTTTCTAAATAGTTGTTGTGTGATGATCATTATAACTGTATTTCAAACTAAATACATTCCTTAGCCCAACTATTCTTCTTATCGTATTTCATTATTTTGGCTGTTTATTTTTCAATGAATTATGTTCATAAATACTCTTTCTTTCTTGTCTTCTTTAACATTACATGGGTTACATTCAATTGTTTACTGAAGTTGTTTCCATCATTTGGCAATGTAGTATGTATTTTAGGTCATATGATTTTTTCTCTTTCTTTATTTTGCATAGGTAGATTTGCGGTAAAAACTTTTATCTTGGGGTTTCATTATTTATCATTCACATTATTTCTTTATAAACATTTAATAATAATTATCGCTTTCTTCTGTAATCTTGGGGTTTCATTATTCATTATTCACACTATTTCTTTATAAACATTTAATAATAATTCTCTCTTTCTTCTGTAATCTTGGGGTTTCATTATTCATTATTCACACTATTTCTTTATAAACATTTAATAATAATTCTCTCTTTCTTCTGTAATCGATAATAAGTTGTTCTTATTGTATTTTAGAATTTAGTGGTAGTATTCAACTCAAATTCTTTTTTAAATTCCAAGTAATTTCTCTTCAAGACTGGTAATAAGTTGTTCTTATCATATTTTAGAATTTATTCATTATATTTCTTTTTGGATTTAGTAAAAATTTTTTTTTTCTTACTAAATTCGTTTTATATATAATAGTTATTTCAAATAATTTTTGTAAGTTGGTCTTACTGTCTTTTAGAATTTTGCCGTTACATATATTATTTCGTTATTACTATTACTGTTTACATGTTTCTTATCCTCTTCCAATAAATCTTCCCTGATATTCTTTAAATAGTGGTTATTAATTATGGTTATTGTACGATTACTCTTAATTTTGTTTATAAGTCGTTGTTCCCCAAGATTACGGTTCAGTGAAGGGTATTCATTAATTTTCACTGCCTCTATTAGTTTAAATGAGGGCTTACCCCCTCTTCTCTATTTTCATTCTGATTACTGTGTTGATTTTGTACTGTTTCAGTGCGATCCTCCGTATTAGGTTCTGCTATCCTATAATTTCCTTCAGGTGGGTAGTTGACTTCACACCGGGACTGGTCATAATGGTTGTCATATCGGTGACTCCTTGGGTAATACCGTCGCTGATTACCTTGAGGTCTGGAGTAGATATAATTGACGTTATGTCTATAATTATTGGGTCGTCTGTCCCCATCTCCTCTATTATTGCGACTATCACGATAATTATAATTATTATTGCCGCGATAATTATAGTTCCTGGAATTATTATTCGCGTGCTCATTTTGTGTTCTATTGGCATTAACGTTCTGCGCAGGTCGATTGTGATCGTTATTATGAGAATTGGTTGGTGGCGCGTTATTATTATACTTCTGATATTTATAATTTAGCATTCTATTTCTTTGGTATTGGTTCTCGTGCTCATAATTCTCCAAGAATTTGGCCATGGCTGGAATCGTTTTGATTTGACTACACATACGCGCATTTTTTATCCCTTCCTCGTAATGGTAGGATAGTTGTATCACCAAACATTCTTCGGGAATTCTGGGCTCTAAGTTCCGCGCCATACATACTTTTCCTAAAAAGTATGAAGTAGGAGACTGGCCTATATTTGTTTCGTATCGACCGTTACTCAAATTATTCCTAATCATGTTCTGGGTCGATTCAGACCAATACTTCTCCTTAAACTGTTTTTTGAACTCAGTCATGTCCAGTATATCCGGGCGCACCGCTGTCCACCAATTATCATAAGTATCTTTAAACGTTTCAGCAATCATGCTGCGTATAATACTCCAGCGATTCTCTCTATTTCTTGTGATCACCTCTTCCAATCTCTTTAAAAATTCCATAGGATTGCGCTTGTAATTACGAAAATTAATCGATTCCCGGTTCTCGTGGTTATTTGTATGACTATGCTGGCATGTCCTATCCCGCCATGAATCTACTTCTTCTTGTAATTGTAATTCACGTCTACTAATTTCCTCTATTTTATTTTTACTGGTATTAATTTGACCTTCCATACTGTTTAAATTGCCATAGACTCTTTCGAGTCGTTCACCCATGTCTGTCTGTATTTGCGTAATCCCTTCCTTATTCTCTTCCCGTACCTGATGTACTTCGTTTTTATTTTGCTCATATTTTCCGACAGTTTCCTGTTGGATTTCCTCGACCATTGTTTTACCCTCAATTTTTATATCATTAATTTTATTCTGTAATTCTTCACGAACCTGTACTATTGTTTCGTTAGTTTTTTCTAACCCTTCATTTTTTTTGGCTATTTCTAATTTTCTTTCCTCATTATTTTGTTCCACCTTCTGGTTGACTGTTACATGAATATTCTCAATTTTTTCATTAATCTGCCTTAAATTCTCTTCATGTATTTGTAGGATGTCTTCCTTCATTTGTTTTAAACCCTCATCATTCCTATCTAACCTTTCGTGGATTTGTTTTGAGGTTTCTTTAATTTCCTCATTTGTTTTATCGTATTTTTCCTCCAGTCTCTTTGAGTTTTCATCCTGTTTCCTAAAATTCTCATCTATCTTGTCAAATTTCTCGTTAATTTTATTTAAACTTTCGTTAGTTTGTCTATTTTGTTCTGTCATAAATTTCATCATGTCCTGCCAACTTGGTGCTTCTCTGGCTCCCGCTTTATCTATTTGGTCCCCTTGGGCAACTTCTTCAATTACTTCCTTTTCCTTGTCCGTAATTATTTCAGTTTCCGTTATTTCGTCTGTCTGTTGTTCCATTTCACTGTCTGTTATTAGTTCTATTTCCTGTTCTTGTTCATCTATTTCCTTCTCCGTTTCTCCTGCCCTAATCCTTGATCTACCTCTGGTATGCATGTTTATTCTCCCACAGTTACCTGCTCTGGTTAAGTAATATTAATATGGTTACAGTTACTTAACTTAAGCCCTACACAAGTTGAGCGCCAATTTGTTACTGATCCTCGGCTCTTACGTTGACTCTTACGGTCGCGGGATTCTCGTTATTTCCGCCCCAACGTTGCCGGCGTCAATTTGTTATGTATAAAGTCTGATCGCTGTTGTTCAAGCCCCGCGATGGAAGCCAATTTGTTACTACCCTCTTTTTTGCGTCACCTAATTAGGTCCCACGTTATGAGCATCACTTTGTTGGTAAACTAGATTCCTCTCCTTAAAACCCCACTGTTGGGTTTGTCAATTTGTTTTGAATTACTTTAATTATGTAAATCTCGGAGATATTTGGAGTTGTGGGATATATTGATGTAATTAATTAATATTAACTTAGCTCTTTTAGAAATATCAGTGTTAGTGTACCTAAAACTTAAACAACTTAAGCGTTATTCTACAATTTCATCCAACCCTATTATACCTTGAAGAGAGTTATGTCTAATTTTGTATTTTTACGTTCTCTCTTTGGTGTCAGATAATTCCACTATAAGCGCTGTAGTATCGGCTCAACGAAACTTATAGGTTATTTCGATGTTTATGTTAACCAATTATTCTATACTTATTCAGTTACTTTTTTGTTCCCAGCTCATTAAACCATACTCCAAATAACAAGATTTTACAAATATATAAAGGTTCTTTATTTGTTTACTTTTTAACATTGAATAAGATATGTTCTAATTAACATATGCTTGGGCTATAGATTTCATGAATCGATTGTTGATTATTCTAATCCTTTATTTAAATTTAGTTATATAGTGTGTTTTGATTTGTAATTAATTTAATTCAGGGTGTGAAGGTTCTTGTAACTGTGGGGAAGATTAAAAATACATAGATAACAATGCAAGATTTACAAATTTGAAGTGTTGTGTAGTTAGTATGATTAATATAATAATAATTTACCAGACTAGAACGAAGCAAATCGTGTAGGCGGTTGATCGCTAAATTTACTGTTCTGGACGATTATGCCGTACGATTTTCCTTCTTCGGTTTAATAAAAAGGACTTCTTGGCCTGTCCACTTCGGAAATACAGCTCTGTGGATTGATTTACAGCCCGATTGATGTTTCTTCTGCAACGCCAGGATCCAAATAAGTTCTTCTTTCGGTTGAAGCAATTAGTGTTGTTCCGTGTATTTGTAAGGTTATAATTTCTGGTGTAGTGAATATTATTAATTGTGATACTGTTAATTCTTTCTATTTGGTTTAATATCTCATCAATTCCCTTCGGATATGGGACAGTTCAAGTTCTTCCTTGTAGAATCTAGTTATTTATTCTCTATTGTGATTTCATACTGTAGTGTTATTTGGTTAAACTGTACTGGTGATAGACGTAAATATTGTCATTAGGATTTTGTGTTTTATAATCGTGTCTGATAATTTAGAATATTACGATTAAATAGATTATTCTTGGGTTTTTTAATCTCATCACATTCAGATCATCAAAGCAATTATTGTTAAATCAACAACTTCCTCTTCTTCTGTCGTCCCTAGCAACACATGACTTCTTCCTTCCGCATATCTTGAATATAGTGTTTATTTCATATATTATTTGTCTATTTCTTATCAATTTGCTATCCTATCGGAATGTAACTTTACCGATAGTTGGTTTATTATTTTCTACACATATTCTGCTGGTTTTTTGATATAAGCCGGTTTTTTGTTCTTTTTTATATTTAATACACTTTCGATATTAAATGTTATTAATCGATATCATGGCATTATGGTATTATCATAATTTGTAAAATTTTATTATATATTATTATTAATTTAATGTTTTTTCTAGCTCTTCAAATCGTATTTATTAATTATTATTAATTGATGTACCTAACCTTTATGTTATGAATGTTTATATAGTAGTTTTGGCTGTTAGGCCTTTTATTGTAAATGGATCTACCTGTGTTTATAACTGGTACACATCTATAGCCCCTTTTACATAAATTCATACATATAATCAAATCTTAACTATTAACATTTACATAAACAATTATTTTTTCCATATCTAATAACAATTTTATGTTGACCTATGGATCACATATAAGAAAACTCAAATCCATTAACATTAATTAGCTGCTTCACACTTCATTCTACAACAGTCATTGAATAATACAACTTGTTTCATTATCTTTCATTAACTCAACACATATTTGGTATAACATAACATAAACTTTATCATAACATTTGTTGTCCCAAAATAATACCTCTTAACTCAAAATTCTTATTTGTTATTACTATAAAGTAAATCATTATTTCATTTTTTTGTTTGCTTTTCACTAAACATATATCATCAACTATTATCTAACTTACAGGTTCGTTTATTCTTGTTAACACTACCTTGCATCCTTATATATATAATATGATATTATCCTTATATATTATATTTATCTATGATTATAATTGTAATTATTGGATCTTTGTTCTATTATGGGGTTAGATATTGACTTGTTTATTATTCTGTGAACCTTGTTTTTATGTAACATGAATGCTAGCATTTCTGTTGCGTTACATATGCTCCCTCTCCTAAAAAAGTTTAGTTTAACTGAATGAAGTTTAGGTCAAATAAACTTGTCTTTCTCACATGCCTTTTCTTCATTTCATTGTTAATGGTTGACGATGGGTTTTTCAATGTAACTTCATTAGACTATTATTAATACTTTTTTTATTTAATAACATTTCATCATTTTTATTAACATTCTTGATCATTTTTTAATGTCTGTAAACATTATTTGTTGGTAGTTGGCTACACTATTCACTGATACATTAGTTTCACATCTCTTCTACTTATTATTACTATAATCACTGTATTTTTCAATTATTCTCCTGTCAACTCATTTCCTTCTGTTTTCTTCGTCCTACTCTTTTGGAAACTGAAGTTATTCTTGCAACTATTCTAATATTCCTTAAATATTTAATTTCCCTAACAATCCCTAATACATGCGTTGGTACAGTTCAGAGAGGCACTGTTTGGCTTCATACTCTGCTGTCCACACCACATCTTAATATAGTACTGCTGGAATTCATCTACAGTCAGCTATAAAATATAATAATAATCTCCTAATAATCTCTTTAATTATTTAATAATAAATATTTGGGAAAAAATTTTTTCCTTTGTTGCCTTTATATTTCTTCTTTACTATTCTTCATATTTCGTAATTCCATTTTAGATCCTTAAACATTCGTTGATATTGACTTTGACAGTTATCATTTGTAATCATTTTTGTTTTCATTTTTGTTGTGATTGTAATGCTAAGTATCTTCTTCATTTGTTTTTTCTCTGATCACAATATTTTCTAAATAGTTGTTGTGTGATGATCATTATAACTGTATTTCAAACTAAATACATTCCTTAGCCCAACTATTCTTCTTATCATATTTCATTATTTTGGCTGTTTATTTTTCAATGAATTATGTTCATAAATACTCTTTCTTTCTTGTCTTCTTTAACATTACATGGGTTACATTCAATTGTTTACTGAAGTTGTTTCCATCATTTGGCAATGTAGTATGTATTTTAGGTCATATGATTTTTTCTCTTTCTTTATTTTGCATAGGTAGATTTGCGGTAAAAACTTTTATCTTGGGGTTTCATTATTTATCATTCACATTATTTCTTTATAAACATTTAATAATAATTATCGCTTTCTTCTGTAATCTTGGGGTTTCATTATTCATTATTCACACTATTTCTTTATAAACATTTAATAATAATTCTCTCTTTCTTCTGTAATCTTGGGGTTTCATTATTCATTATTCACACTATTTCTTTATAAACATTTAATAATAATTCTCTCTTTCTTCTGTAATCGATAATAAGTTGTTCTTATTGTATTTTAGAATTTAGTGGTAGTATTCAACTCAAATTCTTTTTTAAATTCCAAGTAATTTCTCTTCAAGACTGGTAATAAGTTGTTCTTATCATATTTTAGAATTTATTCATTATATTTCTTTTTGGATTTAGTAAAAATTTTTTTTTTCTTACTAAATTCGTTTTATATATAATAGTTATTTCAAATAATTTTTGTAAGTTGGTCTTACTGTCTTTTAGAATTTTGCCGTTACATATATTATTTCGTTATTACTATTACTGTTTACATGTTTCTTATCCTCTTCCAATAAATCTTCCCTGATATTCTTTAAATAGTGGTTATTAATTATGGTTATTGTACGATTACTCTTAATTTTGTTTATAAGTCGTTGTTCCCCAAGATTACGGTTCAGTGAAGGGTATTCATTAATTTTCACTGCCTCTATTAGTTTAAATGAGGGCTTACCCCCTCTTCTCTATTTTCATTCTGATTACTGTGTTGATTTTGTACTGTTTCAGTGCGATCCTCCGTATTAGGTTCTGCTATCCTATAATTTCCTTCAGGTGGGTAGTTGACTTCACACCGGGACTGGTCATAATGGTTGTCATATCGGTGACTCCTTGGGTAATACCGTCGCTGATTACCTTGAGGTCTGGAGTAGATATAATTGACGTTATGTCTATAATTATTGGGTCGTCTGTCCCCATCTCCTCTATTATTGCGACTATCACGATAATTATAATTATTATTGCCGCGATAATTATAGTTCCTGGAATTATTATTCGCGTGCTCATTTTGTGTTCTATTGGCATTAACGTTCTGCGCAGGTCGATTGTGATCGTTATTATGAGAATTGGTTGGTGGCGCGTTATTATTATACTTCTGATATTTATAATTTAGCATTCTATTTCTTTGGTATTGGTTCTCGTGCTCATAATTCTCCAAGAATTTGGCCATGGCTGGAATCGTTTTGATTTGACTACACATACGCGCATTTTTTATCCCTTCCTCGTAATGGTAGGATAGTTGTATCACCAAACATTCTTCGGGAATTCTGGGCTCTAAGTTCCGCGCCATACATACTTTTCCTAAAAAGTATGAAGTAGGAGACTGGCCTATATTTGTTTCGTATCGACCGTTACTCAAATTATTCCTAATCATGTTCTGGGTCGATTCAGACCAATACTTCTCCTTAAACTGTTTTTTGAACTCAGTCATGTCCAGTATATCCGGGCGCACCGCTGTCCACCAATTATCATAAGTATCTTTAAACGTTTCAGCAATCATGCTGCGTATAATACTCCAGCGATTCTCTCTATTTCTTGTGATCACCTCTTCCAATCTCTTTAAAAATTCCATAGGATTGCGCTTGTAATTACGAAAATTAATCGATTCCCGGTTCTCGTGGTTATTTGTATGACTATGCTGGCATGTCCTATCCCGCCATGAATCTACTTCTTCTTGTAATTGTAATTCACGTCTACTAATTTCCTCTATTTTATTTTTACTGGTATTAATTTGACCTTCCATACTGTTTAAATTGCCATAGACTCTTTCGAGTCATTCACCCATGTCTGTCTGTATTTGCGTAATCCCTTCCTTATTCTCTTCCCGTACCTGATGTACTTCGTTTTTATTTTGCTCATATTTTCCGACAGTTTCCTGTTGGATTTCCTCGACCATTGTTTTACCCTCAATTTTTATATCATTAATTTTATTCTGTAATTCTTCACGAACCTGTACTATTGTTTCGTTAGTTTTTTCTAACCCTTCATTTTTTTGGCTATTTCTAATTTTCTTTCCTCATTATTTTGTTCCACCTTCTGGTTGACTGTTACATGAATATTCTCAATTTTTTCATTAATCTGCCTTAAATTCTCTTCATGTATTTGTAGGATGTCTTCCTTCATTTGTTTTAAACCCTCATCATTCCTATCTAACCTTTCGTGGATTTGTTTTGAGGTTTCTTTAATTTCCTCATTTGTTTTATCGTATTTTTCCTCCAGTCTCTTTGAGTTTTCATCCTGTTTCCTAAAATTCTCATCTATCTTGTCAAATTTCTCGTTAATTTTATTTAAACTTTCGTTAGTTTGTCTATTTTGTTCTGTCATAAATTTCATCATGTCCTGCCAACTTGGTGCTTCTCTGGCTCCCGCTTTATCTATTTGGTCCCCTTGGGCAACTTCTTCAATTACTTCCTTTTCCTTGTCCGTAATTATTTCAGTTTCCGTTATTTCGTCTGTCTGTTGTTCCATTTCACTGTCTGTTATTAGTTCTATTTCCTGTTCTTGTTCATCTATTTCCTTCTCCGTTTCTCCTGCCCTAATCCTTGATCTACCTCTGGTATGCATGTTTATTCTCCCACAGTTACCTGCTCTGGTTAAGTAATATTAATATGGTTACAGTTACTTAACTTAAGCCCTACACAAGTTGAGCGCCAATTTGTTACTGATCCTCGGCTCTTACGTTGACTCTTACGGTCGCGGGATTCTCGTTATTTCCGCCCCAACGTTGCCGGCGTCAATTTGTTATGAATAAAGTCTGATCGCTGTTGTTCAAGCCCCGCGATGGAAGCCAATTTGTTACTACCCTCTTTTTTGCGTCACCTAATTAGGTCCCACGTTATGAGCATCACTTTGTTGGTAAACTAGATTCCTCTCCTTAAAACCCCACTGTTGGGTTTGTCAATTTGTTTTGAATTACTTTAATTATGTAAATCTCGGAGATATTTGGAGTTGTGGGATATATTGATGTAATTAATTAATATTAACTTAGCTCTTTTAGAAATATCAGTGTTAGTGTACCTAAAACTTAAACAACTTAAGCGTTATTCTACAATTTCATCCAACCCTATTATACCTTGAAGAGAGTTATGTCTAATTTTGTATTTTTACGTTCTCTCTTTGGTGTCAGATAATTCCACTATAAGCGCTGTAGTATCGGCTCAACGAAACTTATAGGTTATTTCGATGTTTATGTTAACCAATTATTCTATACTTATTCAGTTACTTTTTTGTTCCCAGCTCATTAAACCATACTCCAAATAACAAGATTTTACAAATATATAAAGGTTCTTTATTTGTTTACTTTTTAACATTGAATAAGATATGTTCTAATTAACATATGCTTGGGCTATAGATTTCATGAATCGATTGTTGATTATTCTAATCCTTTATTTAAATTTAGTTATATAGTGTGTTTTGATTTGTAATTAATTTAATTCAGGGTGTGAAGGTTCTTGTAACTGTGGGGAAGATTAAAAATACATAGATAACAATGCAAGATTTACAAATTTGAAGTGTTGTGTAGTTAGTATGATTAATATAATAATAATTTACCAGACTAGAACGAAGCAAATCGTGTAGGCGGTTGATCGCTAAATTTACTGTTCTGGACGATTATGCCGTACGATTTTCCTTCTTCGGTTTAATAAAAAGGACTTCTTGGCCTGTCCACTTCGGAAATACAGCTCTGTGGATTGATTTACAGCCCGATTGATGTTTCTTCTGCAACGCCAGGATCCAAATAAGTTCTTCTTTCGGTTGAAGCAATTAGTGTTGTTCCGTGTATTTGTAAGGTTATAATTTCTGGTGTAGTGAATATTATTAATTGTGATACTGTTAATTCTTTCTATTTGGTTTAATATCTCATCAATTCCCTTCGGATATGGGACAGTTCAAGTTCTTCCTTGTAGAATCTAGTTATTTATTCTCTATTGTGATTTCATACTGTAGTGTTATTTGGTTAAACTGTACTGGTGATAGACGTAAATATTGTCATTAGGATTTTGTGTTTTATAATCGTGTCTGATAATTTAGAATATTACGATTAAATAGATTATTCTTGGGTTTTTTAATCTCATCACATTCAGATCATCAAAGCAATTATTGTTAAATCAACAACTTCCTCTTCTTCTGTCGTCCCTAGCAACACATGACTTCTTCCTTCCGCATATCTTGAATATAGTGTTTATTTCATATATTATTTGTCTATTTCTTATCAATTTGCTATCCTATCGGAATGTAACTTTACCGATAGTTGGTTTATTATTTTCTACACATATTCTGCTGGTTTTTTGATATAAGCCGGTTTTTTGTTCTTTTTTATATTTAATACACTTTCGATATTAAATGTTATTAATCGATATCATGGCATTATGGTATTATCATAATTTGTAAAATTTTATTATATATTATTATTAATTTAATGTTTTTTCTAGCTCTTCAAATCGTATTTATTAATTATTATTAATTGATGTACCTAACCTTTATGTTATGAATGTTTATATAGTAGTTTTGGCTGTTAGGCCTTTTATTGTAAATGGATCTACCTGTGTTTATAACTGGTACACATCTATAGCCCCTTTTACATAAATTCATACATATAATCAAATCTTAACTATTAACATTTACATAAACAATTATTTTTTCCATATCTAATAACAATTTTATGTTGACCTATGGATCACATATAAGAAAACTCAAATCCATTAACATTAATTAGCTGCTTCACACTTCATTCTACAACAGTCATTGAATAATACAACTTGTTTCATTATCTTTCATTAACTCAACACATATTTGGTATAACATAACATAAACTTTATCATAACATTTGTTGTCCCAAAATAATACCTCTTAACTCAAAATTCTTATTTGTTATTACTATAAAGTAAATCATTGTTTCATTTTTTTGTTTGCTTTTCACTAAACATATATCATCAACTATTATCTAACTTACAGGTTCGTTTATTCTTGTTAACACTACCTTGCATCCTTATATATATATATAATATGATATTATCCTTATATATTATATTTATCTATGATTATAATTGTAATTATTGGATCTTTGTTCTATTATGGGGTTAGATATTGACTTGTTTATTATTCTGTGAACCTTGTTTTTATGTAACATGAATGCTAGCATTTCTGTTGCGTTACATATGCTCCCTCTCCTAAAAAAGTTTAGTTTAACTGAATGAAGTTTAGGTCAAATAAACTTGTCTTTCTCACATGCCTTTTCTTCATTTCATTGTTAATGGTTGACGATGGGTTTTTCAATGTAACTTCATTAGACTATTATTAATACTTTTTTTATTTAATAACATTTCATCATTTTTATTAACATTCTTGATCATTTTTTAATGTCTGTAAACATTATTTGTTGGTAGTTGGCTACACTATTCACTGATACATTAGTTTCACATCTCTTCTACTTATTATTACTATAATCACTGTATTTTTCAATTATTCTCCTGTCAACTCATTTCCTTCTGTTTTCTTCGTCCTACTCTTTTGGAAACTGAAGTTATTCTTGCAACTATTCTAATATTCCTTAAATATTTAATTTCCCTAACAATCCCTAATACATGCGTTGGTACAGTTCAGAGAGGCACTGTTTGGCTTCATACTCTGCTGTCCACACCACATCTTAATATAGTACTGCTGGAATTCATCTACAGTCAGCTATAAAATATAATAATAATCTCCTAATAATCTCTTTAATTATTTAATAATAAATATTTGGGAAAAAATTTTTTCCTTTGTTGCCTTTATATTTCTTCTTTACTATTCTTCATATTTCGTAATTCCATTTTAGTTCCTTAAACATTCGTTGATATTGACTTTGACAGTTATCATTTGTAATCATTTTTGTTTTCATTTTTGTTGTGATTGTAATGCTAAGTATCTTCTTCATTTGTTTTTTCTCTGATCACAATATTTTCTAAATAGTTGTTGTGTGATGATCATTATAACTGTATTTCAAACTAAATACATTCCTTAGCCCAACTATTCTTCTTATCGTATTTCATTATTTTGGCTGTTTATTTTTCAATGAATTATGTTCATAAATACTCTTTCTTTCTTGTCTTCTTTAACATTACATGGGTTACATTCAATTGTTTACTGAAGTTGTTTCCATCATTTGGCAATGTAGTATGTATTTTAGGTCATATGATTTTTTCTCTTTCTTTATTTTGCATAGGTAGATTTGCGGTAAAAACTTTTATCTTGGGGTTTCATTATTTATCATTCACATTATTTCTTTATAAACATTTAATAATAATTATCGCTTTCTTCTGTAATCTTGGGGTTTCATTATTCATTATTCACACTATTTCTTTATAAACATTTAATAATAATTCTCTCTTTCTTCTGTAATCTTGGGGTTTCATTATTCATTATTCACACTATTTCTTTATAAACATTTAATAATAATTCTCTCTTTCTTCTGTAATCGATAATAAGTTGTTCTTATTGTATTTTAGAATTTAGTGGTAGTATTCAACTCAAATTCTTTTTTAAATTCCAAGTAATTTCTCTTCAAGACTGGTAATAAGTTGTTCTTATCATATTTTAGAATTTATTCATTATATTTCTTTTTGGATTTAGTAAAAAATTTTTTTTTCTTACTAAATTCGTTTTATATATAATAGTTATTTCAAATAATTTTTGTAAGTTGGTCTTACTGTCTTTTAGAATTTTGCCGTTACATATATTATTTCGTTATTACTATTACTGTTTACATGTTTCTTATCCTCTTCCAATAAATCTTCCCTGATATTCTTTAAATAGTGGTTATTAATTATGGTTATTGTACGATTACTCTTAATTTTGTTTATAAGTCGTTGTTCCCCAAGATTACGGTTCAGTGAAGGGTATTCATTAATTTTCACTGCCTCTATTAGTTTAAATGAGGGCTTACCCCCTCTTCTCTATTTTCATTCTGATTACTGTGTTGATTTTGTACTGTTTCAGTGCGATCCTCCGTATTAGGTTCTGCTATCCTATAATTTCCTTCAGGTGGGTAGTTGACTTCACACCGGGACTGGTCATAATGGTTGTCATATCGGTGACTCCTTGGGTAATACCGTCGCTGATTACCTTGAGGTCTGGAGTAGATATAATTGACGTTATGTCTATAATTATTGGGTCGTCTGTCCCCATCTCCTCTATTATTGCGACTATCACGATAATTATAATTATTATTGCCGCGATAATTATAGTTCCTGGAATTATTATTCGCGTGCTCATTTTGTGTTCTATTGGCATTAACGTTCTGCGCAGGTCGATTGTGATCGTTATTATGAGAATTGGTTGGTGGCGCGTTATTATTATACTTCTGATATTTATAATTTAGCATTCTATTTCTTTGGTATTGGTTCTCGTGCTCATAATTCTCCAAGAATTTGGCCATGGCTGGAATCGTTTTGATTTGACTACACATACGCGCATTTTTTATCCCTTCCTCGTAATGGTAGGATAGTTGTATCACCAAACATTCTTTGGGAATTCTGGGCTCTAAGTTCCGCGCCATACATACTTTTCCTAAAAAGTATGAAGTAGGAGACTGGCCTATATTTGTTTCGTATCGACCGTTACTCAAATTATTCCTAATCATGTTCTGGGTCGATTCAGACCAATACTTCTCCTTAAACTGTTTTTTGAACTCAGTCATGTCCAGTATATCCGGGCGCACCGCTGTCCACCAATTATCATAAGTATCTTTAAACGTTTCAGCAATCATGCTGCGTATAATACTCCAGCGATTCTCTCTATTTCTTGTGATCACCTCTTCCAATCTCTTTAAAAATTCCATAGGATTGCGCTTGTAATTACGAAAATTAATCGATTCCCGGTTCTCGTGGTTATTTGTATGACTATGCTGGCATGTCCTATCCCGCCATGAATCTACTTCTTCTTGTAATTGTAATTCACGTCTACTAATTTCCTCTATTTTATTTTTACTGGTATTAATTTGACCTTCCATACTGTTTAAATTGCCATAGACTCTTTCGAGTCGTTCACCCATGTCTGTCTGTATTTGCGTAATCCCTTCCTTATTCTCTTCCCGTACCTGATGTACTTCGTTTTTATTTTGCTCATATTTTCCGACAGTTTCCTGTTGGATTTCCTCGACCATTGTTTTACCCTCAATTTTTATATCATTAATTTTATTCTGTAATTCTTCACGAACCTGTACTATTGTTTCGTTAGTTTTTTCTAACCCTTCATTTTTTTTGGCTATTTCTAATTTTCTTTCCTCATTATTTTGTTCCACCTTCTGGTTGACTGTTACATGAATATTCTCAATTTTTTCATTAATCTGCCTTAAATTCTCTTCATGTATTTGTAGGATGTCTTCCTTCATTTGTTTTAAACCCTCATCATTCCTATCTAACCTTTCGTGGATTTGTTTTGAGGTTTCTTTAATTTCCTCATTTGTTTTATCGTATTTTTCCTCCAGTCTCTTTGAGTTTTCATCCTGTTTCCTAAAATTCTCATCTATCTTGTCAAATTTCTTGTTAATTTTATTTAAACTTTCGTTAGTTTGTCTATTTTGTTCTGTCATAAATTTCATCATGTCCTGCCAACTTGGTGCTTCTCTGGCTCCCGCTTTATCTATTTGGTCCCCTTGGGCAACTTCTTCAATTACTTCCTTTTCCTTGTCCGTAATTATTTCAGTTTCCGTTATTTCGTCTGTCTGTTGTTCCATTTCACTGTCTGTTATTAGTTCTATTTCCTGTTCTTGTTCATCTATTTCCTTCTCCGTTTCTCCTGCCCTAATCCTTGATCTACCTCTGGTATGCATGTTTATTCTCCCACAGTTACCTGCTCTGGTTAAGTAATATTAATATGGTTACAGTTACTTAACTTAAGCCCTACACAAGTTGAGCGCCAATTTGTTACTGATCCTCGGCTCTTACGTTGACTCTTACGGTCGCGGGATTCTCGTTATTTCCGCCCCAACGTTGCCGGCGTCAATTTGTTATGTATAAAGTCTGATCGCTGTTGTTCAAGCCCCGCGATGGAAGCCAATTTGTTACTACCCTCTTTTTTGCGTCACCTAATTAGGTCCCACGTTATGAGCATCACTTTGTTGGTAAACTAGATTCCTCTCCTTAAAACCCCACTGTTGGGTTTGTCAATTTGTTTTGAATTACTTTAATTATGTAAATCTCGGAGATATTTGGAGTTGTGGGATATATTGATGTAATTAATTAATATTAACTTAGCTCTTTTAGAAATATCAGTGTTAGTGTACCTAAAACTTAAACAACTTAAGCGTTATTCTACAATTTCATCCAACCCTATTATACCTTGAAGAGAGTTATGTCTAATTTTGTATTTTTACGTTCTCTCTTTGGTGTCAGATAATTCCACTATAAGCGCTGTAGTATCGGCTCAACGAAACTTATAGGTTATTTCGATGTTTATGTTAACCAATTATTCTATACTTATTCAGTTACTTTTTTGTTCCCAGCTCATTAAACCATACTCCAAATAACAAGATTTTACAAATATATAAAGGTTCTTTATTTGTTTACTTTTTAACATTGAATAAGATATGTTCTAATTAACATATGCTTGGGCTATAGATTTCATGAATCGATTGTTGATTATTCTAATCCTTTATTTAAATTTAGTTATATAGTGTGTTTTGATTTGTAATTAATTTAGTTCAGGGTGTGAAGGTTCTTGTAACTGTGGGGAAGATTAAAAATACATAGATAACAATGCAAGATTTACAAATTTGAAGTGTTGTGTAGTTAGTATGATTAATATAATAATAATTTACCAGACTAGAACGAAGCAAATCGTGTAGGCGGTTGATCGCTAAATTTACTGTTCTGGACGATTATGCCGTACGATTTTCCTTCTTCGGTTTAATAAAAAGGACTTCTTGGCCTGTCCACTTCGGAAATACAGCTCTGTGGATTGATTTACAGCCCGATTGATGTTTCTTCTGCAACGCCAGGATCCAAATAAGTTCTTCTTTCGGTTGAAGCAATTAGTGTTGTTCCGTGTATTTGTAAGGTTATAATTTCTGGTGTAGTGAATATTATTAATTGTGATACTGTTAATTCTTTCTATTTGGTTTAATATCTCATCAATTCCCTTCGGATATGGGACAGTTCAAGTTCTTCCTTGTAGAATCTAGTTATTTATTCTCTATTGTGATTTCATACTGTAGTGTTATTTGGTTAAACTGTACTGGTGATAGACGTAAATATTGTCATTAGGATTTTGTGTTTTATAATCGTGTCTGATAATTTAGAATATTACGATTAAATAGATTATTCTTGGGTTTTTTAATCTCATCACATTCAGATCATCAAAGCAATTATTGTTAAATCAACAACTTCCTCTTCTTCTGTCGTCCCTAGCAACACATGACTTCTTCCTTCCGCATATCTTGAATATAGTGTTTATTTCATATATTATTTGTCTATTTCTTATCAATTTGCTATCCTATCGGAATGTAACTTTACCGATAGTTGGTTTATTATTTTCTACACATATTCTGCTGGTTTTTTGATATAAGCCGGTTTTTTTTTCTTTTTTATATTTAATACACTTTCGATATTAAATGTTATTAATCGATATCATGGCATTATGGTATTATCATAATTTGTAAAATTTTATTATATATTATTATTAATTTAATGTTTTTTCTAGCTCTTCAAATCGTATTTATTAATTATTATTAATTGATGTACCTAACATTTATGTTATGAATGTTTATATAGTAGTTTTGGCTGTTAGGCCTTTTATTGTAAATGGATCTACCTGTGTTTATAACTGGTACACATCTATAGCCCCTTTTACATAAATTCATACATATAATCAAATCTTAACTATTAACATTTACATAAACAATTATTTTTTCCATATCTAATAACAATTTTATGTTGACCTATGGATCACATATAAGAAAACTCAAATCCATTAACATTAATTAGCTGCTTCACACTTCATTCTACAACAGTCATTGAATAATACAACTTGTTTCATTATCTTTCATTAACTCAACACATATTTGGTATAACATAACATAAACTTTATCATAACATTTGTTGTCCCAAAATAATACCTCTTAACTCAAAATTCTTATTTGTTATTACTATAAAGTAAATCATTATTTCATTTTTTTGTTTGCTTTTCACTAAACATATATCATCAACTATTATCTAACTTACAGGTTCGTTTATTCTTGTTAACACTACCTTGCATCCTTATATATATATAATATGATATTATCCTTATATATTATATTTATCTATGATTATAATTGTAATTATTGGATCTTTGTTCTATTATGGGGTTAGATATTGACTTGTTTATTATTCTGTGAACCTTGTTTTTATGTAACATGAATGCTAGCATTTCTGTTGCGTTACATATGCTCCCTCTCCTAAAAAAGTTTAGTTTAACTGAATGAAGTTTAGGTCAAATAAACTTGTCTTTCTCACATGCCTTTTCTTCATTTCATTGTTAATGGTTGACGATGGGTTTTTCAATGTAACTTCATTAGACTATTATTAATACTTTTTTTATTTAATAACATTTCATCATTTTTATTAACATTCTTGATCATTTTTTAATGTCTGTAAACATTATTTGTTGGTAGTTGGCTACACTATTCACTGATACATTAGTTTCACATCTCTTCTACTTATTATTACTATAATCACTGTATTTTTCAATTATTCTCCTGTCAACTCATTTCCTTCTGTTTTCTTCGTCCTACTCTTTTGGAAACTGAAGTTATTCTTGCAACTATTCTAATATTCCTTAAATATTTAATTTCCCTAACAATCCCTAATACATGCGTTGGTACAGTTCAGAGAGGCACTGTTTGGCTTCATACTCTGCTGTCCACACTACATCTTAATATAGTACTGCTGGAATTCATCTACAGTCAGCTATAAAATATAATAATAATCTCCTAATAATCTCTTTAATTATTTAATAATAAATATTTGGGAAAAAATTTTTTCCTTTGTTGCCTTTATATTTCTTCTTTACTATTCTTCATATTTCGTAATTCCATTTTAGTTCCTTAAACATTCGTTGATATTGACTTTGACAGTTATCATTTGTAATCATTTTTGTTTTCATTTTTGTTGTGATTGTAATGCTAAGTATCTTCTTCATTTGTTTTTTCTCTGATCACAATATTTTCTAAATAGTTGTTGTGTGATGATCATTATAACTGTATTTCAAACTAAATACATTCCTTAGCCCAACTATTCTTCTTATCATATTTCATTATTTTGGCTGTTTATTTTTCAATGAATTATGTTCATAAATACTCTTTCTTTCTTGTCTTCTTTAACATTACATGGGTTACATTCAATTGTTTACTGAAGTTGTTTCCATCATTTGGCAATGTAGTATGTATTTTAGGTCATATGATTTTTTCTCTTTCTTTATTTTGCATAGGTAGATTTGCGGTAAAAACTTTTATCTTGGGGTTTCATTATTTATCATTCACATTATTTCTTTATAAACATTTAATAATAATTATCGCTTTCTTCTGTAATCTTGGGGTTTCATTATTCATTATTCACACTATTTCTTTATAAACATTTAATAATAATTCTCTCTTTCTTCTGTAATCTTGGGGTTTCACTATTCATTATTCACACTATTTCTTTATAAACATTTAATAATAATTCTCTCTCTCTTCTGTAATCGATAATAAGTTGTTCTTATTGTATTTTAGAATTTAGTGGTAGTATTCAACTCAAATTCTTTTTTAAATTCCAAGTAATTTCTCTTCAAGACTGGTAATAAGTTGTTCTTATCATATTTTAGAATTTATTCATTATATTTCTTTTTGGATTTAGTAAAAATTTTTTTTTTCTTACTAAATTCGTTTTATATATAATAGTTATTTCAAATAATTTTTGTAAGTTGGTCTTACTGTCTTTTAGAATTTTGCCGTTACATATATTATTTCGTTATTACTATTACTGTTTACATGTTTCTTATCCTCTTCCAATAAATCTTCCCTGATATTCTTTAAATAGTGGTTATTAATTATGGTTATTGTACGATTACTCTTAATTTTGTTTATAAGTCGTTGTTCCCCAAGATTACGGTTCAGTGAAGGGTATTCATTAATTTTCACTGCCTCTATTAGTTTAAATGAGGGCTTACCCCCTCTTCTCTATTTTCATTCTGATTACTGTGTTGATTTTGTACTGTTTCAGTGCGATCCTCCGTATTAGGTTCTGCTATCCTATAATTTCCTTCAGGTGGGTAGTTGACTTCACACCGGGACTGGTCATAATGGTTGTCATATCGGTGACTCCTTGGGTAATACCGTCGCTGATTACCTTGAGGTCTGGAGTAGATATAATTGACGTTATGTCTATAATTATTGGGTCGTCTGTCCCCATCTCCTCTATTATTGCGACTATCACGATAATTATAATTATTATTGCCGCAATAATTATAGTTCCTGGAATTATTATTCGCGTGCTCATTTTGTGTTCTATTGGCATTAACGTTCTGCGCAGGTCGATTGTGATCGTTATTATGAGAATTGGTTGGTGGCGCGTTATTATTATACTTCTGATATTTATAATTTAGCATTCTATTTCTTTGGTATTGGTTCTCGTGCTCATAATTCTCCAAGAATTTGGCCATGGCTGGAATCGTTTTGATTTGACTACACATACGCGCATTTTTTATCCCTTCCTCGTAATGGTAGGATAGTTGTATCACCAAACATTCTTCGGGAATTCTGGGCTCTAAGTTCCGCGCCATACATACTTTTCCTAAAAAGTATGAAGTAGGAGACTGGCCTATATTTGTTTCGTATCGACCGTTACTCAAATTATTCCTAATCATGTTCTGGGTCGATTCAGACCAATACTTCTCCTTAAACTGTTTTTTGAACTCAGTCATGTCCAGTATATCCGGGCGCACCGCTGTCCACCAATTATCATAAGTATCTTTAAACGTTTCAGCAATCATGCTGCGTATAATACTCCAGCGATTCTCTCTATTTCTTGTGATCACCTCTTCCAATCTCTTTAAAAATTCCATAGGATTGCGCTTGTAATTACGAAAATTAATCGATTCCCGGTTCTCGTGGTTATTTGTATGACTATGCTGGCATGTCCTATCCCGCCATGAATCTACTTCTTCTTGTAATTGTAATTCACGTCTACTAATTTCCTCTATTTTATTTTTACTGGTATTAATTTGACCTTCCATACTGTTTAAATTGCCATAGACTCTTTCGAGTCGTTCACCCATGTCTGTCTGTATTTGCGTAATCCCTTCCTTATTCTCTTCCCGTACCTGATGTACTTCGTTTTTATTTTGCTCATATTTTCCGACAGTTTCCTGTTGGATTTCCTCGACCATTGTTTTACCCTCAATTTTTATATCATTAATTTTATTCTGTAATTCTTCACGAACCTGTACTATTGTTTCGTTAGTTTTTTCTAACCCTTCATTTTTTTTGGCTATTTCTAATTTTCTTTCCTCATTATTTTGTTCCACCTTCTGGTTGACTGTTACATGAATATTCTCAATTTTTTCATTAATCTGCCTTAAATTCTCTTCATGTATTTGTAGGATGTCTTCCTTCATTTGTTTTAAACCCTCATCATTCCTATCTAACCTTTCGTGGATTTGTTTTGAGGTTTCTTTAATTTCCTCATTTGTTTTATCGTATTTTTCCTCCAGTCTCTTTGAGTTTTCATCCTGTTTCCTAAAATTCTCATCTATCTTGTCAAATTTCTCGTTAATTTTATTTAAACTTTCGTTAGTTTGTCTATTTTGTTCTGTCATAAATTTCATCATGTCCTGCCAACTTGGTGCTTCTCTGGCTCCCGCTTTATCTATTTGGTCCCCTTGGGCAACTTCTTCAATTACTTCCTTTTCCTTGTCCGTAATTATTTCAGTTTCCGTTATTTCGTCTGTCTGTTGTTCCATTTCACTGTCTGTTATTAGTTCTATTTCCTGTTCTTGTTCATCTATTTCCTTCTCCGTTTCTCCTGCCCTAATCCTTGATCTACCTCTGGTATGCATGTTTATTCTCCCACAGTTACCTGCTCTGGTTAAGTAATATTAATATGGTTACAGTTACTTAACTTAAGCCCTACACAAGTTGAGCGCCAATTTGTTACTGATCCTCGGCTCTTACGTTGACTCTTACGGTCGCGGGATTCTCGTTATTTCCGCCCCAACGTTGCCGGCGTCAATTTGTTATGTATAAAGTCTGATCGCTGTTGTTCAAGCCCCGCGATGGAAGCCAATTTGTTACTACCCTCTTTTTTGCGTCACCTAATTAGGTCCCACGTTATGAGCATCACTTTGTTGGTAAACTAGATTCCTCTCCTTAAAACCCCACTGTTGGGTTTGTCAATTTGTTTTGAATTACTTTAATTATGTAAATCTCGGAGATATTTGGAGTTGTGGGATATATTGATGTAATTAATTAATATTAACTTAGCTCTTTTAGAAATATCAGTGTTAGTGTACCTAAAACTTAAACAACTTAAGCGTTATTCTACAATTTCATCCAACCCTATTATACCTTGAAGAGAGTTATGTCTAATTTTGTATTTTTACGTTCTCTCTTTGGTGTCAGATAATTCCACTATAAGCGCTGTAGTATCGGCTCAACGAAACTTATAGGTTATTTCGATGTTTATGTTAACCAATTATTCTATACTTATTCAGTTACTTTTTTGTTCCCAGCTCATTAAACCATACTCCAAATAACAAGATTTTACAAATATATAAAGGTTCTTTATTTGTTTACTTTTTAACATTGAATAAGATATGTTCTAATTAACATATGCTTGGGCTATAGATTTCATGAATCGATTGTTGATTATTCTAATCCTTTATTTAAATTTAGTTATATAGTGTGTTTTGATTTGTAATTAATTTAATTCAGGGTGTGAAGGTTCTTGTAACTGTGGGGAAGATTAAAAATACATAGATAACAATGCAAGATTTACAAATTTGAAGTGTTGTGTAGTTAGTATGATTAATATAATAATAATTTACCAGACTAGAATGAAGCAAATCGTGTAGGCGGTTGATCGCTAAATTTACTGTTCTGGACGATTATGCCGTACGATTTTCCTTCTTCGGTTTAATAAAAAGGACTTCTTGGCCTGTCCACTTCGGAAATACAGCTCTGTGGATTGATTTACAGCCCGATTGATGTTTCTTCTGCAACGCCAGGATCCAAATAAGTTCTTCTTTCGGTTGAAGCAATTAGTGTTGTTCCGTGTATTTGTAAGGTTATAATTTCTGGTGTAGTGAATATTATTAATTGTGATACTGTTAATTCTTTCTATTTGGTTTAATATCTCATCAATTCCCTTCGGATATGGGACAGTTCAAGTTCTTCCTTGTAGAATCTAGTTATTTATTCTCTATTGTGATTTCATACTGTAGTGTTATTTGGTTAAACTGTACTGGTGATAGACGTAAATATTGTCATTAGGATTTTGTGTTTTATAATCGTGTCTGATAATTTAGAATATTACGATTAAATAGATTATTCTTGGGTTTTTTAATCTCATCACATTCAGATCATCAAAGCAATTATTGTTAAATCAACAACTTCCTCTTCTTCTGTCGTCCCTAGCAACACATGACTTCTTCCTTCCACATATCTTGAATATAGTGTTTATTTCATATATTTTTTCTCTATTTCTTATCAATTTGCTATCCTATCGGAATGTAACTTTACCGATAGTTGGTTTATTATTTTCTACCAGTGGCGGCCCGTGCTTAGGTTGCACGGTTGCACAACCCCCATTAAATCCTGTAAATTTAATTGTATTTTTAATCCTGTAAATCCCCCATAAACTGTATTTTAAATTAGAAAATTATGAAAAAAACAATAATTAATAAGTGTTTTCAAGCTAAATAATCGTAATTAATCATTTGTTGATTGAAAAGTGCAGAGCACTTAATGAAAACCGTACACGCTCTCGCCGCGGTGTACTACGGGTGTGTACACCAGCTGTGATGCGCTTGGTATATGGAGAAACACATGTAGTTGTGTTCTGGCTGGCTACACTAGGATGTTCCTATTACATCGCTATAGCTTCGCCTGGTGTGATTAGGGACTGCAAACTCCGCTTGTCAGTCACGGCGCCACCAGTATGTTGGTAAATAACACGTGGTGCGACAGTTCGAATTTGTATGGTTATGTTGTTTTATTAGTTCAGTTCATTAGTGTCGGTCGAATTTTTTGTGAAGTTTATTGTTAGTGTTAGTTAAGTGTTAGTACAATTCATTGTTAAATATAAATAATAGTGCATGTTAAAGGATTAAGGCGTCATAGTGTAATATATTCGTTATATATAACTCGTAGGACGCAATGAATTCTGTCGAAAATTTAACAAAAACACCGCTCAGTTTACGTCCAATTGAGGAAAAAATTGAAATTAAGAGAGTAGGTAGACCTACACCAGATCTTTCAAGTTTTAATCAAACTGTAAAGTCAGGTAATAGAATTTTTAATCGTAAATTTAAAACAGACTTATACAATAAATATTCCTGGTTATGTGGGTGTGACACTAAAATTGCATTATTTTGCTTTCCTTGTATATTGTTTGTAGGGGAGGAGACTTGAACTAAGACTGGATTTAAAGACTTAAACCATTTTAATGACAGAACTAAAAAACATGAGGCTTCAGTTACCCACATAAAAAATAGTTTACAGTTAGCATTGTTAGGAACAACTACATAGCAGAACAACGAGATACAGCTTATAGGAGAAATATTGTAGCTCACAATGAACAAGTTAAGCAGAATAGATATGTGCTAAGTATTATTATCAACTATATTCGTTTCTGTGGTGTGTTTGAACTAGCTTTAAGAGGCCACGATGAGTCTAAAGAATCAAATAATCCAGGAATTTTTAGAGGGTTAATAGATTTTATTGCAGAGCTAGATACAGTTTTAAAAAACCATCTTGAAACTTCAACAGTATTTAGGGGTACTTCTAAAACCATTCAAAATGAATTACTACAAATAATGCTAGAAGTCTGTCACGAAAGAATTTCAGATGAAATTAAACAAGCAAATTTTTTAGCTGTTATTGCTGATGAAAACAGGGATGTGTCTAATTTATACCAAGTAGCTGTTATCTATAGGTACATAGCAAAAAACAGACCTGTAGGTAGATTCTGGACTTTTCTTAACCCTTCTCGTCATGATGCCAGGGCCTTAGCATCATGTATTCTTCATGAGTTAAAACACCACAAAATAAATGAAACTCCCCAAAAGCTCATTGCACAGACATATGATGGAGCATCTGTAATGGCTGGAACTTCTAGTGGTGTACATGCATTTGTAAAAAATTGTTATGCCGATGCCCAATATGTTCATTGTCATGCACATCAGCTGAATTTAGTTGAGATGAAAGCTTCATCAATAAACAGGGAAGTTAGAGTTTTCTTTGCCAATGTTCAAGGTCTTTGCGCTTTTTTCTCAGTTAGTCTGCAAAGAACATCAATACTAGATGCAGTAGTAAAAAAGCGGTTACCCAGATCTGTACCTACCAGATGGAACTTTTAATCGAGAAGTGTCACAACAATTTATGATCACAGGCAGGACCTAATACAGTGCATGAAAACAATATTAGATTCTGATCACATAAAAAATGACAGTACTCTTTCACAGGCTTCTGGCCACTTAAAGTTTTAGTAAGTCAAAACTTTATTTTTTGGCTCTCATTTTTTAGAAAAATTATGCCACTTGCTGACATACTCTTTAATTAGCTCCAGAAAGTAGATATTGATCTCACTGTTATAAAACGGTCTTTTACAAGTTTTGAAGAAAATGTGTTGAAAATCAGAAATAATATTGACACAGACACTGGAGAGCCACAACAGTCATCACAAAGTTCACCTCCAAAGAAAAGGAAGATTGACAAAACCGAGTGGAAGAGACAGGCGAAGGAAGTATGTGATATGATTATATGCCAAATAAAGGAACGGTTTAGATTCACGAGCCATCTCGTAGGAGCATCTTTGTTCATGTCAGAAAAGTTTCCAGATTATGATTCTAAATTTCCAGAAGACACTGTAAAAACTGTATGCAACGCTTACAATTTTCTCAATTTTAAAAACTCTGTACGGAACTTGCAACAATCTATAGTGCAACGGATTTTAGAAGACTGTCAGGGGCTGTTAGTTTGTACTCTTTCTTCAAAGATAATAAGTTAGAAGAAACTTTTAGTGAAGCTGTAAAACTCTTAGAAATTTTGATTACAATACCAATAACCTCTTCTGAAGCAGAAAGATGTTTTTCAACGCTTAAAAGAATAAAGACATTTCTAAGGAACACCATGTCACAAGAGAGGTTGTCTGCATTGGCCATGCTCTCAATAGAAAGGGACCTGATCACGGAAATTCCTGATTTCCATCAGAAGGTGACTGAAAAATTTGCCAGTCTGAAAGAAAGGCGGATGGGTAAAATAGTTTATCTAAAGTGAATTAAAACTAAAATAAATAGGCCTGTTATTACGTAAACTAATTTCAAAATAATTTCAATACATTTTTTGGATGCTGTTACACAGAAAATGTTATATTACCATATAAGTCATAATTGTGAATTAAATAAAACAATACTAAATTTATCATTCAGTCATATAAACTTAGTGATATTTTTTCATTTTCTATTTAAACAATTTAATACCATCCAACCCACAACTGCAACCCCCAAAATTTTCAACCACCAGCCGCCACTGTTTTCTACACATATTCTGCTGGTTTTTTGATATAAGCCGGTTTTTTTTTCTTTTTTATATTTAATACACTTTCGATATTAAATGTTATTAATCGATATCATGGCATTATGGTATTATCATAATTTGTAAAATTTTATTATATATTATTATTAATTTAATGTTTTTTCTAGCTCTTCAAATCGTATTTATTAATTATTATTAATTGATGTACCTAACCTTTATGTTATGAGTGTTTATATAGTAGTTTTGGCTGTTAGGCCTTTTATTGTAAACGGATCTACCTGTGTTTATAACTGGTACACATCTATAGCCCCTTTTACATAAATTCATACATATAATCAAATCTTAACTATTAACATTTACATAAACAATTATTTTTTCCATATCTAATAACAATTTTATGTTGACCTATGGATCACATATAAGAAAACTCAAATCTATTAACATTAATTAGCTGCTTCACACTTCATTCTACAACAGTCATTGAATAATACAACTTGTTTCATTATCTTTCATTAACTCAACACATATTTGGTATAACATAACATAAACTTTATCATAACATTTGTTGTCACAAAATAATACCTCTTAACTCAAAATTCTTATTTGTTATTACTATAAAGTAAATCATTGTTTCATTTTTTTGTTTGCTTTTCACTAAACATATATCATCAACTATTATCTAACTTACAGGTTCGTTTATTCTTGTTAACACTACCTTGCATCCTTATTTACCTTTATTATAATTGTAATTATTGGATCTTTGTTCTATTATGGGGTTAGATATTGACTTGTTTATTATTCTGTGAACCTTGTTTTTATGTAACATGAATGCTAGCATTTCTGTTGCCTTACTATATATATATATATATATATATATATATATATATTACCTTTAATATCTGTAAATAAATATATATATATAAATATATATACATATTCTTAACAGCAATATAAACAGAGTATGCCCATACAGGGACATCTGCCTGAACTTTTGACATCTACACGCTTTCTTGACCTGTCAAGTCTGAAACTTCGAAGGATTTTACAATCTCCACATTTACTTCAAAATTGCTCTAATTCATTTATTAACTTGAATTAAAATTTCATCTGTTCTTCAAATATAATTTTCCATTAAAATATTTTAATCAGATTTTTTTTCTCAAATTAAAAAATAAAATTTGCAACAATAATGATTAAAATCATCAAATCCCTCTTAATTAATTAAATCATTTAAATTTAATTTAATTATGTTATTTAAAACTTTCATTTTCCTTAAATCCCTTCCAACTATTCAAAAACTTCTCATATTGAGTTAATTTCATCTCAAAATTCATTTAGTACTTATTACAGTCTTTAAATCAAATAATTTTCAAACCGGCTACCCTTACATACATTCATTGAAATATCTATATTTACATATTAGACATAGTAAAATCCCTAAAATTAAAAACATAGTAAAAACATCAAAATTAAACAAACTTGTAAATACATATCACATCACATTCCATATACATAAAATAAAAACAACTTAATTTAACACACATTATTATTACATTTCAAAAACATTGTATATTTCAATGTCCACGTCATGAGCATACAATCAATCATGCCTGTCAAGTTAATATAACATACATCAAGAGTACTACAGAACAGCAATTACAGCGATAATCAGAATGTCAATACCACCTGGGACTACAACGATACTGCCTTATTATCAGTATCAGGTGATCATCAATGTGACCACAATAATCATTTAAGGACTAACCTTATAGCTAGTTCAATTCTCCTACTTCAACTCCTCTCTCCTCTCTTTTTTTTTCAACCCCCCCAAATCCCTTAACCCCTGATACCCATTACAATTTGCTGTGTTCTGCACTAGGCGTCTTGGCCATCGCCGGCCTCATCCTAGCCATAAACCACATCTCCCTCGTAGCCTGTAACTTGGCCACCCCCCTTCTACACTCACTATGACCCCCCTGGACTGTAGCATCCAGTTGCTTCCACAAGGACTGATGCGGAAGGGGTGGACATTTTTTCTTTTATTCCACCCCATCCTGGCTTCCTCGTTACAATAAAATTCAGTATTACATACCTACTAATAATGATGAATACACCCCTAATGGACTACCACCCCTATATGGGTGAAAATAGCCCTGTTCCAAAAATTGGTAAATTCCCCTAAAAATAACCCCCCCCCCCCCCCCAACTAAATTTAACAAACCACCGGGTTAACAAAACAAAAACAAACCATAAGCCGGTTATAACACTTGAAATTTATGATTTGCTATAATTAACTACTTTCATGGTCATGATCCGGTGAGGTCATGGTCGCATTTAAGCGATGAAACTACAATTAAACATATAACACAAGTTTGTTATCATCCCCTGTTTACATCATCAGTTGAATACACAACTTGTTTTACAAACACTAACTCAGCATAAACATTCCTAATCACATCAACACAAACGTTTCCTTCAATTTTCAATTTAAATAAGTATTTTAGTCTTTACGTTTTAATCAGTTACCATTTATTTTACAATTCCAATCAAATTTCCAATCAAAATGAATTTAACTTCATTACTAAAATTCACCTTTTAAATTAATTTAATTCCAACTCCAATTAAAACAATTTAACTTTAATTACATTATTCAAAATGATTCTACATTAATAAAATCCTCTCACATACATTTTAACTATATTATAATCGAAACACTAAGTTACTTCATTATATTATTCACAAAAAGTTCACTGCATTTAATTAATCTTGCATTATTTTATTTCATCATGAAATTCATTTATGGGAATTATTCATCAAAATAAAATATTATTGTTGTTATCAACTCCCTCATAGCTGTAAACATCAGTCACACAAAATACAATATACATGTTAACAGCATATCAGCTGATGCACTACCAGAATATCAACATAACCTTAACTCAATATGTTTAACACTGATACAAATTTATTTACAAATTTTTGTCATATCCAGTTATTATTTACCACACTTCATTACCTAAATCAGCCAAGTAATTATACCATTAACTCAAATGATTAAATGTTCATTCACTATTAATCTAACCACCGTCATCGAAAATTAGTCTTATGTTGAACATACACAATTCATTTTTATTCGAATTCATTATATTACTATTGTTAATATAATAACCATACAAATTTATTTTTTCCATTATACCATAATAATAATAATTCCCAAGGTTCTCCCCCATTATTATTTTTTCATACACCATGTCTACATCAGTATTTTTGGTTAAGTCTCCATTAGTATTTTCAGTCGCATTTAAATATTCATCAGCTACTAGTGCGCTAATTCTTACAACAGGTAAGCGTTTATTATTATCCCTATAATCATCGTTTGCTACTACACAAGGTAAGTCTCTATTATTTATAATAATTCTCTCATTATTTAACTTCTCAACTAACCCTTTATAACCTCTATTCAGCTTATCTCTCTCTCTCTCTCTCTCTCTCTCTCTCTCTCTCTCTCTCTCTCTCTCTCATAATCACTTTCTATTTCCACTAAAACTTCATCACCACTATTATTATTCACTTTACTTTCTAACACCACATATTTAATTACATCATCATAATCACCACTAGTTTTAAACTCATCACTTACCTTATTATCTGTATTTTTGTTCTCGTTACACTCACCTGTAACTGTACCATTTTCTACCCTCTCCTTTCACTTTCTACTTTCGTTTACTTCGTCTTGTACTTTATTTATATTTATAGTCATTTCACCTTTCATTCCAGCAATAATCTTACTCTGTTTCTCTAGTTTATTATTTATTTCAACAAACTTCTCACTCACTCCATTAAAACTCTCACTTATACTTTCAAATCACTTGGTGATTCATACTTAAATTACTCATTTTTATTTTGCTTTTATATTCACAAATTCGTTATTTATGTCTCTTAATTTTTCGTCTTGTTTGTTTATTTCAGCTTTCAGCTCTATATTACTTGCATTTATCTCACACATAATTTTTATATTTTCTAACTCCATTTCAGTTTTAAATTCATTAAAACTCGTGTTCAAATTATCATTATTCTTATTTTGTTGGTCAAACTTATTATTCATCATTTCCATAATCAATGCTAATTGACTAAGTATATCTACATTATTATTTCTACTACTCTCAGTTCCTACCATGTCAATTACATTTGCTATTTCGCCTACACTCTCATTAAAATTGTCATTTGTGGTTACTAAATCATCTTGTGTGACGTCCAACATGGGCCCCACAGCTACATTTTCATATAAATTTGTATTTGTATTTTCCTCTGCCATTTTCAACTAAATTGTAATTTTTTAACTTTAATTTACAACGTCCCTGTTTGGGGCGCCAACTAAAGTATGTTCAGTGTTTAGATAATTAAATTTGTTCCTTAGTTCGGACTCCAACTAAAACTGTATTGTATTTATTACGTAATAATTGACTTTACGTGTTGCAAGGTTAACCAGGATATCGTTTAGTGTACTTGACAGAGAATAATAGGCAAATACAAATAAACAAATACATATTCATAAAATTAAAATAAAATATTATTTTATTTTCTTTAACATGACATTCTCTCTTTTTACTGAATCTATTGTTATAACCCCATTCTTTTCATCGAATTACTTAATACACAGTAATGGCTTTTGCGCCTCGCAACTCCCACTAATACAAACAATACATTTTACATCTTATAAAATCCTAATTACTAAATTATATGTTCTATAATCGTAAGATGAACCAATTCTTTGTAATTACACACACCACTCACATTCCAATTACCCCGTTTCTAGATTTTGTTCAAAATGAGTTTAATTTCGAAATTTATTTTCTTTAGAGATTAATTATCTTTAGGCTTTTATATAAGATGTTGGGTACTCATCCTTTCGTAGGTTCTACGTTGTTATGTTACCACGTGTCACGCACTGTTTTCACTATAGTTTGTTCATTTTATAAATTTAGCTGTCCGCTACTCACTATGATTGGTTTCTTGATCACACTTAGTTTTTAGTTCAGTTTCAACACATTTTATTTATAATTCGGTTCGAATTACTCAGATGACTTACGCACACGACTGGCCGGTCCTGACACTGGGTGTAAAGTGACGCCTTGTCCACTAGATGTTGGCAGAAATACGGTGACGTCTAAGCTCCTTACTGTGACATCTCGACGGCTCATTGGTTCTTTCGACCGTCGAAGATATCCTGTGGCGATACCACAGGCCATGGTTCACCATTTCCTTTGTCTTCAAAGACCCGTGGTGCACATTTGTCGTCTCACGCCATTTTTTGTTACAACGCCTGAGCGTCCTTTTTACTTGTTCGGCACCCGTGCGTGTGGACTCACATTCTGTACGTGACAATTCTCAAATTTTGTACCGCGCACACCGTTCCGGACTAACGTATGTTTGAAAAGGTCTGCTATGGTTCTTTGTTCAAGCTGTTATGGGAATTCGCAATGTCAATTTTAATACAGAAATTAATAAAAGAAACCTCCCCATTTTGTCCTATTACAGTGTGTGTGTTCATCTTTCCTTTTTAAGTAACTCTTGTTATTCAAATTTCTTGCAGTATTTCTATGATATTATTCAAAAAAAGATTACCCCTGCAACTCTACTCTAATTTTTATCAGTACACGTGTAAACATAATGCATGATTCACAGAATTAAACTGTATCATCTAGGGTTTTAATGTGAATTAACGGATCTTCATTAAGTTCAGTTGAATATCTGTTATAGCTGGTTTTTGGATATGTCCGTGTATGAAATTTCTAAGTGCTGACTTTTCATTCTGTAATACCGGAAATATATAATACATATACATAAGTTCTATAAAAACATTCCCCAGTGGAAATGGTCTTGAAAATGTTCCAGGATTACACAATGAAATGTCAGCTCTCTGAAAATTTCATACATGGATGTACCCTAAATCCTACTATAACATTTGTAGGCAGTGGTGGCTGGTGGTTCCAAATTTTGGTGGTTGCAGTAGTTGTTGAGTTGGGGGGGAAGAGGATGGGGAGGGGTTAAAAGGGCACATTAAACAGGGCGCAGACCAACATATCTGCATCGTACATAGTGCTGTCGTATGGGAAAAAATAGAAAGTTACTGTTTTTCCCCCAAAGAGAGCTGCTACTGATAATGGGATGATTCTATCAGTATGTCTACCTATTAGTGTTGTCGATCAATCAAAATATTTAATCGGTTAATCAAGAAGGTTTAATCGATTAATCAAGAAGGTTTAAGCGATTAATCGAGTTTGGGTACTAAAAAATTATCATACTAATGGCTTACAAATTTAATTTTAATAGATGTATCTAATTGTTACTTTTTTTTTTTTTTTTTAAGTAACTTATAAAATCAGTATATTAGCATGGATTACATTCAAATAATAATAATATTATAATTATAATATGTATCAACAGATTTAATAACTATGAACTTAATTTATCAGGAGACTAAGTGACAAATATGAATTTGAAGGTAAGGATATAACATTAGACTTACCTAGTCAGTACTGCTTCAACCAGAATTTTAAGCATGTGAGTGTGTTCACATGGTCCGGATCAAGGGTTGCTCTACGTTTAGTAACAATATTGCCTGCATCACTAAACACTCGTTCACATGGAACCGATGTAGCTGGAACGCAGAGCAATTTTTTTGCTATAGATGAAAGAAGTGGAAGCTGAATGGAATGTGTTTTCCACCACAGTAAGGGGTCTGCAAAGTCATCATCCAGTTCTGCCAAAGATCTGTAGACATCAACCTCTGTTGCAAGCGGTGTTAACGGAGCTGTTCTTCCCTCTTGTCATCATCGTCTTCTTCAAAAACAAGTTTTATTTTCTTCACATTTTGTTTTATTTCTGTTTGTGCAGTGGTCACAACTTTATTGGAAATTCTGTTCCACATTAATTCTCTTGCTTCTCTTGGAAGACATTTCAAATATTTAAATCTTGGATCAAGAGCCGTAGCTTCTTGATACATTTCTATTTTAGGCCAGGCATTTACTCTTTCCGTTAAATCACCTAACAGAGCTGTTTTGAATTGAGTAACGTAACCAGGATCTGTGTCGGTAATTTTTAGACTTACTTTTAAAATGAGTTATGGCGGGTAGTACAACACTTGCCGTCACGTATTTACTTCCTCCAAGACTATCACATATTTCCAAACATGTTTAAGACATTTGGACAGTAATGTGGTAATTTTCGCATTCATAGGTTGGCTAATCTGTACTTTCTGAAATTGCGCTTATCATGTTTATACAACGTTACAGTTCTCCGAACTTCGGCAGGCGGCAGACGTCATTACGTTTGCTTGCTTGTTCTGTCATCATCATCTTTTGTGTCGTCAGACAATCAATGTAGGCTTTAGGCCACAACATTATATTGCATACTTGCAATACATTGCTAATTCTTAATTTCATGTAGCTTGAGTGCCGCGTACTCGCGCCTCAAGTCATACGACAATTATTTAGGCCTTAGGCCTCAACCTTCATTTCGATGTAGTTTGAGCGTCGCACATTTGCGCCTCATCTACCATGTAGACTTCTTAACGACTCGGTTTATTCAAAATTAAAATCTCTTCAGACTTAGCCAATCTCAACACCATGATTTAAGTGTACAACAAAAACTTAATAAATGTATTAAATACAGTCCACTATCATCATTATTCTGCATCCTGGCAATAGCACCACAAGCATCATTCTTCCTAACAGAACATTTTTTGGTATACACGTGCCGACATTAACATTTTTTTGGTCCACTCGGACCGGATCTAAACATTTTTTTGGTCGCTCCGTGCCTGGATTCGTCATTCACCTTTTGCAACTTATTATAGCGGTTTTCATCATTTTTCTGCCCCAATTTCTGGCCATCACGGGCGATTCAGCATATTCGCTGGTCCGACCGTGTCGGGACTTAGTCAACATTTCTTTCGTCGCCATTGAGCCTCGTGACGACATCACTGCAAGACCATCCATGTGCTAGCGTCAACACTCCAGTTTAAGCAGTCATCTCTCCAGTCTGTGTGTTTGCCATCTTCTCCACGGCCTCGACGCTCCAGGACATCGCATACCAGGTACCACATCATTAACAGGTGCATACAATGGCTGAAGAAGGCCTCAAAGTGTTGGTCAGAAAGAGAGGCGGCTTAAAGTCTGCCATAGTGCGAATTAATTCGGCCATCATTAACTTTGATAAAAACACTAATACAAAACATTTTTTAACAGTTAGACTCGAAAGTCTAAAAAGTTTGGCAACAAAATACGATGAGGTACAGTCCGAAATTGAACTCATTTCTAAAGACATAAACGCTGCTCAAGAAGACCGAATTGAGGTTGAAGAGCTGTTATATTCAACAGAAGCCAATATCTTGCAATTGATAGAAACCTTCAACGTTCAGACTGTATCTCCCGTATTAACAAGCAATATGCAATTAAAACCGATAAGTCTGCCCTGCTTCACAGGCAATATCTTAGAATGGCAGCACTTTTATTCAATATTTCTGGACTTCGTGCACGCCAGATCTGATTTAACGTCAGTGCAGAAATTACATTATTTGTATTCGTCTCTGAAAAATGAGCCACTAGATTTAATTAAGGCATTACCTATTTGTAACGAAAACTATTCGATAGCGTTGAGTTTGCTGTCCGCTAGATATGACAACAAATTCATACTAGCTAAGTATTATATTCAAAATTTGCTTGAAGTAAAGTCAACAATTAAGGACTCTGTCCAAAGTTTGGCAGAATTCATAAATACAATAACGTCTTCCGTTAATTCACTGGCGGCCATGCAACTGTCAGTGGATTCATTCGAGCTTATCACTGTACAATTATTGTCAGCAAAACTGGACCATACCACGTTTAAATTATGGAAGGAGTCTATAGACCCCGATAATCTTCTTAACTTTCAAGGCTTCACTCAGTTTTTAAACGCACGTAGACAGTTGCTAGAAAATACACTGCCTATCGATGCCGGACAGCAGCTCAACAAGCTAACTTTAAGATTCAATAATAAATCTGACAAACATAAATCACGAAACGCTGCTGGCAGCACTGCATTTAAAAGTTATCACTCAGCTTCAAATAATTATTGTAACTAGACCTGTTTACACTGGTTACAAATAAATGTTCTTCGTATGGTACAAAGAAAAGATAAAAAAAAAATTTTATTTAAAAAAAAAATGTTCAGAAAAAAATTTATGTTTATTTGTTATTGTAGTAATTGAAAAATAATCCTGGTTCTTTGTTTTGTTTAAAATTTTAAAAATCTGTAAGTTTTCTTTTGGTTAATTTTACACTTCTGGTAGATCTTAACTAAATTTGGAGTTAATCAGATTATCTTCTTGCTGTAATCGATTAGTGATTTTCAGCGCTGCTCCAGTATATCTCTTTCAGTCAAGATTTATCCCAGTAAGTCCTATTGTTAGTTAAATTCTTAATTTAAGATGTGAAATAATTATAAAGTCCAGATCATTTAATTAATTTGATTTATTAATAATAGTTCTTTAAAATCGATGCTGAGCAAATAGTTGACTCTTTCACAGGGATATCGATTTACGATTACAGGTTATTTTTATATAAAATATTGAAAAAAGGTTCCTATAACGATTATATTTATATAGTCAGAGAATGGTAGGCCTAGAAAGTATAACATGTACAAAAATATAAGTCTTAATAAGTAAAAATGACGATCTGTTAATAATATATAATGTTTTGTAGTATACAATTTATACCCAATAGGTGTCTAGATGTTCTCGTGCTGGTTGGTAATTTGCATCACGGGAAATTCACAATGGCGGCTAGCTGAATTGATGAGGTTAACGCACAAATGGTCGCTAGAAATTCTCACAATAAATTCACCTTTAAAACTGTTTTATGGATCTCCATAATAGTGTATATACTGTCTATTATGGGTATACCCTATTATGTTGTTTGAGGTATACTGGATAAGTGTTCAGTGTTCACTGGTGTTAATTGTTTTCTGTTAGATGTGTTCACCTTTTGTCTGTTCGTGGCTAAGAATCATTAATCTGTTGTATAGTGAAATATTAATATTAGGTAGTTTTAATGGTTTAAATCACTTGTATTGTGTTGTGTATTGTTTGTTTTCACTATTGTGGTAGAGTATTTCACTTATAAATCAAAAAGTGTCAATTTCGGTAAATCTCGTTTTTCACTGATTTTCAACTTTTACTCCATTACAATCCATTTTACGGTTTTATAACGCGATTGAGGATCAACCGTTCCATTTGAATGTTAACAAAGAACTAATTTACTTCCTTCGTCTTAGGAAATATCTTGCCAAGTTAATATTGGAAAAGTATTGTTAAAATAATTTTTATTTCCTATGTACATAATTATATGGTACATTATAATGTATATGGAATATTTTTAGTTTATTGTTTTATCTCATTCTGTTTAATTTGATATGTCATAGTCCATATTTGTTGAGATTTTTGTTAAAATTACCATATTTCTGTCTTTTTGGAAATCTAGGCCCAAAAACCTGTTTCCGTTCTTGTACACAATTCCTGCCATTTTAGGTGTTCTAAATATAATTATAATAAATTTCAGATGGTCACAAATCTTTGCTTTCTTCATTCCTTATAAATTTAACATTTGAACTGTCTTTTAGTGATAATTTATTAATTTACTATTCCTCCTCTGAAATAGTTATTTTTTTATATTTCAAAAATTTTTAATAATTTAAGACATTTTTCTATATTACTCTTTTAAATCATAGGATCATTTACAGTAGTTAGGTATTGATCCACCTTACATAAATCTTGTTAGTTTACATGGTTCATTGGTGAATTAACTGGTTTATATTAATTTTTTGGGAATTCATTATTTGGCCTAGAGTTTAGTATTTTACATATATGGTTTTTTCAAATAAAGTTAATTTTACATCTCCTCTGACTCTTAAAAGTTAACATAACATGAAATAAAATTGTTTACATAAATATTGATATGCGTAGCATCTAATTCATGCTACAGTTACAAAAAATAATATTTGACATTAGTTAGCAGTCTTCAAAGTTAGACATGTTTGCTGGAACTATTTTGAACATACATTTTAAAACATTTTATAAATTAATGCAGCATCCATACCTAAACATTTTAATTGGTAGGCATGCTGTTATATAACTAAACATCTTACTCTAAATATAGACCTTATTCTATTTGAACCCTTTTAAAATGGAGTTCATGGCTTTGAACATTATTAGCCATTTAAAATTCTTAATTCTATTAAAACTTAATCTATTTTCAATCCTTTCTGATTATATTGTATTATTATCTAAAATCCCTTGTACAGTAAACATTTCCCCACATACTTTCTTTATTATTGGCATTACCATGAATGTCTTGAGATAACAAAGTGACCTTATTTATGAAATATTGGAAATATTTTTCATTTTAATATTTCATTACCTGTTAATTATAAAATATAAAAGTTATTTTATAGCACCTTGTTTAAGTTATAGTTACACTACAACTTGAAGTTTATTACATTTGAAAACACTTCCACTGGTACACATTCACTGTTGGTTCTGACTTATATTTGAGTTTTATTATTCTCAGACCAGACCTTTAGTCATAATGGACTGTGAAGATTTGTTTATTTTACCATATAATAACTTTAGTTGGTGCACTTCTTATCATACTCAATACTTTTGTCTATAATTATTTACAATTTCATAAGGTTTTGGGGTGTTATACTTTCTTTAATGGTATTAACATTTGGTTTGGGGTTAATGGTAGTTAATAATAGGTTTTTATTGTGGTTCTTCCATACTATATATTCTTTCCTTCTCGTCTTCCTTCTTGGGTTTCTTCTTAGGTAAACCAAGGTACTTAGTGTTATTTTGTCCGATGGTTGGTTCGGGGTATCTTCTTTATTATCTGTTTCTAAATTTTTTCTTCCTTCTTGTGTTTGGAGTATCTTCTTTATCACCTGATACTGACTCTACTCTTCTTTCTTGGTTTCTGGGTATCTTGTTTATCACCTGATACTAACTTTACTCTTCTGTCTTCTTCTGTTTGGGGTATTTTCTTTATCATCTGTTTCTAAATTTCTTCTTCCTTCTTGGGTTTGGAGTATCTTCTTTATCACCTGATACTGGCTTTACTCTTCTTTCTTCTTCTTGTGTTTGGGGTATTTTCTTTATCACCTGCTCCTAATCTCCTGGGTAATCTCCTGATTTTTTAATATGAGTTTCCTTTAATTTATTTTCTTTGAATTTTATGGTTGCATTTTTATTACTTAATTATTGTTTTTCTTTTATAGTGGTGTTTTCCTTTGAAGTGTAATTGAATTTAATTTGACATTCTTTGAGTATATGTAATTTAATTATTTTTATGATCTTAATTGAATTAATTATTAGTGGAATATCTGTCATGCTACATTATTTATGCCCATGCTGCAATTCTAGTCATCCAATTTACATGTGTGACAAATTTCGTGCATTAACCACATCAGAACGAGGGCAATTTGTATTAAATCATAAACGCTGTACCAATTGTTTAAGACCAGATCATTTTTCATCTAATTGTAAGATCAAACAATCATGTAAGATCTGTTCAAAACGACACCATACATTGCTACACATAAATAATGTGTCAAAACCAGTTTCTGCCAGCAGCAGCAACTACTGCTCACTTAAATTACAATCTACAAACAATGTTCTCTTATCAACAGCAATTGTGTTTGTCATCGACCAGACTGGCAACAGACAACTCGCAAGAGTTCTATTGGATGCGGGGTCACAAATAAATTTTTGTACAGAATCATTTGCTAAGAAATTACGGCTTAACTTGACTAAATCTAACATACCGATTGCAGGTATAAATATTGCCGCGTGTTGTGCCACTAATTTGGCATCTATACGCATTATTTCACGCTATCAAAGATTTAGTTTCCAAGCAACATGCGCGGTCTTATCTGCATTAACCCATACACTCACTTCGCCAGCACAATCTTTCGACAAATCAGTTTAACGTCCCCGATAACGTTTTCCTCGCCGATCCACATTTCAACATATCAGCTGATATCGACATACTTTTAGGAGCACAATTTTACTTAGATTTAATTTTAGCCAACAAATATGTACGCGGTTCTCATTTCCCTAATATACAAGAAACAAAGTTAGGCTACATTCTAGCAGGCAATCTGCCCAAACACTGCCGTTATAAGGGTCCTGCTGTTTCGTTCCTGGCTAGGAACAACGACAGTCAAATTCTGGCGTCTCTCGAGAAATTTTGGGAGACCGAAACTATCCCTGATAATGCACCCATTAGTAACGATTCAGCTTGTGAGGAACATTTTGTTAAGTCTACTCATCGAAATGAGGAGGATAGGTTCGTTGTTTCGCTACCATTTAAGTCTGACAATCCCCAGTTGGGTGAGTCCTATGCTAACGCTGAAGCGAGATTCTTGAGTTTAGAACGCCGGTTCATGCGTGATTCTAAGCTTGCGCGCGAATACGCAAACTTTATTCAGGAGTATAAGGATCTTGGCCACATGACGCTTGCTCTATCAATTCCGGGGTTTCAAATGCCTACTATCTGCCTCACCATGCCGTCTTTAAACATTCTAGTTCTACTAGAAAACTTCGCGTCGTTTTTGACGGCTCGTCCAAAACTACCAATGGCCTTTCTCTCAATGATGTTTTGTTGGTAGGCCCAAACGTCCAACAAGACCTTTTTTCTATTCTTTTGCGATTTCGTATGCACAACTATGTTCTCATCGCCGACATCGAGAAGATGTATCGACAAATTCTGGTATCTGATAAGGATTGTCATTATCAACGTATTCTGTGGCGTAACTCTCCACTCGATCAGTTTAAATATTTTGTATTGCGAACTGTAACAGACGGTACTGCTAGTGCTTCGTTTTTGGCTACTCGCTGTCTTAATCAGATTGGTAAGGATCATGAAGCTTCTTTTCCTGACGCTGCGTCAGCTATAATTAATGATTTCTATGTCGATGATTTGTTAACCGGTGCAGACATCATTTCTGATCTGACCAAGTTGAAATCTGACTTAGGTACGTTGTTGAGTCAATACGACCTCACTCTGCATAAATGGGCATCAAATGAACCCAATGTTTCGCTTTGGTGGCATGGTCCCGCTTGTTTGTCTCAATCTTCCGAGTCCAATCTTTTTCCACCCTTTTTACCTTCTAATCTGTCGTCTTCTAAATTCACTGCAGAGGAGAAACAAACCCCCAAACTTTCTTTAATGTCTACCTTAGCCATTGATCTTTCAAAGGACTTTTCTTCGTTGCACCGTCTGATTCGCGTATACGCTTACTGCTTTCGATTCATCAAAAATATTAGACTCTCCAGGGCTGAGAAAATTTCGGGCGCTCTTACCCCCGTTGAAATTCATTCCACTCTTAATTTTTTCATAAAACAATCTCAGTCGATCCACTTCGCTGCTGAGCTTAATTGTCTTCGTAATGGGTCGTCTGTTTCTATCAGAAGCAAGTTGTCTTCTCTGGACCCGTTTCTTGATGAGTCTGGCGTCATACGAGTCGGCGGACGCTTACAGCAGTCGCAACTACCTTATGACAATAAGCATCCTATTGTCTTGCATCCATCGGCTCATATCACTCGCCTTATTATTGAACGCGAACACATTCGTCTACTCCACGCTGGTGCTCAACTTGTGCATCACTCACTTCGTCAACGTTGGTGGATCATTAACGCCAAGATAGTCATTCGCTCCATCATTCGTAGATGCGTCAAGTGTCTCAGGTTTAGTGCCAAACATCAGGTTCAGAGGCTTGGTATTTTGCCATCTCCTAGAGTCACTCCTTCGCGGCCGTTTCTATTCTGCGCAGTTGATTATGGTGGTCCCTTCATGATTCGTCATGGCGGGCAGAAATCTAGGACTCTGTCAAAATCGTATGTGTCTTTGTTCATCTGCTTAGCAATCAGGGCCATTCATTTGGAATTGGTTTCAGACCTTACAGCCAACGCGTTTATAGCTGCCTTACGTCGTTTCATGTCCCGTAGGGGCATACCCAGCCAGTTATATTCTGATAATGGCACGAACTTTAGGAAGGCCCGCAATGTTTTGCATGACCTTCACAATCTTTGGCATAATAAGGATGCCACCTCGTCAATCCAATCCTTTACGACCTCTCATGGTATTACATGGTCATTTATTCCGCCCTCATCACCTCATTTTGGTGGTCTTTGGGAGAGCGGTATAAAGAGTTTAAAGTATCATTTGCACCGCGTGGTAGGCAAGTCTATACTCCCCTTCGAGGAGTTTACGACGGTTTTGTCTCAGATAGAGGCATGTCTAAACTCACGTCCATTATTTTCCGTTTCATCGGATGTAAATGATCCGGTGCCACTTACACCTGGCCATTTTTTGATTTGCGCACCATTAACGGCGATTCCTGATCCTGACTTATCTCACGTTCCCATCTCTCGTCTTGGACGTTGGCAACTTCTCCAGAAGTTTGTCCAAGTCATTTGGAAGGCTTGGTCTCGCGACTACTTACATCAATTACAACAACGTCACAAATGGAAATTCGCCAAGGACAACGTTTCCATTGGTGACCTGGTTTTACTGATTGAGGATAACTTACCTCCATTAGCGTGGAAATTTTGTGTAATTACTGCCACATTTCCCGGCCCAGACAACTTAATTAGAGTAGTTGACGTTCGCACGCCTACTGGCACCTATCGCAGACCAGTTTATAAATTATGTTTGGTCCCTACGAGGGACGAACAGTAAAAAAAAAGAGTTTATTTTCCTTGTATATACTTGTCAAAAACACATAAATCAGATGTTCTAAGAAGATTTTGTTAGTTATAAGCACCTTTGTTTTTAGCATAAGCTTTAATTTGTAAATTTTTTTTCAGAAACTGTTTGTTTTACTGAAGCAAGTGTCAGTTTATTTAATATGCAAGGCTTTAATTATTATTTTGTATTTTCGTGTAAGCAACATTTGATTTATGCCTCATTTCTTTGCTTACTATTGTTTTTATGTAAAAATTTTGTTATAATATTCGCATGGTCTGCAGCTATACAAACCATGTATGCATTTTCTCGCACATTTTGTCAATATGTGTGATATTTGTTACTCTATGAATTTATTTCTCGCAATTGTTCAACACATGTATTACATTTTGTATAACCACATTTGTTGTACTTGTCACTTATGCTATTGTGCCTTGAATTCATATATTTGTAATTATCTAAACCGATTTCTATTGTATTTATTATGTATAACTTGTATCTATGTAAAACACATTGTTTTATCCGCATCTACTGTCTATAACCATACGCCACGCCTATATTTCTATATTTTTATATTGTATTTTGTATTTGTATTTTGTGATCACGTATTGCACAATTATTATTCATGCTTTAATTATGACATACATGTCATTACACTTTGTGCTTGCAATCATTGAACTATGTAGGCTATAGCTTGTTTTCACATAACAATTTATTGTACATTCCTGAAACTTCAGGTATAGCATGCATCGTGCAACCTATAAAGCGTCATGCTAAATTTATGTCTTTACATTGTAGTAAACCCAAATGTTGGGTGTTAAATTTAAACGTATTTGATTTAAATTTAAAGTTAAGGTAAAATTTGATTATAGCGAATCTCGTGTTACAATTTAAAAATGAACTCTTTTTAAAATAATTGCAGTAATACTCTTTAGTAATAATTGATAAATATTGTTTATTTAGTAAAGTTTGAGAATTATAGTGAATAATAAGTTAATAGCTGGTCGGTGGATGAATGTAGCCGTAGCGTCGATCTTGCAGCGGAACTCCTCTTCTCGGTTAAGTGTCGTCAGTGTACGTAACGTTAAGTCTCGTCTGGACAAACAATTTATAATAATATACACTTTCACATACCTGTTCGTGATACTGGAAGTTCTGAAGTTCACTTACCAAAAATATAAGCTGTCAAGATGCGCTTAATACCAGCTTGCTTTTTCAACAAGGTTATATCACTCCTTGTGTACGATAAGGGCGCCACATGGGTTTATTTTAGGAAAATTCCCATGAAAAACCAATTAATAAAATTTAGAATTGATAAATTCACTTTAAACTTTGTTTGATGTTTTCACTACAATTTAAATCTAATATAGTAGAATCTCTACTCTGAGTTATCTCCCTGTACTCAATGTTAATTATCAATTAACTATATGAAATAATTATGATCAAGGTTTATGCTGAATAAAATCTGGGTTTATTTTACCCTTTGAAAATAAAATCAACAATTAAAGTACAATTGATACATTAATATAAATCTGAAGTTACTTGGTCCGTTTACAATACGGTCTAGCTCAGTTAGAACAATAAACTCTTATATCTATTAACAATTTGACTTTTGATTATATAATATACCTCACGGGTAGGCTCTTTGAAATACAATAAAGAACTATCCGATGCCTTGACAGACGTTAATAATAATAATTAATAACTTGGCCTCTTTTTAAAACTCGTAACTATTTTTCAGGTTGGCGTTTGTTACGCTGACTTATTTACTAACAAATATTTTTAACACTTAGGACTAATACAAATATCTTACATTGGATTGACAAATCCGCTAAGTAAATTGAAACTGTGTATACGATTGAAAGTTTTGTTGTTCTTGCGTCAGTACAGTTTTGTGGTAAATAATGATCAGTGCAAGCAGAGAAATAAAATAAATTGTCACAGTGTTACTTTTTTTCTTTTAATCGTATAGATTAAAATTTATTAAAAACATTCCAGTGATCGGATTATAATGACCACTGGTTAATTACACTTCACACGAACTATGAACGGAGAGTCGGCCCTCTTCTGACTAAATCTGGGCTATGTTAAATACTGATTATAAAACTCTCTCTCTCGTTCTAAAATCACGCACAAATTAAAATATTCACTTTACTTTCGAAGCACTTCCTTGTAGTAAATTGCAGTATCGTTGAATGTCTTGAAGAAAATTTTAAACGGTTTACTATTGTTGTACTAATTTCAGTTATTAAAAAATATTGCGGGGACGAGCGACAACTGTCTCGCTCGAGGTAATGACAAAAAGTGTAACGAATTCTCTCTGTTTTTGATTATATACCCCCTCGCTTCATAGGGCTTAGGCGGTAAGATCGTTTAATAAGCTCTCTTCTGATTGGTTCTGATAACCGTTACATAATGACGTATTGTTTTTTAACCGTCGTCCGGCGAACGTTGTTGACAACTGCCGTTGTTGTTGGTTTTACCCAACCAATTTCTTACTTTTTAACAATAAATGATGCTAACGCGCACTACGCACTTATTATAGTTTCGATCGCGAGGTTATTACCATCAAATTAAAGTTTAGTTTATGGGCTTCAATTTGATGTGGCTTAACACAGGTTTTAACCTCGTTTTCTTTGACAATGCTCATAAAGAATGTTTAGAAACATGGTTTCTCACTGTCGTCTGCTAGCGATGCATAGCGCGAGCATTCCCTATCTTTTGACATTTAGTGTTTCACATTGCGTTTTCTTTATAACGTCTTTGTTTGAACACTAACACATCTGTGATTATATTTAATAGCTATTTATAACTGTACAATATTAAATCTTAACATAATTAAGGCGATACATTATTTTCCTAATTACATTTCGTTTGGCCTACTCAATTTAACGTTATCCATTAACAATTGAGTGGTGGTATTTCACATTATCTTTAGTTATATTGATTGTTCAGTAAATCTTATGTTCACTAGGAGTCCTTTTTCCTCATTAATTTACTGACAAACGTTTGTTTAGGCATGGTCTAGACATGTTTAACATATGTTTATGCTTTAATAATTGTTACTAGTTACATTTTGTATAATAAGGAAGTTACTCATCCATATAAGGTTTCCTTTTATAATTACTTTTACTCACTAATATTACATCTGGGTTTGTAATGCTAGTTTTAATACACATTGTGGCCATAGCTAATCTAGTCATAGGCTTTGTCATTTACTGGTCATGGTTCATTTACTTTCAGCCAAAATGCTGTTACTGATATTACATTATTCTCGTCATTATTTAATTGGTTTATCTGACACATGACATTACATTCATGTCATTGACTGGCTTGTTTGACAGCTTATAGTGAACTTGGCATGTCCATTAGTTAGAGTCAGTCATAGTATTTGTTGTAGTGTCATGCAGTGTATTCCTCACTGCTTCTTGAGATCCTTCTTCTTCTTTCTTCTTTGTTGGTCCTTCTCTTCTTTGCTACTTTCATCATAAATTATTCACTTTTATTATTTCAGTGTACTTATTTACCCTTCTGGTGAATGTCTAGGTTATGTAACATTTTGTGGTGTTACAACATGTATAATTTTAATAATTTGTTTGTTCATTGCATTCAACACTATTGTATACGTCAACTGGCCTTAACTGGTTCAAGCTAACCATTATGACTTGCATAAATGTTACAATTTATCGGGCCCATCATGTGATGAGTCACCGATTATTCATCATTAAACATTGTCAAACTATGTATTTTTTCATGTCTTATATTGTTCAATATTGTATACATACAATATATATTGGCAATACATTGCTAATTTTTGCATTTATACGCATGTATAAGTCAGGTTGCAAGCCGACCTTGGCCTGCTCAACTCTTATCATCACTCAAGCTTATCTCTAAACAGTTAATGTCATAACTGTTATCTAACATTTCAATCTCAAGGTTCAATACAATTTATTGAGATTGACTTCTATTATCAAGAACACTGTGTTTTCCTACAATAAGTTATTAAAATGTATTGAAAAATCTTTTGTTTTTTTGCGGGCAGTTATGGACAGTAATGTGGTAATTTTCACATTCATAGGTTGGCTAATCTGTACTTTCTGAAATTGCGCTTATCATGTTTATACAACGTTACAGTTCTCCGAGCTTCGGCAGGCGGCAGACGTCATTACGTTTGCTTGCTTGTTCTGTCATCATCATCTTTTGTGTCGTCAGACAATCAATGTAGGCTTTAGGCCACAACATTATATTGCATACTTGCAATACATTAGCAATACATTGCTAATTCTTAGTTTCATGTAGCTTGAGTGCCGCGTACTCGCGCCTCAAGTCATACTACAATTATTTAGGCCTTAGGCCTCAACCTTCATTTCGATATAGTTTGAGTGTCGCACATTTGCGCCTCATCTACCATGTAGACTTCTTAACGACTCGGTTTATTCAAAATTAAAATCTCTTCAGACTTAGCCAATCTCAACACCATGATTTAAGTGTACAACAAAAACTTAATAAATGTATTAAATACAGTCCACTATCGTCATTATTCTGCATCCTGGTAATAGCACCACAAGCATCATTCTTCCTAACAGAACATTTTTTGGTACACACGTGCCGACATTAACATTTTTTTGGTCCACTCGGACCGGATCGAAACAACATTTATACATTTTTTGTGTCATTTCCCATTCCACTTCAGTTAATGGAATGATATTTGATGGATTGGTGGACATTATAGCTACAATTCCTTCCTTGGCTTCCAGAAGAGACTCGAACATATGGCATGTACTATTCCATCGGGTGACTATATCTTTTTTAAGTTTGCACTGTGGAATATTAAGTTCTTTCAGTTTTTGGCATAGCTGATTTTCTAAATAAGGACTGTGCTTGAAATGACCTACCATTTTTCTACATTTGGAAAGCATTTTATCTATAGACGCATTCTCAATTGCTGTATTCAGACTTAATTCCAGGGTATGAGCAGTGCACCTAACATTATCGTATTTCGAATTTTCAACACCAAGAACAATATTCCTGGCATTGTCTGTACATATTGCAACTACTTTACTTTGAAGATTCCAGTCAGACACAACTTGTTCGAATTCTTCTGTACAATTTGCTGCACTGTTTCTCCACCACATGTTTCACTTCTAACGCAGCGCTGCAGAACGCCCAGTTAGAATCAATCCAATGCGCACTAACACCCAAATAACCTTGATTTGCTATCGATGTCCAGAAATCACCTGTTAGGCCAACAAATTCAGTTTCTTTTAGTTTGTCTAGCAGCTTGGATCGTTCGACATCATAAAGTTTCTCAATTCATCTAGTTACAGCGTCTTTAGATGGAAGATTATAAGAACTACTATCTACAGCTTCCCTTAAAACTTCTTTTAGCCCTTCATCCAAAATTATATTGATAGGTCGATTGTCTTTTACTATCCATTTCACAATTTTATTTGTTAGTTCAGCCTCCTTTAATGAAGAGATTGGTTTCACTATGAAATGATTCAAGTTCGACTGAGATGAACTTGCATTAACAACAGATGATTCAGCAACACTTTGTTAGGGGGTGGACGTGTTTTAAATGGTATTGCAAACTGCTAGTGCTACCGCTGTAGCTAATTGATTTCCCACAAAGCTTACAGAAAACGGTTTCCTGTCCGTCCCTTTACCACTGTCATTCTATTTATATCCGAAACTTCCACCGAGTCTTCCTTGTAAGTCTTCGTACACCATAACACAGATTTCACGCACGGTATCAGGAAACACAAACACAAAAAGTAGCCTCTTTGAAAAACACAAGCTTTCCTCACACTGTAACACACCACCTGCCCAACTGTTACTATTATAGCAAAAATGAAAGTTAAGGGCATGGAAATGCGCGAAACGCTTACGGTTAGAGGGGAAAGGCTATGTGGAGGGAGTCGCTGTGAGATGTGAGAATTTACATTCTTTTACATATCAGAATGTTTTATAAACATATCTGAGTATTGTTTGTTCTGTCATTGTGTACTGCTGAGACGTAAAAAACTACAGCCTTTCTGACCATTCTTATCGCAACGGAATTTGCAAACTGTACACTTCCACTCCTTAATTACACGCGACTATCTCTACAGTTTCTTGTTACATAAAGGAACGCATTCTTCGTATTAATTTAATTGCAAGAATCTTTTAATCCTGGACAACAAAAAACTGTGTATTATAACTTCCCGTGCTTGACTATGAATAACTTTCCTCTCTTTGCTAGTTGAAGGAAAAGTATCCATTTTAACAAATCTTGTTACTGGATGATAACACAAATAATTACAATAATACATAATTGTAATTACAGAATAAAAACTACCAATAGAAATTAACTAAAAAATTAAATAACTAATAAAAATGAGTGACTGTAAAACAACGATATAACTAAAAATAAATTGAAATAATAATAACAAATGCACGACTGAGATAGTACGTTACTCAATAACTAAGAATGTACGGGTAACTAAAACATCACACGCAAATTTGGCGACACCTTCACTTGCATACCAGCTGATTCTCCGGTACCCTCCCGCCATTCACAATTTCAAAGTGGACTCGTCCATCCATAAATTGGTTTCTGCACATATGCCCTTAACTTTAAATTTTACTATACTATAGGCCGCCCATTGTTAGGATTACAGGCTCTTGTGGGACTCTTATTTTTAGCATACTCACCCCCCTCTCAGACATTAGTAGTAGGCACCTGACTCAGCCTTCTAGTGTAGATCTTATCGTACACAGACTAAATCTGACAAGAACCTGGCTTTTGAAAACCACTGCAACTACACCACCCTTTCTCTTTCAGTGTTTTTCTGGGAACTTCCAGCAGTACTAAATGATTTAAAATAACGGGACTCTCGTTCAAGAGACAAGACATAACTCAGGTATTTGGTGGACAAGCTTCAACTTCTCATAAAAGAAAATTTCAACAACCAATTAATTTTAATCGACTCTATTATTCGATAAGTAGTTTTGATTGATTAATCGAATTTCAAATTTTAATCGGTTAATCGGTTCGATTAACCCGATTAACCGATGAAATCCGTAACACTACTACCTATGCCAGATTCCATGTTCCCACGTACTCATGAGTGATTGCTACAAGCATCACTAACTTTGCAGTAATCAAATACTAAATATGCAGAGAAAAGAAAAAGATAAACAGAATCATGCTTTTTATACCTATAAAATAATATACTGTTTTGAAAGCGATCCTTGTGTTCACGGGAAATAAAAAAATTAGATCAGCAAATTTATAATACAGCCTAGTTATTTTTAAATGACTCATTTGATTTGAGCTATAAGAACAGATTTTCCCTATATATAAACTGCAAGGCACATAATTTCAACTACATAAAATATTACTTGAAAACTCTACTCTAAAAGAGAAGTGAGTGGAATACTCCCTGCTTTCATTTACGAACAACAAGAAAAAATAAATCAGTATAACATTAAAAATTTCACAAATCGTTCAATTTTTATTTTTGATTGACATGTAATTATCACAATCACAGTTATACAAAATTATAACTATAATTTTATAACCTCAAAAACAACGAGTACACGTTTACTTTGAACCAACGTACACACTAAACCTGGTACAATTTACAAATCAAGAAGGCTGCCACACTTCATGACAAAATAAAAAATGCACTACAGCGCTGTTAGTGGAACGTTGTGGAAACTTTGCAACCGCCTAGCTAACATAGGGAATATATGCCAACTGTGAAGAGTAACGCACGTTCTCCCATATGCTTGTGTAGTAAGCTCTGCCATTTACTCTTCAAGTTGCAAGCGGGCTACAACCACCAGCCTGCGCGCCATATTTGAATTGTACGTGAACATTGCCGCATAGAATCTAATACGTTTTCCGTTGAAATTTATGACACTTTTAACTGCTTAATGATTTTGTATATTATTTTATAGTTTAGTTATTCTATATTGGTGGTTGTGCAATGATGCAACCATAACACCAGCCGCCACTGTGTGTAGGTAGGCCTATATAATGTAAACGATAGACAAACTATGGAAGATCACTTACTTTCATTAATGTAGTAAGTTCATTAATTAATTATGCTGGTGCTTTAAGGCAGGCAATAAACGCCACTAACAGAAACATCACTGCTTGTTTTAGACAATGAAAGGCTATTACAATTAAAACTCTTCATCAACCTAATCTGTGGTGTATTGAAACTTACAGAATGAGACATTAACATCACTGAACACTTACTGAAAATTCTTATTGCATATCGTGTGTGTGTGTGTGTGTGTGTGTGTGTGTGTGTGTGTGTGTGTGTGTGTGTGTGTGTGTGTGTGTGTGTGTGTGTGTGTGTGTGTGTGTGTGTGTGTGTGTGTGTGTGTGTGTGTGTGTGTGTGTGTGTGTGTGTGTTTTGTATAGATAATGTACAAGGGTCAATTTGTGATTAATTAGTACCGGGCACTACTATCGTTGCCCTGAGTGGCTGGAACAATGTTAAAATAAAGTAAGTTCAATGATTCTAAGATTACAATGTAATAAAAGAGAGGCTCTCATAAAATGTCAGATTAATTTATTATACTAAATTCATGTTTAATTACACATTTTTATTCATTTAATTTCAATTATGAATATGGTAGTAGACAAAAGACGTAAAAACTTAATTAAGTTTGTTTTGATGGTTCATCCTCTTCATTCACAGCACTTAATATTAGTGATTAACTGTACTTTCACTTGTGAAAACTTATGTCTTATTGTCCTCGAACGTTTCGGTGTGGTGTACACCTTCCTCAGCGAGGACACTCTGTATTCAAACCTCACTGAGGAAGGTGTACACCACACTGAAACGTTTGAGGACAATAAGAAACGTAAGTTTTCACAAGTGAAAGTACAGTTAATCACTAATATTAATTAAATTGTCTCATATCATTCATTTTAGTTTATGGAATACAAAGAATGCAGACATTATGATACCGCTTTGTAGCATGTGAAAATATATATAATTTTTATTTTTGTCATATAGTTCAATTTGAAGTAAACTATTGTTCCACTTGCTAAATAGTTATTAAGAAAAGCTTTAATAGACTAATCATGTGTGACAGAAAATCAATATTATTAATTGCAGACCAGTGACTTTCCAGTCGCCAGAAACTGGTATTGTAAGATATCCACTGGTGGCCTTAGATAACATTACCAAGTATGCAATGTTTTCAACACAAGCTGATGTCTGTTTTGACCAAAAAATCAAGAAACCAGAGACAGTGGATCAACCAGTTAAGCCAGCTACTTTAACAAAGTCTATTCAAACAGACTACAGAGAAACTGAGACACAGACTAGACCCTGGACACCTCCATATGCTGTTACTGGAAGGAAAACACCAGAAGTTTTATCTCTTGCATGTCTCTCATGGGGTATATGTATATACATGATATCGCTTTGGTATATAATGCTAAATATGTATGGTAGTCTTTTGATCAAACAATGGCCATGTGTTATTTTAAATAATAATTATGGAAAACATTCTTTTGTCTCTGCATTCAATACCGTTATGAGCATAGAAAAACTAATGATTCGTCATATTCATCATCAGACTAGCCAAACTAATTTTCCAAAGTTTGAATTCAGCTGAAGAAATTGTAACTCTAAATATTTTTAAGTTCATTATTAAGAATTGATTTGAAATAATTACATATATTTTAAATGTATTACATGTTTTGTGTTCACAATTTATTCAAGACTATTGACAGCATTATCTCTATACGTTAAGTGGGAGAAATATGTTAATTGCTATCAAGAACCCATCATTATCGCTGATATTATGAATACAGTAGAACTCCATTTATCCGAACTCCAGTTATCCTAATCGCCAATTATCCGAATCGATCTCAGGAAATGGCATAGAATAAAATTAATGGAATTTCGACAAAACAACAAAACCAGGAAGAAAACGAAGACGCAATGAACAAGAAGGAAGAGGAAAAAAGAGCAAAAGAAAGTGTCGAAGTAAATGAAGCTATATCAACTGAAGACATCCAGAAAATCATTGTATAAATTCTTGCCTGTTCCAAGTGTGACGTGGACAACATAAAGGAGTGGTTGCAGTGCAATTCACCAGACCCTGGATATCAATTTTTGGACGATGATGAAATTATCCAAAGTGTAAACAAAGAATTTCAGCAGGTGGGGGAAGACGATGACAACGCTGATTCAGTTGAACCGGAAAAGGAATCTATGGCGAGTGAGGCATTCGCTTGTATTGACACTGCCTTAAAGTGGATGGAACGGCAGCCTGAATACGACCATGTGCAGCTTCTTGCCATCAAGCGTTTGCTGGACCTGGGTGCACACAGAGTTTTTATGTCAAAACAATTAACTTTGCTTGACGTGTTCAACTGAAAAATTATAATTATGTGTGAGTATTATTTTTAATTTTTTGTAGTAAAAGTGAATTTTTTGCAAAACACGTGTGACCTGGTTTTTATTAACATACTGTACTCATATAATAAAAATAAACTAAAGTGATTTTTCAGCAATTTTCACGTTTTCTTTCATAACATAACCTTTTTTTTATGTTTGTTCCAATTATCCGAATTTCTGCATATCCGAATTACGCATAAATGCTCATTAGTTCGGATAAATGGAGTTCTACTGTATTTCAAATATTTGTAAATTCAGAAATTTACGAATATTTGTTTCTTTAGAATATTCTAAATAAAATGCATGGAAACAAATTACATTGAAGTCATAATGAAAATCTCAAGTTTTTCCGTTATTTAACTTTACACATTTATGGATAAAGTTTGTGTAACATTAAATTGTTATGACTCAATTAAGTTGCATTCTGCAATCCATGGCCTGTGAATAAGGTGATTTGAAGAAAATAGTACTGACTAACGATTTTTAAGCTGTTTCAATTGGCGAGTAGGTTTATGACTAAGTGAACAACTTGTTTAGAACACATGAGAACAGTATTTTCGGTTTAAAATTTATGTTATGTTTAGAACAACTTGTTTATTAAAATTATTTTTTATAAGAATATTAATATTTTACGCTACTTATAAAAATGTATGTATAACAAAGTACAGTATATAAGAAGATTTATCTTTTATGCAGAGGTGTAAAAATCAAATATATGAGGTCTGTCCGGAAAGTATCCATTCATGTAATGTTTTGAGAAGCTAAATATACATATATCACTACTGACTCGGAACAGAAAGTTTTTTATTGGTAAAAATGTATAAGTTTTACCTTATACCCTGAACCAGATTTTGCTTATTATAAGCTTCGTCAGAGGCACCTTCTGCTACAGGCACCTCTGACAAAGCTTATAATAAGCGAAAACTGCTTCAGGCTATAAGGTAAACTTTTACGTTTTAACAATTAATAATTAAATATACTTTCACTTGTGAAAAATACACTTTCACTCAATGAACAATTACAATTTAAATCCAACGCACTATTCGACACAATAATACACAACAGACACGGACACAATTTAGAATCTCGTGCCAACCCCCTTCTATCTACACACACCCCCAAACACAACCAATCCCCAAAAAACCGTTATAGATTACCAACGCCTTGACGCTTTCTGCATTTATATCTCACTGATGAAGGAGTAAACTACTCCGAAACGTGCGTATGAGAATATAACAAAAAGTAAGTTTTTTCACAAGTGAAAGTGTATTTAATTATTAATTGTTAAAGTGCTGTGAAAGAAGTGATGATCATTAAAAAAAAAAATAATAATATTTTACGTTTTTACCAGTAAAAAACTTTGTTCCGAGTCGGTAGTGATATACTTATATTTAGTTAATCAATGGACACATCATGGACAACAAAATCCAAGAGTTTTGAGAAAACAGCTTAACTACCATAATGAAATGTTAGTCCATTTGTAACTTCAGACACTTATATCCCCGCATCTATTCCTCTTCTTAAAACAGTATGGCAAGTCCTCTTTTGGAATCACCATCAGCTATCTTACGACATTTTCCTAAACCTTGTTTGCTGTTTGAAATCTCCTCTTTCAGTGGTGATTTTAGCATTAGAAAGAGCCAGAAGCCAGGACACAAACCAGGATTGTATGGTGGCTAAGTAACCTGTGAGATGTGATGTTTCATCAGAAATTCATATACCAGGTGCAAAGAATGTTCAAGGGCATTGTCTTGGTGAAGGCGCCAGTTACCATTTGCCTTCAGGCTGTGAACAATTTCTGTTTAGTACTCCTTAGTTATTGTCAGACTTGAAGGAGTGTATTCATGATGGGCCAGACCTTTATTGTCAAATAAAACAGTCAACATGGTCTTGATATTTCTTTCATGTTGTGGGTTGCTTTCTATGGATTCCCAGCCATATTGAAAATCTCAATATTACATTTTAATTTGAGCATCTCTCACGGAATCCTCCCCAAACACCTTGTTAATCATGTCCAGATTGATTAAAATAATGTCCAACTTAGAAGCAAAAGTTGATGCAGATTCAGTGATCTACTTGCTCAGTCATTGTGAACAGTGACAACAGTCACACAAACACAAGCATATCACTACTTATTGAGGGGCACAACAGAAGTGTGACAGTTTGTACAAATGCAGTAAGGTCTCCTGTAATTGGCTATGCAGTTATGACAAGATCACATGGGACATTATCGAGACATTCAAAATGGTTGGACACTTCTTGGACAGACCTTGTATGTACTCATACAGACCTTCTCTCACTATTCAGTAGCTTACCTAAAAAATCTATAAACATGTTCTAAAAACTAACAAAATATGTCCTAAAACTGGTAAATAGGAAGGGCTACATGTGTATAAGGTAAAACTCAATAGGCTATATTATAACTAAATATAAAAGGAGCCTCTGAAGAAGCCTTTTAAAGGTGAAAACCGGTTCAGGTTGTAAGGTAAAATTTTATGTTTTTACTTATAAAAAACTTTGTGTTCTGAGTCGTTAATATAATAGATGTATTTAGTTAAGTAACGGACACGTCATGGACAATGACATCCAAGAATTTAACTAAATATCATTAATTCACTACTAACTCGGAACACAAAATTATATTATAATTAAACTTGTTTTCGCACAAACAAACAGTGTACTTATTTTTAACAAAACGTTACATATAGGAGATTTTAATTCATTCTCCACTTTCATTAGAGTTACACTGAACGATTTTTTAAATTCTCAGTTGTGAGATACCCCGGTCACCTGCCCATATATTTTTGCATTTTGAGAAACTCCTTTCTAAACTGCATGATATAACAGTTTGAAAAATGTTAAATCATTAGGGAAGTTCTGAATCACTTCTATGCAATTAGTTTTTTGTATACTAATAATGTCAGCAGTTTTACATAGGTATTGTTGAATACTCTGGTTTTTGTTCAACTGGTTTGTAACATACACATCTTTAAAAACTTTTAGTGTATCACACAACTGCACACCTGCAGTGTCAAGCTGAGTAATAGATTTTTACAAGACAACAAAAGTTAGATTTAATATGTGCTATATTCCTTAACATTGTAACTGAAAACTCTGAACTATTTTTATTACAGTCGATTACTCCCAACAAATCTATTGGAAACATTCTCTATCCTACAGCAGTTTTTACAATAACAGTTTGTAGCATCAAGCCATATCCTACGACACGTTATGGTGGGTTATGGCATAAGTCTGTGCCTCTTCTTTAAACTTTTGTAATCAAAGTGGAGCATTAATTAATATCTTCTTCTATTTGCAATAAATATGTTATATTTGAGATTACTACAATCGTACTTCTTCAGCTACTCTGCAAAGAGCATGCACTAGATAAGTAATGGACCATTTTAGAATACATCTGTAATCCTTTTGCTCCCCAACCATATAAGGACCAGCATGTGTTACAAAGAGGAGGGGCATTCTCTTGTTCCCTTTATCTGGCCATAACTATTCAATTACATTGTCATAGACAACAGCTGTAGAAAAGTCATTCATCCTTTGCTTCTAACCCCTGAAATATAGGCCTGCTATACTATTCAATAGGCCTATTGTTCATAATATCTACATAATTGATCTGTGAATCTGCATCAAGTTTTATTTCAAAGTTGCACATTAATTTGAATCAATTGCTGTTCATAAATACTATTCAGTATTTATTACACTTTATATATTTGATACAGTTCATTGTTGTATCTCAGTCTCCATGAGCCATTTTCTTGTATTGGGCCTATAATGCGTCTGAGGATTTTTCTTTCAAAGGTGTCTACTATGTCGGCTGTTTTCTGTGTGATTGTCCATGCCTCACACCCGTAGCATAGCACCGGTCTGATGACAGTCCTATATATTTTCATTTTTGTTACCCTGTGCACATCCCCAGACCTAAATGATGGCAGCAATGCGAAGTATGCCTTGTTAGCCATGGTGGTTCGTCTTTGGATCTCCTGCTCCTCTGATCCAGTCTTTGCTAGGTTTACTCCGAGATACGTGAAATTGTCCACCACTTCAATTGTGTCCTCCCCTATCTCAATGTTGTTATGAACCTGGTCCCTTCTTGTTTGGATAAGCATTTTTGTTTTATCTGTATTTATGGCTAGCCCAACTTCTTTGGCTTTGTTTTTAAGCTCTATAAATATTTCTTTAGCTGCCGTGATCCGTCTTGACATGATGTTAATGTCATCTGCATATGTGGCTATCTGTACAGTTTTATTTGTTAACAGATTGGAGCTGTAATTACTAAGCCTCTAATTATATATTCCAATACAATACTAAATAGTGTTGGGGCTAACCCATCTCCTTGCTTTAGTCCTCGTGTAATATTTATGGGTTCAGTTAGTTGGCTATCCACCTTTACTTGGGCTTCAGTCTGCTGCATGGTCACATGCTTTAATCTTACCAGCTTGCCTGGTATTCCAAATTCATGCATTATGGTGTAAAGTTTGTCACTATTAATAGAGTCATATGCTTGTCTGAAGTCCACAAAGATCTGGTACACATCAATATCATGTTCCCATCCGCTTCTTTATATCTGTTTTACCGAGAAGAATTGGTCGATTGTAGACCTTCCAGGTTGGAATCCATCTTGGTATTCCCGTATTATATTTTCTGTAAGGGGTCTCAGCCTTTGGTTCAAGATGTATGTAAGGAATGTTTATAAATATCTTAAGCATCTCAGGGAAGGTTATAAACCATCTACAACACTATGTAGAGACAGAGAGAATATAATTGTCAGTGACCCAGAGAAAATTAACACTATCTGGCGAGAGTACTTCGATGGCCTGCTTGGTGGTATGATAGAGGGAGGAGAAATTGTTGCTCACACCCCGTGAAATGCAAACATTGGGGAGATGGAATCTGACCCACCATCAATTCAGGAAATAGAAGAAGCTATTAGTGCCCTCAGGAACAACAAGGCACCAGGTACAGACTTAATTCCTGCAGAACTGCTTAAAGCTGGAGGTACTGATGTGGCAGGCACACTGCACTCCTTAATCGTGGACATATGGCAAACGGAACAAATCCCCATGGAATGGAATAGGTGCATTATATACCCCATTTATAAAAAAGGTGACAAACTTAAATGTAGAGATTACAGAGGCATTTCATTGCTGTCCACCTCCTACAAGGTTTTTATGTACATCTTTTACGTTTGTACCCATAAAAAACTTTGTGTTCTGAGTCGGTAGTGAAATAATTATATTTAGTTAAGAATGGACACATCATGGACAACGAAATCGAAGAATTTAACACATTAGTTATTAAAGAACTTTGTGTGATAGAAACCATAGTAGACTATGGTAAGTGTATTTGTATTCTTTCATGTGTTTACTTTGTTTTGGTTATTGTCATACACTGTTTTGTACTTCTGACCAGGCCATGGATTGCCAGCTGGAATGCATGAGATAGAGATTATCGAGCATTTGAGAATGAAGCGTGCATGGGAGAAAGAAATAGATACAGCAGAGAGTATAGAGAAGCGGAGGAAAATTATTGCTCTAATTGAAAACAATGACTGGGGATTTCGTGAACAGGTACACACTTCATTGGTAACCACAGTTTTTTATTATTTAACAGAATCGATGACCCTGACTTGTTATAGAATTTTAATTGTGTTAATTTTAAGCAAATGAACTGTTTCATGAATTCTTAATTGGCACAGACTATATTAAACAAAAATACAAGTGAATTTATACCAAGTATAGACACAGACCAAACAGACACACACATAAATACTGTAGTTTTTTCAACTTCAAAGAGTTGTTATGATATTTCACTTATCATCAGGTTTTGCTTCAAGTTAGGAGAGACTGGTGTGGACACACACCATACAGTAAAGCATATACAGTATTTGCTAAAGATATTTAAAATCGAACCCAATCTCAGACAGTACAATTAGTGTTCAACTTCAGATGAGGATTACAATTGGTTTTGGCATCAGTGGTGATTCTAATGTTTGCAAGGTGATTGTGTGGAATAAAATAGCACAACTAGTTGTATAGGGTCAATATGACCCCAAAGTGATTTGTAGATATAAAGATAACACAGTAAGTTATTATTAATTTTATTAACTGTAACGGCTACATACTGTACCCTATGTCATTGAATGGTAATACAGTTATGGGTAATAAACAGACAAGTTACCATATACTAAATAATACATAGTGAAACATAATATAATGCAAATACTGTATAAAACTTGCTGTTTCAGAAATGAGTTATATTTATTGCACCTGAGTGTTGTCATTTTTCTGGGACACTTGGATGCACAATCTTTCCCGAAAGTCTGAAGTTGATTAGGTTGGTGCAAAAAATTCTCGGGGGGACATTTTGTTGTACAATTTGCTTTAGCAAATTTTTCAGAAGAAGAGGGGAAATAGTTTGTTACTTTTCACTACTACAATTCTTGTAAGAATTACTTCAGATAAACTTTCTTTTAAAAAATATAATAAATTAAAACTTCAAATTTATAAAAATATTCTAATAACATTTGCTTGACAAATAAGAATAATCCAAGTTGTTCAAAAATAATGAATTGACATGTACATAACATATAACTAATACAGTTATGCTGAATAAATAGTACTAGTTATTATAGTAAAACGTAAAAAGCAGTACTTACTTCAGCAAAAACTAATGTTAATCCTAAAATAAGACTGTTGCACAACCAGTCACCGAAATGGTCAAATCACAATAGCACAGTATAGGCCTAATTCACGGTGTTATAGTAACTATGATACTGGAACCTATAATTTCTATAATCTAGCTACAGGAAGTAGATGGAGGAAAGCGACAACAGTTTTGTATATACTTTTTCAACATGGAACACAAATATTTTACATTAAACAATTTTTTAAACTTTTAGCTTTGCCTTGGTCAGCTTCATCAGAAACAGCTGCTAGCAGCACTGTCAGTTTCATTATTAGAGATGGTGCCATTGTTAAAACTGGTTGACAGATTGTTATTGTGTTAATCAGTTCAAAAAGAGTAAATAATTTATATCTTCTGTTCATTTAGAATTTGTTTCCATATGATTTTGTGTGTTTGCATATATACTGTTCTTCAAGTTTTCAACTCTTTGTCTTTACATTTAGGACTTTCATGTTGTTGATGTTTGTGCATGTGTGATCTGATTTGCTCCAATGCATTGGCGTGTCTAGAATTTGGCCTTGGGGAGGGGGGTCTGAGGTCAGTCGGCTTCATACAAAAGGAAAAATAAGTTAAGACTGATAACCGTCACTATATTTTAAGTGGCTGAAACCACTCCCTTTAAAGTAACAGTAATAAAACATTAAAAATGTGTGTTATTGAAACATTGTTTGCTTATTGCTGAATTTATTTTCCTATATTTCAAATGTGTAAACCCTAATGCTGTGTAATAAATCTGTTTGTAGAGCCTATATTTAAAAACAGAGCTGCCACTATATCCGCGTATACAGCTGAAAAAATAATTAAATAGCCTAAAACTTATGAAATGAACAAAATTTGTCATTATCTTGTTGATCCATCCTCTTCGTTCACTTTATAAAATATTATTATATATATAAACTTTCACAATATGAACTTACTTTCTTTACACTATTTCAGTATTTACTCCCACTGAGGAAGAGGAACATCACCTCGAAACGTTTGGGAAAGTGTAAAGAAAGTAAGTTCATATTGTGAAAGTTTATATATATAATAAAATTTGTCAACTTTTTCGACCCCCTGCAGGGGGTCCAGTTCCATTCATGCCCCCCCCCCATAAATACACCCCTGCTTCAATGTAATGGTTTGCAAAACTGGATTCAGTGGTGGAGTGTAGTGTCTTCTTGACTTCAAAAAACATTATGAAGCTCCATGCTGTCTGGCTTATGTAGGATCTATTGTATTGTCAGCAGTTTAGTCTGTAAATACAAATTAAATCAAACTAACCTGTTTATTTAACAATTAGTGTGTGCTTTTTGACAGTGAGTGTTGTGTTTTCTTGCAGTTCTGTATGAAATGTTATAACCTGATTTTTAAATTATGGGCAATTTTTTTCAGTGTGGTTGTTAGTACGAGGGTCATTCAATAAATAACGAGACAAATTGCTCTAGCTTAAAACTCGTTTATTGAATCAATACAAAGTGATGGTTACTTTTCAACATAATCCCCCCCCCATCTGTAATACACTTATCCCATCGTTTTTCTAACTTCCGAATGCCCCTGGCATAAAATTCTGTGGGTTGCTGACGGAGCCAGTTTTGCACATGAATTTTGCCTGTTTTACCTGTTTGCACTTTTAAACTGTTCTACCCATTTGTAAATGTTCGAACGGTGCAAACAATGATTTCCGTACACTTTTAACATCCTTTCATGAATTTCAGAAGGTTTGACACCTTCTGCGACTAAAAATCTAATCACTGAACGTTGTTCTTCCGCGGTGCAATTATCAAGCGGACTCGCCATTGTTGACTGAGTAAATTAGAGGTTATGTTTACAAAATTTTATTAAACAGCTGATCAGAAGTCATTACAAGGATGCCAACTTGCACTCCTGAAAGTATAGTATTGATTTATCAAGTAGTTTTTGAGCTAGAGCAATTTGTCTCATTACTTATTGAATGACCCTCGTATATATGAATGTTAACAATTTTGTTGTTGCTTTCTGTCTTCAACTGTTAAAAGAACATAGATCCAGTCTGTCCTCTGTCTTTGTATTGCGTAGGTATGATTTTATTCTTTTTAAACAAGAAAAACTTCGTTCTACGGAAATGCTAGTGGATGGAATAGTTACTATTAAACAAAACAGTTTGTAAGCTTCTTTAAAGACATTCCTGTTGTCAGCTAAAAGTTCCATAAAATTTAGTGGTTCCATTTGTCTGTATTGCTTATCCTCATAAGTAAGCTGTATTTCGTTTTTCAGTCTTTGGAAATCGGTAAACAGATTAGGGTACCACACCTTTAAGTTACTTAATGCATCTGTGGGAAAGTTTTCAGCAGAATACGTTACGAACTTTGAAGTATCCGTTAATGTAACAAACTGAAGCTTTTCCATATCATTAAAACGTGTGGCTATTTGTACTGAAAGGTTATCTAAAATTTTATAATACAGAATTTTGTATTTTTCAAAAAGTTGATCACGTGTGAGTGTAATTCTTTTCTGCAACTCATGGTATTCAGTTGGAGTTGTTGTTTTTGAAGCAGCTAAATCGAAAATTTTCATAAATGCATCATCAGTTCTTTTGCTATTTATGAGTGTTTGAGTATTTTTAACTTGCGAGATACAGAAATTAATGTCAAATGACTTCTTTTGTAGCACATCGAAGAGAACATCCATGGCTCCAAAAATATCGTTAAAAACAACAACCAAAAGCGTAAATTCAAAATCATTAAATTTATTTAAGAAGCCATCACTCTGCCTAATTGATGTTTGATCATAATTTGAATCGTTCACAACTTTAGTGAATACTTCTTTTAATGAATCCCATTCGTTGTATATAGTATTCACAATTTTGGAATTAGACTTCCAGTGCGTAATAACGGAAGTAGGGATTCGTTTTCCAACGACTGTGTCTACTGCGTAAGTTCGCTTAGCAGAACTGTGGAAAAAAGAGGGTAAACCGTTAACAGTTGCAAAAAATATCCGACATTTCGAAATGCTGTTGCAGCTTTGTTGTAGCACTAAATTCAAACGATGCGCCATGCAGTGAACAAAAAGCACTTGTGGCACTACTTCTTTGATTTTTGCCTGAAGACCATTTAATTCTCCCAGCATAACGCTTGCACCATCAAAACACTGGGCAATAAGTTTTGACTTATAGTCAAATTTTTCGAGGCATCTTGACACGACGTGAAACTGTGTCGGCAGTGCGACTGGAACTAACATCATAAAATCCCAAAAATCTTTCCACCAGCTTTCCTCCGGGAATAACGTATCTAATTATGATGCTACATTGATATTTGTGGACAATGTCTGTGGAATCGTCCACTTGAATTGAAAAAAATGTACTATCTTCTATTTCCTTTCTGACTGCTCATCAATATATTGTGAAATGCAGTAAATTATTTCATTCTGAATAGTCTTAGAATTGCCGGCAAAGATGGGTGAGATTTTTTTATAGTGTTCTTGAATATCTACAGGGATTATCGAAACGAAAGTTTCTAGCAGTTCTTTAAAATTTCCGCGATTAATAGATGATGTAAGAAACGTCTGTTAAGCCGAACGTTGTCATTGAAGTGTTTAATATAAAACCTAGAATTTTCCTTCAAAGCATCTTCGATAGTACTTACATTTTTCTTTTAATTTTGAAAAACTCAATGCACAATGCACGTGCTCAGAAGAACCTTCATGTTTGGAAAGAGCACAAGTAACGTTACCGAAATCATCAAAGCCATTCTTATTCCACGCACTTGATTTAACACTAATAATTAAGCAGGGTATACAAAAAAGTTTATTTAAATAATAACTGCCACACAACCACTCGAACGTTGAATACAAATTTTGTTTAAAGCTGCGATTGTACACCTTGTCCTTTATTTTTGTAACTTTATTTACTTTCAATATAGGCATAGGTTTTTCACAGCTTAAAAAGTTTTTCTTATCATCATTATTCCATCTTGAAAATGGTGTTTCTAATATAACACATACTGGATCATATGAAGGAAACATTCTGTAAAAACTTCACACACCACGAACAACGAACAAAACAAACACCTTGGATAGGTAAAGCACTGTACACGTACACCACTGAGAAACAGCCAGTGACACTGCTTCACGTGTGTGTGTGTGTGTGGGGGGGGGAACGCTGAGCACGGCATATGTTGTCATGGCAACCGTCATATTAAACCGAGCGTTGTTACAGTTGTTAGACTGTAAGATACGTACTCTAGTGACGTATTAATTGATGCAGCCTTCGAAGTACAGAAAGCTGCTTCTACGATCCAGCGCTTTCCGCCACCAGTAGGCTTGTATGTGATCGCAGCGAAGTTCAGCTTCTGTAACCTATTTCCATCGCTTGTAAATGTTATTTTAATTATTATACAGACAAAATTTAATTTAACAAAATATTTTTAAACATAAAATTGACTAAAAATTGAAAATAATTTTGTGTAAAAAGAAACACATTGAACCAGTTATTTTAGGTGAAGCAGCGCTTCACCTGACGAGCCGCCACTGACATACCCATTGGCTTCGACTAAATATTTAATTGTACTTTATTCAGTCTTTCTGTGTTTGTGGAATGTTGTATAATCGTGTAGCTTGGACTGGAAGTTAATAATTTGTATTGCACAGGGTGATTGGAGGTGTTATGTATCAGTGTGTCAGTTACAGTCGGTCATTGTGATACTGAATTTGTGTCTGTGTTCCAGCTTTTTGATGGTATTATCTAGGATATTTATGCTATTCATGTTACTTTCATAGCCAGCAGTAAAGGTGATGACTTGTGGATCTTGCTGATGCACAACTAATTCAAAAAATGGGGCTAACTAAAATAATGGATTTGACAATGCTCTTAGCAGCCACCTCTGGCAATAAGTGAAAGTAGGTTAAGGCAAAGGTAAAATTTACATACAAATGTGGTTTATATATATCCACCATACCAATCATTAAATACAAATTGCAGTATAACTTTGTGTACTTGTCCATTATAGTGGTAATTGGAAATTTTATTTTTTTAATAGGAGATACAATCAATTCATGACTTGCGTATTGCCTTATCAAAACAGTTGCTTGATCAGCACAGAGATGAATGCAAAGAGAAACTGGATGGTCGTGTGAAAAGGGTTGCTGAAAGGCTAAACGAAGAGAAAGATGAGAAACTGAAAAGTATACAACACAAAAAAGAAAGAGGTAAATTAGCTGTGTATAGAGGTAATAGATATTATAAGCTCTTTAAATAAACAGTGTGAAATACTGGCTGCACTCTGTTGGAATTAAAACAACTGTTTGATTAACTGTCATATAACTTAGAGCAGTGTTTCCCAAACCGTGTGCCGCGAAGCCCAGCTGTGTATGCCACAAAATTTTGTAAAAATAATAAAAATACAAAATAAAATGTATAACTCGTCAAAAAAAAAAAAATGTTTTCTGCTTACTTAGTCCTGACTTGAAGGCAACATTGAAAAGCTTGGACCTGTTGGATGAAAATATTGGAAATTATTTCCCCTTCCTTGACTTGACACTATTTTATTTGACTGGGTAAGGAATCCTTTTATTGATAATGCTTATGACAATGTACAATTAACAACTGTAGAAAAAATGACTTGAGTGATATCAGTAATAACCATGGATTAAAACTGGAATATACAAAACTTGTGCAAGACATGGAGGAAGAATTAAAAAAGACTAAAAAGAAGAAAACCCCTGATATTGTGGTCTTATGACTGTCACTGATGAATTAATACCCAGAGGTAATGAAAAAGGCTATGAAGGCACTGCTTCCCTTTTCTACATTTTATGTTTGTGAGTCAGCGTTTTCCACAATGAACCAAATAAAATTAAAAAATCGATCTTAAAACATTGGGGTACGAAATGAGAGTGTGTTTTGTCCATTATTCAGTAGCGGAATCAAGGACCTAACGAAAAACACAAATCCCATGTATCACATTAAAATTTGGAAGTAGAAAGACTACCTACAGAACAAAACTACCACAAAACCTACTTAATACAGAACAAACTTTAATCTTGTAATACTTTGAATTTTTTTTCAAATGTGTTTCAACAGCTTTATGTAATTTTTTAAGTCATAAAAATCTAAGTTTGTTGACAAATTTACATTACAGTTGGAAACGTCCACTGACATAACTGGGAAACCACAAGTAGTACTGGGGTAAGTAACATTCATTATTATGGTACATTATGCTGCAGTGTGATTTTAAAGACTTGCGGAAAGGTACTGAAGGTGAGGGGAGTATGTAGTAGAAAGTATGTAGAGGGAGATAGTGTGCTGTGGCTTCTGACTATTTATTTGTAGTGTGCCATGGACTAAAAAAGTTTGAGAAACACTGACTTAGAAGCAGTGGTGCACTGGTACCGGAACGCCGTTCCGGTACTGCTTTTTGAGAAAAAGAATTATTTTCTTTCACATGAAATGTGTTTTTACTCAAAAATCTGGTTCACGTATTATTTTCAAGAAAATAAAAAATAACATAATCATTTGGTAACTATGCACTAGGCTCACCGAACGGCGCCAAACACAACGCACATGAGATCTATTTTGGATGCAGGATGACCTTGAAGTGTAGACCAGCGGGTAGTGCAGTGGAGGGGGTACCTTCCACCGATCGGCTCATTACTCAATTCAGTATTTACTGATGAGTCATTAGTGGTTAGTCATTAGTGATGAGTCTTGCTTGTCAGTTGTAAATCGCTGTTGTGAACCGTTACGTGTGTTTATTCAGTGCTACAACAGTCATGGAATCTGCCAATAAGAAACAAAAAACTCTTAACGTCGTTCTTCAGTAGAGGGACTATACAGTCTTCATGCGAGTCTTCAACCTTTGCTTCTCGCGATGCAAATACTCTCCTTAAACCTGGCAAAAGCTCGTTTGTGCAGCATACAGAAACTGAAGGTATTTGTGTTATTGATAATTCTCTATCTGTACCAAGTTCATCAACTGAGGACTCAACTATTTCTCGTTGGCCTTCCATTTGGACAGAAGAAATGTGGGAACGTAAAAAGAATGCTTTTCCTTGGCTTGATTGTATCAACGGCAAACTTGGCTTTAATGTTTGTAAAGAAGTTGCTCAACTTGGCACATTTAAAAAAGAGCGCATGAGCATATCAAAAGAATGGCGTTTGTTCCTAATTACGTTTAATGGATCAAGTAAAACCTCTCAACTTACATCGTTGAGAAAAAAAAAATTTGAACATAAAAACTCTTTTGGTCACACAACAGCTGAAAGAATTGCTGCTGAAGCCAAAAAAGAGTCAATAGACAAGGTTTTTGATGAAATGAATGCAGCCCACTACTAAGTTCACTAGACAACAAAAATTGTCTTTAGAACTGCTTACTTCATTGCGAAAAACAATAGGCCTTGCACTGACCATTTTGATCTGTTGCAGATGCAAAAATTGAATGGCTTGGATATAGGTGTGGGGCTACACTCTAAAAGAATTGCAATGGAAATAATTTGTCACGTTTCTGACGAAATAAAGAAAAGAGTCGTGAAACAAATTTTAGGTGTATCAGGCAAAATTTCAGTCCTGATAGACGAATCGACCACTCTCGGCAGCAAGTCTACTCTGATAGTATATTTGAAGTGTGAAGTTTGCAAAGAGGACTCTCCACATTTCTTATTCTTAGATCTAGAACTATCTGACCAAACGTCTAAGACCGTAGCAGAAAGTCTCCTTGTATGCTTAAGCAAATACGGTTTTGAAGATAACTACTTAACAGAAAACTTTGTTGCATTTGCAAGTGACGGTGCAAGTGTTATGCTGGGGAAAAAATCAGGAGTCGCAGAAAGATTGCTTGAAAAATATCCAAGCCTTATTATTTGGCACTGCATGAACCACAGACTTGAGTTAGCTCTCAGTGATGCAATAAATGAAGTGGGAGCTGTAAACCATTTCCAAATTTTTATGGACAAAGTGTACTCCGTTTATAGCAGGTCTCCAAAGAATCAAAGAGAGTTAGCAGAATGTACTAGTGGCCTAGATCAAGAAATAAATAAAATCGGGAAAATTTTAGGGACACGTTGGTTAGCAAGTTTATTTAGAGCCGTGTCAGCTACTTGGTATGGATACGGTGCCTTAAACAGACACTTTGACTTTGCTAAAGCCGATAAGAGCAGAAATTTGACAGAGCGAGCCATGTACAGTGGACTATCAAAACGATGTTCATCACCTCAGTTAATGTTGTTCATCACCGGTACTAAGACTTTGGAAGTAAAAATTTGCATCAGGGAAGGAACATTTAATGGCGTTCCACTCATAGAAAATCACACAATTCCAACCATCAATCATCAGCAGTTAATAACAAGTGTCATAAATAACTTAAAAAGAAGAATGTTTACTACAGTTTCTAGCCACGAACCCCATCTGTCAAGTGCGCCATCACATCATCATGAAGCTTACGAATCACTTTTAGATGAATTAAAAGTGCTGGAACCAGATATGTGGCCTACTGAAAACCCTGCAGGCTTTGGTGAACCAGAGATTGAGAAGTTGTGCAGAAGGTTTAAGTTAAACATACCCAAATCAAAAACAGCTACAGGGATTTTGTCGAAAACCATACAACAATACCAAAACATTTAACACCTTTGCTTAACTGTACAAAACTGATCCCTTGCAGTTCAGCTGATTGTGAAAGAGGATTCAGTTTAATGAATCTCATCATTACACCCACCCGTACGAGACTGACAGTGCCACATGTGTCAAGTTTGATGTTTGTTAAACTACACGGCCCAAACTTGAGTGACTGGGATCCATGCCATATGTAACAACATGGCTCCGAAAACACCGGACTGCAGACGACACCCGAACGAAACAAGCAAAACCAACCACTCTGGAAGAATCCAAATCCATTTGCTAAATATTTGTGATTAAGGTAAGTTTAAATTATGTTGTTCAAATGTTCAAGTAATAAATATTTTTTGTGAATATTACAAGTGTTTAGTTAGATTCCAACCATCACTTTACTTTCAGTGATATGTTATCCGTTATTATGGAGTGACTATGTAGCCGACATTGGCTGTGGACCATAGTCTTGCCGTCTGCTGAAAAAAAAAGTGTTCCGGTACTGGAAAATTTACGAGTGTACCCCTGCTTAGAAGGTACTGAAAGTATTTGGAACTGAATAGTCACAGTCAGTGTGTTGTTCACTCTAGTCTAATTTTTGGTTTGTGAAGCTACTAAAGGTCAAATTTAATAAGAAAATATTGTGGACATTCATTCAGTTATAATCCCAAGCCTTTTTAAGGTTGGACACATATTATGCAACTTATAGATACAAAAATGTCTTTCAGTTGTTTTTAAACATTCATTGAATGTTATGTTATATTCTAAGTTGTCATTAATTGTTAACTGTCACTTAGTAATTAATACTGGAAAGCAGCTATTCTACTTCAGAAGAGGCTAAGTGCATACAATAAGTGTTTTCACTTTTTTGATACTAAAAGGTATTAAAGTTTACAAATTAGTAATTATTTTGTACAAAATAGAAGTTTACATAATTAAAAAAATAAATGTGCAGTAAAAAAACAATTTTGTAAGTAAAAAAGAAGGTTAGTTATTGGATACAAATAGTAGAGTCATAAAAACAGTGTGTGAACCAACACAATATGGAAGTAGACTTATTATAAACTGTTTCTAGTCTGCAGTTTGTGATTTATAGGAACATGGTACATCATTTGTCTCCTCCCAAAAACAGAGATCCAATACCTTAAAAATATGCTTAAGGTTTTTAATTACGGTGATTTCTCATATGTCAGTGTCATATGGATCATTTAGAATTATCTGTGTTCTGTTATTGAAGCTACTTAATTAGGAAATATTATCCATGTGGAGCTATACTTGAACACAAAGTGTTGTGAAAAATCTTTGGAGCTCTACAAACTGAAAATGGCTATTGGCGGATTCGAATGAATCAGGAACTGGACCAACTGATTCAGGGTGCCGACATAGTCCGGTTTATTAAGAGTAGAAGGCTTGAGTGGCTGGATGGCAAATGGATGACAGAAGAATGGCTACAAGAATTGCAGATTGGAGACCGGTAGGAAGAAAAATCAGAGGTAGACCCAGAAAGAGATGGTTGGATGATGTGGAGGATGATTTGAGATGTATGAACATGAGGGGATGAGGACCAATGTGTAATGCGAGGGGTGGAATGGAAGAAAGCCATTGAGCAGGCTTAACCCCATGCTGGGTTGTGACAACAGGAAAAGAAAAGAGAAGAAAGAAGATCCATATGGAGCCAGGTTCATATTTGTTATTAATTAAAAGTACACAAGACAGTTAAAATCATTAAACACAATTAGCAAATGTTCTTATGTGAATAAGTCAATTTATGGAAATGCATTTAAGCTGAAATCATTACAATACTAAGTTACAATCATTACTAATCTCTTAGTTCTCCAAAAGTAACCAAAATAACTAAAAAAAAAAAAACTAAAAATAACAACAGAACACTCCCTTAGTTCTCCAAAAAAACTAAGATAAATACATTATCTTAGTCCTTAGATAATAATAACGCATTCCTATGTTTCTCTTAAAATCAGTCACCACAATTTTCATAAATTTTCAACAGAAATCAATCATTACCATCTTGTAGATTAAATTTAAGAATTAAAACAATAACAGAAAATCTGAACTATTATTTAGAATATTTCAAGCGTGATGAAACTTTAGGTAGATTTATACACATAATACAAGAGTACATACCATGAGGTCATTATTTACTTAGCAAACCTTGAAAAAGATGGTAACAAATGTGGATATCTGAACATATTATGTTCTAATGTATACTTGCATATTGCACATAATCCTTCTTGAACCGTAACCTTCATATCATAATACTTAATATCCTTTATATGAATCCTTGAATAATATGAAGTGCACTGTGTATGATGTAAACATTTTATTATTATTTATGTATGTAAAAAACGTTTGGAGGTTCCTAGTATCGGCGCTATTTCCAATTTGTAGTGTTTCTTGCTTGCTTCATAATAGCCAATCTTATCTGATCAAAACCTTCATTACATTATGACAGTAATAATAATAAGTAAGAAGTAATCCTATATTCCCAGATTTGTTAAAACATTCAGCACCCTTTTCTCTGTTTAGAACCAATACATTTTCTTTCTTTTACCAAACTGTGTTAACATTTCTTAAACAAACCACACACAACAAAAATCCAATAACCAATACAAACAACGGTACTGGAAGTGACACTATTCCCAGCAACTGTCTTCGATATAGCTTACACAAGCCAAAGCTGGTTGACAGAGGTAAAATTTATTTAAAATTCTATTTAAAAGTTATTGCTCTAAATTCAATACATAGTACGGGTACTTCATACATGGACAACAAAAGCCAAGAATATTTATTCATTTTATTAAATTCTTGGATTTTGTTGTCCATGACATGTCTGTTACTTAACTAAATATAATTAATTCACAACCGACTCAGAACACAAAGTTTTTTATAGGTAAAAAGTATACGTTTTACCTTATAGCCTGAACCGGTTTTCACTTTTAAAAAGCTTCTTCAGAGGCTGCCGTTGGGAGCACTGTCCGTCTTGTTCTTGGCGACGGTATCAACTTTTGAAAGATCGATGTGTGTGTGGGGTGTGATACGTTCGAATAATGCGTCTGATTTGAATTGTGTCTGTTCGTTTAGGATGTCGTTTTTATGTGTTTTCACGTGTTTGTATATTTCCAATTGTTCTAGTGTCTAGTTTTCGGCCTTTTGTGTGTACGTGTAGAATGTCCATGTTATTGTCGATGTTTTTGTATGTGTGGTTTGCTTCAATGAGATGGTTTGCAAAGGTGGATTCTGTAGTGGAGTGTAGTGCCTTTGTGTGTTCAATGTATCTTTGTTTGAAGCTACATCCTGTCTGGCCTATGTAGAATTTGTTGCAATCTGAACAATTTAGTTTGTAAACACCAGGTAGATCGAATTTGTTTTGTGCTTTGTGTGTGTGTTTTGATAGTGTGTGGTCTGTTTTGTTAGTAGTTTTGTATGCGATTCTGTATCCTGCTTTTTTGAATTTGTGGGCTATTTTTTCAGTTTGGTTGTTGATGTGTGTTAGTGTTATGAATTTGTTGTTTTCTGTCTTTGTCTGTTGTTTGTTTTGTGTAGGAGTTTATTGACTATTGTTCTGTTGTATCCGTTGGATTCTGCTAGATATTTTATCATGTTTAGTTAATATCATAATAATGTCATTTTATTATTATTGAATTTATTATTATTATTATTGGATATTTATGCACTTTTAATTCAGTCTATCCAGTTTTTCATTTCTCACCACTGTCTAAATTTGAAACATTTCTGATATTATTCAACTTCTTGTTTACATTCACATTCCATATTCAAAAAACAACACCAACCTTTCAAAAGGCGCTTCTTTACTTTCTCCTCTACTTTGCTGCAAAGAAGTTCTTTTTTCGTGTCAGTAATATCCTTAGATAAGTTTTTATACCTTTACTTATAACTAGAATAATTCATATATTATTTTTTAATATGACAGGTTAATGCACCAAAAATGCTTTATAAGAACCAGTAGTTGTTATAAGTTTATAAAGTTTATAACTTTATAAGTCCATTTGTCCAGGATATGTTACAATTTTGGAAAATGTTGCTTTGCTGTGCTTTATGGTGTAAAACCAGTTTCTTTTGCAGCACTGCGTAAACTAACAATGAAATATAAAGGATATGACACAAAATTCCGCAAATGGAATGTGATAGAAGAACATTTGGACAGAACTTCACAGATTTTTGCTCCTATGAAGCGTTTTGGCACTGAATTCAGGAACAGACATGAAATGTTACACTCATCTAGTGAATTCTTGAAAACTTATAAAGGTAAATTAACATTCATATTGTATATTTTATACTGTGTACTGGATCAACCTGAGTCATATATTGATGCTAATAACATTGAATCACTGAAGTGACACATTTTTGTAAATTATGAGAATTTGGTTAGTTCTGGTTTTCCTGTTGAATTCAGAATAATGAATACTATTGTTATATTTATTTTTAAGTAACAATGATTGAAGTACATCAAAACACAACAACAGGCATTTGGCCTAATACACAGTTAACTAGTGATGATGATGATAATAATGACCTTTAATTATAATAATTATTTCTATGTATTTTGTTTATGCTTATCAGATCTTACTGCACTTGAGAATTTTAAAACTCGTGTTCCAATTTTTGATTATGAAAGGGCTTCCAAACCTAAAAAGAGAGAAGGGGAACTTTGTGGCAGGGAAACACGATGGACTGAAGAGACACTAGCAAAATTACACAAAGATTTTCAAGGTATATGATGATGATTATTATTATTATTAATAGTAGTAGTAGTAGCAGCAGTAGTAGTAGTAGTAGTAGTAGCAGTAGTAGTAGTAGTAGTAGTAGTAGTAGTAGTAACATTACCTTCACCTTGTCATGTATCTTATATTTAACCAATAGTACAGGGGCTGCCAACTTAGTGTTATCTGAGAATCTGTACGTTACAAAAGCAAGGACAAGTCTTTGAAAGGGTAAATAAATTTCACCAGATAAATTTTGTAAGATAACTAATATGTAATTCTAGTAAAATTAATAAATACCACGTCTGAAGACACAACAGCAGAGATTGTTATTTATTTTTAGTTTATTTGAAACACTGCTCACTGCTTAATGTTTAGTGTTTAACAGAATTATTTAGGACTCATTGGTAACTCACAGTCCAGAGTGCTCACAAATATAACGGAAACTCATACAATATCTTCAAGATAATCAATGGTGTCTTGATCACCCGAATAGATTTTATACAATTCAAAAAAATATATATACAGTAGAACTTGGCTAATTCGAAGCTGAAGGGACCAGTAAAAAATTCGAATTATCCAAAAATTCGAATTAGGAAAACTTTTAATAAGGGTAGAAAAATCAAATCAAAAACCGAAATTCAGTAAAGCACTATGTTATTTTATTAAATAATTTGCTTATACATATGTATTACAAACGTATAAACACGTTTCAGTACAAAATATAGCATTCACAGTTTTTAAAAAAGCTAGAAACTTTTGATTGCATTTTGCAGTTAATACACTGAGTTGTAGTAAAAAAAAATCGTCTTTCCATGAATTTGTAGCTTCAACGTCAACAGATCCACTTTCCCCACAAACAGTTTTGAAAGAAATTCCTTTCTTTAAAACCATCGAGCCAACCAGTGCTGGCCTTAAAATCATTTTTCCCTAAGCTAGATGCGAATTCCTCAGCTTTGGCTCTGACGAGGGGCCCACTGACTGGAATTTTTTTGTCCCTTGCTTGCTTAAACCACTTCACTACACATTCATCCACGTCAGGATATTCTGGTCCTCGCGCTCTTTTCCTATCTTTGTCGCTGGCTTTACACACACTATTCAAAATCTTCTCTTTATTTTTTAGATACGTTGACAGCGTATTTGGCGGTATCGCGAATTCCTTGGCAATTTCAGATTTTTTTTTGTCCCTTTTCCACTTTCCGTATAACGGCAACTTTTTCAGCAAATGTCAATGATTTGTATTGGGTCCGTGTTGGTTTTGAAAGGGCCATGATGAACACACAACACAATAAAACTGCACAATAAGCGTCACTAAAACACAGCAGTCTGTATATACAGTACTGTGTAAAGAAAGAAACGGTCTCTCACTACAGGACACAGCTCGCACAGTAGAAACTCAAAAAGACTTAACACTTCCATGAATGCAGGCAGACTGAACTGAAAGCAACAGTGAGGGTGGCTGACTGACGAGGCGTGGAACCAGGGACAATGGCGGACGGTACCGTTACACGAGACAGTCATGTGTCATCGCCAGATACTGACGGCAATTCCACAAATTTGACACAAAGGACAAGCGTCTGTTCACAAAGGGCGATGCCTGCTTGTCTGTTTCCAGTCGTGTCTCTATTGTTACGTGGTCTAGCCCATACAGCAGGCGATTTTTTGTAGTTTGAGCAAAATTTTTATTTCGAATTACAGACTATGTTTTTGCATGGTTTTACATACGATATTCAAGGGACCACGGTAAAAGTTCGAATTATCCACGAATTCGAATTATGCACGTTCGAATTAGCCAAGTTCTACTGTATATAAAAAACTAATATATACTAAATAGTCAGAGAAAATGGTTACAATAAAAACACCATAAGCAAACTAGAAATTATAATAAAATGTGAAATAAAGACAGCAGATTTAAGAGATGACCAGAAAGAATCATACAGAAATAATAATAATACAAACACAAAAAAGGTCTACAGTCACACATGGAAACAACACCATAGTAAAAATTACAAAATTCTTTAAGAAATACAGATATTAAACTAGCATTCAAAACAGACAAAACAATATACAAATATTAAACAATTCACACAATAAAGATGATATATTAAACAATGGAATATACAAAATACAGTATAAAGACTGCAACAAATTTTACATAGGCCAGATGAAATAACAACTAAAAAAGTGTTACTTTGGCACCTAAATACATCCCCCAAAACAAATATTTATAAATCCATTTTAGCCACACATACGTTAAAAAGAGGACATTATTCCTATACATCAGCAACATGACATTAATAAACATTATACTACACAAAGGAGCTACACTGAATATTTGGAGAAAACCTATGCTTAATATATATACATAAGCATGGAACATACTAATACTGGAACAAAAACAAATCAATACAGAACACAACATAATTTGTTTAACACTAAACATTAGAAATACTCAAATAACAAATTTATACAGCACACCTGATCCAAATAACACCAGTAAAGCCTCATTTAACAAAAAAAAACAACCAAAATCCAACAGCAGCAAACAATCAGCACAGTAAATTAAAACCAAAATGGTTGATGATGAACACACTGCTTAGTGCTAAAAACATTATACAAAAAAAGAAAAACATCTTGATTGTAAACTAGTAATGTGTATAATAAATATACGTATATTATTCTGTAGTTAGGTCTTTCAAACATTATTGATTGTAATGGATTAATTGAGAGACTTGAAAACTTACTAAGCCACAATATTTGAGACACAATATGTAGAGTTCTTTGTTATTAAAACAGTATTATTTTTTACATTTAATATAGGAATCAGTGGCGAATATAGAATATATTTGGGGGGGGGGCCAAGATTAATGTAAGTTTAGGTTAAGTAATTTTAAGTAGACACCCCATGATACTTTATATCAGTTTTGCTGCTCATATTCAGAGGGTAATTTGCGCTGAATGCCCCTTTTACTTTACCGAGATCACGCTTCTTTATTGTTGACACTAAATCATAAAAAATATATCTATTTTTAAACAAACCAAATGATGAAAAGATCTGTTACTATATTTCAAACATTGGTCAAGATTTTAACAATGTCTCATCTGTAAACACTTATCCGAACTAAAAGAGTGAAATACGCGATTGTGACTATCGTGTTTGGAGGGGTTCTAGCTATAAATATTGTTTTGTTCTGTCATGTATGTATAAATTGCCAAGACCCCTATTTTTTTCTTTTTGTGTATACACGCATATGTGTGTTTTATCAACTATCATTCAAAAGACTGTTTTGAGTATTGTTTTGGAGAGACCTTAAAAGAAGGTTTAATAAAGTGACTGTTTGACAATGCAACAAAATTTGTTTTATTAATCGTTTATCCAACTGACAATAAAAAGAATACATAAAAGAATACATAAAAAAGGAACTCCACTTTTTATATAGACCAATGGTTACGAAACAAAATCCAGGTTTCTTGGTACACTTGCAAACTTATCAAGAACTTCATCGTCACTAACTATAATGTCTCTGTGGATAGAAAGTAAAGCAAGCCCGTTAAGCGTACTTTCAGATGTGCTGTTCCTTAGGTAAGTCTTCAGTCTTCTCAGGCTGGAGAAAGTTCTCTCTACGGTTGCGACAGAAACAGGAAGAACTGCGAGTAATTTCAGAAGGGTATAAATGTTGGGGAAGAAAGTCTTGTCACATTTTTCTAGAGAACTTATAACCGTTTTTGGAAGATTTGAAGGATTTTCCTGACTTCACTTTTCTTTCCACAACATAAAATCACTTTGCACAATCTCTTTATGTGACAAATCTTCTTCGTAGAAACCAAAAGCAGCCTCCAATGAACCGAAATCTGTTATGATACACAATTGTGGAAGGATGTTTTGTAAGGATGCAACTGTTTCCTTGTGAGATTCAAAGCGTTCTTTCAGTGACTTACAAAAAGTGACTTACAAATCTTCTCTTTATTTTTTAGATACATTGACAGCGTATTTGGCGGTATCGCGAATTCCTTGGCAATTTCAGATTTTTTTTTGTCCCTTTTCCACTTTCCGTATAACGGCAACTTTTTCAGCAAATGTCAATGATTTGTATTGGGTCCGTGTTGGTTTTGAAAGGGCCATGATGAACACACAACACAATAAAACTGCACAATAAGCGTCACTAAAACACAGCAGTCTGTATATACAGTACTGTGTAAAGAAAGAAACGGTCTCTCACTACAGGACACAGCTCGCACAGTAGAAACTCAAAAAGACTTAACACTTCCATGAATGCAGGCAGACTGAACTGAAAGCAACAGTGAGGGTGGCTGACTGACGAGGCGTGGAACCAGGGACAATGGCGGACGGTACCGTTACACGAGACAGTCATGTGTCATCGCCAGATACTGACGGCAATTCCACAAATTTGACACAAAGGACAAGCGTCTGTTCACAAAGGGCGATGCCTGCTTGTCTGTTTCCAGTCGTGTCTCTATTGTTACGTGGTCTAGCCCATACAGCAGGCGATTTTTTGTAGTTTGAGCAAAATTTTTATTTCGAATTACAGACTATGTTTTTGCATGGTTTTACATACGATATTCAAGGGACCACGGTAAAAGTTCGAATTATCCACGAATTCGAATTATGCACGTTCGAATTAGCCAAGTTCTACTGTATATAAAAAACTAATATATACTAAATAGTCAGAGAAAATGGTTACAATAAAAACACCATAAGCAAACTAGAAATTATAATAAAATGTGAAATAAAGACAGCAGATTTAAGAGATGACCAGAAAGAATCATACAGAAATAATAATAATACAAACACAAAAAAGGTCTACAGTCACACATGGAAACAACACCATAGTAAAAATTACAAAATTCTTTAAGAAATACAGATATTAAACTAGCATTCAAAACAGACAAAACAATATACAAATATTAAACAATTCACACAATAAAGATGATATATTAAACAATGGAATATACAAAATACAGTATAAAGACTGCAACAAATTTTACATAGGCCAGATGAAATAACAACTAAAAAAGTGTTACTTTGGCACCTAAATACATCCCCCAAAACAAATATTTATAAATCCATTTTAGCCACACATACGTTAAAAAGAGGACATTATTCCTATACATCAGCAACATGACATTAATAAACATTATACTACACAAAGGAGCTACACTGAATATTTGGAGAAAACCTATGCTTAATATATATACATAAGCATGGAACATACTAATACTGGAACAAAAACAAATCAATACAGAACACAACATAATTTGTTTAACACTAAACATTAGAAATACTCAAATAACAAATTTATACAGCACACCTGATCCAAATAACACCAGTAAAGCCTCATTTAACAAAAAAAAACAACCAAAATCCAACAGCAGCAAACAATCAGCACAGTAAATTAAAACCAAAATGGTTGATGATGAACACACTGCTTAGTGCTAAAAACATTATACAAAAAAAGAAAAACATCTTGATTGTAAACTAGTAATGTGTATAATAAATATACGTATATTATTCTGTAGTTAGGTCTTTCAAACATTATTGATTGTAATGGATTAATTGAGAGACTTGAAAACTTACTAAGCCACAATATTTGAGACACAATATGTAGAGTTCTTTGTTATTAAAACAGTATTATTTTTTACATTTAATATAGGAATCAGTGGCGAATATAGAATATATTTGGGGGGGGGCCAAGATTAATGTAAGTTTAGGTTAAGTAATTTTAAGTAGACACCCCATGATACTTTATATCAGTTTTGCTGCTCATATTCAGAGGGTAATTTGCGCTGAATGCCCCTTTTACTTTACCGAGATCACGCTTCTTTATTGTTGACACTAAATCATAAAAAATATATCTATTTTTAAACAAACCAAATGATGAAAAGATCTGTTACTATATTTCAAACATTGGTCAAGATTTTAACAATGTCTCATCTGTAAACACTTATCCGAACTAAAAGAGTGAAATACGCGATTGTGACTATCGTGTTTGGAGGGGTTCTAGCTATAAATATTGTTTTGTTCTGTCATGTATGTATAAATTGCCAAGACCCCTATTTTTTTCTTTTTGTGTATACACGCATATGTGTGTTTTATCAACTATCATTCAAAAGACTGTTTTGAGTATTGTTTTGGAGAGACCTTAAAAGAAGGTTTAATAAAGTGACTGTTTGACAATGCAACAAAATTTGTTTTATTAATCGTTTATCCAACTGACAATAAAAAGAATACATAAAAGAATACATAAAAAAGGAACTCCACTTTTTATATAGACCAATGGTTACGAAACAAAATCCAGGTTTCTTGGTACACTTGCAAACTTATCAAGAACTTCATCGTCACTAACTATAATGTCTCTGTGGATAGAAAGTAAAGCAAGCCCGTTAAGCGTACTTTCAGATGTGCTGTTCCTTAGGTAAGTCTTCAGTCTTCTCAGGCTGGAGAAAGTTCTCTCTACGGTTGCGACAGAAACAGGAAGAACTGCGAGTAATTTCAGAAGGGTATAAATGTTGGGGAAGAAAGTCTTGTCACATTTTTCTAGAGAACTTATAACCGTTTTTGGAAGATTTGAAGGATTTTCCTGACTTCACTTTTCTTTCCACAACATAAAATCACTTTGCACAATCTCTTTATGTGACAAATCTTCTTCGTAGAAACCAAAAGCAGCCTCCAATGAACCGAAATCTGTTATGATACACAATTGTGGAAGGATGTTTTGTAAGGATGCAACTGTTTCCTTGTGAGATTCAAAGCGTTCTTTCAGTGACTTACAAAAATCGTCCAGGTATGGCACATAAACAGCTCGTCGATAGTATTCTTCTTCTGTGGGGTAAGGGACATTGCTACGTGCTGTTTGAAGGCGGCAAATTCTTGGAATCTCTTCCTTAATGTCAAGTTTGGCAGCGAATGACTTTACTTGATTATACAAGGCTCTAAATGAGTCATCAGCATTTGCCCTCTCCTTCGACAGAAGGTGTAAGACACTCGTAACGTTAGCCAAGGCCTGTGGAAGATCTATATTTTTGTTTTGAAGCTGCTCAGATAAGTTATGCGTGGTTGATAGGATCCGGCTCAAAACAAAAAGATTAATAAGAAATGCAAATTGACTAATAGCACTACTTAGAGTGTGAGCCTTAGAAGCTGAGTCACTTAATTCCTCTTCTTCTATTTTGCAAAGGGAGAGAAAGATAGGTTCCAAAATGTCTTTAAATAAAATTACTGAGTCGTGCCTTTCTACCCATCGGGTTTCGCACAGTGAAATAAGTTTCTTTTTCTTTTGTTCTGGACAACATTCAGAAATCATTGATTTCAATATTTCTGTTCTTTTGGCTGACATACGAAAGAATCCACAGACTTCTTTTATGACACCCATACAGTTTCTTATAGAAGGTATTCTGCTCGCATCTGACAAACACAAATTTAGAGTGTGTGAAGAACAATGTGTATACAGGGCCAATGGTAGCTTTTCTCTGATGGAAGCTTGTACTCCTCTGAATTGCCCACTCATCGTGGCAGCGCCATCGTACCCTTGACCTCTCATTTTGTTTAGATCAATCCCTAATGTTGACAAGGTCTCCAATATTGTGTTAGCCAAACCTGCTCCAGTGACGTCATAAACGGGGACGAATGTCAGAAAGTCTTCTCTGATTTTGAAAGTTTGGTACTCTACGTAACGTACACAGAGAGAAAACTGTTCGATTTGGCTGATGTCAGTAGTTTCATCTGCTAAAACGGAATAAAAAACAGACTTTCTGACATTTTCTACAATTTTTGATTGTATTAAGTGACCGAATATGTTAATAAGTTTGTTTTGAATGAAAGAACTTGTGTACATCGTCTTCCCACCACTGGTCGTTAATTGGTCTCTAAGAATATTATCTCCACTGTTGGCTCGGTATCTCAACAACGATAGAAAATTCCCATCATTTTGGTCCGGTTCTTCAGGGCTTATTCATCCAGAGTCACGATGACCCCTTAGAGCTATTTGCTGCCTCCCGCAAAATCTTATTGTTTGTATTATAGGGATTAGCCGTTTTCTATTATTCTCAATATCCAGTCTTCTTTGGGCATTTACTTGATTGATAACACTTTCAGCCTTTTTCTTAACTATAGCTTTTGTGTTTTCAGCGATCAAAACATATTTCTTATGATAGGATAAGTTTTCATGTTTGCTAAACATTTCCCTGGCTTTTTTTAAATTGGTAAAAGCCTGAGTAACCAACGTCCCTGCTACTTGGTGATCTCCTTTCCCTACATTTTCGGTATGGGAAAATAACACGCAGTACTTGCAAAAAGATCCAGATTTTTCCTCTGAATAAGCTAACCACATAAATTCTTCTAGCCACTTCATTTGAAAAGATCTAGTGTGGTTTGAACTAGTAATGGAGGGAAATTTGTATCCAGGCTGAGGTTTCCAAAGATTTTCTAATAAAAAAATTTGTTTTTCGTTTGTGAAAGACTGAATGGAATTGTTTTGACAATAGTTTCCTATATCATAGATATTTTTCCTTACTTGATTAGGCCTACTATCCTCCATAACCGGAACTACATTAATTGAGCTCGAAGTAGCGACATCACAAGAAGCAATTCTACCAATGCAGCCGACTTCAGCATTGTCACCGTCAGGCCTATTTGCACTTTGTCCTTTCATAACACTAACGACTTCAGGACTGTCACCAACAGGCTTATTGACACTTGGTTTTTTGGCGAAAAAGTTTTGAATAGAAGCTTGCCTCTTCATTACAATTGTGGTTCACTTACGGCCAACTTCAATATACTGATAAAGTACATAAACATTAACACTTAAAACACCACCATACTTCAGTACAACAGATGTCGAACAAACGTAAACAACAAACAATGGCTGCCACTGAACTGTTCAGTTGTCCGCACGCGCAGATGGCCGGATGGGAGCCCGAGTCGGACCGAATCAACCCGAACTGGCACGAACTTCACACTACTACCACCCCACTCCCCTCACCTATACGGGGAATTATCACTGTCTGCCGCGGCGATGCCTTCGCGCATGATTCATTAAAATAATTCAGATTACGTTACTTATTTTTTCTTTATATTCATTATTTCGGGGAGGGCCCGGGCCCCCTGGGCCCCCCCCTTATATACGCCCCTGATAGGAATCTAACCACAACTTTAAAATTTGCTTGTTTTAACCAGATTCTCATTCTTTTGTTTCTGAGTTCATCAAATATTAATACAAAATTCCTGTTAATTGGAATAGTAGGTACCTAGCACATTTAATCTAGATTAATGAAGTGTTAGTACATAGAAACAGCTGAAATTATCTATAGGCCTACCAATAATGTATTATCATGTTATATATTATTATTAAAAATTTCACATTAACTCACAATTATTCTTGTTTTACTATAATTATAAATAATATTTGTTATTTTATACAGCAATATCTATTTTGTATATAATTTGTTTTAAAATGTTTCAACAGTATTTTTTAGATATATGTTTCTAAAGATGGCAGTTAAAAAATATACTGTTGAACCATTGTAAAACAGATTATATATAAAAACTATATTCTTGTATAAAATAACAAATATTTATTATTAACATTATTAATATATAATGATATTGTTGTCAGCACATATACTATATTTTTGTAATTTAGTTTCAATGTGTATGATGTACAGAATGATCCATAGGAATCTGACAACTTTAAAAATGTAACAAGTAATATAAAACATACTTTATTTCCTTTTCTTGTATTATGTAATTACAGCAAATTTGATGCCATTAAAAGATGTAAGTTCATTTACATTTCTTATTTTTTAAATAAGACCTTTCTCAAATGCCCTCCATCATTTTGTATGCACTGCTGCAGTCTGTCCTGTGGATTTCCTATCACTGCTTGCACCATGCTGTTTGGTATGGCTGTGATTTCTTCCTGTATGGAGGCCTTGAGCTCATTAATGTTGTTATTAAGAAACAGTCTAGATTTGACCAGAGAAAAGAGTCACATACTGACTGATTCGGAGATCGTGGCAGCCATGCAACATCTTCTCCTCAGGAAATCACGTGGCCTGGCAACATCTCTGGAACTACTGCCATGGATGCTCTGGCAGTGTGGGCTGTTGCTCCATCTTGCTGGAACCACACATCACTGAAGTTAATCCTACAAAACGCAGTTCAGGAGCAAGGAATTCCTGTGTATTGAGCAGAAAGTGACTGCCCCTGTTTGTCCGTTTGTCCTTCCTCTTCAAAGAAATAAGGGCCTATGATTACAAAATTTGCCTACGACAGATCCTTTTAATGTCACGAGAGAGTTGAAACAGGCCAATGGGCTAGCACCAACACTGTTCAACTTAGCACTTGAATATGTGATCAGGAAATTGTCAATTGATAGGAATTCAACATTAGAGGATATATCGTAGGATATATAGATGATATTAATATTATAGCAAGATCCCAAGGAATAGCAAAAGAGAACTCAAAGATGAAGCAGAAGAGATAGGATTATAGGCAAATAGAGATAAAAAAAGGTTATGATCACCACTCGAAAGAAAAACCAAAACCTGAATAATTTTAAATCGAACCACTAAACCTGGAAATAGTTAATCACTTTAAATAAGTGGGATGTGGATGGCAGAAGACAATGAAGAAATAAATGAAATAAGGAAAAGGATACAGGCCGCAAACAGAGCATATGCTTAGTTGACATCTATATTCAAGACAAGGAATATCCACCATCCGTCCAAGGTCACATTATATAAAGTTATGATTAGATTGGTGATAACATATGGCAGCGAGACTTGGACTCTGAACAAACAAGCCACTAAAATAGTCAATACTTTGGAAAGGAAAATTTTAAGGAGAATATATGGACCAATCCAAGTCAATGGGATATGGAGAATGTGTCACGATGAGGAACTATACAAGCTGTAAAAATACAATGATCTGGCCACCACCATCTGACTGTATAGATTGCAATGGGCAGGACACATCATTAGGATGGAAGGCAATAGAATACCTAGGAAGGTACTGTTTAGTCAAATCGAGGGTAGAAGGCCTGTCGGAAGACCCAAGAAACGCTTGATTGACAATCAAGTGGGGAATGATGATAATTTACTTAAAACAAAATTATGGACATCGATTACCAAGGATGAGGAAAAATGGAGGTGGATGATTATGGAGGTAAGGTTCGACTTCAAACTGTGACGCCATAGAAGATTACAAAATTTGCCAGAGCACACTAGACAGTTATATGTGGACTGTGAAGAGGATGCATATGTAGATGCTGAGGATTTGTATCAGACCAGTAAAGAAAATTTTGTTTGTTCATTGTGTTCGGTATATTGTGTTTCATTTCTCATTAGTAGGACCATTTCATCAGTTAACAGGTTCAGAAAATTTGCACAAAATAGCACCCGACTTGCTTTCTTGCATGCCAACCTATGACACTTTAAAAATCGTCAGATTTCTGTGGACCACCCTATACTACTGTCTGTAACAGTCTTTGTCACTAATGATCACACCTTTCTAACTATTAATCCATTAAAGCAACAGTCTTCTGTCTACTATTAACTGTTTGTATTTCAGAAATGACAGCTGAAACAAGCTCTAAACGAGCAAAGATGTATGCTTCATTACCACTAAAAATAATCCAGAAACCAACAAAACCAAAGGAAATAGTGTTGGTGGAAAAGGAAGTATCCGAAGAAGTTGATCAGGCATACAACGCTGTAGTGTTGTTACAGAAACTTATTCATGGCAGAGCCACTCAGTTACAGGTAACTAATGAATACTATCTAAACTGTTTTGATTAATTATTAGTTTGTGTAGATTGTCTTCAAGTGTTATGTTTTATAACCATTTGATCAATTTGGAGATATAAAAAACATAAAATGGGAAAAATTTTGAAATCAGAAATTAAGTTTTCTTGATTCCATTTGAATGTTTATAAGAACTGTAATAAAACATCTGAATAATTATATCCTTTAGAAAACTTGTTTTTCTTTTTCCAAAAAATATTACTTTTTAATTAAAAAAAGTAACATTATTTTATTTTAAACAAGTTTTATTTAGACCAATGGTCATCGGATTACAGTTGCCATGTGAACAGGGCAGTCTGCTTCACTTTTGAAGCATACTGTTTCCAGCTCAAATAAATTATTTGATTGTTTATAAGAAATTTCTATCTTCAGTGATTAACCTAAAGATTGTAATGTTCACTGCCAAAACACAAATATGCTAGACAACAAAATTAAAATGTGTGGTGTATATAAATTGTCATAATTACAAACTTTAAAGATATTCATTTAACTGTACTCCATTGCAGAATGGCATTTAGTATTATGTTTTCAGTAATTCTGGGTCATCAGAACTCCAGTAGCCAACAGTTACTATTCTCAAAAGAATACTTATTTCCTATTTTGTGACATTCCTAACCCGGTCCCTACTGTTTGTTCACAGTATGGTACATAAAGTTAGCTATTTGTTTATATTTTTTCAAGTTAAAATACTCCTTATTTATTTATTTTATTTTTTGCTTTGTTTCTCATTCCAGAAACGTTACTACTTTACACTGATACAAGACTGTAACAGTAGTCTTGTAAAATTGTACGTTCCTCATTATTACTCTTCAGTGTTCACTTCAAAATTTAGTTCATAAAACTGAAATTTTATTTCTTCGTTTTATCATCTGTGATACTTAAGTTAGATAAAGTATTCACTCATTCTATTCAGTTTTTTAATAGCAGTTTCTGGTTTTTTAATTGATGATGTATATTTCTCATTGATGACTGATGATTATATTTCTCTTAGAATTTAAAAGTACCACTATATCTCTGCAACTACTAAATATTTTTATGTGTTCAATTATTTTGTTTATTTAATATTTACATAATTTATTAAGTATAATTATTTATTTAAATATTTTACTACTCATTTACACAGTTTGTTTCAGTATAATTTCCTTTAATAAAGTTCTGTTTTTCAGGAGAAAATGAAATTGAATTTATTAGAATTTTTTATTTTTACATCCCTTGTTTAAAATATGATCACTGTAAGTGTATAATCATAAGTATTGATTTTTAGAGAAAGGATCAGAATTATTTACCCACAACAAACAATAAAAGCCATCACACACACACACACACACACACACTTTCAAAAAGGAATCAGATTTTGTAATATATTTGATTAATTTTATAGATGTTCAATAAGAAAAAACGATTAAAGCAATTAGTAAAAGAATTAGCAACCACACATACACTGAAGTCAGATGATCAGTCAAAAATATTAGAAAATGTTGAGCATGTAATGAGTACTAGACAATTAGAGCTTCTAGAAAGAAGAGATGTAAGTAAAATAATATTAACAATAATATATTTAAACAAACGAAAACATTATTTTTTCATTAAAAACGGAGATCAGACACTGAACTCTTGAATTGTTTAGTATTTTCATATCTGTTTCATTGATGTTGCCTTTGCCAAAATGAAGAAAAAACTCCCATGACCCCTGCCTGAGAACATGTCTAAAATGTTCCATTATCTAAAATTTAGGAATAATTGTTGCCTCATGAAAAAAGACCATCAACATTATTTCACTAACCCCAAAAACCCATAATTTTCAAAACATGTACCAATAAATGCAAAAACTTTTTTCAAAAAATATGCTAACCATAGTTTTGTTCTAATTTGCTTAAAATAAATTAGATTTATTCAGGAAATTAATATCTTTATATTTAATTATTTATGATACATATAATGCAATTAATTATTGTTCTTAACTGTTTTTCTTGTTTTACTTGATTCATCTATTCAGGTTTACCCCTGTAATCACTATATGCATGTTGGTGATATTGGGGGAGGGGGTTCACTTTAAAATACATATTGTAACAGTACCAAAATATGGTAGTTACATACTATAAATAAATATGACGTCAAGTATGATAAGAGACATGGGAACATATTTGAATGAACAAAGATAAGTATATAAGTTGTGTATCTACAAAACTAATAATAGAAGAATCCAACAATGAAGACGAGAATGTGAATATGTCAACCTTAATTATAAAACGTAAAAAGAAAATGACACAAGACCAAAACAAAATACTAATAAATAGACCCAATAGGATCCAGCAGTGAGGGGAATCAATGAAAATAATATCCAGCAGTGAGGGGAATCAATGAAAATAATATCCAGCAGTGAGGGGAATCAATGAAAATAATATCCAGCAGTGAGGGGAATCAATGAGACAAGGATCATCAAGCTACAACGACAATGGAAATAAAATGAAAACAGCGACTACCATGAAATTTGGAATTAAGAAGAAAGAAGAAGGACCAAGAAGAAGAATAAAGAGAAACCAAAGACGTAAGGAATCAATGAACCATATATATTTTAAAGAAGAAACAGTCAGTGACAAAAGAAATAACTATAAGTGTGACATGAAAACCAGTGTGATCATTTAAAGAAACACAAACAATAAAAGTGTACTTAATACAAATGTGAAACCGGTGAATAACTGATTATTTCAACTGAAAACCACACAAACAATTACAGTGAGGAAGTTTACAGTGTGAAAAAATAGGTTAATTTCATGATGAGGCAACAAAGGTTAAAAAATAGTCAAATAAACACAAACAATGAGTGTGACTGATTTAACAAAGTTGTGACCAACACACATAGGTATAAGACCACCAGATCAGAACATATAAAACAATCATATTATTGTTTATATCAAAAAACTGACAACAAATAGAGAATATTTGTTAAGTGTCAAACATGACAGGAATTTAGATTCCACAATTGACCAGAGAAAAACATTGTAAGTAATATAAGAAAGATTTGTATTAGTGTATTAGAAGGAGTTGTAAACATTTGTAACAAATTAGTGAAGGTATTATGTTAATATACCATAATGGAGTCAGTTTAGGTGTAGGTAGATACTGCACTAAAACCGATGATACATTGTTACAATACCCACAAGGAAGTAACCTATTATAACAGAAAATGATACATATTAGTATAAATATATGATCATCAAGTAAATATAAAGAAACAATATAATGTATAAGACAAAACAATGTAAACAAAACAAGTCAGACATAGTGACACAGTCAAAGACAGAAATAAGACAATGTACCAATTTAGTTAAGCAAACTACAGTATTAAAACTAATGTAAATGTTTATCAGAATAGTACCAGTAGTGAAAGGAATATATGATAATACTTTGAGAACAAGTTTTGAACATGTTAAGAACAGTATTATGACTGAATTATTGTAAACAAAATAACCATGTATATATGACCAAATGTAAGCTAAACCAGTGTATAGCAAGTTAGTTAAAGAAAATACTGTACTAAATATTGAGAACAAGGTATTACAATTATTACCAGTAGCAAGAGGAAATATCAGAGCTACTTTGAGAACAAATAATGACCACTAAAACAATCATATTGTACATAAACATTTGAAAACCAAATGTCCAATATGAAAAAGGACAGAGGTAAACAAACAATGACCAACCAGCTAGTTATGAAAAATATAACTAGTAAACCTATGTAAAAGTAATTGGAAACATTACTAAAAGTTAGATTGATATCCAATGCTACTTTAGGAATACAATCCAAATAGCACAATAACACTTTTGTTATTATATTAAACAAAATAAATACCTATAATGTCATGACACAACATAGACAGAGCCACTACTGAATAATTAGGAGGTTCTGAGTTTATTAAAAGATGACCATTGAATATAACAGATTAATTATTGTGTATGTACACTAATTATAACAATTAAATAATATAATCTATGTAATAAAAATAGAAAACAAGATGAAAAGTTGTATAAGCATTATGTGAGAGGTTTAAAATGATGTAAATACTGAATTGACCACGGTAATACACCAATATTATAGTAAAAAAGAATGTAAATAGTCATTGTTAGTAATACTAGGTAATAATATGTTCATTTTAGATAAGGATATTTAATAATAAGCATGTTTGTGAAAAATCCAACATGGACGCTGAGTAACACCATAGTGAAAATTGTGTAGGAAATAGTTTTTCACAAATTGTAACTTAAACCAAATGAGATATAGACTCGAAGTGTTTAAATAAGAAATGTTATATTAGATTTAAGAAAAATCTGGTAATACGAACTTATAAAGATAAGACGTACCAAAAATAATAAATAAAATCAATATAATAATATTGATAGTGAACAGAAAATAAGCGTGTTTGGACTTATTTTAATAAGCAAAATGCCCTGAGTTCAGTGATATAAACCGATTAACGATAGGACGTATAATAAGGAAGTTGTGATAGTTTTTAACTTTCGAACTAAAAATTTGTACCGTCGATGACGTGAAAAAGTCTCCAACCCAAAATCGATTTTGACTAAAAATTAAATATTTTAATAAAATATAGGCCTTTTGGGTCAGAGACTATCAAAAACCAACCAATGGAATGAATGAAGTTCATCAGACGAGCGAGAGATGCTCTCGAGGTACATAACAGTCTACGATCGAACACCTAAGGAACAAGCCACGCCACTCCAGACCAGAAAAAGTATATTTTTAAATTAGTGCGCGACATGTTTTACTCAAGTACAATATACATACACTAACCTAATACTACACATTTACTAACGAGTGCAACAGTGCGGATTTGTGTTATTTTTATCAAGTAGATCAGTGTACAATATCGATCTATTTGCGAGTGAATTTTTTAATTAAGAAACAGGGAGTACAATTTCAATTAAACAATACTTAAAAGAAAAATAAGAGTTTAGCCAATTTCGAATTTTCGATACTACGCAAGTCATTATGCAGCGTATCGGAAATCAACAACTAAGTTATCAGAATTTAAAGGAGATTTAACACAACATTATTAAAATATTATAAAAAATATTTTAATAAATTATAACGATGTAAAAAAAAATAATGATTAAAGATAATTATTGATAAATACGAGTGCATTTAGACGCTTACTTGATAAAACGTATTTGTTGAATATTTCGTTATTTCAGAATTTATTTTATTAATTGTATCAACATAATTCTGATAATCCTATGTTAAAACGTATTAAAAAATAATATGTTTACCTGTATAGCATAAGTAATATTAGTTAATAAGACAAACTTATCCTTATAAAAATAACGGTCATTCTTAACCTCAGAAACCATTACGGTAGCTTGTCATGATGACATTACCGAATTGTTCTCAATTAACATGCAAATTAAAGTACATTGCAAACAAGAGTTTTTTTTATTAGAAATTTTTCTCTTGTGAACAAATTATTTTAAAACTAATTATTAACTAAAAGTAATACTTGTTAAATGCTGTACAAGTCATACAGCCTAACCACAATACTAAAGTAAAGATGCGTGCGCATACCGGCACGATAATTTTTGTAAACATCAGAAATATGATACCAATTTTAAATTTTATATTTTGTTCAATTATCAGTTAATATTGTTAATCCTAAATAATTAATTATAGTACATCTTGAGTCTGGTATCATGATATCTCCAAGAACCTTAACGGAATATGGTATATACTGAATTAAAACAACATAACCTGTACAGTAAAATTATTGTAACAACAACAGGTATACCAGAGCCTTGAGAGATCAGATAGAGTTTCATTTGAAGTTTTATTTTGTAATCAGCAATTGAAAGGGTTGTTAATTATTGTTTTGTTTGTTAAAAATATTCTCACTTAATAACTTGTTAATAAACCTATAATTTTTATTACCATAACAAGAGTATCATTTTATTAAAAGTAGATTCATTCATTATTTTTAATCAGTTCTGACAGGTGGCGGAAGAATTCAAAAAGTATTAGTATAAATCAATATACTTATCAGATATTGCTGCATTTATTACTGTGTGTGAAAACATGTTAAATATTCAAATTGAATATTTTTTCTATTGTGTTTGAAGTGAATGGATTTCAGACGGAACGCCACAAGATAGAATTTGAATTTCAACAGTGGTAAGTAAATCAGATACACCACAAGTGCGCGGACTATATTTTAATAAGAAGAGTGAATTATTACGGCGTACTTACAACAGCAAAACATTAACACCAGTGACAGTTACGATTGCAAATTACACCTTTTATAACCAACATTATAGTAGGCACCGGTGCGTGTCTACAACCACATGAAAACACCTAACATCAATACAACAAGAAATACATAACTTAAACTTGTAATTTTATTATATTACAAGTTGGCTAGCCCAGCAGTGTGGCTTTAAGGAGAAACACAAGACAGCAAAATATACACAGTATTACTTATTACTTGTAACTATTATATTATATATATATATATATATATTGATATAATAACAAAGTTGACGCCCAACGTCTGAGCACGATTTAAGGGGAATTACACCATAACTAGATACACAATAATCCTAATTCGTGAAACAGACAGCAGATACATTACCAAGACAACAAGATGTACACTGACAGGTTGAAATCAAGATCGAAATCACGGTCAACATCAAGGAAGAGGGCGACCGAAAAGGAAAAGGAGACTAGAAGAGAAGAAAAAGAAGTCATGTCTACAGAAGATATAGAAGAAGTTGTGATGGAACCAAAAGAACAAATAATTGAACCGGCGGAGGAGGTTCAGCAGCCTATGGAGGAACCGGAAATGGTGATTCAAGAAGCTCCACAGAAACCAAGCCAACTTGAACAAACAACGTCAATCGGAGAGCCTGCTTTTCAAGAATGGATGAGAAGGATGATGGAGTCACTGAAAGAAGACAATCGGTCAATGAAAACAGACTTAAATAGAATGGAAGAAAGCCAGAAGTCCACAGATCAGAAGATGGAAATAATGAACAAAAAGATGGACGAAAATAGCCAATCCAATAGGGAGACCAGTCAATCAATAGAATCACTGAAAGCAGACTTAAGCCAAAAAATAGAGGAAGGCCAGAAGGACAACCAGAAACACATAGAATTGTTGAAAGAAGAGCTTAACAATCAAATAAATGAAACAAATAGAAGAATGGAAGAGGGTCAACGAAAAACTGAAGAACTGTTGGAAAAGAGAATGGCCACCATGAAAGCAGATTTGTCAGCAGAATTAGGAGAGAAAATCGACCAAACCAACCAGAAGATAGATGGGATCAACGCCAAACTTAATAGAGATGTGGAGACTATACAAGCCGATCATGACAATATTTGGCTACAGATAAATATCAATAATAATAAAATGGAAGAGACCGCTAAGGAGACGGCAGAGATGGTGGAAAGAAGACTAGGAGAAAGCGTTGAAGAAATTGAGAAGCAAATGGCCATTCTAACGACCGAAATTAATATGGAAATAGTGGAAGTGCGCAAAGAAGGAGAAAGTACAAACTTAAAATTAATCCAGACTGAGTTGGATATTCACCAACGTATTAATGAGGTGAAGCAAACTCATGATAACCAAATAAGTATATTAACACAAGAACAAACAAGAATGGAAGCAGCACAATCCACATTAAAGGGTAAGTGTGAAGAAGTTGCGGGAAAAGTAGATGCCATCAAACAGCAGGTAAACAATGATAAGGCACAATCTACAGAACGCCAACGGAGGGAAATGGACAACCTACGGGATGAAATGCATCGACTACAAATAATACCGAATTTCTTATCCGGTCTAAGCCATCTAGAAGGAAGAGATCAAGTCGACTTCAGGACATATTCAAAAAACCCTTTGGAGTTCCTCGAGCGAATGGAAGAAGTAATACAACGAAATCGTGAGAACAGATGGACTGTAATAAAAGGTATGTTGGACGAGTCATTTAAAAACACATTTGACAATTGGTGGACAGCGACCCGACACAAAGTGTGTAACTATGAAGCCTTCAAGACAGCGTTCAAACAGAAATATTGGTCAGAGGCAACTCAGAATATTATACGTGACGACATAACCAATGGACGATTCGACATAAATGGCAGGCAGTCCATGACCACCTACTTTTTGGGGAAGATTTGCCTAGCAAGAAACCTGGAACCGGCAATCCCAGAGGAATGTTTGGTAACAAAGTTGGCGTACCATTTCAATCAAGGAATAGCACAAGGTAGACTCAATGCTCAAATCAAAACCATCCAAGGCATGTGCGAGTTACTTGAGAGCCACGAGAGGGAACGCTATTACCAAAGGAGTCGACAGGTACCACACCAGACGTACGATCAAGGAGGACCGGGGAACAAGAACCCTACCATTCACAACAATGGTAATAACCAAGGAAGGAATTTCCATAATCCTCCCAGATTCCAGAGTCAGCCCACACAGCGTCAAGATGGAGGTGGAAATAACATTAATAGAGGGAACCAGAACAATTATCAGTCTAACAATTACCCACGAAATACAAATTACCAAAGAGGTAACCATTATTATAGACCATATCAAAATCAGTCCCCTAACCACCAACCAAGACAAGGGAATGGTCATAATAACAACCACAGTCAATTTAGAAGAGTACATTATACACATGCCAGTCGGGGTGGAAACCACAGGCATTATTATCAAGGAAGAAGAAGCTTCCCACACCAGCACCAGCATTTCAATAACCATGATCGGGATGAAAGAGAATCCGGATATAGGTCGAACGGAAGTGACAGCAGTGGGAGTCCCAGAGCAACCACGCAAAATACAGAGATATTCCACAACACAGGGAATCAGGAGCCAGTCGCTTCGACATCTCAGGATCGACACGAAAATGGTGACACTAATTTAAACGCAAACCGGCAGTGAAAACCCCAGGATCACCCTCACTGAACCGGCCTATTGGGTCCAATGTTTTGGCAGAATCAGCAAGGCTTCGAAGTATATATAACAATAACTATCTAAAAAATATAAGGAAGGATCTAATGGAGGAAAATGAAAATACTATCGGCGATACTAGCAATAGCGAAATTGCATATATAACCGCCAGAGTAAATAACACCGACGCCACAGCCATGATTGACACTGGCGCAAATGTATCACTAATAGACAAGGTAGAACTGGACAGAATTCAATCAGAAAACAAAGCCACAATACCCACATTGCCGATTAGCAATATAATTCTCATTGGTGCTACAGGACGTCAAAACAAAACTATACGACAGCAAGTGCAATTGGATGTATCCAGTAATGGACAATCAATACAAATGGTATTCTTAGTAGCCAGTGGGTTACCGTTCACTATATTAATCGGGTGTGATATTTTAAGAAAATACACCGCAATCATCAATATGGATGATAATACCGTGAAGATGAAAGCAGAAGAAATAGAGTGGACAGCCAAATTGATAGAATACAGAAAGGCACCATCTGAACATGTAATTTACTACATTAGAGAGAGCTGTGAACTCCGAGAAGACGTCATCAACCAAGGAGTACAAAACAGTCCAGAGGAAGCTTTGTGGTTGGAGAAAACCAACAGTATCCGAGAATTTAAACCAAGTCAAAATAGTCAAGAAGTAACTTATGAACAACGGGAACGATTGATAGAGATATACTACCAGTATCGCCACATATTTTCAGACACCCCTGGAAAAATTAAAAATTTCCAATGCGAACTGAAGTTCAAAGAATATATTGAATTCAAGAGGAAATCATATCCTATCGCATTTTCACTAAAAGAAGCGGTAAGAGAAGAAATTCATCGCTTAATAGAAAATGACATAATAGAGATAAGCAATTCACCATACACAAACCCTATTGTGGCTGTACCGAAAAAGAATGGTGCAGTACGTATCTGTTTAGATGCTCGAGAATTAAATAAAACCATAATAAACGACAGGACATCACCTGGCGAAATTGATGAAATTTTAAAGAAGTTTTATGGTTCCAAATTGTACAGTATATGGGATACGGTATGTGGATATTGGCAGGTTGAGCTGCATCCAAACAGTAAAAAATATACCGCCTTTATCTTTGAGGGCCGAAACTACCACTTTAAACGGCTACCATTCGGTCTTGTAAACTCAGTAGCAATATTCGTTAAGTGCATGGACGAAATACTGGGCCATAACACACTGCAGTTCACCACAGTTTATGTGGACGATCTCCTAATAGCCTCTAACAATTGGGAGGAACATTGTGACCGGGTGGCACAAGTACTGAAAAAGCTAGAAGACAACAACATCACTTTAAAGCTAGATAAATCTCAACTAATTGCAAAGGAGGTGCAATTCTTGGGGTTCAACCTATCTGAATACGGAGTTACACCATCCCAGGAGAAGATGGAGGCAATTCAGCGTTTTCCCGTCCCGAAGAACAAGAAACAACTACAATCGTTCCTCGGAATATGCAACTATTATCGAAAGTTTCAGAGTAATTATTCCGAGTTAACAGCTCGATTCTCAGCTCAATTATCATCAAAAGAAAAATGGAAATGGGAAGCAGAACAAGACTCCACATTCACATTGATTAAAATGAAATTTCTAGAAACCGTTATGCTGCATCACCCCAATTTTAATAAACCGTTCTTCATGAATTGCGATGCAAGTGATTTAAGTCTTGGTTCAGTACTCTATCAGGAAGACCAAGAAGGACAGCACCAAGTGATTAGTTTTGCCAGCCGTACATTAAACAAGTGCGAGCGCAACTACCACACCACAGAAAAAGAGTTATTAAGCATAGTGTTTGCATGTGAAAAGTTCAGAACATTTATTTTGGGTTACACCGTAACTGTAAGAACAGATCACAAGTCCATTTCATTTCTAAAAAACTGTAAATTAAAACATGGACGACTGACAAGATGGACCCTCACGCTTCAAGAGTACAATATACAATGGGAATACATACCCGGAAAAAGCAACACAGCTGCAGACGTGTTGTCACGGATAAACATTGAAGCCCAAACTTTTGAAGGAGAGAGGGAAACTATTGCCAGAGTATACCACCTATTGAAGAATAAAACAGAACTTACTAATATACTATCTGATATCATCAATCATCAGCAACAAGACCCTAAGATATCATTAATTATCAAGAAATTAAACGACAATAATGCAAACATAAACCGATATTACTGTGCTTACAATCAAGTGGTATTCACCAAAAACAAGAAAGGTGACGAGAGATGGAAGGTAGTTGTCCCCAAAACCATAGAAAGAGATTTGACCATAGACTACCACATACGTTATGGTCATATGGGAGCAGTGAAAGTCATGAAAGCTTTACAAGAGCATGTGCATTTTAAAAACATGAATAAAAAGATCAGGAAATACATACAGAGTTGTAATATCTGTCAACTAGCGAAATGCAGTAACGAAAAGCAAGAAGGAGTCATGATACCAATCACCTCAACTGCCAGACTAGAAAAAGTTTTCCTGGATATTTGTGGACCTTTTCCACGAAGTGGTGGGAGGCACCGATACAAATATATTATAATAATGTTTGATCATTACACTAAGTATACCAAATTGTACCCACTCAATCGAGCGACAACCAGCAAGATATTAGAAATAGTTGCAAATAAATATATACCCGAAGTGGGTAAACCGTCAATGATCATCACCGATCACAGAACGCAATTCCGAGGACGAAAGTGGAGGGAAACACTGAACCATCTGGGAGTCAAAACATATAAGACCTCGGTGTATCACCCCAACAGCAACCCTGCTGAGAGAGTGTTGAGAGAAGTAGGAAGGATTTTAAGAACCTACTGTCACAGCCAGCAGAGGAAGTGGGAAGAATATTTGTCCCCAGCTGAAGACTTCCTGAATCTAGCTTACCACCAGTCAACTAACGAGACACCATACATGGCAATGTATGAGAAAAAACCACCCCGGGAGATCACAGAAATAATCAACTTTCCTATCAGTGCTGAATTTAAATTTGATAAAACTCGATTCTATAATAATGCAGTGGAGAGAGCAAATAAATTGAGGCTCAAGTATAAGAAATTACAGCCCAAAATTATAAACTATGAAGTGGGAGACCAAGTACTAATAAAAAATCGAGAACTCCCTAGCACTATTGAGGGCATAGCAAAAAAGCTATTACTATTGTATACCGGACCATATACTGTGACAAAAAATAATTTAAACAATACCTATGAATTGCAAAACCCCGTTACAAAGAAAATAAAAGGTACATACAATCAGACCTCGATGAAAAAATACATTGAAGATTAAAATTATGGAACCAAATAGTGAAAAAATGGCGATAAGGATTACTCGAGTATTGATAATGTGAAAAATGGAAATATTTGTTATAAAAAATGAAGATGTAACTATATGTATAACTGTTGACTATATTGAGATGAAAAAATGCAAGGTTGATATGAAGATTATTATTATTTACGGGTGGAAAATGAAAGTACGAGTACAAATATAGATGTTAACCACAGAAAAAGAAGGTATTACTATTGTGAAAATTATTATGTGTGTATTAAATGAGAAGTAAATGTATAATTATGTATTGAACATTGAACGTATTGTAATTTTATAATGTAAGAGAATGTACTTCAAGAGAATTAATGTAAAGGATACAGAACATTATATTATTAATAATATGTACTACTACTATAAGAAAGATATATAAACGAGAACGACACACAAGATCCTTGGCACAACTATTTCCAAGAGCCACGTCAACAAGTAATAACAACATCTCACCCGTACTACTACTAAAAGAAAAAAAAAAAAAAAAAAAAAAGAGAGAGAGAAGAAACAAGTGCGAAGTTGGAAAAATGAAACCAAATTAAAGTTGTAATGTAGACCAGCCACCACACACAACCACATTGTTTATAATGTATACTACTAATAAGGAAACCGATACCATATAGAATGTAAACACCAAATACAACCCATGATGAAGAAGAAAAAACAAATGTATTTAAGTTTTATACCTAGAAGAATGAAACCTAAGATGAAGAATATAATGAGATGACGATCAAGGTGACAACAAAAGAAGAGATTGATCAAGATTAATGAAGGATGAAAAATAATATAATAACGAAGACAATCATGAGAGTATACCAGTGAGAATGTGTAAAACAGACTATCCCTACAATATGTGAAGAATATAGTATAAGTTGAATCAAGAAAAGAGAGAATAAAAATGTATAAACCGCAGATGCGTTGATTGATCCCAAGTATATTTATTATTTGTCGGAAGAACGACCACTATTATTATTTTGATGATTTAAAATGAATTGACTGAAGAGTAATGCCAGCAATCATTTATAGTTATTGAAGGAGATGATTTGCCTCCAGATTTATTGAAATTAGTATGGCCAGTAGAGTTGAATAGCCAAAGTGAGCCGCTCTAAACTGCCCCAACTAATATTTATGTTAGGGAATTAGGGAACTAGATAAACAAGGGAGATAATTACATAGCGAAGATAAATACGATTCAAATAGAAGAAAGCAAAGGGATATATGGACAAAACATGTGAATCAACGTGGAATGTACAACAATTGATGAATTCTTCAAGTGAAAAATATATTATAATAATTCAGAATTAATCAATTCTTAAAGGAAGGCATATGTAACAGTACCAAAATATGGTAGTTACATACTATAAATAAATATGACGTCAAGTATGATAAGAGACATGGGAACATATTTGAATGAACAAAGATAAGTATATAAGTTGTGTATCTACAAAACTAATAATAGAAGAATCCAACAATGAAGACGAGAATGTGAATATGTCAACCTTAATTATAAAACGTAAAAAGAAAATGACACAAGACCAAAACAAAATACTAATAAATAGACCCAATAGGATCCAGCAGTGAGGGGAATCAATGAAAATAATATCCAGCAGTGAGGGGAATCAATGAAAATAATATCCAGCAGTGAGGGGAATCAATGAAAATAATATCCAGCAGTGAGGGGAATCAATGAGACAAGGATCATCAAGCTACAACGACAATGGAAATAAAATGAAAACAGCGACTACCATGAAATTTGGAATTAAGAAGAAAGAAGAAGGACCAAGAAGAAGAATGAAGAGAAACCAAAGACGTAAGGAATCAATGAACCATATATATTTTAAAGAAGAAACAGTCAGTGACAAAAGAAATAACTATAAGTGTGACATGAAAACCAGTGTGATCATTTAAAGAAACACAAACAATAAAAGTGTACTTAATACAAATGTGAAACCAGTGAATAACTGATTATTTCAACTGAAAACCACACAAACAATTACAGTGAGGAAGTTTACAGTGTGAAAAAATAGGTTAATTTCATGATGAGGCAACAAAGGTTAAAAAATAGTCAAATAAACACAAACAATGAGTGTGACTGATTTAACAAAGTTGTGACCAACACACATAGTTATAAGACCACCAGATCAGAACATATAAAACAATCATATTATTGTTTATATCAAAAAACTGACAACAAATAGAGAATATTTGTTAAGTGTCAAACATGACAGGAATTTAGATTCCACAATTGACCAGAGAAAAACATTGTAAGTAATATAAGAAAGATTTGTATTAGTGTATTAGAAGGAGTTGTAAACATTTGTAACAAATTAGTGAAGGTATTATGTTAATATACCATAATGGAGTCAGTTTAGGTGTAGGTAGATACTGCACTAAAACCGATGATACATTGTTACAATACCCACAAGGAAGTAACCTATTATAACAGAAAATGATACATATTAGTATAAATATATGATCATCAAGTAAATATAAAGAAACAATATAATGTATAAGACAAAACAATGTAAACAAAACAAGTCAGACATAGTGACACAGTCAAAGACAGAAATAAGACAATGTACCAATTTAGTTAAGCAAACTACAGTATTAAAACTAATGTAAATGTTTATCAGAATAGTACCAGTAGTGAAAGGAATATATGATAATACTTTGAGAACAAGTTTTGAACATGTTAAGAACAGTATTATGACTGAATTATTGGAAACAAAATAACCATGTATATATGACCAAATGTAAGCTAAACCAGTGTATAGCAAGTTAGTTAAAGAAAATACTGTACTAAATATTGAGAACAAGGTATTACAATTATTACCAGTAGCAAGAGGAAATATCAGAGCTACTTTGAGAACAAATAATGACCACTAAAACAATCATATTGTACATAAACATTTGAAAACCAAATGTCCAATATGAAAAAGGACAGAGGTAAACAAACAATGACCAACCAGCTAGTTATGAAAAATATAACTAGTAAACCTATGTAAAAGTAATTGGAAACATTACTAAAAGTTAGATTGATATCCAATGCTACTTTAGGAATACAATCCAAATAGCACAATAACACTTTTGTTATTATATTAAACAAAATAAATACCTATAATGTCATGACACAACATAGACAGAGCCACTACTGAATAATTAGGAGGTTCTGAGTTTATTAAAAGATGACCATTGAATATAACAGATTAATTATTGTGTATGTACACTAATTATAACAATTAAATAATAAATCTATGTAATAAAAATAGAAAACAAGATGAAAAGTTGTATAAGCATTATGTGAGAGGTTTAAAATGATGTAAATACTGAATTGACCACGGTAATACACCAATATTATAGTAAAAAAGAATGTAAATAGTCATTGTTAGTAATACTAGGTAATAATATGTTCATTTTAGATAAGGATATTTAATAATAAGCATGTTTGTGAAAAATCCAACATGGACGCTGAGTAACACCATAGCGAAAATTGTGTAGGAAATAGTTTTTCACAAATTGTAACTTAAACCAAATGAGATATAGACTCGAAGTGTTTAAATAAGAAATGTTATATTAGATTTAAGAAAAATCTGGTAATACGAACTTATAAAGATAAGACGTACCAAAAATAATAAATAAAATCAATATAATAATATTGATAGTGAACAGAAAATAAGCGTGTTTGGACTTATTTTAATAAGCAAAACGCCCTGAGTTCAGTGATATAAACCGATTAACGATAGGACGTATAATAAGGAAGTTGTGATAGTTTTTAACTTTCGAACTAAAAATTTGTACCGTCGATGACGTGAAAAAGTCTCCAACCCAAAATCGATTTTGACTAAAAATTAAATATTTTAATAAAATATAGGCCTTTTGGGTCAGAGACTATCAAAAACCAACCAATGGAATGAATGAAGTTCATCAGACGAGCGAGAGATGCTCTCGAGGTACATAACAGTCTACGATCGAACACCTAAGGAACAAGCCACGCCACTCCAGACCAGAAAAAGTATATTTTTAAATTAGTGCGCGACATGTTTTACTCAAGTACAATATACATACACTAACCTAATACTACACATTTACTAACGAGTGCAACAGTGCGGATTTGTGTTATTTTTATCAAGTAGATCAGTGTACAATATCGATCTATTTGCGAGTGAATTTTTTAATTAAGAAACAGGGAGTACAATTTCAATTAAACAATACTTAAAAGAAAAATAAGAGTTTAGCCAATTTCGAATTTTCGATACTACGCAAGTCATTATGCAGCGTATCGGAAATCAACAACTAAGTTATCAGAATTTAAAGGAGATTTAACACAACATTATTAAAATATTATAAAAAATATTTTAATAAATTATAACGATGTAAAAAAAAATAATGATTAAAGATAATTATTGATAAATACGAGTGCATTTAGACGCTTACTTGATAAAACGTATTTGTTGAATATTTCGTTATTTCAGAATTTATTTTATTAATTGTATCAAACATAATTCTGATAATCCTATGTTAAAACTTATTAAAAAATAATATGTTTACCTGTATAGCATAAGTAATATTAGTTAATAAGACAAACTTATCCTTATAAAAATAACGGTCATTCTTAACCTCAGAAACCATTACGGTAGCTTGTCATGATGACATTACCGAATTGTTCTCAATTAACATGCAAATTAAAGTACATTGCAAACAAGAGTTTTTTTTATTAGAAATTTTTCTCTTGTGAACAAATTATTTTAAAACTAATTATTAACTAAAAGTAATACTTGTTAAATGCTGTACAAGTCATACAGCCTAACCACAATACTAAAGTAAAGATGCGTGCGCATACCGGCACGATAATTTTTGTAAACATCAGAAATATGATACCAATTTTAAATTTTATATTTTGTTCAATTATCAGTTAATATTGTTAATCCTAAATAATTAATTATAGTACATCTTGAGTCTGGTATCATGATATCTCCAAGAACCTTAACGGAATATGGTATATACTGAATTAAAACAACATAACCTGTACAGTAAAATTATTGTAACAACAACAGGTATACCAGAGCCTTGAGAGATCAGATAGAGTTTCATTTGAAGTTTTATTTTGTAATCAGCAATTGAAAGGGTTGTTAATTATTGTTTTGTTTGTTAAAAATATTCTCACTTAATAACTTGTTAATAAACCTATAATTTTTATTACCATAACAAGAGTATCATTTTATTAAAAGTAGATTCATTCATTATTTTTAATCAGTTCTGACAGGTGGCGGAAGAATTCAAAAAGTATTAGTATAAATCAATATACTTATCAGATATTGCTGCATTTATTACTGTGTGTGAAAACATGTTAAATATTCAAATTGAATATTTTTTCTATTGTGTTTGAAGTGAATGGATTTCAGACGGAACGCCACAAGATAGAATTTGAATTTCAACAGTGGTAAGTAAATCAGATACACCACAAGTGCGCGGACTATATTTTAATAAGAAGAGTGAATTATTACGGCGTACTTACAACAGCAAAACATTAACACCAGTGACAGTTACGATTGCAAATTACACCTTTTATAACCAACATTATAGTAGGCACCGGTGCGTGTCTACAACCACACGAAAACACCTAACATCAATACAACAAGAAATACATAACTTAAACTTGTAATTTTATTATATTACAAGTTGGCTAGCCCAGCAGTGTGGCTTTAAGGAGAAACACAAGACAGCAAAATATACACAGTATTACTTATTACTTGTAACTATTATATTATATATATATATATTGATATAATAACAATATCAACCAAAATATGAGGGCTGTCTAGAATGGAAAATAATAAGAATAATTTATAGCCCTGTAAAAAGAGGAGAAATCTGGAGGATGAGTAACAAGATGGACGAGATAGACGCTATACTCAAATATATAGTACTATTTATCAAGTCCAGAAGAATTGGCTTGTTAGGGCATGCAGAGAGAATGGGCAACAAGAAATGAGAATCATGTATGGTGAAGAGCAAAGAGTGAGATGGGTAGGAAGACTGAGAAGACGACGATTACAAGGAGTGGTAGCAGATTTGGGAAGGATAAGAATTAGGAATTGGAGACACCTGGCAGAAAAAAGAATGAGTGGGTGCAAATAGCAGAGGAAGCCAAGGTCCATGCAGAGCTATTGCGCTTTGGAAGAAGAAGAAGCAGTCTAGAAAATTTAGCATATACCACATACCATAGGAGCATAGAGCATGTGCATAAATTATTCCATAATTTTTGTATGTGTTTGGCCAACTCCCTGTGCCTCTGGGACAGTCCAAGATCCTGGAAGGTGATGAGGTGATATGAATGTTCATCTATTATTTATAACTCTTTTAATGAGTAGAAAATATAAATCTCACTTTTCAAAGGATTTTGGTCTACATTAATAAATCAGCTGCAAGAATTGAGATAATTTTCTTTAATGAAGGAAAGAATATCAACAGTTTACAATGAAGACCATCCTGGATGACATCTCTTGTGACCAAAGTACTAACGGGAAAAATAGATAATACATAAGGAATAAGGACATACATTATACATTCTCTTGTAGGCATATGAGACGTCTCAGCTTGACACTAACTCTGGATAAGTAACTGGAAGATTGTCTACACAGGAGTATTGCTTGGAGGTTTGCCATATATGGTGAGGCGATAGACTGTTCATAAACCATATTAAATTGTTGTTAAAATTTATCAATTTTTGCAAATAATGTTTAACAGATAATAAATAAATATTTGTGACAATTGTTTCACTTGTTTATCTTATTCTAAGTTGTCATGTTGTTTGTGTGATGGCGTAGAAATATGTCACAAAAATACACAAAGCAATGCACTAGTAATAATTTATTATTTTAGTTAACAAAATTTTAATTTTTAAATAATATTTGTTTTACTGTTGTACAGATAGTTGTTCAAAAAAATAATGTTTATAAGTAACATATGTATCATAATTATATAATTGTTATTTGTATTTATAACAAGTATTTGTAGACTATATTAGGCGTAGTGTAAGGGGTAATGTTGTGGTTTATGGTAATGTAATAATATAGGAATATAACACATAATATGGTAATGTAATGGTAAAATGGGATGTCCTTATTGTGGTGTAAACGTGTAATGGTTTATCCACAGCTCATCATCTGCACTTCAAGGACTTCACAGCTGCCTGTTCTGGCTTCAGACTTCGTTCCATCTTCTGCTTGGTCATCCCATACTCCTACCTCATGAAGCACAATAGTATGTCACTTGCTTAGTTAGTCATTCATAATTCTTCCTTTATAAATGATTTCTCCACTGCTGTCTATATTGTTGGATATTTTGTTGTTCAGCGTGTATACATCCGAATCTTGCCTTATATCCTGTTCCTTAGTTTATCTAATCAAGTGCAGTCTTTAACTATCCATAGAACTTTTATTTCAGCTGCTTGTATACTTAATTTATCTTTATGAGAGAGGACCCAGTTTTCACAACCATACAATAATATAGGAACTAGCATTGTTTTGTAGAATTTTACCATGGCATAATATTATAATAATTATATGCATTAATTATTTCGAATCTGCTCCTCTCCGAAAGAAACTATATAACAATTGAGTCTATTTATGTGCAAATATGTTACCATGTGCATCTTCTTAACCCATCCATATCGGCAACTTCCCTCTTCTATACATTGCCACTCCTTCCCATTAATTTGCACATACAATCCTCTTTCTATGCAAATAACAAAGGTGGTAAGAAGAGTAATCGTAATGAGGAGAGTAAGACGTGAGCACGCATACTCATGTCCCTCTCCATATCTCTATGCTATGCTTTGTATTTTATTATTTTAGTTAACAAATACTTAGTTATTTTAGTTATAAAGGATATTTATTTTTTATTACAGACAATAGTTCAATAAACAATATTTATAAATAAGATGCTTATGATAAATACATAATTCATAATAAATTTAATGTAAACATTAACTTTTTAAAATTATTATCTATAATTTTAATTCTAATTATATAGATAGTTTTATTGTTTGTGGTTGTAGGAAGCTGCTGTGAACAGCGTGCTGGGCGATACACAAGGCAGAACAGTAGGAAATTTATTGGATTTCTTAGCCAAAGAACTACAACATTTACAAAACGAAAGACATGCACACGCACTAGCACTGCTGGCTGAAAGAGTGAGGTATGGCAGAGAGGCAGCTGAAAGTGGCCGTCGTCAGAAAGAACTACAGAGGCTCAAAGAACATGATGAAATGTTCAAACAAGTTAGTATTTGATTCAGATTTCCTGAATTTGTTGTCTCCAAATCTAATCTGTGCACTGAACTGAATAATCTTCTTATAATATAAGGAAAAATCAAATCACTTCAATAGATTACATTAGGTTGTATAATACTCAGCATATCCTGAATCCTTTTATGTCAGTGCTCATCAGATTTAAGACCTCTTCAAGTCTAGGTTTAGGAACTCTCTCTATTTTGACTTCAAATATCTTTCCCCTACATTTCCATGGACTCCTACTTCTCACTATTCACATTTTATTTGTCAACTGATATCTTTTAGCGTTTCTGAGAACTTCCATTCCAGAAGACTCTGTATCCAGTGTTTCTTGTTTTTCTGCCAAAATTCCATGTTTAAATGATGTTTAATAATTTAGGCATTGCCACGGTTTTATAAAATTTTATTTTTCCAACACTCCTGTACCAACTAGAGTTACTCAATATCTTGCTCAAAACCTTTGACATATCTGTAACTTATTTCAATCCCAAGTAACTTGAGTGACTCGCTAGTTTTGAAGACAACGATTTAACTGAGTGCAAAAAAAGTAGTTTTTGTATCCATCACTACTGGATACTCTCTAGTTTCTTTGAAAGTGGAGTTAATCCTGTGGAAGTTTTGGAAATATCAAAAACTTCATCTGTCTACATTCAAACATAAACTTGAATTGAATGTAAAAAAAATATGAAATTTTAACTATAAGCATAAAACTTTACATCGAGGGTTACTGACGATTAGCAATTTTAGTTAAACTTTTTAATAATTAAAGTTCAACAAGTGATGTTGGGTATGTTTTTGGTCTCATGAAACTTAAATGTATGAAGGAAACTAAACTGTAAAACTGTCGTGTTTTGTTGTAGTTATTTAATGAGAATTTATGAATATATAAGGGAAACGAATTTAAATGTATGGAAATTGTTTATTATGTTATATTCTGAAAAAGTTACATGTGAAAACATTTTCAGGTATGCGAGATATTTTACATTTATTAATAATTTGGTTAACTGGCAATACCACAGATAGAATAATGCTAGTAATATGGTACACAGACATACATTATATTCATTAAATGAAAACACAAAAAATTAATACATTCAATACATTTATTTATCGTGTAAATAACTGTGAAATTAAACAGGTTGTGAAGATACATCAAGAAACTGTTGACATGTATTTAGAAGACATTGTAATTCAAGCAATTGATATGGAAGCTACAGAAGAGGCAAGGACATACGTTCAGCACATGGCAAGAAATATTGATCTGGCTGCTCATGAAGCTCAAAATAGGTATAATAATTTCTTAGTATTTGTTTCTTATTTATCTGTTAGGGATCATCCATAATGAATACTTCTGTAACATCACATTATGAAATTCCTATTTTGTGTTTTTCTTTGTTATCATCCTAAAGGTCTGGTCAGTATTATCTACAACATGTGATTCTTGTCTTATGTTGTAACCTTAGTCACAACACAACTAATTATGACTAAAAGCTGAATTGTGATATATATTATAATTAAATTTATATTCTCTACGTACTTTATTTTGTTCGTAAATATCACTTGTCACACGTTACTCGACTCTGAGTTTAAATTAACACTGGTTCGTTAAATAATTTTGTTAATTGTTAATTGTTCTTTAATTAGTTTTGTTTAATTATGATATCTTGTTTTAAGAAATGTTGTTTATTCTTTTTGAGTAATTATTTGGTTGTAATCCCCATATATTTTGAATGTAAACAGTTTTGTAGACCTCTTGAAGTTCGTTCGCACTCCCATTGAATTATGTCGTCTGTGTATGTTAGTGTGTAGTTTAGACAAAGTTATTTATATAATTCAAACCTTCACATACCTTTGATATCGTACTAGAAGTTCAGTCGGTCTCAGTTGAGTAGTAAACTGTCAAGTTTTTATAAAACAGTATAATAGTGCTGTTAGTGTTTAAGTGAGCACCTATGAATTTTACCTGGGCGCCATATGGAATTTCTTGAGAAATATTCCATAAAAAAGAATTCTTTTGAATAATCAAATGATTAATTTTGATTGATTTTAAGTTAGTAATTGATTGAGTGATTAAATCAATATCAGGAGTTAATTTCCCTTTTATCTGTTTAATTGATTCTAACTGTTGGCGGTTCACTTGTCTGAATTGTAGCCACAACTTAACTGGTTGCTTGCCTTGAATTCGCAACTCATTAACTAGTAAAAAAGAATTAATCACTTATTTAAATAATTGCTGACAATATTTGTTAATTCACAATTCATTTGTTTATTGCTCACTCTATACTTGGTTCAAATAAATACATTCAGTTTAATACAACAAACGGATTACACATCATCCGGCTTTCAATTTTCTTAACTCAGTTGGTTTGCAATGACGACTCTAACCCTAATCGATTGATTATTTATAAATATTATATACCTCAAGGGTGACTTCTTTTAATTTATGGAATAAAACGCCAATGCTTCACTATACAATGCTATTACAAAACACTAGATTACTAGGTTAGACACCTTTAATTATTGAAATTAATTAACGAAAAGTTCGTTTAATCTGGACAAATTTTAGGTTAGTTATGATAACGTTAATACATGAAATCTTATGTTTGGAATATTATAATTCCTCTAAATAAAGTTAAAACAGTGCTTAGTACTTATTGTATTATTGTTTCTTGCGTCAGTATACAGGTGTATTTTATTATACGGCTAATAGCTTACTCGTAAACAATGTAAATATATGCACAGTACTCCCTGACTAATAATCTCAATGATTATTTATTAACACTCTTCACAATCTGGTACACTGATTGTGGTTACACTTCACTTATTTCGCACAAGAACAATATTATTTTCTTCTTGAATTACTATTTAATTGGTTATGTATGATACTTAACTCGTTCTCTAACACGCACTTCTAGTAGAAAAGTATCACTACTGATATCGATGCACTGTTCTTTATTTACACTTCTTCCTTCTTGTTGATTATAAAATTTTGATGATAATTTGGCCTGGATTAGTTGTTGCTGATTGAGTGGAAAGAGACAAAATGATTTAATGTTTACAATTGCGTTCGTATATATACTTTCCTCCGATAGCTACTAGGCGGTGTTCCCTGGTTTCTAAAGTCATTCGCGATTGGTAGAAAATGATGTCATGGTGACATAATTCTATTTATAGCCATTACATAATTGTATTGGAACCATCAAAGTCGTTTTTGTTATTATTTCATTGTATTTATTCGAAATTCACCAAATTTATGATGCTAATGTTTATATCTCAGTTATTACAAGTACAAATTAGGTTATATTATTAGCATTGTAAAGCTCTTTTATTTCTCTTTATTTTTGACATGTCTTGGTGACAGTTTGGTCATAGTTTTCATTAACAATTCTTTATTCTAAACTAAATAATGCATTGTTTACAGGTGTCGTCTGCTAAACGCTGCAGATCCGACTATTAACGTTTTTCTTATTATTCGTTTAATTATCTTTAATTTCTAATTTGATCATGATTATTTGATTGAAAAGAACACATTGTTATACATAAATGCTGTATCCAGCTGAACAATGTAACGATAAAATCTTTACGTACTGTAAATGTGTAAGTATTGTGTGTTCGCCTCACACGTGTGGTCGTTACTTTATGTTCACTCTGACGAAGTCTGTAGCAATCTCTCGAATTACCAGTACACACGACTGGGAACCTTACCTGTTCTTCAATAGGTGTTTATAAATCCCGGGTGGCGCCAAATTGTTTAACTAAAAACAATTAAATTACAAAATAGGACGATTGAGCGTTCTTAGCTATGACGGTATGGTGAATCCAAATTTACTCCCGCCTTCGTTCGACTTTCTTAATCAAGCTGTTAGTTTGCCGAGTTCCGACGTGAGTGCTTACCGTCACCTTTGCTTGTCGCTAAAATACACAAATATTACAATGCACTTTCCTATGAAATAAAGAACAGTGGTTACAACTCTGTACTAGTTTATTAAATTGTGATTGGTATGTATTCAGTATTATACAAAATTATATTTTCTTATTCAACAAATTTGCACCGGCAATTATTATAAGACAAAAATCTCAAGGTTCGGCGAAGCAATCTGAACGAATTATTTATTCAGACATGACGTCTGCTTGGTTGTTTACAATTAATTTCGTTCAGATTCTGGATTCTTGTGATTATGAAAAAATATCAATTTGATTACAATAAAGTACATACCTTACATTAATTGTACTTAAGTTTATATAATATAATGTGTAATTATAATTTGTTCCTGAAGTGTTATAAAGTGTGTTTCAAAAGTTCATAATTTTTATACAGGTTATTTTTCTAGTTAACATAAGTTTGGTGTTTTAATTTTTATTAATCTTTGAAAGAAATAAGATCATCAGTTTATAGTGAGAGTTCAAAGTGTTATGATAAAAAATTAAAGAGAATTTATTTCATAAATTTGGGTAACTCAGCAATACTTATCAAATCAGTTGACTTGAGGTGTAATGTCATTCAGTTGAAATGGGTTGGGGTCTTCGATAGTCATCAATCTTCAATCATCTTGGGATTTAAGTACGTTTGGCTTCTTTTTCGTATTAGTTGGTTGAAGTTTATTAATTTAGAATTTATTAATCTGGTATTTTGCATCAGTTGAATGTCCTAGTCCTTCATCATATTCTTACTTCTTCATTTTATCAAATTTGGATTACTTTTGAACATTTTTTATTAAAATTTTGGTCATTTACGGCTTGGCGTCTATTCCTTTTGAGCGTCAATAATGGACTAATAGTTTCTAACGGAATATTCATAAACAACGTTCAGTTGTCATGGTAACTGATTGATTCTGATTGGCTGTACTTGATTTAAGCCCATTGTTATAATATTTGAATTTTTATTCAAAATGACTGTATATCTTCTGATTGCTATTATTCTTCTGTCTTCTTATTTATGTATGAGATATTATCACAACTGTTCGTATTTTATTTCAAAGATCATTTTGACATCCCACAAAGCTGGGTTTGCTTATGTATTATGTTTTGACAATTTTGTTGGTATTATCTAATTACATTTCTTTCTTATTTTAAGTCCTTAATTTAACATTTATCTCTTAATATGATTCATTAATTATCATTGACTAGTTATTTGCCTTGGATCTGCTAATATCCTAGTTAATTTCTTACAATTTGTAGTTATTGGTTTTATACAGTTAGGCATTTCATAGACCTAGGTAGTAATTGGCTATATGTTCTTGATTTATATAAATTACATATTATTTTACCTTTGTGCATGTTTTGTTTTGGTATTACAAATGATTTGTTTACTTGTTGAATTGTTTAGGGTCTGTTTTATAATAATTGTATGTTTTCATTAGTTTCCACATTATGGTTTGTCTATTATTTTGTAACTGCTTTTCAAGTAATATTAGATTTATATTAATTTATCTTTTTACTTATTTATATTGCCATTGTTTATAATTTGGCTATTATCTACTATTCTCTATAAAACATAACATAACATTTAGGCTTATGGTCTGTATAATTCCTTCAGCCATATTCCTAGTCATAGATTTAATCAAACAATTCTTTAACAGCTATTATGCTACGTTTGTTTACACTTTGTTTTATTATTGCTTATTTTTTGGTGATAAACATTATCACACCATTTAACTTTACTTAACTAACTATCCCTTAGAACATAGGATGTTGATTGATTTTGCCTTCTTATTCTTTACTACATTCTTTCTTAACTAAACTTTACTCTCTAACCGTGGTAACACTTTCCCTCAATACTATTGTATTCCTCATCTACAATTAATCTTAATACTAATAATAACGAAATTCTTATTTAATAACACTTTTCACCAATAAACCTTTAGTGTTTATCACTGATTATTAGGTGTTTATACCTATCAATAGGGTTTCTATTTATTTTGGGGTTTTACACTGTCACTTTGCACTTTTTATATTTTATTTAAGTGTTACTAGTGGGTACCCTAGCTGTTGTTAGTGGGTTCCCTAACATAACATTCTCTTTCTCATTTACTCCTGTTCACTATCTATCTACCTCTCTATCTCTCACTTTACAATGGTTAGTTATACTATTAACAAGTTCATGTCATTATAGAGTTATTTATTACATTGAATCTCTATTTATTTGGTTAGTGTACTTTGTTTGTCTTTACTTTATTGGATTTTAACAATTATCCTTTACATTGATTATTTAGTTGATACTAATAATTATCCTTTACATTTCTTATTTATTGGTTTTTTTTCATTATTATATTTGAGTGTAACATTTCTCCTTTTTCTGTTCTATATTATTTGTTTGTGTCTTTTCATTTTATTTCCTTTATACTTGGTTTGTTTCATTTTCATTTACCTTATTCTTCGATTTCATTTTACTTCATTTGTTTTCCTTTTATTTTGGTTTTCCCCTTCTCATTTGGTTTCATTTTATTTGGTCAATCACTTGGGTTGGGTCATAGTCGTTTGTCACGTCATAGTCATTTTATTTTCTTTAGTTTAAACATTTTTATATAGTTAATTCATCGTTTTTTCCCTGGTATTGGGGTGGCTTGTTTGTGTTGTAACAACAATATTAATTATTAGTATACATTTGTTGATTTTCTATCATAAACTTCCATATTTAACTATTCTTATTTCAATATTTTTTCTTATTTCTATTTCTTATTTTTTCTTATTACTTATAACAGCACTCATGTAGTGGTGCTTTACATTCTTTCTGTCATTATTATTATTTTACTTCCCTATGCTTAGTATGGTCTCTATCTGGTTCTTACTTTTATGACTTAATTGTGTCATTCTTGGTTTGTTATCATTCCTTTACAATGTTTGGTTCCTTGACTAATATTACATTTCTTTATATATTTTAACTTCTTATAACGTTACCTAGATACATTCAGTGGTTACATTGATTGTTATCTTTAATTCATTTCATAATTATAACATATATTATTGGTTTTCTTATTATCTTTTATAGTTTATGATTAATCATAGTATCGTTCTTTATATTTGTCCTTTTAAATCAGTACTTTGACATGGATCAGCTAATGTGCTGTTTCTATTTACAATACATGATACTGTACAATTACTTTCTTGTTTATAAATTAATAAATCAACTTTGTTTGTTTACTATGCATTTTAGGCTCTTGTAGCCGCCATGTTGTTTGCTACCAACTTAAAATTCTACTCGCCAGGGTTCGGATCAGCGAACGGGAAGATCAGAATTGGTTATTTTGGAATAAATAATGAATCTAGCCCAGTTTTAGTTTAACATTGTCATACTTTTATTAATTAATGATGACATCAGAAATCAAATTAATTTCATTTGCTCCAAAGCACTACATTTTGTTTAATTGCCCTCATAAAAGAAACAAATATTTTTTCTCTTTCCCTGATACATGTGCTTTAATAATACTACATTATGTTGGTTAACAAACAGATATTGAGATATAAACTTAAATTTAACTATTTCAAACCATCGCTTATTTGTCTAATATAATTTTCACTCACTCATACACACACACGCACATTCTCGCACCCCATGCCCTTAGAAATCTCAGTTTGATGATAAAATCAAAAGAATGATATTAAATTTGTCAAACCTAGTTAATTTTGTTTTACTCCCACCAATGCTACTTAGCTGATTATATGTCCGAAAGAGTTCCACATCCTGGCGTAGTTTGCATCACTCCACACATTTCCTTTTACTTTCACTTTTATTCACTATTTATTCTGAAACTGTTAGTTCATTTAAACTATCTTTAAAAACTGATTTCTTCATATTTACGTTTTACGTTACTGTATCGTTACATTAATTATGCGGGTCGCATTTTCGTTCCGGAATTTTTGTTCACAACTGGCCGGTTATAAGGTATAATTTCAACTGGGGCGTATTATACTGCGTCAAGTCCTGAGATGGTGGGGAGTCACGTGATCACATCTCATTGTTCTACTAATATGACGAGCCAATTTCTGAGGCGAGGTCGACTACGCCTTGCATTCCAAGTGACGTATTTAAAGGCTTGGCACTTATGTAATGTGGCGTGACCGGTGACGTCATCGGTCAAAGTTCGTTTGGCAACATATAACTGTTTTTTCTTGCGTCGGAATGTTGACCTTGACACTATTCCATTCGCTTGCTTCCTACGTCATTATATTCATGAATAAAAATTGTTTATTATTATTTATACTTTTATGTTTCCACTTTCCCCAAATTACCCCGGGTAGACCCAAACTGTCCCGTTGCAATACCCCCTCAATGAGAGGTTTTATGCCGAAGCATAAAAACTCTCATTGACACTCTCATTCTTCCTAAAGGGATCAGTCAGGATATGTCGCCACAACCCCCTTTACGTTTTATTCAAAAGCAAAATCATGGTTAACTTACCCCCTGGTCCAGTGGCTGTGACCGCACCTGAATGACCTTACTGGACTTCTCTCTCAAGATCCCAACACCGCAAGGCCAGACAGGCACTTGATGCTCCTGCTCTGACGCGCAGGCCAGCTCAGGACCGCCGCGACAGCATCACCAGACACCGAAACATCAAATAAAAAATATCAAATTGTGGCCTAGTATAATACCATATCCCTAACTGATCTGTTTCCCCTTAGCTGTGCACTGGTTTGGTTTAAAAACGTTGGTTTGGTTGACCTAGTAATAAATAATCTTATGTCTACTGCATAGACTTTCATCCCCTTAATTCATTCCAAGTATTTCATAAAATTTTTCGATTCCAATCGACAATAAATAAGCCTTTCCCATTTTACAAGAAGAAGTATAAATCCTTACATTAACACAACAATATCTCAAAATATTTAAACACATTATCAAAAGCTTTAAAGATTAATCAATCCAATACAATTTATCTATGTCTCCCTTCTTCTTCAATTCTTAACCATTTCCCATCTATTTCCAAAACAATTTAAAATAATTTAATACATTATAAAATATTATTATTAACAAATAAAAAAATCTATTTATCTGGTGCTGTTAATAATAATCATCCCCTTTTCTCCTCTACACACACTATTGCCCCCCCTGGACTGTTGCGTCCAGTTGCCTCCACAAGGACTGAACCGGAAGGAGTGAGCACTTTTTTCTTTTCTCTCACCCCCATCCTTGCTTCAGCGTTACTAAGAAACTTCAGGGTAAGTACCCCTACTCATTATTTTAATATATGCCCCTAAGGTCTACCACCCCTATTTGGGTGAAAATAACCTGTGTTCAAAATAAGCTTAGATTCCCTGATTAAACCCCATTAAATTTCCAAATTAAACCAATTTCCAGGACTACCAACTATGTTCAGGCACATTAATATTGCCCATAGCTGGCTGTCAGCCAAAACCACGATCTGGGTTGGTAAGGCCGAGATCGCCCGAAATGTAGGGAATCGCAATGGTTTGACACCTTGTGTCATATCTGCCCCCCAAAATATTAAATTATACATATTTATGAATAAGTATAAAATCATCCTTATTTAAAATTAATATAAATTACAAACATTAATAATCATATTATCACTGTTCGTAAAGGAGTCTTAAAGGCGTCACCATAGTTTCACTATGTTCTTCTTCAATTCACAACCACTGAAGGTTGTCACTTCAATAAAATTTTAAACATTTTTAAATTTTGTCTTTTAAATTCTCTCCAAAAAACGGTTGATTTTTATTAATTTCACATAATAAAATTTTAATATAGACATTTTTTGCAAGTTCAGCTTTCACTTCTCAACAATACCTTCTCACAACAAGATAACAAGTACAACAATGGATCATCTTAAACTTCTAAATTACATTAATGACACTTCTACTTCGTAAAGAAATAACTCCTTAATGAGTTAATGATTTAAGTTACACAAATTTTGGGTGTTTTATTCCATAATTCATAAAATAAAACTATTGTTCGTGGAAATTACTGCCAACCCACGAAACTAGGGGTCCCCCTCCCCATTCTTGTAAACAAAAGAATTTCTACTGTCACCATTTTGTGGTGTAAGACCATCGTTGCTCTCACCCCCTAGTTGAGGCTACCGCCAACCGTGGTCCGCCTCCAGACTGCCAAAATACATGATCAGAGGTGGTAAGTCTGTGATCGCCCGAAAATGGGGGAAAGTCCCTTCTGTAAACACATAAAAACCAAATTAAAATTCATTCACACATCAATATTAATGACGATCACTTCTAAAGTTTCTAAGATGACCAATACAATTTTAAGTCTGTTGCATTGTGTGTCCCTATTTTCTCCCTTGTCTCTCTGTTCTGTAGTACGTACGCATTATTCATCTTCACTCCTATTACCTCATAAGGTCCTTCGTACAGTAAGAAAAATTTCTTAATTTCCTTGTCCTGAGCACTCGATAAGTCGTGTCTCCTCACCAATACCAGCTGTCCTATTTCATATTTCATCCACTTACCTTTTGCGTCATGTCTACGTTTCCATCGTTCACCTTTACTTAATAGATTTTCATTAGCCAACCTGGTTTTAATGCTCACATCCGTTTTCTCACTCTCAGGTGGGTAGTCAAACAGCTGTTCCAAAATCCTCGGGGGCGTGTTCCCCTTTATCAGCTCATGAGGTGTATATCCTGTCGACTCGTGGGTGGTACTGTTCAGCCAATTTTCAACCCTTTTTACATATAACGGCCACTCGCTGTGTTTGGCATGACAATAGGCTCTAAAAATCCTGCCTATCTCTCTCATGACACGCTCTGCCTGGTTGGACTGAGGATGGTAGACTGCCGTATGCTTCGGAATGATTCCCTCCCATCCGAGGGTCTGGCGCCATCTTCCACTGATGAACTGTGGCCCATGGGCCGATAAAATCACCTTTGGCTTTCCCACATTTATCATATAATCCTTCGTCACCTTCTCACTCAGCACATGACTTGTAGCTGTCTTCACACTATACAATTTTACATACTTCGAAAAATTGTCCAACATTACAAAAATATACATCACACCTCCTCTACCCTTCGGCAATGGCCCGTACAAATCTACCACAACTAAATCAAATGGCTTTTCTACTTTTATAAAATTCAACTCCCCTTCAACCCTATAATTCACTACCTTTTACTTCTGACACAAATCACAACCCCTTAACAACTTCCTAACCCGCCTCTCCATATTCTTAAAAACACAAGACTCTTTCAAAACGTTAACACACTTTTTTGCCCCAAAATGACCATATCTTAAATGACAATCCCATATGACTTTATCTACTAACCCATCTGGCACAATTAACCTCCAATCACGCTCACCCCCTTCTACTTTCTTAAATAACAACCCTTGATATATTTGAAAATGATTATTATACTCTGACCCAGCTAATTCCGTCTCTAAACTATTTATGACCCTACCTGACTTACCATCTGCTCTTTGCATGGTTTTGATGTTTTTTAACTCTTCCCCAAAAATCCTATCTTCCCTTGTTATTCTAAAAATCTCAATTTCTTTCAAATCTCTCCCCATGTTGTTATCTAGCATGTCCACCCTGGAAAGAGTGTCAGGTATTTTGTTCTCTGTTCCCCTTATGTACTCCCAGGCAAAATTATATTCTTGTAATACTAGTACCCACCTGGTTAGACGGCTGTGAGCAAGCCTGCATGTGTTCAGAAATGATAAAGCTTTATGGTCCGTGCGTGTGACAGTTCTGTTCCCCAGGATGTACGTACGGAACTTTCCCATGGCGAACACAATGCTCAATAATTCCTTCTCAGTCGTGGTATAGTTCTTTTCAGCAGACAGAAGCGACCTACTGGCGAAGGCGATGGTAAGGTGTTCTTTATCGCAGTCTTCCTGGTAGAGCTCCGCCCCTAAAGCTATGTTGCTTGCATCTGTCTGTAAATAGAAGGTTTTATTAAAATCAGGATGATTCATCATAATCATATTGCTAAATTTTCTCTTAATTTCGTTAAATGCGTCGCGTTCCATTTCTTCCCATTTCCACTGCTTGTTTTTCTGGAGTACTGCACTTAGTTTCGATGTCGTGTGTGCGTAATTCTTCTGGAGCTTATGGTAGAAATTACAGAGTCCTAAAAAGCTCTGTAGTTGTTTGATATTTCTTGGTTCAGGGAAGCGCATAATGGAGTCAACCTTATCTGGATTTGCGGAGATTCCCTCTTGTGTGATAATGAAGCCTAAAAAATTTATCTCAGTCTGTAAAAATTTAGATTTTTCCCAATTTACTGTGAGTCCTCCTTCTTCTAATTTGGTCAATACATACTCCAAATGTTCCAAGTGGTCCTGAAAAGTTCTAGAAGCAATTAAAATATCGTCCACATATACTGTTAAAAAGTCTAAGTCCTTAGGTTTCAAAATTTGGTCCAAACATTTAATAAAACTCGCTACACTTGTATTTAACCCAAACGGTAAACGCTTAAATTGATAATTTGTTCCGTTGAACAAAAACGCTGTATACTTTCTACTTTCTTTTGCTAATGGCACCTGCCAATACCCTGCTGTCAAATCTAATGATGTCATGTATCTTACACCGCTAAACTTTTGAAAAATTTCATTTATGGATTCTGGTGATTCACGGTCGGGTATTATTATTTGATTAATTCTCCTGGCATCTAAACACAATCTAACCCTACCATCTTTCTTAATTACTACCACCAACGGATTCGAGTAATGTGACACTGACCTTTCTATAATACCTCCCTCCATCATTCGATCTAACTCTTCTTGCACCGCTCTTCTTTTGGAATAAGGTACTGGATAACTCCGCTGCATGAAAGGTGTGTGTTCCCGAACTTTTAACTCACATTCATACCCTCTTGCCCTCCATGGAATCTCGGCAAACACTCTTCGAAACTTCTCTATCACCTGCCACAATGACTCACGTTGATCACCCCCTACAACATCACCCTCACTTAGAAATTTATCAGCCCTATCTTCCTACATTCTCTCACTACTTTCATCCCTCTCTGTTTCAAAACTCTGCATACTCTCTCTCTCTCTACATGAATTTACTTTTGCTTCAGAGTCAGTCTCGCCTACCCGTTTCTGTAATATTTTTACCCCTGATACTCTAACCTTATCTAACACATGCTCAAAACTAACCCTGACCAGTCGGTCATCCCCATTGAACTCTACTACTTTCTCGTTAAAATCGATTACAGCTTTATTTCTTTGTAAAAAGTCATTACCCAAAATTATATCTAGACTTAGTCCCTTTACAACTAAAAATGTATTCTCAAATTCCGTATTGTTGATAAAGAAATTTAAATATATCTGTTTGGTTACTCTTTTGCTACGTACTCCGGTGACTCACACTACTGTAACCCCTGCTACTAGTAATATTGGAATATTTTTGTTTGTTTCTCTCAATTCCCTCAAAACATTTTCAGCAATTACAGAAATTTCACTGCCTGTATCTATAAGTGTTTTATAATCCTTATCTGCTATTGTTACCTTTACCTCCGTTAATCCGGTCTTCAGTCCTATTGTTTCATGATTATTCTCCTCCAATAGATCTTTTACAATGTCGGTTTTTATGACGTTGCTCTGGAAATCATCGGTTGGTTGGACCTCATTCGCTTCCCTTGACAATGGTATGGTCCTCTCTACCACTGTCGGCTCTAGTTTTCCGCTCGGTTGGCATGAGTACTGATAGTAGGTCCATTCTGATTCCTTGGCGGCCCACGGGTACTTCCAGATGTTCCACTATTACTTGGTGTTCCTCTTGGCTGCTGACCATGATGAGTTGGTCCCACTCTCCTTGGTTGATTATCTCTCGCTTGGCTGCACCTGTAACAGTTTCGCCTACTCGCATAGTTTTCAAACATACCCAACCCTCGTTGTTATTGTAACTATTTGCTAGTGTTCCTCCATATCCACTTGTGTTAACCCTTGTTGTGTTCCTATGTTCATAATTATTAGTTGTTGGTGGTTGGTGGCGCCTCCCACTTCCCTATCTCTAATACTCTGCAAAACGTCTAATATTCTTTCTAATTCGTTCATGTCATTAATGTCTTTTGTCATCAAAGTAATTTGGACCTCTCGCAGCAGATGTTTACTCACATGTCTCACAAACGACTTGAAAGGTAGCACCGGCTCTAAATATTTTGCTTCATTGTATAATCGGGTTATATATTTACGTTATTATTATGACTGCCTCCAAAGTTCTCTGATCCCATTATGCGGCTACGCAAAAATTCTTGGTCTTCTTCCGCCCAATACTTCCCTTTAAACGCCCTCTCAAAATCTTCATAACATCCCCATTCTACGCGATGTGCTTCAGCCCATATTGTGGAACTTCCCTTGAAACATTTTAAAATCTTTAGCAGTTGCACCTCCCAATTACTGCTACTAAAACGGTTATATTCACTAGCTTGGTTAAGAAATTGCATCGGGTGTACCGCCTGGTTCTCGCAACTAAACGTCTTGTTAACAAACAAACATTTCTTTTTTAAATTGTCCCAGTTCGGGCGAAACATTTGTTAACTAACCTCTTTTTACATTTAAATTGTTAACATTTTAACACTCTGGTTTCTGTGTTTACTCTGGGCAGTTCAGCCGCCATGTTGCTTGTTACCAACATGTAAAATTTATACTTACGGGTCCCAGGGTTCTATAGGCGAGCGCAGAAAACACAATGTTTGTTGAGAAATAATATACTCGGATTGCGTTAGTTAAAACTTGTGTTTATTGATCATAGGAAATTTTATATTTCAATAACAAACACAAAATGGAGTCTTTCTCCTTTTACAAAATCCAAATACAAAATGGCTGTGCTACATTTCCTCTCCTCAGCCTTTATGCATGATACATTTATGCAGTCTATATATTTTGACTTCAAATACTCTGGTTACATATTTAAGTGAATCTAGACCATTACTGCAGTTTTAATAATTTAAGTTATTAAGTTATGTGAATCACATAACGTGAACCAATGCTTTGTGATTTATCGGTACCGGTACACACGCACACATGCTCCCACACGTACTAATTTAACGGTACATTTAAATCTTTTGCTTGAGCTCAATTAATATGGTTCTGTAGTTTTTAAATTGTGTGAAAGGTTTACTTTCCTGCTTCGCTGGATGAAGATCGAGTCAGGCGTCACTCATGTTCCCACTGGTATTCTGCCGAACTATTACACTGTTCTTTTTGTAACTGCACTCACTGTCTCTACATTTTATACTTGTTGATTTTAGATAGGTTTAATTTCACATTTTGTTACATCGTTGAGGTTACTTTAAAGGCTTGCTGGCCAGCAAATTTTGTAGCATGCAATTCGCACGAAGGATACGAGTTGACAGAGAATGCCAATATGGCGCTTATTTCCAAAGTGGAAAGGGTTGTCGCGTCATCAATTCTATTGTTCTTTGTGATGACGTCTTGGTTTTTTAAGGTGCAGCAATTACGTATGGCATTCTTTAGATGACGTTTACATAGGATCGGTCGTTTGTTTTGTCCAAATCGCTGCCGCTTCTCACGTACGCCACTGACCTTAATGCAAACCCTTCATTGCTTACTGCATTGTTTCACACGTTTGGAAAACTTTACCCTCACACATTTTAATATTTAATTTACAATAAAATTATACCTGTTATTTGCCCAAAATCCCTATACAGACCTATTTGTACCGTTACAAGACCCCCTCAATGAGAGATTTTATGATGAAGCATAAAAACTCTCATTGACACATTCATACTTCCTAAAGGGATCAGCTAGGATATGTCGCCACAACCCCATGTAATGTTTATATAAAAAGAATATCGATAACTTACCCCTTGGTCCAGTGATCGTGACAGCACCTGCATGACCTTACTGGACTTCTCTTTTGAGATCCCAACACCGCAAGGCCAGTCAGGCACTTAACGCTCCTGTTCTGACGCGCTGGCCAGCTCAGGACCGCCGCCACAGCATCACCAAACTCTGAAACATCGAATAAAGAAGTCAAATAGTGGCCTTGTATAATACCATATCCCTAACTGATCTGTTTCCCCTTAGCTGCGTATTGGTTTACGTTAATAAGCATTGGTTTTTTCCTTAACTCCTAATATCTAATACATAGATGAAAACAAGATTTATTATAGATGTATCCTTCTCTTATTTCACTCCAAAATCTTTATTAAAATTTTGATTCCGATCGATAATATTTAACTCTTTTCCATTGCACAAGAAGAAATTTAAATCCTTACACTAATGCAATAATATGTAAAACAATTAATTAAGTTTAAGAGAATCAACAAAACAATTTATCTATATACTTCATATATAGAACAAAACACAAGCTTACTACTTCAGAACAATCTATCTATTTAAAATTCATTAATCAACTTTCATGATCCTAAGCCTTTAAAACAAAATCATAATTATCTTTTATGATCACCATCATCAACATTATATATTTAATATCCACTAAACGTTACTACCCAATCTAGGAACCTGCTCCCACACACACTATGACCATACAACATAATATAACATAATAAAACATTAACCTTGGACATTAACATTGCTACATTTAACTAAACAATTCACCTTTAAATAATTTGTATATAAAATTATAAATATTACAACTTGAACATTCTATTAACTCTTTTTATATCAACCTTTATTTAGTTATCATCTATTGGACCATTAGATTCTCAAAAAAAAAATTCAAATTTATTATCAACCTTCATGTTACATCACCTTTCATTTATTATTCCATTTCCACTATGAATTTTCTTTTATTTACCATTTTGATCATTTAGTTTGGGTGGCTCTCCGTCATTCACTATGATTCAATTTATATGGGCATTTATATATACAACCTTACTCACCTTCTTTCTTCCTACAACCACTAACAGATTTACATAGGGTGACGCCAATCTCTCAATAATAATAACCCCCTTCAACACTAATTCCACTTAAATCCTTCCCCTCTTATAATAAAATATCTAATACCCTCTTTGTAACTAGGATGTGTGTTCCCGTGTTAACTTACGTTTTTTACTGCCATACATAATTATTAATAATAAATGTATGATATTCAAATTTTATGTAATTTGCATAATAAATCTCACATCCGGAATAACACGTGTTCAGCTCATTTACATGCATTAGGCTTTTGGTCCAGAGTTGCGTTAAGCAGAAAGAGGCAGAGGTTGTTGGGTATTGAAATGACAAGTTACACAACATTAGGCTAATGAATTCGATTTTATTCAGTTAATTGTGATATACGTTGTTACACTAATAGCCAACAATAATGGTTATAATTTCAAAATGGCGGCGACGTCATTTCCGCACTTGACCTCTGTTCAAGGTTACATGCATGTAATTTTTTATTTGACTTAAATTAATTCTTTTTACTTGTTACTGCAATCATTTTAAATTCTGTTTATCTTTATATTTTTAATAATAATTCTTACTATCGTTCACAAACCAACGCCTCAGGATGCGTATTCAAGTTGGCCAACATTAACGTTCACACTCTCACTTTCTCTCTCTCTCATACTGTAATTTCACACATGTTTTAATTTTCTTGAATTGAGCTCATTTTTAAGTTTTAGAATTTAGAAAACAATTTGTAAGGGCTTTCCTGAATAATGATGTGGCGTAGACTCCTCAGCAACTTTCCATGGCGGTCGGCAGGTGTACGGCCGAACTTTTTGTTGTTTAGTCCACTGAATCTATCTGAATCTCATTTTTGTTTACTCACTGACTCTATGTACTGTTACTGTTAAATTTTGACCACAATTATTTCATTTTTACTAGGTAATTATTACATTTTGGCAAGAATTTGCCCACTGCACTGCATAGTGCCCACGGCACTATGTGCTCGGTTAACTGCTTTTGATGAACTGGGCGGAAGCAGACACAATTATTATGCAAAGTGGTTGCGTCTGATGTCATTATGTATTGTTCATTAGCCAACGCCTGGTTTAATACGTAATTGCCTCATGCCGTCATTGTTTGTTTGTGACGATCTGGCTTTGTGGACCAATGAAAAGTTCGCATTATCAATTTGTTGCGCTTATACCGCCATTACACATGTTTTATTCCACTCGTACTCTGATGACCTTGGCTTGTCTCCCCTCTGGTGAATCTGCGTAGTTATCGGGACTTGTGCAAACTAACTTTGCCCTGGTTAATCTTTATGATCATGATAAAATTTACAATAAAAATATTCCTACATACCATTATTCTGGTAACATGTAATTCTGTACTGTCACAAAACCCCCTCAATGAAAGGTTTGGTGTTGAGACACAACAACTTTCATTGACTCATTCATACGTTTCTAAAAGGATCAGTTCAGATATGTTGCCACAACCCCATTAGTGTTAATATACAAAATTTCAATCACTTACCCTTGGTCATATAGTGTTGATCGTACCTGTCTGACCTTACTGGACTTCTCCTGAGAGCTCCCTACACCATAAGGCCATGAGGCAATGAACGCTCCTGTTCTGACGCTCCGGTCAGCGCAGGACCGCGGTCACAACACCACAAAACTCTGAAACATTCAATACAAAATTTTAAAATAGTGGCCTTATTTATTGACATCTCGGCAACTGATATGTCTCCCCTTAGATGCATTGGTTTGTGATTTGAGGCGTTGGTTTCTTTACTCATAAAATTCCAAATAACACAAAAATTACAACAAGATTTAGACAGATAATCCCTCTAATTTTCAACACTCCTATATATTTTTATCAATTTCTCTGACTCCAGCCAATATCAATTTACTTCTCTCATCATAAGAAATTATACTATTATACTAAACATAAAACAAATTCTACTCTCAACAACAACTATTATCTCTACTCATTTATTTCAGACACCATCAGCATAGTTAACTATCATGGCAGCACTTCAAAACTGTTTAACCTCTTTACTAACTTTCTTTGCGTTAACTTCTTTTTATAACAGAATCATTACCAAAGATTTGTTAACCAACATAAAATTTAACATTATTAATGTCACTACCCCTGTAGTAACCTCCTGACCACACACACTATTGCACCATCAACATAATAAAACATTGTACATTAAACATTAAACACTAACATTGAACAATTCACATTACTTAATTCACATTTACATAACTTGTAGCAAAACTTTAATAAGACATTACGGTTTCAACTTTCTATTAACTTTGATTTATTTAACATTCACTTATATCAGATTCTATACAAAAAAATTTCAAATTCATCATTACCTTTCATTTACCTCACCTTCCTACCATGAATTTTCCCTTTCTAACCCTTTTTCCTTATTAGTTTGGGTGACTCTCTATTATTCACTATTTTCTCTATCTTATTTTGGCATTTGTCAACCTAACCTTACTCACCTCTTTTTTCCTACTAACAACCGCTTCTAACCATTAATATAATATGACACCAATATCTCTATAATAACCTCCTTCACTAATCCCATTTAAAACCTCTGGCACCGCTCATTTTTTGTACAAGGATGTATGTTACCTACCTGGCCATATCCATTCCTAACCATTTGCCCTCCACCAAATATCGGCAAACACTCTAACCCCAAATTGCTCCGCCTGCCACAACGCTGCACGCTGGTCCCTTGCCACGTCGCTCGTTGATCACTCCTTAACACCGGATCCTTACTACAAAATATCATCAACAACAACAAATATATATACCATTCACATTACTCACCTCTACATATAATCACTAACCACTGTGTCCCTAAAATATCTAACACCTCTTTATATATTATCAGCATCTCGACATTCTGTTTATCTAACTCCCAATAACTCTGCTTAACTAACTCCAATGCCCTTATTTATCATTATTCCCAAACCTCTTTACAACATTTCACCTTAATATACCACTAGAAAATTCATCACTTATCTACTAACAACAATACCTCTCAATATCCAAATATATAATCATTTACTACCCTTTAGAATCTAAATTCCATAATATCATTTCAAAATCATTATTAAACTTCCTTCAATTATTTAAAATTCTACAATACATGTTTACATAAAAAATACATAAAATACACAACAGCAAAAATACACAACTACATTGACATTAATGTACACAAAAATATACAATCCACATTATCATTAAATCGTTTACCATAAATCAGTCATAAACAGTCCATCCTGAAAAACACTGTCCACATATTTAAATGTTCATAACACAATAAAATATTTAACCTCCATCGTCAAATAACAATCGAATCTTAAAACTATATACATCGTTTATTATTGAATCTCTTATACTAACATCATAACTACATATACAATTCAAATGTACATCATTATCCTCAAACTCATTTAACCTGTCATGATTGGTCATTGTCCTGTCACCTTCAGTAAAATCAGTCATAATTAGGTATTTTGTCAAGTCATTATTCTCATTCTCTCCTACTACTTCAGTCTCATTGCAAGGTAAGTACTTGTTATTATTTTCACTTCTCTCTCCACCTAACCTTTCTATAAACTCTTCATAATTTCTACATATCTTAAAAATTTCTACTTCTCTGTTTCTCTCAATATATCTCTCACTATCATACCATCTCTCTCTCTTAAAACATCTTTCTCTTTCCACATTTACATCGGGCACTACTACTCCATAAAACCACCCCCTGGCCTCACCAGGTACACTAACACAAAAAACTAACACGTCTCCCACATAAACTCTAGAGGAACCTTCCTCCTCAAATAACAATTTTGGAGTCTTTACTCCAACTATACCACTGGGAAAATTTGCCCTCTGCTCACTATACTCAGTTAAACTCTCCTTACCCCCACTTTCACTCTCATCTACAACTGTCACCTCACCATTAACCTCTATTCTCATTAAAATCTCACTATTACTACCAACATCCACACTATTATCTCCTATTACTATATTTTCATCTATTTTATCATCATTTCCACTACTACTTACTTTGTCCTCTTTGTTTATCTCTAACTTGTCTACTTTGTCAATACTACAATTTTGTCTTTGTATTTCATTTTTTAATTCTTCTAATTTTATATTAAAATTATTTTGTACTTCTCTAATTTCACTTTTCTGTTCGTTAAATTTTTCGTCAAGTTTACTGAATTTTTGATTAAAAAGCATTTGCATCATTTTCATAATTTCGTTATTTTCAGCCCTGTTAGTCGGGACTGGCGTTGAGTGAATAATTCCTTCACTCATGACTAGTGATTCCGTCATGCTTGTCTGGCTATTATTTGTACTGTCAGTGATGCTGACATTTTCTTTTTGACATTGTCTGCCATTTTGTTGTACTGATGGTACTAACTTTTGTCTTAATTGTTATACACGTCTCTTTATACTATATATAACCTCCATAGATAACCTCTATTGTTATGTTTATTTCTCTACCCATCTACCTCCGCTTTTCTGCTTATTTATATAATTTTGATTTTATATAAAGTCACCGTTCGGGAGCTGTCTGTTAACTTACGTTAAGCAGAAAGAGGCAGAGGTTGTTGGGTATTGAAATGACAAGTTACACAACATTAGGCTAATGAATTTGATTTTATTCAATTAATTGTGATATACGTTGTTACACTAATAGCCAACAATAATGGTTATAATTTCAAAATGGCGGTGACGTCATTTCCGCACTTGACCTTTGTTCAAGGTTACATACATGTAATTTTTTATTTGACTTAAATTAATTCTTTTTACTTACAATTGCAGTCCCCTTTTTTTCTGGTTGGTTATTGTTTAGTTTAACCATGGTCCATTAATGCAGGTACTCCCTTTACTCGGATTACTGGGGTATTCATAATGATTTTGGCATTTGTTATATACCTCTCTTTCACCTGGCATCGTAACTCAGCTGATACAAAGTCTTCATAGAAGTCACGGTTTTCCGTCATTGTTAGTTCTTTTTTAACTAACAGGTATTGCACCTCCTCTGACATAACATATTCACTCATTTTTAATATCATTCCATTCCCGTTTTCCTCTGGATGATTTACCAAAATGTTTAATGATATATTCCGTCTTGATGATATGACTGATATCTTCTGATGCACTTCAATCGTCGACATATTTAAATGATATCCAAACTTAATTAATTCCCTCTGTTCATTAATTGGGAGGTTAAACACATTAATTAATCCATCTGTAATCATCTCCCATTCTTCCCTTGTATTTATTATTTTCTTTCTACATGTTTTTCTTATTTCCTTGGTCTTCTTTTCCAGGTATTGATTATCCTCTTTGTTGTGGCTATTTTTATTTTCCGATGGCATTACACCTTGGTATTCTGTAATTTCTATTTCCTTCCTGCTCTCTTCTGTATTTGGACTTACTTTAATACCTTCTGAAGTGCTGTCTGATGTTTCATCCAAATTCTTGACACTATGGTCCATTTGTTTATTTGTCTCCTCCTTGTATGTATCTGCTTTTTGGCTAAGTGTATTAACATTTTCAAACATCTCCCCGAAAGTTTTCCATATCTCCTTATTGAACTTCTCCATTTTACCCTCAAATTGTTTTAAATTTTCTTCGTTTATTTTCTCAATTTGTTTTAAACTATCCCTCAAAGTTTCATTTTGCTTCCTTGAGTTCTCTTCCTGTTTCTTAAAATTCTCATCTATTTGGTCAAATTTTTCGCTCAAGGTTTCATTTTGTTTCCTTGAGTTCTCATCTATTTTATCAAACTTCTCGGCAATAAATCTCATCATGTCTTGCCAATTTGGTTCTCTCCTAGCTTCCACTTTGTCTGGTTGGTCCCCTTGGGCATCCTCTTCCACTATTTCCTTTTCCGTGCTCATAATTGCTTCAGTTTCTTGTTTATCACCCATTGGTTGTTCCATTTCACTGTCTGTAAATAATTCTATCTCTCGTTCCTGTCCACCTTCTTCCTTCTCCTTTTCTTCGATCTGCCTCTGGTATTATGCATTTCTTGTTTTCTCATAACTGCCGACGATAATTAGGTTTTTTCGTATATTAATTTATTAAATATATCAAATTTCTTTTCTAATTACAGCCCTTTTACGTTGAGCCCCATTTCTGTAACGTGCGGTTACTTAGCGAGGTGTTAGCGAAACGTCCGTCTCATTCAAGCCCCAATGTTGGGTTCGCCATTTCTGTAACGTGCGGTTTTTTGTTATCAAGGTTTCCACCTCTCCGCAGTCGCCACTTATGAATTATAAAGACCGAAGTTTAAATACAGTGGTTGGTAATGTTACTCAAATAAAGCAGAAATCGAGTGTGTGTGACTTGGGTCAAGTAGGGAAGTTGTTCAGCCTGATTTTGAAGAGAGAGCAAGTACTGTTTGTTTACCCTCGGTTTGGACGATTTCTAAATTTTTTTAAATATTCGCCGTGAACTGAATCAGCTGACTTTAACACTAGTTTCCAAATCTAGATTAACCAGACGACACTGTGGCAGTATACGACCCGGTGGATCGTCTTCTTCTTAGTTGTTCTGAAACTTAATACAACTACCCACTACAAGAAAGGACACACATTTTATTTTTTAAATCTCAATTTTTCAATAATATTTATTAAGAATATTATTGGTTTTTTTCTCTTCCGCCAAAATACAAATATCACAATCGATCTTTTCCTTAATTAAGACATGATATCGACTTCATTGAGTAAACATGGAATTGTCAAAAAAAAATATATATGGTTTTTTGACCAAAATTTATACTATATTTAAAACATCAATCAATATATAATTCTTTTATTTATTTCCCCAGGGTTAAGGGTAAGTTCTTTTTTTTATGAGATGGTCAGAAATGGATAATTATACTACGCTTTACAAATACCGAAAAAATATTCAAAAATTTGTTTATTTTCGCTTAGTACGTAGTTCCGGAAATGTCCGTAAGAGAGCAGAGTGCGTTTGTTTTCATTAGAACATGTGGTTAATTTTTAATAGTTTCTTTTCTATACTTCCATTCGGAATGATTTTTCTTCGTTAAATATTAAACGAAATGTTTATATTACCTCTCTTCTTGAAGTTCTTACTTGGAGGAAGCCGTTTCTCCGGTGGTGTCCGTATTTGGTTGTAATTTCATAACTGTCTGGCAAATATTATCTCGTCAAACTCGAAACACAGCGAAGCTAGGCCGGATCATCCAAAAATGGTTTTCTTTCACTTTTATTATGGAGTATAGCAATTTAACTTTGATAAATAAGGTAGTAGTATATAATGTTCATACTGTTGTTTAATTTTGTACCAATTTTGCACTTTTCAAAGATTTCTAAAAGGATATTTTAATAAAATTGTTGTCTCATCATTTTGTCAACTGGACAGGTTTAATTTTTAAATTCGATTAACAATACTTGTTATTTTTTGTTACTCTTAGTAACCCATAATTTTTATATATCTTTTTATTGGTTCTGCTATTTACTTTTTAGTGTATAGGCAGTTTGTAATTATTATAAATTTATTTTTTATTTACAGAAAAATAATTCTTTTTAATTTTGGTTTCTTTCCCAATTTGGTTTACATAATAGGTTTCTGTTTTATTTTCTTATAACTTTGGATATAAGTATTTAATATTTTTATTAACTTTAAATGAATTTATATATTATTTATTAGTTTCTTACAGTATTCCTACACTGCACTACTTCCTTCTGCCATTTCCCTCATACAGTATTATTTTAAGTTTTTTATTATCATCTGATATCTAAATCTTTTATGTTTTTTTTAAACGAACCCTGGGTTATCTTATACTATAACACAAATATTTTAAAAAATATAAAATTAACTTAGGTATTAAACTTGGTTGTCTACACAATATAAATACTACAATAAATTAACAAAATACATAATTAGTTAGTAGCCTCATAGTCTACTATCATCGTTTATAATTCTCACACCTACAGCACAATTCTGTAAGAAGTTCCCTTCACTTTCACTTATTACCTCAATGGGTACACTATAACTCACTTGTCACTGTATATCACTTTAATCGTTTATAATGTTTAGTGATACAATTTAATTTTGAGCTCGTTATAGTTTACCCATTTCTGACCTTTATGGTATTACAAGAGTTAATTTATTGGGACCAGGTTATGTACCGTTACAATATAGATGTGCAGATTTTTCCGCACTTACTGTACAAGACAGACAAGCTTTTGTTAAAAATAAGAACTTGTGTCAAAATTGTTTTGGAACACATAAGTTAGTCACCTGTAAGTCCGTCCACACATGCAATGTATGTCATAGGCGTCACCATAGCCTACTACATTTTTTTGTTGAGAACCGCTCCGCACAACTGCAACAAAAATTGACTCAGTCAAATAGACCTACCTTGTGCCCTTCTGTTGAAACGACGATGCATCAGCAAAACCACTCTGCAGAGTGTCACCAGGATACTACCTTGATAGGTGTTTCTTGCAATCAGAATAACACTGTGTTACTCGCAACCGCTTTGGTGCATATCACATCTGCCAATGGAAATGCAGCAGTTGTACGAGCTGTGCTTGATAGTGCATCCCAAACAACAATTATTTCAGAAAGTTGTGCAAAGACTTTGTGTTTGTACCACTCTCAAACAGATGTTCCAGAACTTAGTGGCATCTCTACCGCCCCAGTGAAAACAAAGGGACTTACCTTTGTGACATTGTCTTCGGTCAGTGGGAATATTTTAGCAAAATCTCACCCAGTCATGATTCTTAATAAAATATCATGCAATCTGCCTCGTGTTCAGCTCCCACCAGAAATTAAAGAGCGACTCAAAGGTTATATGCTAGCGGATCCCACTTTTGATGTTCCGGGTCCAGTTGACCTTCTGATTGGAGCAGATTTATTTGCATTGACTCTTAATGGTACCTTTATCAATCTCGGCAAGAATATGCCATACGCTGTCAATACAATCTTTGGCTATGTTGTGCTTGGTCCGACGCCTGTTTCACTTAAGTTTAAGCCTTACTCAGGCTTAGTGACTCTTTTATCGACGAATGATTGTGATCTGCACGCAACATTGCAACGTTTTTGGTCCATAGAGGAACCACCTCACACTACAAAACTCGCTCCACAAGATGAAAAATGTGAAGCTCACTTCGTCTCTACTCATAAGAGAGATGCCACCGGTAGATATGTTTGCCACTTGCCTTTCAGTGGGAACCCTGCTCAACTAGGTGACTCTACAACTTTGGCAAAACGCCTGTTTAATACACTTGAACGCAAATTTGAATCTCAACCTGAGTTTAAACAGAAGTATGTCAATTTTATGAATGACTACTTAGCATGTGGGCACATGAAACTGTGCACATCAGTGCCGTCTCTGAACAAGCCGCATTACTTTTTGCCACATCATGGCGTTTTTAAAGATAGGAAAATCCGTGTTGCTTTCAATGCATCAGCACCATCTTCTTCAGGTGTCTCACTGAAAGTTGCACAATGACATTACTGATATAATTCTTCGCTTTCGTCAACATAAATTTATTTTCTCTTGTGATATCAAACAAATGTTTAGGCAGATATCCATCCATAAAGATGATCAGATCTTTCAGTTAATATACTGGAGAGAAGACACTTCAGTCCCACTGAAGGTCTACCAATAGACTACTGTCACTTATGGTATGACGTCCTCGCCTTACCTTGCTAATAGAGTAGTGCAACAGCTCATTATGGACGAAGGAAAAAATCATCCACTTGCTGCTGAAGCACTCCAACAGCAAATATATGTTGATGATGCTCTATTAGGGAGCAATTCTCTGGAAGAAGCTCTCCACCTTCAAGAGGATGTTGTTTTACTTTTGAAAAAGGGTGGATTCGAACTGAGCAAGTGGTCTTCAAACCATCCTAAACTCTTAGAAAATGTCATGCAAGATAATCATGAGACACCCCTCATGTTACGCACGTCGGAACAGCCATTTTCAAGTCTTTTAGGGCTAAAATGGATCCCAGATATTGATGTCTTTTCATATTTGATGCACACACCTTCAAGTAATTACACAAAAAGAACTTTACTTTCATCAATTGCTCAGATCTATGACCCTTGTGTTTGGATATCCCCAATAGTTTTTTGGTCTAAAGTCTTAATGCAGCATGTATGGACCTTAGGCTTAGATTGGGATTCTGCATTACCTGATCATATTTCCGAGAAGTGGTCACGATTCGTGAAAGAACTTCCAGAAATAGAAAAGCTAAGGATACCACGTTTCATATCCTTAGCAACTGCAGTCAATATCCAGCTTCATGGATTTTCAGATGGAAGTGAATCCGGATATGCAGCTTGTGTCTTCCTGCGCACAGAAGACGCAGAAGGAGATGTCAACATACGACTGCTGATCGCAAAATCAAGAGTAGCTCCACTGAAGCGTGTGACTATTCCCCGCTTGGAACTTTGTGGTGCACACATGTTAGCCAAATTGCTACATTACTGTACAGAACAGCTCTCACAACATCACAAGATCGACAACATTTCAGCATGGTGCGACTCTACAGTAGTTCTATCTTGGATACGCACTCTATCTTTTCGTCTCAAGGTGTATGTTGCTAATTGTGTGGCACAAATACAAGACTTAAGTTTCACCGCACGTCTGGAAATATGTTTCAACTGTTGACAATCCTGCTGATTGTGCTTCTCGAGGCTTGACACCCACGGTTCTGATGAAACATAGCCAGTGGTGGCTAGGACCACCGTGGCTCACTAAATCAACGCAGACCTGGCCACAATCTATCCTTCATCCAATTTCGGAGGAGTCTATTCCCGAAATGAAACCAAATGTGCTTAATCTTATGATGACCACAAAAGAAGTCCCAACATTTGGATTTCTTACAAAGTTTTCTTCTTGGAAGACTCTTCTTCATGTAATGGCTTATGTCCTTCGCTTTATAACCCGTTTGAAATGTAAAACCACCATAAGTGGATCATTTACAGTAACTGAATTAAATAACGCCTGTAACCGCATTTGCTGGCTCATTCAGAGACTTCACTTTGCAGAAGACATAGATCTACTCTCCAAGAAAAGGACATGCTCAAACCGCATCCAACGTCTAGCACCCTTTATTGATGATGCAGGAATAGTCCGTGTCGGAGGTTGACTGAAGAACTCTGCGCTTACTTACAATGCCAAACATCCTATTCTTCTGCCAAAAAATCATGTCACTATTCATTTACTCATCGATTACTATCATGGCATGTACCTGCACGCTGGTCCCCAGTTCCTCCAAGCAACACTATCTCAACGCTTTTGGATCCTCTCCACCCGCAGTGTTATACGCTCAAGAATATTTAAATGCGTACGATGTTTTCATACAAAATCAACAAACACGTCTCCGCTCATGGGTGATCTACCAGCCGGTCGTGTTACCCCTACTCGTTGTTTCAACGCTTCTGGAGTTGATTATGCTGGCCCTTACACGGTCAAGTTTTTTACACTTTGCAGGATACAGCCTATAAAGGTGTACCTCTACCTGTTCATATGTTTTGCAACAAAAGCTGTACACTTGGAAGTGGTTACTGATTTAACTACAGACGCCTTCATTGCAGCCCTTACGAGATTCATCTCTAGGGGAGGTCTTGTATCAGACCTGTACTCTGATTGTGGGACTAATTTCATAGGAGCTGCTTCTTCGCTCAAAAGATGTTTTCAAGATCTCATGAAGCAACCAGAGATGCAAGATTTTGCTACGAACAACAGTATCACATTCCATTTCATTCCTCCGTGTGCACCTCACCAAGGTGGACTTTGGGAACGTGCCATTAAAGGTGCAAAATATCATCTCACCAGAGTCATAGGTGAACACATTTTAATGTACGAAGAATTTACCACCTTAGTTGTGCGTGTTGAAGCTATCCTTAATTCGAGGCCGATAGCTCCTCTCTCGAATGACCCTTCAGATCTTCAACCTCTTACACCAGGACATTTTCTAACTGGAGGACCTCTTAATGCCCTGATCGAACCTCAACTAACTAATGCACCACTTAATCACATAAAACGCTGGAAATTGGTTCAAGCCTTCACACAACATCTCTGGAAAATATGGCAAATGGAGTACCTCCACACACTTCAAGAATGGTCCAAATGGATCAGACCTCAAGAAAATCTCAAAATAGGAGATTTAGTCGTTATTCATGAACCGAACCTGCCACCTCTCAAGTGGAAGCTCAGGAGAGTCATCTCCGTATCTCCAGGGAATGATGGAGTGGTACGTGTCGTCAACATGAAGACTGCCGGTGGAACCTTGACCCGTCCTTCTGTTAAGGTTTCCCGTCTTCCCATTTACTAAAATCCTTGACCAGTCAATTGGCTACTGCCCCTTATAATTTAGTTTTATTATACTCTTCCAAAGGATCAAATTTGTTCTTATGTTCTTTTAATGTTTCCTGTTGAACCAGTTGGTTCAAAGGGGCCGGTATGTCAGATATTTTGTTTTCATAACAATAATAAAACTCCCCCTATCTCTACTTCATTAGTTCTCTAATAGAGTGCACTCCCATTACCTGTTTCAAAGTACAATTCACATTGTAATCAGCAATCATAATTAGAGCGTTTTTCTTTCCAGTAGTGTACGGTATATCGTGCAGTTCAGTTCTTTTTGGTTTATACACGCATATCGCAAGAATAGAAAGACTATTTACCGCTATTGTTATTTTACTTTGTGCTTATTTCATGTGTTTAACGTTTATTAGGAATATTATTGTTAAGTTTAGGACTGCCTAGAAAATCACCAAAGTGTTGCTTACAACGGGACATTTACAGCGCACAAGGACAAGGTCAGTGAACGCTTAATATTTATGCATTGTTGATTACATGAGAATAAATCCTTTTAACTATTTTAGCTTTACAATATACAGTCCACTGCTAATAAAAAAGAACCCCACAATTGTAAAAAACCATAGAATTATTTAACTTAGAAGATAGGGGAGATAGTAGTAAGAAACAAAAATTAGTTAGAAGTTTAATTTCAGGCTTGAACCTGGCAAGAAATATTTTAATGATAAAAGGTGTGTTGTTGAAAGCACCAATGTTTTTTATTTATCTGTTTCTATAAAAAAGATGTTCAAATGAACCAATAAATAAAGTTTATGAATTATAAGTAATGTTGAATGGGAGTATTGTGAAACCTATGCCTTAGGCCTAGCATGAAGGAGAGAATTTTGTAAATTTCAAAAGAAAACAATAACCAAGGGTCAATTAGAGTACATAAAATGTTTAATTAAGTAAGTAAGAGTATCAGATATAAAAATGTATAAATATAATTCAGTTTAAAAATAATTACAAAAGAAATATCAATAAGAAAATAATAAAAATGTTATTAACTAATCAAAAGTAACCATGAGGGGTATCAAAATAATCTTTAGTAAAAAAGCAGAACAATGGTGTTAGTATAATTAATATGAATACTAGCATAAGGAAATAATCATAATTTAAAGGATTTTGACATATTTGAACATAAATAAAACGTTAGATTATAACAATGTTATAAGTTGTTGACCAATGAGTACTAATATAATTTGAAGGGTTACCATAGCAACTTATGGTTGTTACATAGAGTGACCGTTGAATTTTGATGACTTCATTATTGACCACCATAGAGGGTGGATGTATGAAGCCCTCGGATCCAAATTAAGTTTAAAAGCATTAAATTTACATAATTTTGAAAGAAGAAGAGTCAGAAGACTATGTTAAACCACCATTGATGAGATGACCAGCAATTAAACCATTTATAACAAATATTCTGGCCAAACTTGGAAGGAAGTAAACCAAATTAATACCCGACCAATTCTGGAGGAAGAACTGAAGGGACCTATCCTGACCTGAAGAAGAAGACCATCTACGAGGACTGATGAAAGCTGAATATTGGATTTCAACCGTTTGAACAGGAATAGCAGCTAATCCAAAGAAGACAGGATGCTTAGACGGGTACCAGAAGAAGAAGAGGACCGCAAGAGAAGCTACGACCAGGAACCGATGAGTATAAAATAAATACTTCACCACAAACTTTAACTTTCAATTACCTACAGTAAACGAACTATATTATTTTCACTTCACTGATCACAAAATTAACTTTTGAACTAAACTTGATTATAAAATCACTTTTGATAAAATATATCAATCACTGAATTTTGATCTTATACTAAAATAATTTAAAAACATAACTTGCTAACAAGAATTTAACCAAGCGTACCATATTTCTCATTGACAATAAACTTACTTTTCATGTTATAAAATATCAACTATTGTGTATTAGATATAAGGAATATTATAATTTTGTGCATTTATTAGTCTGTAATCCAACTTCTGTAGTCCAAAGGACCTATTCCCTGAGAAAAATTATTATTTTGTTAAAACATTAACCTGTACCCCATGATGTTTTGGCGTACGACTGAGCTAACCAGACGCTGCCAACCGAGCAATTTGTAAATGCCGGAATTATAAAAAAATATATATTTCATTTTAACTGTAATTGACCTGATGATTCAAAGAAAGTGTGAATAAATCTTCGTACCGATAAAACCGTTGTATGTTTATTTTAGCAAAGGAAACATAAGAATTTGAAAATTAACAAGTAAAATTACTGCAGTGAACGAAGTCGACTTGGCCAAACAGCGAGAGCCAATCAGGTGGCGAGGCGGAAAATTTGAACCGAGCGACGAAAAATACGGTCGACCAGTAAGTATTGAGACGAGGTTTAAAACGGCTAGCTACACACTAATAAATAATTTAACATTCAATAATAATTAAAATACACCCGGCAAAACGTCATTATACAAAGTGACGATCCCAACAGTGGGGCTTAAGGTAAGGACAGATACGGGAGTACTTTGTTTCTGTGACGAATTGACGCAAACAAAGGGTGACATTTTAATCACGTCACAAACGTCTGATTACAATATTTACATTTTACGTTACTGTATAGTTACATTAACTATGCGGGTCCGCATTTTCGTTCCGGAATTTATGTTCACAACCGGCCGGTTATAAGGTATAATTTCAACTGGGGCGTATTATACTGCGTCGAGTCCTGAGATGGTGGGGAGTCACGTGATCAGATCTCATTGTTCTACTAATATGATGAGCCAATTTCTGAGGCGAGGTCGACTACGCCTTGCATTCTAAGTGACGTATTTAAAGGCTTGGCACTTATGTAATGTGGCGTGACCGGTGACGTCATTGGTCAAAGTTCGTTTGGTAACATATAACTGTTTTTTCTTGCGTCAGAATGTTGACCTTGACACTATTCCACTCGCTTGCTTCCTACGTCGTTATATGCATAAATAAAATTTGTTTATTATTATTTCTACTTTTATGTTTCCACTTACCCTAAATTACCCCGGGTAGACCCAAACTGTCCCGTTACAATACAAATATCATTCATGTCATCTCTTATCTTATTTATTTTATTTGACTTTATTCTTTAAAGGTTTTATTAAGCTCACTTAACAGTCTATTTGGGAAACTTGTCTTGTCAATTCGTCTTTGTCAATCTGTTTGTTTATGTTGTAGTATCATATTATGCAGATAGTGGATTTACCACTGTTCATTTGAATTTCTTCTCTCCTTTCATTTTTTAATGGTTTATTATATTAACTGTTACATTCTTCCTGGTTACTCATTTATATTTATTTTAGTATCATTCACCCTTCTGGTGTTTATTATTATTATGGAACGTTTTGTGACGTTACATATGCTCCCCTCTCAAAATTGATAGAAAGAAAAACAAGTTCTTTGGTTTGATGAAATTATCATTTTAATTTGGTTCTATTATTTATAAAACTCCTGCTTTCTTCTTTATCTAACTTAATGGTTTTTTGTGTATTGGTCCAGACTATGTTCTTCGTTAGTCTCATTTCTTTAGCTTACAAGTAGTTGTCAATTTTTCATTTTATTGGTTATTTGTTTATTTATACATTTGTTCTTATCTTGATAATTTCCCTGTTCTCCTGTAGTAATACATTTCTCCTTCTCATTAAACGCATCTTAATTCTTATAACAATTCTCCTTTTCTCTTTCATTTACCTCGAAGTTGTTGGCTTACTCCTTGAAATATTATAATTCCCTAACATTTTTCCCTAACATTTATAGCAGGTTCGGAGTCAGAGGGGCTCTCATTGGCATCCATTTTCCGCCGTTCCTTAACTATATACACACAGATCAGAGGAATCTTCATCTCTATCTGAGACAATAAAAAGTTGTACATAACAACAGTTGCGCTATCACAACACATAAGACATAATATATTATTCCTATTTCATTACAAGACATTATATTCATTTATTAGAATACTCAAGGGATTAGAGGTTCCATTACATAAATTCCATTACTGTATCACTTCTGACGCTTTATCAATTCATTTAACATATTTTTCTTCACAGGTCATTGGTTATTATAACTTGACATATTTGCTGTATTATCATAAGCTTTGTTGTTTTTCATCAATACTATGTTGGATGTTGGTTTTGTTATTATACATATTTTTATTTTCACAGTTATTTTCATCACCATATAATTATGCAGTAAAATCTATAAATTCATCATTACCTTATGTTGTAGTTTTCTATTCTTCCTCATTTTCATCATAATTCATTCATAATATTGTTTATATAATAGTTTGTAACATCTCTACGTTGGTTAGTTCCTTTTAATTATTCATTTAACTAATTGTTTCATTTATTATCATTATTCTTTTCTTGTTAGTCATTCAATCATTATCTCTTTTTATTTGTTATATACATTTTATTATTTGGATTGTTCATGATATTTCCTTAATGAAACTTGGTTATATGTACCCTTAATTTTATTGTTGACAGTGTTTGTTAACTCGTAGGTATTGTTGTCATTTTCCTTGGTGATCAGATATGGTCCAGTATATAATACTAATAGTTTTTTGGTTATACCTTGTACAGTACTTGGTAATTCTCTGTTCCTCACTACCACTTTCTCTCCTATATGATACTTAATAGCTTTTGGTTGGTACTTCAAGTATTTTTTCTTTTGTAGTTCCATTTTCTCTAATATTCTGTTATAAAATTTTGCTCTTTCAAATAGGTAAGTTGGGTTGTTGGGGAAATTAACGATGTCGTTTATCTCTCTGGGTGGAGGTTTTTCAAACATCACTGTGTATGGTGTATGGTGTATCTTCAATAGTGTTGTGGTATGCCAAATTTAGAAATTCTTCTGTTGAAGCTAAGTACTCCTGCCATTTCTTTTGTTGATCGTGGCAGTATGTTCGTAATAATCGTCCAACTTCCCTCAATACTCTCTCCGCTGGATTGCTGTTGGGCTGGTACTACACTGATGTTTTATAAGTTTTGATGCCATGTTCTAAAAGATGTTTTCTCCATTTCCTTCCTTTGAACTGCATGCCGTGATCTGTAATTATGGAGTTTGGTGTACCTACTTCCAGTATATAGCGTCCTAAGATTATATCTAATACCTTCTTCGTAGTGGCTCTGTTCATGGGATATAATTTTGTATATTTGCTGAAATGGTCGAATATTATCACTATGAACTTGTATCGGTGCCTTCCACCGCTGCGTGGAAATGGTCCACAAGTATCTAGGAACACTTTCTCGAGTTCATGATTGGATGTTATTGGTATCATTACCCCCTCCTTCCGTTCGTTACTACGCTTTACTAGTTGGCAAATGTGACATGATTGAATTGCCTGTTGTACCTTCCTGTTAATGTTTTTAATATATACTTGTTCTTCTAGGGCTTTGATCACCTTAAGGGCTCCCATGTGTCCATGCCTGACATGGTAGTCTATAATTAATGGCTTTTCAATAGTTGGTGGGCTAACTAGTTTCCAGTTTTCTTGGTTTGGAGTAGTTTTAATGAACAGCACGTCATCATGTAAACAATAATAGTTGGTAATCGTGTTATCTTCATCATGTATTCTCTGTCGGATGTGTATTAATTTTGGATCTGATTTTTGTTGTGTTTTGATTTCCTTCAGGATGTTTTCCAAATCTTCTCTACTTTTAATGACATGGTACACTTTGGCTAGTTGTTCTTTCTCACCGTCAAAAGTTTGATCTTGTATGTTGATGCGGGATAATACATCAGCTGCTATGTTTTTTCTGCCTGGTATATACTCCCATGTAATATCATACTCCTGCAATGCCAGTACCCATCTATTCTCCCATGGCTCAGCTTGCATCGCTTCAGGAATGAAATAGATTTATGATCACTCCTTACAGTTAAAGGGTACCCCAGTATATATGATCTGAACTTGTAGCAGGCAAAACAAAACACTTAATAACTCCTTCTCGGTGGTATTGTAATTTCGTTCACAGTGGTTCAGCACTCTCCTGGTGAAACTAATTACCATGTGATGTCCTTCTTCATTTTCTTGATAGAGTGCAGCGCCTAAACTCACATTGCTGGCGTCACAATTTAGATAAAAAGGTTTAGTAAAGTCTAGGTGATGTAGCATGACAGATTTCAAAAATTTTTCTTTTATTGATTGTAAAATTCCATCTTGTTCTGGTCCCCAAGTCCATTTGTCTTTGGATGATAACTGCTTCTGGAATCTAGCAGTCAGTTCTGAAAAATTGGCCTGAAACTTCCTGTAATAGTTACAGATTCCTAAAAAAGATTGTAGCTGCTTCCTGTTTTTAGGTGTGGGGAGCTGTTGAATAGCTTCTACCTTTTCTGTAGATGGAGAGATTCCTTTTTCTGTTAGATTGAATCCTAAGAACTTTACTTCATTAGCAATAAATTGGGATTTATCCAGTTTGAGTGTTATGTTGTCTTGTTTTTCTAATACTTGCTCTACCCTATCACAGTGGTCGTTCCAGTTAGATGATGTTACCAATAAATCGTCAACATACACTGTAGGAAATTTCAACACTTCTCGTCCCAATATCTGATCCATTATCTTCACAAATACTGCAACAGAGTTTATTAAACCGAAAGGCAGACGCTTGAATTGATAGTTCCTACCATCAAATATAAAGGCCATATATTTTCTGTGTCTGGATGTATCTCTACCTGCCAGTAGCCGCATACTGTATCCCAATAACTGATATATTTGGTGCCATGGAATTTTTTGAGAATTTCTTCGATTTCACCCGGAGATGTCCTGTCGTTGATTATCATCTTATTGATCTCCCTGGTGTCTAAGCATATTCTGACTTTGCCATTCTTCTTTGGTACAGCTATTATAAGGTTAGTGTAAGGTGAATGACTGTACTCAATGATGTCATGTTCCATCATTTGGTTGAGTTCTTCGCTGACTTCATTCTTCAAGGAATAGGCGATTGGGTATGATTTTCTGTGGAAATCTACAGGTGTTTTGAAGCTAATTGTGCACTGGTAATCTTTGACTTTACCTGGAGCGCTGGAAAAAATATGTTGATACTTGTTATATATTTTAATCAATTGTTCTGCTTGTGCTTCACTGACTTGGTTTCTAGTTCTGTTCCATTGGAAATCCCGGATTTCTTCTAACTTATCCAGCCATAGTTCTGGGTTGTCATCTTCGTATTGTGGTATTGTTAATGTTCTGTTGGTGGTGCAATAATGATTTTCGATTATTTGACAATTAGCCTTACTTGGATTGTTTTTGTGTGTATCAATTACTTCAGCTGTCCACGTTCCATCTTCTGATGTTAGTGCAACAATTCCTCTCCTCAGGTCTATGATGGCTGCATGCTGTCTCAATATGTCGCATCTGATGAGTATGTTGAACGGTAATCCCTGGGCGACTAGAAAACCTAATGGTATGATTATCTTGTTGATTCATCCTCTTCGTTCACTTTATTAAATTTATTAATATATATAAACTTTCACGTTTGAACTTACTATTCGTTGTCACTTCCCCAAACGTTTTGAGGTGATGTTCCTCTTCCTCACTGGGAGTAATACTGAATGTCCATTACAGAATAACCGTTACGGACTATAGGTGTGTGTGGTGGGGGTTGATGGTGGGAAGGGATTGGCGCTGAGGTTCGAATTGTGTGTTTGGATCAGTGTATCGAATAGTGTATGTGATTTATAATGTAATTGTTCATTTAATATGTTGTTTGGTTGTAGTGTGTGATATCTGTATATTTCAAATTGTTCAGCTGTATTTAGTTTTCTACTTTTAGGTAAGTAGTGTAATATTTCCATGTTGTGTTCTATGTTTGTGTAACTGTGGTTTTCGTTATGTAAATGTGTGGCAAATGTGGAATGTATGTAGTGTGTGGTGAGGGCTTTTAAATGTTCTGAAAATCTGGAAGAAAAAGATCTTCCCATCTGGCCGATGTAACCAACAACATCTAACCAACAACACCATTAGAAAACACATTAATAATACTAACAAAGACACTGACACATACAGCAAAACAGGGGTTTATAAATTAAATTGTAATGATTGTCACCAATTCTACATCGGCCAGACGGGAAGATCTTTTTCTTCCAGATTTTCAGAACATTTAAAAGCCCTCACCACACACTACATACATTCCACATTTGCCACATATTTTCATAATGAAAACCACAGTTACACAAACATAGAACACAACATGGAAATATTACACTACTTACCTAAAAGTAGAAAACTAAATACAGCTGAACAATTTGAAATATACAGATATCACACACTACAACCAAACAACATATTAAATGAACAATTACATTATAAATCACATACACTATTCAATACACTGATCCAAACACACAATTCGAACCTCAGCGCCAATCCCTTCCCACCATCAACCCCCACCACACACACCTATAGTCCGTAACGGTTATTCTGTAATCTACATTCAGTATTACTCCCACTGAGGAAGGGGAACATCACCTCGAAACGTTTGAGGAAGCGACAACAAATAGTAAGTTCAAACGTGAAAGTTTATATATATTAATAAATCTAATGGTATGGTTACTTCACTGCTGGTGAGTTCAAGTGACACTTGCTTTTTTACGGATTTATTTTGTCTCCCTGTAGCTCCAACTATTATAATGTTATTGATAGGTAGTGTGGGTATTGGTATCACACTATTTTGCTGTATTCTTTCCAATTCGATGTTGTCAATTAATGATACATTAGATCCTGTATCTATCATAATGATAGTCTGGGTTCCATTTAACTTTAGCTTTTACATGAACAATCTCATTATTATTATTATTATTTATTATATGGTGTAAAGGTACATATCTTCAACAAACACTAATGAAGAAACATGATAAGAATAAATTATTAAATACTTAACACTATGAAAAAGGGATGAGTCAGAGATAAAAGAATGGGTAATTAAAATAATAATACGATCAAGCATATGAAAGTAATCATAAAAGTAACCTCTAATAAGAAAAAAAAGTAACAAGCAACGGACAGAAACGTTGAAAACAATGATACATGGCGATTTAACCATAATAACCCAATAGATGGTATGTGAGAAAGTAGAACCAGCCCCAACACCTATGAAAGAATATATAAAATATAACTAACGAAGTGAGAAAGTAGAACCAGCCCCAACACCAAGGAAAGGATATATAAATAATGAACATTTGTAAGTGAGAAAGTGGAACCAGCCCCAACACCAAGGAAAGGATATATAAATAATCACATGTAAAGTGAGAAAGTAGAACCAGCCACAACACTAACATAAGGATGTATGAATTGTAACAAGATAAATGGATGACTAGAACCAGCCCTAACACCTATGAAAGGATATATGGATCATCACCAAATGAAGTAAAAGCAGTAAAAGTGCACAACACCAGTGATAGACCAAGTGAAAAGAGACCAATCAATAATAATTGTAAATAATGATGATAAATGTAAACCCAGACAAACAATGTAAAATGAGAAGTGTTAAATCTCAATAACTTAAATTTTAGAAGGGTACACTAACCCAAATGAATAGAGATAACTATGACAAATCAGTCTGATAGAACATAAACGTGTTAACGGTATAATTGAACCTAGAAAGTGAGAGATCATGAATTAGAATAATAATGAACATTTTGTAAAAATGAGAAAGAGAATTTAAGTAAGCAATACCCACCAGTAACACTTAAATCAAGTATAGAGTGCAAGGTGATAGTTAAAATACCCAATTTATATAGAACCCCATTGATAGTGATAGACACTAATAAATCAGTGTAAAAAGATTTAAGAGTGAATAGTGAAGGTGAGTGAAAGCTAATAATTGCTAAACACAGAAAGGACTGTGGCAATTAAAAGCAATTATCAGTGAACACCAGTGTACACGACAAACTAAACCAAAGTGTAATAGGTTAAGTAATTAATAGAGTTCAGGTAGTAGTAGTATTGACTACTTATCATATTTTAATTTAAAGCCAGTAGTATTCTAAGTTGGCAAATAATATTATTACCAATGTATTTCAGAAAAAAATGACTATTAGGTAATAATACACAGTATAGATGATTGCTGAGGTACAGAGGTAAAACCAAATACTATTAATATAAAATGATAGGAAAAGGATTTAAATATAATACGGTGAAATGTTGTTAAAGTTCCATGTTAATGACCTAATGTCATCTGAATTTAGTTACAAGGAAATATCATTGTGTTCAAATATTTAATTAATATTTCTTTTATGAATTTAATTAATGTTTATGTTTTTATCTGTTATAATATGTAATAATGATAACTCACCAAAGAGTATGAAGAGATGAAGAGAATGAACATTGTGAGTAATGACATATAATGACATGCAAATAATTATGTTTAATCAATAGAAATATGTCTGTGGGAGTTATGTAGACCATAAGACTAAATGTTATATTTTAAATAATAAGGAATAAGAAATAATAATTCCATTACAAACAAAAGCAGTTATAACAATAGACAAGCCAGAATATGGAACTAATAAAATAACATACAATTACAATAGAACATACATAAAACCATTCAACAAATGAACAATCATCTATTAAACACATCAGAACCTATACAAGGGGGAAATAAATTGTAATCTCTGTAATTTAAGAAAAATAGCCAATTGCTGTTTAGGCCTAGGCAAATGCCTAACTGTAAAACAACAAAAACTGCAATTTTTAAGAATTAAACTATAACATTAGCAAAACTAATGCAAGTAAACAATAAAAGACGATTAGGCAATCATATTAAGAAAGAAATGTTAAAGTAATCATGTAAATTAAGAAAGCAGTGTAATTAAACAATATCAACATAACTGTCAAAATGTTAATACATCAGTAAACCCAACCTTATTGGATGTTAAATTAATCCTTGAAACAAAATACGAACAGTGGTGATGATATTTAATACTTAAAATTGAATACCGAAGATTAATTGCATTCAGAAAATCTGTAACCATTTTAAATAAAAATTCAAATCTCCTGACAATGGTCTTAAGTCAAATTTAACCAATCAGAATCTTTGAGTTACCATGACAACAGCAGAATATTGACGATTTTCAGTTACGAACGTTAGAATCTATAGTGACGCTTATGAGGAGAGACGCCACGCCGTGAAGGGCCCAAAATTTTATTATAAAACAGTAAAAGTGACCCTATTTTATGAAGAGAGGAACCAAACTAACTGACGAGGAGATGACACATGCAGCCCAGACCAAGGATCAGCTTAATTAAATCCAGATGTATTGAAAATAAGTCAATTAACAAGAAAAAGACACAAGGCATACCTGAAGCCCAAGATTTTTGAAGAACATAGAATTGACATCGATAAAACCCAACCTATATTGACTATTTGACACTACACTTCCAAACAACTACCGATAAGTATTGCTGAATTGATTAAACATCTGAAACAAATTCTCTTTCAAAATTCTCACTAAACTGTGAACTCTCACTATCACTGATGGTATTATTTTTCAAAGATTGATAAATAAAATATAATTTATGAATACTAACTAACTGTTATAACCTAAGTATTACACAAATGACACCGTCACACACTTTGACACCACAACATTGAATCTATTGTAAAATTGTAAACCTCGTTCAATTTTAATTCTCACGATTATAAAGTGATATGTTGTAATTTATTATCTTGTTTTAAAACTTCTTTGTCGTACTTAAAAGGACTCAATTGGTAAATTTATTGTGTATAAATAATCAACGCCGTATCGTAGCGACAGAAAAACATTGTATTGCCAATCCAGCTTTCCGCTGAGTGAACGATTATTATTTGCCGAGGCTAAAAATATTATATTAATCACAATTTTGTATAAGCGTTAATGAAGATTAGCAAGTTCTGAGCCAAATAAAAAAGTGTGAGTCATTAATAACTGTCCAATAATTATTTTCAAAATACAGTATTATGTATGTTGTGTTTTGTAGCAGCGAGTAAAACTAACCAACAATATATTACGTTGGTAACACGTTTCCCCCACTCAAGCGAGATTCGAGTTCTAGCCAGTTGCCGAACAATTCGAATCAACACTACCATACTGTAAAACAACCCAGATAAAAACTTTTGTTTTCTAGCAAAACAATTTGGCGCCTATCGGGAAGAAATAAAGAGTGAGAAGGGACAGATAAGGACACACAGGCTACACGATGCTTTTATCACACAGAACGAGACTTAATAACGTTCGCAAATTTAAACATTCAAACTACAAGATTTAAACACTAAAACTCAATATAAAAAATTATAAATATATTACAAGAGGCAGACTCGTCTAATAACAATGGTTATCTTCTTCTAACAATTCTTCTCTAATGTCTTTGAGATAATGATTGGTTATTATGATTATTGTTTGGTCATTAATGTTTTGGTGTTTTTCATTTCGTTTCCCCATAAGACTGGTTCAGTGACGGGCTGTCTCTAGTTTTCACTGCTGCATTCAGTTTAAAAGAGAATTTACCTCGCTAGTTTGGTCCCTCTGTATATTGGTTGTTTGGTTAGTCTGTGTCTCCTGTCTAGTATCAGGATTGTTGTTTACCGGTCCATTGTCTCCTCCATCAGATCGGTTGTAATTCCTCGCTTGGTTGTAGTAATTATTGTGTGTCGGTGATCTGGAGTGATACTGTCGCTGATTGTTAGCCACAGTATAATTCACCTGGGTCTATAGTTCTGGTCTCTTCTGTCTCCTCCTCCTTGGATACCCCGTTGGTTATAATTGTTACCTCTGTAGTTGCCATTACGTTGATGATTATTCGGATATTGATTCTGATTACCTCCCCTATAATTACCGTTACCTTGGTTGTTGTTTGGGTTATTTCCCCGGTACTGACTATTGTTATTGTTTGGTGGCAGATTATAATTGTTGTTGTTTCTATTCAGGCGATCATAGTTCCCATTGTCCCTGTTATTCTGTCTGTTATAATTTGTGGGACTGTCTGTTTTATAACTAGTCGTCTGATAATCACGGTATTGTCCTGTTTGCTCCCAGGTTTCCAGTAAGCTTGCCAGGTTTTGGATCTTCTTGAATTGATTATACCTGCTGGAGTTTTCTATCTCTTTGTTGTAATGTCGGGATAGTTGTTCTATCAGGCACTCCTCTGGAATTTGGGGTGTTAATTTCCGTGCTAGGCATATTTTACCCAAAAAGTATAATGTCGGTGATTGTCCCTTGGAGACGTTGTACTTCCCATTGGATAAGTTCATACGGATACGGTTCTGTGTGGACTCTGACCAGTACTTTTCCTTGAATTGTTTTCTAAATTCGTTGAGGTCTGGGATGTCGGGTCGTACTGCTGTCCACCAATTATCGTACGTCTCCTTGAACATTTCGTCTATCATCCCCCGTATAATTTTCCATCTGGTCTCTCTTGTTCTCTCGATGGTTTCTTCCAATCGTTCCAGGAACTCCATCGGGTTGCGTCTGTAGTTTTTAAAGTTGATTACCTCTCGATTATCACTGTGGCATGTGTGAGTGTTCTGGATTGGTCAGTCCTGCCATGAATCTATTTTGGTTTGTATCTCGCGCTCTCGCTGACGGATTTCGTCTATGTTGTTTTTATTTGTGCTGATTCGTTTACCTAATTCGTTTGCTACCAGGAATGTCCTCTTTACTCTTTCATTGACGTCTTGTAGGATCTCCTCTTGCACTTTCTTGCTCTCCTCCCGGACTTGGTGTATTTCCTCGTGAGTCGTTCTCGTCAGAGAGTCCAGTCTAACTTCAGTATTTTTTTCAAGGTTGTTAATTCGCCCATCCATCTCTTCTCTGGTTTGTGTTAATTCCTGGTGGTACTGCTCACACTTCTCGTGGACTTCTGCTATTTCTCTTCTGACTTCAGTTATCTCCCCGTCTATTTTGGTGTTGATTTTCTCGTTGTTTTCCTCTATCCGCTTACTGACGTCATCTAGTTTCTTACCCAATTCTTCTTTTAAATCTGCTTTTAAAGTTTCCATGTTTTTCCTATTATTGTTATTGTTATCTTCGATCTTTTTATTGGGTTCGTCTATTTTCTTACCCAGATCTTCTGTTAAAGTTTCAATGGATTTATTAACCTGTTCACCTATATTTTTACCCATTTGTTCCATTTTCTTCTGGTTATTTTCCATCAGAGTACTAATCATTTCCATGAAGTTTGTATCCACTGTTTGTGTAGGTTTTTCATGTTGATTTTCTTCTGGTTGGTTTTCCAGGGTAACATCTGTTGTAACTTCCATTTCAGATGTTGGCTGTTCTTCCTGTACTTCCACATTCACTTCGGTGTCTGTTCCTCCATTTTCTCTTGGTCAGGACTTCGATCTGGTACTGTGTTTGTGCGTGTGAGGCATGGTCGTTCTACCGTAATTGCCGGGCTAAATTAGGATAATTGAAATAAAATATAATATTCTCCTGTCTATTTAAAGCCGCACTAGTTGGTCGCCACTTTATAACTAAAATATGTGATTCTCTTTTAAATAGCCACACGTTGTTGGCGTCACTCTATAATTAAAATATATTCTCTGTGTTCTACGGTTTCAAAGCCACACGTTACTCGACTCTGAGTTTAAATTAACACTGGTTCGTTAAATAATTTTGTTAATTGTTCTTTAATTAGTTTTTTGTTTAATTACAATATCTTGTTTTAAGAAATGTTGTTTATTCTTTTTGAAAAGTTCGTTTAATCTGGACAAATTTTAGGTTAGTTATGATAACGTTAATACATGAAATCTTAGAATTTGTGCGAGGGAATTATATCTGTTTTGATTGGTGTCAGGTTTTTTATTTTTCTGTCGTGTTTTGTCAGTATGTTATGTATTTGTTTTTTTGTCCATTCATTTGTGTTATGTATTAGTTCAGTCATGTAATTGTGTCCATATGTGTTGGCGATTTGTAGGTGTAGTGTTAGTGCTTTGCGGTTGAGGGCGTCTTTTTTCTTATACTTTTTTCTTTTATTCTTTTCTTAATTCTACCCACGTACAGTAAACCTCACGAACGTCACACTCACAAAAAACGAACAAACACTCCTTGATAAAGGCCTAAAACATAACATACATTACAAACATAACAACCAAACACTAATAAAGCTCATAATTGACACAGAAACAAATATACAAAACACAGCACCAGAACATCAAGACACATTAAGACATAATATAAACAACACAATAGGAGTACATAAGACACCAGACAACAACAACCACAACTCAGAAATACACACAGCCATCAAACTGAGGGAAAAGGCACACAAACACAACATCACATTTGTAAAAGCTGACAAAGGCAACACGACTGTAATTATCCCCACAGACAACCTACACAAAAAAGTACAAAACTTCATGGAACAGAACAACATCACAGAACTAAAACACGACCCCACCGACAGATACAAAAACTCAGTAAAACAAATAGTCAACAAAGCCAAACACATTATGACACATAAACAAAAGCCCTACATGAAACAAATCCGACCATCAGCACCTACACTCCAAGCGCTTCCCAAAATCCATAAAGAAGACATTCCGATCCGCCCCATTATCAACTACCGTAATGCCCCTGCACACAAACTGGCAAAATATCTAGACAAAATTATTAGACAACACACACAAATAGACAACAACATTGCAGTAAAAAACAACACTGACCTAGTAACAAAAATAAAAGACATACACATCCCCCATAATGCCACATTAGCCTCCTTTGACATTAAAAACCTGTACACAAACATCCCAATCTCTGAAACAATCACCATCCTACAAAACAAACTCAAACAGAACAACACACCAGACGAACTTATCAATGAAATAACAGAAACTCTGAACATTATCACAAAACAAAACTACTTTACTTATAACAATAAATACTACACATAGAACGATGGCCTACCCATGGGCTCCATGAGCAGAAGTCTTCCTCCAACACTTAGAAAAAACAAAAATACTCACAAACAATGACAGACACTCACATAAAATACTATATTGGCACAGATACGTTCTGACATTCTAATACTATACAGGGGAAACAAAAGACAATGCGAACAGTTACTAACGCACATAAACAAAATACATAAAAACATAACCTTACTGCCGAATACAAACACAACTATACCATAAACTTCTTAGACCTCTCCATCACAAAACTAGAACACAGGCACAAATTCAGTATATACAGAAAACCAACTACAACTGACACACTAATACACAACACCTCCAATCACCCAATACAACACAAACTAGCTGCTTTTAGAACCATGATACATAGACTTAACAACATCCCCTTAGATGAAATAGACTACAAAGACGAACTAAACACGATAAAATATCTAGCAGAATCTAACGGTTATGACAGAACAATAGTCAGTAAACTCCTACACAAAACACAAAACAAACAACAGACAAAGACAGAAAACAACAAATTCATAACACTAACATACATCAACAAACAAACTGAAAAAATTGCCCACAAATTCAAAAAAGCAGGATACAGAATCGCTTACAAAACTACTAACAAAACAGAACACACACTATCAAAACGCATGCCCAAAGCACAAAACAAATTCGATCTACCTGGTGTATACAAGCTAAATTGCTCAAATTGCAATAAATTCTACATAGGCCAGACAGGACGTAGCTTCAAACAGAGATACATTGAACACACAAAAGCACTCCACACCACTACAGAATCTACCTTTGCAAACCACCTCATTGAAGCAAACCACGCATATAAAAACATCGACAATAACATGAACATTCTACACGTACACACAAAAGGCCGAAAACTAGACACTCTAGAACAATTAGAAATATACAAATACACAAAAACAAATAAAAACGACATCCTAAACGAACAGACACAATTCAAATCGCACGCATTATTCGAACACATCTCACCACACACACACAGCTTCAATCTTTCGAATAACTACCCCGTCGCCAACAACAAGACGGACAACGCTACCTATGGCAGCCTCTGATGAAGCCTTCTAAAGGTGAAAGCCGGTTTAGGCTGTAAGATAAAACTTTACGTTTTTACTTATAAAAAACTTAGTGTTCCGAGTCGTCAATACTATAGTGATATTTAGTTAAGTAACGGACACGTCATGGACAACGAAATCCAAGAATAAAATATATTCTCTGTGTTCTACGGTTTCAAAGCCACACGTTACTCGACTCTGACTTTAAATTAACACTGGTTCGTTAAATAATTTTGTTAATTGTTCTTTAATTAGTTTTTTGTTTAATTACGATATCTTGTTTTAAGAAATGTTGTTTATTCTTTTTGAGTAATTATTTGGTTGTAATCCCCGTATATTTTGAATGTAAACAGTTTTGTAGACGTCTTGAAGTTCGTTCGCACTCCCGTTGAATTATGTCGTCTGTGTATGTTAGTGTGTAGTTTAGACAAAGTTAGTTATATAATTCAAACCTTCACGTACCTTTGATATCGTACTAGAAGTTCAGTCGGTCTCAGTTGAGTAGTAAACTGTCAAGTTTTTATAAAACAGTATAACAGTGCTGTTAGTGTTTAAGTGAGCACTTATGAATTTTACCTGGGCGCCATATGGAATTTCTTGAGAAATATTCCATAAAAAAGAATTCTTTTGAATAATCAAATGATTAATTTTGATTGATTTTAAGTTAGTAATTGATTGAGTGATTAAATCAATATCAGGTGTTAATTTCCCTTTTATCTGTTTAATTGATTCTAACTGTTGGCAGTTCACTTGTCTGAATTGTAGCCAACTTAACTGGTTGCTTGCCTTGAATTCGCAACTCATTAACTAGTAAAAAAGAATTAATCACTTATTTAAATAATTGCTGACAATATTTGTTAATTCACAATTCATTTGTTTATTGCTCACTCTATACTTGGTTCAAATAAATACATTCAGTTTAATACAACAAATGGATTACAAATCATCCGGCTTTAAATTTTCTTAACTCAGTTGGTTTGCAATGACGACTCTAACCCTAATCGATTGATTATTTATAAATATTATATACCTCAAGGGTGACTTCTTTTAATTTACGGAATAAAACGCCAATGCTTCACTATACAATGCTATTACAAAACACTAGATTACTAGGTTAGACACCTTTAATTATTGAAATTAATTAATGAAAAGTTCGTTTAATCTGGACAAATTTTAGGTTAGTTATGATAACGTTAATATATGAAATCTTATGTTCGGAATATTATAATTCCTCTAAATAAAGTTAAAACCGTGCTTAGTACTTATTGTATTATTGTTTCTTGCATCAGTATACAGGTGTATTATGTTATACTGCTAATAGCTTACTCGTAAACAATGTAAATATATGCACAGTACTCCCTGACTAATAATCTCAATGATTATTTATTAACACTCTTCACGATCTGGTACACTGATTGTGGTTACGCTTCACTTATTTCGCACAAGAACAATATTATTTTCTTCTTGAATTACTATTTAATTGGTTATGTATGATACTTAACCTCGTTCACTAAAACACGCACTTCTAGTAAAAGTATCACTACTGATATCGATGCACTGTTCTTTATTTACACTTCTTCCTTCTTGTTGATTATAAAATTTTGATGATAATTCGGCCTGGATTAGTTGTTGCTGATTGAGTGGAAAGAGACAAAATGATTTAATGTTTACAATTGCGTTCATATATATACTTTCCTCCGATAGCCGCTAGGCGGTGTTCCCTGGTTTCTAAAGTCGTTCACGATTTGTAGAAAATGATGTCATGGTGACGTAATTCTATTTATAGCCATTACATAATGTATTGGAACCATCAGTCGTTTTTGTTATTATTACATTGTATTTATTCGAAATTCACAAAATTTATGATGCTAACGTTTATATCTCAGTTATTACAAGTACAAATTAGGTTCTATTATTAGCATTGTAAAGCTTGTTTATTTCTCTTTATTTTGACATGTCTTGGTGACAGTTTGGTAATAGTTTTCATTAACAGTTCTTTATTCTAAACTAAATAATGCATTGTTTACAGGCGTCATCTGCTAAACGCTGCAGATCCGACTATTAACTTTTTTCTTATTATTCGTTTAATTATCTTTAATTTCTAATTTGCACATGATTATTTGATTGAAAAGAACACAATGTTATACATAAATGCTGTATCCAGCTGAACAATATTAATTATTAGTATACATTTGATGATTTTCTATCATAAACTTCCATATTTAACTATTCTTATTTCAATATTTTTTTCTTATTTCTTATTCTTATAACATCACTCATGTAGTGGTGCTTTACATTCTTTTTGTCATTATTATTATTTTACTTCCCTATGCTTAGTAGGGTCTCTATCTGATTCTTACTTTTATGCAGTGGCGGCTCGTGAGTAAACTCACCAGGGGTTCACACAGATAATATTGTACGTTATTAATCCATGTGCCTGCTAATATTTGCACTGACAGTAGCATTTCCAATAATTTTTCAACATTAAAGTAAATGACGTTACTAAGAAATTTTAAATAATTTTAGTAAGTAATATTATCTAAAATGAATCTAACATTGTAGTTTACTAAGCTTCAACTGGATTATTTATTTAATTAATCTTAGAAAAATTAAATTTAGTAATAATGATAGCAATCACGTTCTGAAACAATAGTAAAATTATATACATACTACTTACAAGTATCAGTAGGTTAATCGGATCTTTAACAAAAACTAAGTGAACTTCTTGTAAACAAAGTCCATCCTTCGGTCTTTCTTGGAAACAAATCTATCAATCACTATTTCATTAAACTTAGGGAGGGTCTTCACCAGTTCTTTCTCTATTGATAACATGGCTAAGGCATTAAGTCTTTCTTGAGACATCGTACTTCTCAAAAAGGTTTTTATCCTCTTCAGAGTCGAGAAGCATCGTTCGGCTTCAGCTGAAGTCATTGGGATTGTCGATATCATCCTTAAAAGCTTATATGACTCTGAAAACGAATCTTTCAGATCATTTTGTATAAGAAATTGCAGTAAGCTCACAGCACCATTCATACATCTTATGTCTTCACGTCGGTAAAACACTCCAAGTTCGGTTTTTAGCTTTGCTTTGTCCAAAAAGGGGTATGTTTCTATTGTTTCATCTAATGCAGATTGAGGAAATGATGTACTGTACTCACTAAATTTTTGAGGAACAATAAGGGATACGGATGAATGGTACGATGTAAATGAAAACCGCTCTTTTATTTGCGTCAAAATTACATCACATACTTCTTTAGCCGCGATCGTCCTATTAGCATGACCGCCTTCTTCATGTCTTGCTCTTTTGCGTTGTAGAGGCATCTGGTCTACAGCACTTTTCACGGAGTTCATTTTTTCTCTTTCTTTATTTATTTCCCTCAGAAAGGTTTCCACGTCCTTTTTTGTTCGCACAGGATCTGTATAGGTAAGCTGAATTTGTCTGTATAAAATGTCGACGTGTGGCATTATATTATGGAAAACTGTAAGCCAAAACACAAAAGTTGGGTCTTCCAGCATTCGCCAGATTGCTCCAGCTTTGGTAATAGAAGATTCTTGTTTAGAGGTTGATTCTATTTCCTCCATACAGGTAATAAGGTCTTCCCGATGTTCGATTTACAGTTCTGCTTTTAAAATTCCATCTAGTGCTTGAAGCTCGAGGGATTCTTTTCCCGACAATATTATCCAAAATTTCTGCTCTTTGAGGTGAATTGCTGAAAAAGTTTGTTACATCACTCAAATTCGCAAAAAATATCCGCACTTGCTGATTTTAGCTAGCAGCTCGAGTAATCACTAGATTTAATTGATGAGCATAGCAATGGATATAAAAAGCATACTCGTAATGTCGTTGAATAATTGTTTGTACACCGGTTAGGTGTCTGCTCATCACGTTTGCTCCATCATAACTCTGAGAGATTAACTTTTCGGGCTTATCAACAACATTTTTTAGGGCGCCAAGAATGCATCCAGCGATCGAGTCTGAGTCGTGTCCGGGGGGGATGTATAAACCCCCAAAATCTTTCTACTGGTTCTCCATTAGGTAATACGTAGCGAAAAACAATAGCTAATTGAAATGTCAAACTAACATCTGTGGTCTCATCAGCGATTACAGAGAAGAAATCTGCAAATTTTATTTCCTCCTTAATCTTTTCCTGGCAAACAAGAAGCATACAATCGAGCAGGTCGTTTTGAATATCTTTTGATGTTCCTTTAAAAACGGTTGCATCACGTAAGTGTTCTCTTAGTGAGGCATCAATCTGAGCAGCAAAATCCACTAAGCCTCGAAAAATCCCAGGATTTGAAGAATCATCTCCTTCCCTGTGTCCCCGAAGTGCCAGTTCAAAAGCGCCGCAAAATTTAATGCAGTCAATTATTTTTGATAATGCATAACGATTTTTCTCTACTTTTTCATTATGTTCTTTTACATTCCTCCGATAAGCGCTGTTCAACTGCTGACGTATGTCGACTTTACCAAGCAAGTTAAACTCTAGCAAAGAGTTCAAATGAGTTTGAGAACATTCATGTTTTTTAATTTTCGAGAGTAAATGACCTAAATCATTCACACCATACTTAATCCAGTTTAAGTTTTCAGAGCTTTGTTTTGCAAATAGCAGACAAGGGAAACAATATAGTTTATTTGTAGCTTCACAACCGCAGAGCCAAGAAGTCTTTTCATATAAAGTTTCTTTAAATTCCCTTTTGAAATCTCTATCTTTACCTTTGGTCACTTGTACGATATTAAGCTTTGGGGTCGGATGACCACGTTGTTTTATTTCGAGTTTCTTTTCTAATGAAATACTTGAAAAAATTGTTTCTTTTAACACAGACACAGGGGTAGCAGCCATTGCTAATCGATCACCAACATTAACACAACACAAACACAACTGCACTGGGCGCGAGCGACACTGGGAGAGCGAGTAACGTGACGCCTACAACGGCTAGAACAGCACTGGTTCACAAACCAAATGTGCCCACATTCTTTACATGGGAGAGGTTTGCCCCCACCACCGCGCCAATGCCGCATCACGTCACCGCTCCCATTTGATCCAGCAGCGCACGTACAGAGCTGTGCGCACACCTTACACTGCGTCGACTGCACGACTGTTTTACCAGAACGAGCATTTTGTTATTGTATCATAAAACTAAACCAAATTATTTCCCGTTTATTTAGTGTTTGTTAAAATTAATTAATTTATATTTATTTATGTAGGGGGTTCACGTGCTCATGTGCACCAATTATGAAACCGCCACTGCTTTTATGACTTAATTGTGTCATTCTTGGTTTGTTATCATTCCTTTACAATGTTTGGTTCCTTGACTAATATTACATTTATTTACATATTTTAACTTCTTATAATGTTACCTAGATACATTCAGTGGTTACATTGATTGTTATCTTTAATTCATTTCATAATTATAACATATATTATTGGTTTTCTTATTATCTTTTATAGTTTATGATTAATCATAGTATCGTTCTTTATATTTGTCCTTTTAAATCAGTACTTTGACATGGATCAGCTAATGTGCTGTTTCTATTTACAATACATGATACAAATATCATTCATGTCATCTCTTATCTTATTTATTTTATTTGACTTTTTTCTTTAAAGGTTTTATTAAGCTCACTTAACAGTCTATATGGGAAACTTGTCTTGTCAATTCGTCTTTGTCAATCTGTTTGTTTATGTTGTAGTGTCATATTTTGCAGATAGTGGATTTACCACTGTTCACTTGAATTTCTTCTCTCCTTTCATTCTTTAATGGTTTATTATATTAACTGTTACATTCTTCCTGGTTACTCATTTATATTTATTTTAGTATCATTCACCCTTCTGGTGTTTATTATTATTATGGAACGTTTTGTAACGTTACAATATTTTAATTTGTGCAATATACAATTATATAACTGGGACTTGGAATATAATTATATTCGATCCTTCTGTGAAGTTCATAATTTTTTTTTTAGTAAAAGTATTTTACAGGCATGGTCCTCGCCTTGTAGAGCCAAACGTTTTGACTGCAGTTGCAGCAGTCATCTTCACTGGGTCTTCTGTTCTGCTCCTCTGGTGACAAAAAGATCCCAAACCGTTGCACTTATATAGCTGTCCGAGAGCGGGCTCCTATATGATTGGCCAATCCTGTTGCTCACCTGTGTCAATAACGGAGTTAGACATTAACCATTACAGATAATAATGAAGATAATTTCTGTCTAGATTCAGAAACATGCATCAATTGCAATCAATCGGTGGGGTGAGTCCCTTTCATTGAGTGCTCTTTGGACACAATCTGTGGTGAACCAATAAGAATTTGCCTTTCTTCTGACTGCCTGCTGGTGTCAGACAACACCTTCAAGTGGACTCCAAAAGTTTATAAATATGGGTGTCCTACTCATAGCCACTAGCCTTAACCACAGTTCAGGGTTCACTGACTGTGAAATGTTGGTCAGTGTGTTGCAGCCTTCTGCACTGAAGATGGCTGAAACATTTGTAGCCGGTCAACAACCTTACAGCCCAGTAAGCCGAAGTTCTGACAACATATTCTCAGGCTTGTCTGGACATCCAGGATCTAGTTAAACAGAGTAGGTAGTAATAAAAATATTGTGTAATATTAATTTTCCAAAGGCTCTTTATGATATTATAAGAGCCCCCCTCCCCCCCAATACAGTATGGTAAAAACACACCTACTGGGAGGCTATGAAATTGTACGTTAATGAAGGGTAGACATGTGGCATAGATTTGATTTGAAGGTTTGAAATAAGGTTGAAGTCTTCATTTTTCAATAATGTAGCAAAGCAGTTTTTGGATTACATATACAGAGCTTCATATTAAGAAAGAAAACCATATTGATCATAAGATTTACAACAAAGAAAATGTGTTCTAACAGTAAAAGAGTACTAATTTGAGACATTTTTTTTTGCCTTTGATAAGGTATGGTCAATGGTTTAAATAGGGTTTCTCAAAAGCCCTATCAAATAATCAAATAAGATTGTGGTATTTTATTTTCAGAAACTCTGAGCTGGAAAAAGAGGAGCTGGTAGCAGATTTAGTGTTCAATTTTGCTCTTCCTGAAGCCAGTAAACAGATAGTTCGCAGCAAAATGAAGCAGCGTCAACAGAAATATTTACAGGTGGCACATGAAATAATTCATAAGAAGATGGGTGAGGAAATGGAAGGTGCTGTAAAACTCACGAAACACATGGTCAGTGAACTCTCCAAGGTTTCACTCAGAGAACATGTGACACCATGTAAGTATTATTAATTACATTAACATACTTCTTTATGAGGTAGTTGTGTTTTTTGTTGAGACCAAAGCTAATTATTATCTTCATTATGTTACGATTACTGTTTTCTTATTGCAGCCATCAGTATTTGTACTAGTGATCTGATGAAACCTGAAGAATACTTGGATTTCGTTGTCCATGACATGTCCGTTACTTAACTAAATACAACTATTATATTAACGACTCGGAACACAAAGTTTTTTATAAGTAAAAACATAAAGTTTTACCTTATAACGTGAACCGGTTTTCACCTTTAAAAGGCTTCTTCAGAGGCTGCCGCTGGTAGCGCTGTCCGTCCTGTTGTGGGCGACGGAATCGAATTTCAAAAGATCGATGCTGTGTGTGTGGGGTGAGATATGTTCGAATAATGCGTGCGATTTGAATTGTGTCTGTTCGTTTAGGATGTCGTTTTTATTTGTTTTCGTGTGTTTGTATATTTCCAATTGTTCTAGAGTGTCTAGTTTTCGGCCTTTTATGTGTACGTGTAGAATGTTCATGTTATTGTCGATGTTTTTGTATGTGTAGTTTGCTTCAATGAGGTGGTTTGCAAAGGTGGATTCTGTAGTGGAGTGGAGTGCCTTTGTGTGTTCAATGTATCTCTGTTTGAAGTCTGGCCTATGTAGAATTTGTTGCAATTTGAGCAATTTAGCTTGTAAACACCGGGTAGATCGAATTTGTTTTGTGCTTTGTGTGTGTGTTTTGATAGCGTGTGTTCTGTTTTGTTAGTAGTTTTGTTAAGTACACATAACACTAACATACATCAACAAACAAACTGAAAAAATTGCCCACAAATTCAAAAAAGCAGGATACAGAATCGCTTACAAAACTACTAACAAAACAGAACACACACTATCAAAACGCATGCCCAAAGCACAAAACAAATTCGATCTACCTGGTGTATACAAGCTAAATTGCTCAAATTGCAATAAATTCTACATAGGCCAGACAGGACGTAGCTTCAAACAGAGATACATTGAACACACAAAAGCACTCCACACCACTACAGAATCTACCTTTGCAAACCACCTCATTGAAGCAAACCACGCATATAAAAACATCGACAATAACATGAACATTCTACACGTACACACAAAAGGCCGAAAACTAGACACTCTAGAACAATTGGAAATGTACAAACACACGAAAACAAATAAAAATGACATCCTAAACGAAGACACAATTCAAATCGCACGCATTATTCGAACATATCTCACCCCACACACACACAGCACCGATCTTTCGAAATTCGATTCCGTCATGCACAACAGGACGGACAGCGCTACCAGCGGCAGCCTCTGAAGAAGCCTTTTAAAGGTGAAAACTGGTTCAGATTATAAGGTAAACTTAATGTTTTTACTTATAAAAAACTTTGTGTTCCAAGTCGTTAATATAATAGTTGTATTCCTGAAGAATACATTACTTGTAGTAACTACTTTTTAGTGTAGATATGCTTATTCTTATTGGAATAATGTTATTGGATTATGATTCAAATCATGTTTTCAATTATTGTAATGATTCAAATAGTTTTTGCTTTTTAATGCTTCACTGTTCAAATATTATTTTTTTAACCTCACATACTCATAATGTTTTAAATATAACTTGTGGATTATTAAAATAGGTATTGTTAAACAGGCATTGCTAGTAAATCCAACAAAAGGAAATCTATGGGATATTATATAGAAGTTGGTATTGAATCATAAAAAATTAGTATCATTCAACAGCACTTTGGACTTTAGAGCATTAAACAAATGTAGTAAACAGTAAAACGTTGTGAGTTTATATGATTCGTAATATTCCTTTTGTACACAAAACATACTTGACTATCATAATACACAGGAATTACAAGTTAGTACTGTACAAAGAAAGTTACAATTTATTTGGAAAGCTAGTTGTTTGAACTGAATATGTGTGTGACCAAATCGTGAAGTCTATCATCTACTATTTATATCAGCATTTTAATTTTTTAATATGAACTATGAATTTGAAATTCATTAACTATGAATCACAGTTACCTCATTGCGTTAGATTCACTAGTGTGAAAAGCAATTAAATTTTGTGACTTCAATTTTGAAGTAGTTTGTTGTGATTTTACACTAGTAAATTAAATTCGTTACAAAATATTTACAAAATCTAGCCAAATATTCGGCTATGCGGATGATATTGCAATTGTTGCAAGAAATGCAAACAAAGTTAGGGAGGTATACGAAGTGATGGAAGTAGAAGCAACAAAAATTGGGCTAACTGTGAATGAGAGCAAGACAAAGTATATGATAATGTCGAAGTCTGCGGATAGAAGAAAACCTCGTGACCTGGAAATAAATGGGAAACGCTTTGGAGGCGTATCAGGCTTTGAATATTTGGGCACTACAATATCGAATGATAATGACATAAAAAATGCATTAAAGAGAGGATAAGGTATGCAAATAGAGCGTATTTTGCAAATATAAATATCTTTAGAAATAAAAATATAAGGAGAGAAACCAAGCTAAAAATATATCATTCGCTCACAAGACCTATTGTTGCCTATGGCTCAGAGGTGTGGACGATGACAGTGGAGGATGAAAAAGTTTAAGAATTTTTGAACGCAATATCCTACGAAAAATATATGGACCAGTGAGGGAAGGCGAGAATTGGAGAATACGAAGTAATGCAGAATTGCAACAACTGATACACGAGAGGGACCTTGTAAAATTTATCAAGTCACAGAGGACAAGATGGTTGGGGCATGTGGAGAGAATGGAAGAGGATAGAATGAGTAAGAGAACGATGCAGGGAAGACTATACTGCAGAAGACGAAGGGGACAGCCAAGGATGAGGTGTTGAAGGATCTGATGAAGTTGGGAGTTCAAGGATGGAGAGAGAGAGTGGCAGATAGAGATGACTGGAGGCGGATTATTGAGAAGGCCAAGGCCCACCAAGGGCTGTAGAGCCAGAGAAGAAGAAGAAATTAAATTCTTTGGTAATTTTAAAAATTAATCAGGGTTTTTTGTTAGTCTATCAATGATCTTTGTACATAAGATCTTTCATTATTCTCTAAAGAGCTACAACATTAAAACAATGCAGCATAAACAATCACACTTTCTACCAACAATTTTTTAATTAGGCCTTTTGGTTTTTGAACACAGTGAAATCTCTATACAATGATTATTGATACAAGAATAATCCTCTCAAAAGTGATAAAATATTCTAGTCCCTATATTGGTCCCATTAATTTATTGACATATTCCTACAGACTTGACAATATTCTCCATTACAATAAATCTTCTTTCCATTACAATTGTTTTTTAGTCTCCATTAATGCACTTCCCTCTTAGCAGTATAAAAGTATGAATCATGAAAGATTTAGTAAGACCTGTCACTATCATCTGAAGAGACAGACTCAACATTTGAGTGCCTGTGCTGTGTACAGTCTTTCACCCCCTTCACAGTTACCTAATATATGCTTGTCAATCAATCTGATATTAAACAATAATAAGTGGTTTATGGTACAGTTAAATGATGAAAATAAAAACACCCAGGTTGAGGATGAAGTCTGAAGACAGATGAATGGAGAGGATAAACAAAGTGCGAATTAGGGATTAACCTAAAGTCGAGATGAAGAGAAAGGCCTTTCACTCATTCTCACTTTGAAAGGGCCTGCCACAGAGCTGTTACAGAAAGTAGCCACTGATAGCTAGAACACTTTTGCTAAATGAATAAAAGCTCTGAAATTACTGTAAAGTGGCCAGTATCTGTGTGATGTGTACTGTGTTCAGCTCAAAGTGAGGTGATAGTGTTTCGGGGAAAGCCTCCAGGAGTTTGAAACAAATGTCGACTGATTGATGAGATTGGCTTACTCAAAGTACCTGAGGACTTCCAGACATCGATTGCTCTCATTATGTTTATTGACAGTATCAGAGATTGTGGTTTACAACAAGTTTCAAGCATGGTACAGCACCGGAATAACTCAGACACTCTTGTTCATGCTCTCCAGGGTTTGAAGCTGCCAAGTTGACAGCCTACGTCAATAAAAGTATGTCATAACTTTGCAATCAAGTGGATCCAATATCACAGTACTCCATAAGAGACAGAATACAGAGACAATTCAAGGAAAAGAATTTAAGAAGTATGTAGTACTACAACTTTTCAAACTAAGAGTAAGAGATAAAATAGATGTTTCCCAAGTGTTATAATTGTGAGAAACGTGACCACCTTCAAGCAGATTGTTGGCAGAAATTGGCAAGACAGGCATGAACATACCAACTGGAGATATATAGATATGGACAAACACACAGTCTCCTCAATTTATTAGACCATAGGTAACTGATTGTCAAAGGATTCATTAAAGACAAATGTGCCACATTTACAGTTGATACAGGTGCCATCGTGTCCTGATATAGTCAATGATTTCCAATCTCAACTGAGCTCTTTTACCATACAAACTGCAACTGGAAGCCTTGTTAAAGTGTTTGGAAATATTGATGTACACTTATGCCTAGGTTTCTTCAAGTTTAGCCACCAAATTGCAGACATTGTTGATGAATTGATTCTTGGCACAAGCATTATGGGTTTGCTGTGGCCTTAAGAGAGGATGTCCTGAGGTTTGGCCACGAGAAGACAAAGTTTTGCATAGCTGAAATAATAGGATCAGCCAACCATTCAATCAAATCAGTAATGGTGGTTGAAGAAGGAGTCAAAAGGTGTGGAGGAGGAAAACCCTTAGAGTTGGATGTGGAACTGGGACAAGAACAGAACAACAAAGTGCAAAATTCTGTGAAAACAGGAAAAGTGGTTGAAAAACCAACTATTGTCATCATAGAAAGGCTCTTACTCATTCCTGAGTTAAAGGAAGTGCCCATGTGAGAAGCTGCTGGAAAGAAAGAATTGGTGGCAAATACAGAAAATGTAGGGGCAAGAAGAAAAGATGTACCTGACACACAGGGAAAAGACAAGTTTGGAGATGGGATGACACTGTTAGAGGAACAGAAAGAGTTGCTGAAGTGGAGGAGGTTATGCAAGAGATTGTTTACTGGTGCAACAGTGGGGGTGGGGTGCACCCCAAGGCCACTGTTCTGTTTCCATACCAACGCAACAGACAAATTGTCAATAGTCACATTTGTTCATGTTTTTGTTACTTTTTTAAAATTTTTGTTATTATGTTTTTTAATCATGGTTTGTTGGCTTAAAAATGGTTCCCCTAAAAGAACAATAAATGAAGGTGAAAAGGAAGAAACAGTAGAAGAAACTTCAAGTGATATAAATATAAGTGATGAACCTAGCTGTTTCAAGCCTAACCTTAAAAATAAGCAATCAAAGAGTAGCGGACGTGTAAAAGTAAGAAAATATAACAGCAAAGATTTACAAACAGGCTTTACATTTGTAGGCCCTGAAGATAAACCAAGGCCACTGTGTGTTATTTGCTTGAAACTTTTGTCAAACAAACGCATGAAGCCGTCATCTTGAAACTAAACATCAAGAATATTCTTTAAAATGATGAGAGTTAAAAAGATCACAAAATACTATTAAATCTGAAACTAAAAGTGTAAATGAAAATGCTACCTTAGCTCCATAAGAAGTTGCTCGGCTTATTGCCAAATTTGGCAAGTCCATACAATAGCTGAAGAGCTTATTCTCCTGGGTGCAGTTGCTATTTGTAGGAGAATTTTAGGTGACTCAAAAGCCAAGCTAGTTGATCAGTTTCTCTTTCAAATGGCACTATGCAAAGAAGAATTTCTGCTTTGTCTGTAGGACTTGTTATTTGTTAGACTATGTATGAGTGACAAATTCACTATCTATTCAGAAGAAAGTACAGATATATCAAAAAAAAGCTTCTATGCTGGTTTTTGGTTGTTTCATTTGGGAGAACCAATAGTTTTAAGATTTTCTTGTCCTCTTGTAAATTGATTCATATCCAAAGAGAAGAAGTTCCATTCCAATTGACCAGTTTTTTTTCTAAACTTGTTATCAACTGGAAAAGTGTGTTGATATAACAACAGATGGTGCCTCATCCATGTCCAGTTACAAAACAGGGTTTTGGGGAAGACCGAGAGCTGTTGCTTTACACACATAAACTCATTGGTGCATTCATTGAGAGTCTTTGGTAGCTAAACACCTTCCAGAGTTTTGGAGAAGTAGTAAAAGTGATAAATTACATAAAGACACGACCTGTACAATCCAGGCTATTTGAGGTATTATGCAAAGAGATGAGAGTGATCATGTCCAAATTCTTCTTCATACTGAAGTTTGTTGGCTCTCTTGAGGCAAAATTCTTCAACAATTTTTTGAACTAAGAGATAAGGTGCACTTGTTTCTTCAGGACACAAATTTTTCAGATTTGCTTTCTGATTTTTTGTGGCTATGTATGGTTCCCTATTTGGCAGATGTGTTTAAACATTTTAATGTTCTTAATTTCAGTTTGTAAGGGAATTATGTGGACATTTTTCGTTTTGAGGACAAGATGAATGCCATAATCAAGAAATTCCAAATGTGGGCAAAACATGAGGAGAACCACACCAGTTTTACCAACTTTCTGACCCTAAAACAATTTTTGGAATCTTATCCAGAAAAAAACACCAGAACAAATGAAGCAGGAAATATCCAAGCACCTGGGAATCTTTTCAACAACATTCAGAGAATATTTTCCCGTTCAAACCAGTGGTTTCAACAAAACTGCCTGGATGAGAACCCATTCGATTGCAATTATTTCTAGTCTTAGTGAAGAAGAGGTGATCTTTGTTGATTTAGCAAGCAATAGTAATTTAAAAGCTGTTCATCACAGAGAAAAAAAATCATTGAGTTCTGGCTAACAATTTATCAAGCAAATCGAAATCAACTAACTGAAAATTTGTTCAAACATTGCTATCTTTTTGTGCAACTTACCAATATGAACAAACTTTTTCAGCCCTTGTAGTACATGAAAAATACAGAAATACACTTGACATGCATTCAGATTTTTGAATCAAAGTGCCTAGCCTTCAGCCCAGAAGTTATGGGGAAAACTTTTTTTTATCTCACTAAGACTTTTTTATACTTAATAGATATTCATGTAATTAGCCATCTTTATATTAATTATTATTACAACTTTTACACCAACAGTTTTACATAGGTGTAGATTAATTGTAAAATAAAAGTATCGTGTTAAAACACATTTGGCTTGGTTTTATTGCACCAAATCCCAATTTTATAGTAATTATTATTAAAATAGGGGGGGGGAGTGTTAATTTCTACATATTCAAAAAATACAAAAATCAGGCGGTGTGCCGTTCTTGAAGAACCACTTGATAGCTCAAAAACTTTTTTTTTGCTTCAACAAGCAATGTGAGATAGTGTTATTTTAAACATGCGTATTGGCTGCATAAAAATAACTAGATATAGTGCCATATACCACTAGAAAGAGGGCAGTATGTACATTAACACTATACAAAAAGCTGTTTTATAAAAAAATGGAGGTGGTGTCTTATGCCTCTGAAGCACAGATATGTAATTTAGTCACCACAATTTGGGTAATTACAATGTGTCCCTTCTTTGGTACAACCAATAGTAGGTCCGTAAACACAACAATATTATATCATTCTGTATACAGCAGCTCAATAGCAATCTCCTTGATGTCTTGCAACACTGGTTCCATCACTTGGAGTTATATGTCATTTGGTACAACATGTTATTGGAGATGGCTATGTATCAATTACCTTCACGATTGGAGTAAGCTGATGTCTACCCTGAGATACTATAATTACCGGTACATATTTACTTTATAACTAATGCATATTGCTTGAACTTTCAGTACAGTGGGAGAAAATTCGACAAGACGGGTCATATGAGCATGTTGATACAGACCCAGATATACCATCTAAAGAAGTCCTATTGACATTTCATGTGGAGGAAAGTGCAAAGGTATTCATTGATAATTTGATAGAAGAATGTATAAGGAAAACTATTACGCATTCTGTACCCAGTAAAGAAGTACTTGAAAGCACAAGTCAAGAAATTTCACGTAAGTTGAACAATTTTGCAACTATATACTTGTACATTAGAAACGTAAAGTAAGAATGAAATTGTGCCAGGATGCTGTGACTTGAGCATTTCAATAATTTTTAATTAATATTAATTTCTTCTGTTAGGTTATCTGAAATATTTAAGTTATTTATACTGTATCATCATGCCCTTCAGCTGTTTACTGTAAGCGGCACAAATTATAGATTTTCTATATATGGAATATCAAATTAATGTAGAATAAGACCAGCAATGAAGTGTTATTTTTCATATATCCTCCTCCTATGGCACTAAAGCACAAGTCGGGCCCTGGCCTCCACCAATCTACTCTATCCATTGCACCCTCCTCCAGTTTCTTATCCCCATATCCCTTGCATCCTCTGCAACGCCATCTTCCCACCTCTTCCTCGGTCTGCCTCTAGGACTCGTTCCCTCCCATGTACCCAGCAGAACCCTTTTGGGGTTCCTGCCATCCTCCATTCTCATAACATGTCTGGCCCAACGCAATCTTTGCATTCTTATAAATTTTGAGACTGGTAGCTCTTTATATATTTGATACAGTTCATTGTTGTATCTCAGTCTCCATAAGCCATTTTCTTGTATTATGAGGATTTTCCTTTCAAAGGTGTCTACTATGTTGGCTGTTTTCTGAGTGACTGTCCATGCCTCACACCCGTAGCATAACACCGGTCTGACGACAGTCCTATATATTTTCATTTTTGTTTCCCTGTGCACATCCCCAGACCTAAATGATGGCAGCAAATTTTTCGTATATAATACTATAAATACTTTAAAATATATTAGAAATCCATACATATGCATATAATATAGAATTTTTAATTTACATGACTTGACTCAGATAATTAATTTATGCCTCATTAAAATTGTTTATACCTAAAGTATATATGTCACTTAATGTATATAATAATGATAGTGTTAAATATCCTAGTATGCTTGAATTAATTTTTTTATTATTAATATGGCTGACATATAAAAAGCTCATCATTGCTGAGTTTAAGAAAAACTCTGAACAATCTACAGAAAAAATTACTATTAAAGAAAGAATGAGAAAGAAGGAACAGAGTTGGTGAAGGTGGGCTTTTTCATTAGGACAGGCACCTTTGCCTTTTCAATCCACCACTATTGATATTTGCAAAATATAACACAAAATGCCACTGAAGAACTGACAAAATGGAAACCAAAACAACATTCTGAATACTCATCTATATTGGATGTTGTTTCTAACATAAGGGTCGATATCTCACATTATTAATGATATTCCAGTAACAACCTACGTAGAATACACTATCTGTTGGTTGACAGGGAATAAGCATCGACACTTTGAAACAAAGGCGCATATGTTAATAACAATTCTGACCACACTAGTTACGAGTGAAAGTGAATTGAACATGTTTTGTGAGGATAGTAAATGCGGTGGAATATAAAAAGAACTGGGTTGAGCATTTATGGTACACTGGCTGAGCAAGTGAGAGATAACCTCCAAAATATAAGTAAATAGACTGTCCAGTTGCAGGAGCTTGAGGTAACCAATATTGGCAGTATACCATCTGTCCATTACATGACGAATAAGAAAAAAAATAATTTGTCATGCAAACTTGATATTCTAAGTTATTAAAAAGTTTACAATTTATTATTATTTTATTTTTGAAAAATGAACATACAAGCAATAATGAGTGGACGAATATCATTATTGTTACTGATTTGTTTGGACAACTTTGAGAAGTCTTTCTCCACGGTCAAGCATGACAGGAGCTTGAGGTAACCAATATTGGCAGTATACCATCTGTCCATTACATGACGAATAAGAAAAAAAATAATTTGTCATGCAAACTTGATATTCTAAGTTATTAAAAAGTTTACAATTTATTATTATTTTATTTTTGAAAAATGAACATACAAGCAATAATGAGTGGACGAATATCATTATTGTTACTGATTTGTTTGGACAACTTTGAGAAGTCTTTCTCCACGGTCAAGCATGACAGGCTAGGAGCGTAATCCCATGGTAACTAGCCAGTAATTTTAATAATATGCATTGACAGTTTCTTATTATGGAATACTAATTTCTAAATAAACATTTTGATAAAATTATCATTCAGAGCACAATCCCATGGTAACTAGCCAGTAATTTTAATAATATGCATTGGCTATTTCTTATATTGGAATACTAATTTTTAAATAAACATTTTGATAAAATTATCATTCAGTAGTCAGAACTGCTATTAATCCAACAGAATTTGGCAACAGAATCCAAGAATATAACTGATAATTTATTTATGGCCATAATTTGATTTTTTGAACAATAACGTTTGTTTTTTAAATACAAAATACTAAATTTATGTAAACTTCATTTTATAATGTGAAACAACAAGGGATAGGCCTACGTAAACAACTCTTTATTGTCATAATTCATAACAGACTCATGAACTCATAGCAAACTAAGTACAACATGTTTTGGTATGTGTAACTCCTGTTATATCTCAGTATTAATTTCGATTTACCTTTGCTAATGTTTATTGTTTACGGGCGTTAGATTTCAGCTAGTTGTTCTAGATTCTTCTGAAACTTTTATAACTTTGTCAGGGATAACGATGAACACTCTGGTTTTTCACCAGCCATTTATAATGACATTTTTCTTTAATTATGAAGGTTTAACAATATAGACAGGTGTCATGCAACTTCTTGTGTGAGTATTAGGCAGTAGGCCTAACCTAGCACCTGACATAAAAATAAATTAAAACTTAAGATTATATTACAGCCAAGGTAAAGTATAACAAAAATTGTATGCTGTTTTTCTGAATTTCAACTAAAAAGTTCCATACAGTGATAATCCTCACAACCTACGGGTTTAAATAGTTTGGTTGAGGGACACTGTATTACACACCGATTGAATCATTAATATATGAAGCCACTTTGTTTACACTGTGCTTTAGCAATTTGATGATACCCCTTGTAGCCAGATAGTTAAATATTTTAACAGTGTTATAATACAGTGTTTTAGTCACATATTACAGTGGCATATTATTTTATACCAGTTTATTAAATGTAAAATATTAAACTATTACAGATTAATTTACTAATGAAAATGTATTAAATTTAATTATATTCATATTATAATATACAAGTATATAAAACAGGATAACATTTATGTAAGTATTACAAGTAAATACAAGAGTATAATGCTGTTACAAATAATTCTAATAAATACACTCAGTGTCTGTAGAGCTATATAATAATAATAATATTATGTCTTTTTTAGAGACTTCAGTACAAGGAGATACCGTATCTGAATCCAAACAAACTTTATTGTACCCATATGAAGTTCAGAATCTAGTTGAAGAAATACTGATGCAAACCGTCAAGAAGGCAGTTGATATAGCCGACTGGAAGAAAGAAGTTTGGAGTATAACTTCAGATATAAGTTGCCTGGAATGTTTACAGGTTGGATCATATGAAGGTGTGGAATTTCGGGAAAGACCATATGAGGAAGAATTGTCTGAATGTGCGCAATCTACAAAAGAACATGACAGTATCACACAACTGTTACAACTATTAGAAACTGCTTATTGTGTGCCAGTCAGTACGCATGAATCACTTCAGAGTATACAAGTAAACGAGATTGTTTCAGATGATAATGCAACACTCTGTGTAGATATTGAAAATCCAGAACCGGTACCAACATTAGATTCTGAATCGGATAAACAAAGCCTTTCCGTCTCTGAAGAAACCATTTTTATGGAAGATTCAGAATTTGAGGAAAGAGAGTTGCGCAGTACAACTTCAGACCCAAGCTGTTTGGAGTGTCTACACGTAGAAGTGAATAAATCTGAAGAAATTGTATCACAAACATTTTCTATACACTCAGAAGTAGAAATCTGTGATAGTACAAAAGAAACTCTGAATGTACAGATAATAGATGATACTTCCCATGAAATAATTACTTTACAGAATCCAGATGCAGACGATGATGATGATGATTAAGGTAAATACCGGCTGTATATGGATAATATATAAGCAAATAGCAGACAGGCAATGCGTGAGTTTTTACTTTCCTGCTTCAAGAAACACTATATTTACTGCCATTCATTTGCACTCATTAAAGTGCAAAGGTTAAGCCTCTGTGCTGTAACACTATCAATAAGTCCTATCCACATAAACAACGTCCACAAAAAACTTTACAATGTATTAATAGTTTGAAGATGTTTAAGAACAAAGAGAATAGTCCTTTTCTTATTATTCTTCCTTGCCTATTCTTATTAACACTTGCAAACTTGATGCCCAGAGAAATTACAGGTGCAAAAATCTGCCATAATTCTCAATGCCCCATTCATTACTTTTAGCTTGCCATATTTTTTTGGGGAATTTATGGGCTCTTGTTGTATGAGTGTGAAAGCACAAAATACCAGTGGGTATCAGAATTGTTTTGGGATTAATTTTTCTTGATACTTTGATCTCTATATGCATGGAACAAACAAATCCTCTTATTTCAATTTCTTGCTTAATTTGTTTATGGCAACAGATTTTTCACAATTTTTTCTCCTAAAAATGTACATGTTCAATACAAATTCAAACAAAAGAACAACCAATATCTCAGGTAATCAGCCCCCATTTCCACATTAGGGAATCAGTTGATTTATTGACTGGGCTGGATACAATAAAATATACAGACTAATCTTTCACAAAGTCCATAGTGCTGACAGGAAAAAAAACACTATAAATTTCACAATTTATTTAACATTTTTGTCAGATCAGTGACTCATATAACAATTGTTTACTGTATTTGCTAAGTAGATTTTTTTAGTTGTCTTGATTATTCATCTCTTCTTTCACAGCACTAACACTTATCTAAAAATGAAACTTTTTCTTGTGAACTTACTGTTTATTCTCTTCTCGTCGAACACGTTTCGGCGTACGTATTCACCTTCTTCATCTTAGAGACAGACTACCATCATTTAGTAACGGTTGTTGTGTGGAATGTGTAGTGGGGGTGGTGCGTGGAGGAAGGGGATTGGCGCGGGGATTCAATTTAATGTTTGTTTTTTGTATAATTGTGTCAAAAAGTGTATGTGATTTATATTGTAATTGATCATTAAGTATGTCGTTTGGTTGATGATATATTACTTTTATTCAAAGGCAACACAAGACAAGTTGAAAACTTCCACAAATACATAAACACTATACACCACAAATTAAAATTTATACTGGAAATTGAACAAAACAATAGTATAAATTTTCTAGACCTAACAATTAACAAAACTAACAATACACACACACGTACAAAATATACAGCAAACCAACCACAACTGACATGGTTATACACAACACATCAAACCACCCAACACAACATAAACATGCGGCCTTCAACCATATGCTCCATAGACTAACTAAAATACCCTTAAATAAACAAGATTACACCGACGAACTCAACACAATAAAATACATAGCAATCAAAAACGGTTACAACCCTAATTTAATAAACACACTACACAAACGCATCAAAAACAAAAACAACAAAACACAAAATACCATCAACACACAGCACAATAAATACATCACACTCACATACCACAACTCCTACACACACAAAATCGCCAACACATTCAGAAAACACAAATACAAAATAGCATACAGAACAACCAATACCATCAAAAAACACATCAATAATACAAACGCAGACATAGACAAATATAACAAAACAGGTGTTTACAAATTAAATTGTAATGACTGCAATAGTTTCTACATAGGCCAGATGGGAAGATCTTTTTCATCCTGTTATTCTGAACATTTAAAAGCTTTAACCAACAACAATATACACTCCGGATTTGCCACACACATACACACAGAAAACCACAGTTACACCAACATAGACACTAATCTTGAAATTTTACATTACTTACCCAAAGGTCGAAAACTCAACACAACTGAACAATACGAAATATATAAACACCACACAACACAACCAAACGACATACTTAACGATCATTACAATATAAATCACATACACTTTTTGACACAATTATACAAAAAACAAACATTAAATTGAATCCCCGCGCAAATCCCCTTCCTCCACGCACCACCCCCACTACACATTCCACACAACAACCGTTACTAAATGATGGCAGTCTGTCTCTAAGCTGAAGATAGCGAATACGTACGCCGAAACGCGTTCGACGAGAAGAGAATAAACAGTAAGTTCACAAGAAAAAGTTTAATTTTTAGATAAGATTTTTTTATTTTGTTATACAATGAATTTACTTCAGGGTTTGTCTAATAATTAATTCATGTGGACTGTGAGATGGTTATAATACTGCAAACAATGGTCCTTGGCTCAGACTTATAACACAAAATCATATTACAGGAAATATGTAATAGTATATAATTCTGATTGTAGTGAAACTTTATATTAGTTTGTCACATACTATAAAGTCTGTAATATAATTTTATTTAAATTGTAATGAAATACAACTGCCTTATACAACAGACAGTAACTTTGTCCATTTTGTATCCAATACTAACTATACGTCCCCTTTCCGTTTTTCAAAAACACAACTGCAACTCTCTGTAATCAGTAAGGGTCTTCAACCTGCATTTCAAAAGAGTTTCATTTTGAAGGAAAAGGAACTTTTGCTACATTGTGTACTTTTAAACAAATTTAACTATTATTGACTGCCACAGAAAAAATTTAATGTCACCTTATAATACACAAATCATAATTTTTTGCCAAAAGTTATGGTGATTCGTAGTATTAACATGACAGTACTGATTGCAGAGATTTTTATGTACAAGTAATGACTGCTTGAAGGATGACTATCAGCAAGGTGAGATGACAAGCATGCATGGTGTTTGAATGAAAAGAAAGAGAATTAGCTGAATCTGTAACATGTAATTTGCATACTATCAGTATGGTATTAAATGTAATGTGGTCTTTATAATTCTGTGTGGGACTCTTTCATTCTGCAGCAGACAACACTAACAATTTGCACCTACCAGAAATCAGTTATTAATTTAATCTAATTTATGCAATACTTTTATAATAGTTTTATTATGAAATATAAAAATAATTTGTTTCATAATTAGGAAATTTCTGAATTAATAAAAAAAAAATACATAAACTATTAGTGAGTGCAAGTGTGTCAGAATTGATTGTACGGGTTCCTTGTTCTGCAGAAAACATCACAATCAACATTCCCAACTAGTTGGCATTACGGATTGTTTTATTTAACTACAATGGTCCAAGCTGTAGATTTTAGATGTTATTGCAGAATTTTTTTATCTACATACAAATAAAGCCACCTCTCAAGTATCTGGAAGCAAATGATCTGCTCACAACTCTACAGCAATGTATTTCTAAAGCGCGCGTGCGTGCACGTACACACACACACACGCACACACAGTTCTTCACCTTGACAAACTGCTGATTAATTCTATAGTAGGGCCATTTTAACTGACAGTAAGCAACAAAACACTCAGTGTAATATGTAGTCCAGTATGATTGGCTCATACTCAATATATTTTATCAGTACATTATGGCATGCTTCAGGCCACAAGGCTAGTAAAGAAAAATAAACTGTCATGTGCTGTTCAAACATTTCCAGAGAACACAAATTAAAGCTATTTGAAAATATAAAAAACTGTGTCCGTTTAAATGAAAAGAAGCTAGAACGTTGCTGGTACACTAGTATAACCAGAAAGGGACTTGGATGAACAGATCTTTGAAAGGTGGTGTGCTGAAGAATTTCTCCAAGTGTCTGTAGCTACTTTCGGAAGACCAAAAGTACTTCCCAAAAAACTGTTCTCCTATTGGATAATGCCCCTTCTCACACCAATAAAAAAGGTTTACAATACAATGTTGACAAAGTTTTTATGAAATACTATACCACCCCCCCACAACCAAATATAGCTTCACTAATCCAACTAATGAATCAAAAAGTAATTTTTAGTTAGACTCAATCTACAGTACTTCAAAAAGTGACAGAAGGCAATAAATCTTAAATTCTTCTGGAAATCGTAGCTTGACCTCAGAAGCTTGGAAAACAGTGAAACCCAGTTCCCTTGTAAAATCATAGAAAAATGAATCCATAAACAATTGTAGAAGAGGCAGTTGTATTCACTGGAAAATATATTCCTTCTGCTGAGCTGACTAGAAATACAAGATGTTTCCGGTGACGACGAACTAGACAAAGACAACATAGCATAGTGGTAAAATGTGACAAAGACAACCGCAGTTTTGTATCAGTGAGAAATCAGCAGACAGCGGAAAAGATAAAAGTGGGTGGATAAAATATCATCAGTGATGAGGAAGTTGAACGTATTGAGAAGAAACAACTTATGGTATGGGGCAAGTGTGTAGAAGCATTGTTCAACTGCCTGGAAAGTCAGGACAACAGTTTGTTGAGTGACATAATGATGTTTTATCCCTTTTATATGGATTATTTTATTTAATAGTCAGCAGTTTAGTATGTTAGCATATTTCTTTGGATTGGCTATGATTTTGCACAGTTTTTGTTGCATTTGCGATGCTGTTCTGATTGCGATTTCTTTATTGTATATAATTTACTGAATACTTCTGGAATAAAACACAATATTATTATTAACAACTTGATTTTATTGACATACCTTCCAATGGCAGATCCAGGCTTTTATAGGCATGAAAGCTGAAACTAATCTACTATTGGGGGTCCCCTGGATTAAAAATTTTCATGTTTATTTATTGAACACACTAAACAAGAATAATGAAATAAAAATAAAAAAATATCAGTTGTTACATGTCGACAAATAAGCATAAACTGCAAAATAAATGTAAGAAATTTATCTTTGAACCGAACTACGAATCGGGCTATTTCGACTGTTCCAACAATATATGTTTTACGAACATTGTAAACTAATAAATTTTGTAAAAACGTCCACTACTTATAAAATTACATTGTACTACAGCAAGTATCATTATATATTCATAGTAATATTATTTTATTTGATGGTAATGTTTAATCTGCAATTTCTATATATCTGGGCATCTATTGAAGTTATTTAAACATTATTTAATTATAAATTAATAATAACGGGGCCCCAAGCAGCCAGGGCCCAAAACTGATATTTTCATAAGTTTCACGGTAGATCTGCCACTGATATCTTCAATATTTACATAAAGAAAATATTTGTTGTAGATACATACACTTACAAATATATCGGCGGCGTTTGGTGTAGGACCTTGTTTATTCTTTTACTGCACTGGTTGTAAATAATTGTTGTGACTGCATTCACTGTCACTTCACTTTAATACCACTTATAGATTAACATAATCTGTTGTATCTAAATCATCAACATCATCACCACCACTCAAAGGACTAGGCCTTAGACCTGTCCCGGAACCCATCTCCTCCTCAGTCTACTGACATCTCTCATCCCAGTAGGGTGATAACCCAAGGCAGCCACAAGTAGACGGATATCAGGCATGCGATTCAAGTGTTCACACCATCTCCTTCTGTGGTCTTCAATCTTCTGGTGCAATGATACAATGTTTAAATTGCGTCTAATATCCTTGTTCCTTCTCTGATCCAAGAGAGAACAATCTTGCGTCCCTCTTAGTAATTTCATTTCGGCTGCCTGAATCCTCTAAATCAAAGATTCAAATTGAATAAACACAAGCACAACAAAACATGCGTTGGTCAATAATTCTTTCTGTTTCATCATACATACAGAATACTGAACATGCCAACGACAAGGGTGATGTTTCAGCACATAACATTGAATCTTTTACGCGCACGAGCGGGGAACGTTGTGATTCTGCATGAAATTGTGTGCAGAAGACTCAATAAAAACTAAGATTTGTTCAATTAAAAAATTATTATAGAAGTCAAATATAGAATATTTTAATATCCTGGCTTGGGATTCTGTGGACCCCAGACAGCCACCCACCATTAACTTCACCACTGAATGTTCATGTGAATACCTAAGATTTAGGTATCATTATTACATTCACTAGATTACCATCTGTGGAGGAGTTTGAGGATGATCTACAGGCACAGAAAATGGAAAAGTACCTGGAAAGAACCAAATTCTTGCTGACCTATTAGCGTTTGCATCTTAAACTGCACTTGCATAACTTAGTGTTGCGCACATGTATGGGAGAATGTAATTACGCCCACCCTTTGAACTTAATACAGATTTACACATGTTCCTAATAGATTACAGACAGGATTTTGATAATATTCATAGACTGAAGCTGTGTTATGCAATGGAAAGTTTTGGTATACCAAGGAAACTTCACAAAAATTCTATGCTCTACATTGAGTCTACAGTTATGATCGGTGGGATGATGAGCAGAATATTTAAAAGTCTAGCAGTGTTAGGCAAGTTCTTGATAGTAATGGAACTATCACCTACAACCTAACACAGGTTCATGCTTATGCAGATGATATTGTTTGATTGATCTTATAAAATGTTTCAAAATCTGGAGAGTTGTCCAATGGGCCTACAAATAAATGAATTAAAACTAGTGCAAGAAGGGCTATTCCAAATTATAAAATCAGAGATTATACTTCTATGGGGTACCAAGTTACCAGGTCACATATCTGGAAACATATGTTAATAGTCCATACAAACCAGATATCAGAAGAAATCAACAAAGGGATAACTGCTGGAAACGGAGTATATACCTTGGAAATAAGAACCTCTTCAGATACAAAATAATCTCCTGATCTGTTAAAATGAAGAACTATAGAACTATGATCAGGCCAGTAGTAATATGTGGATCATAAGCTTGGATCCTTACAACAGACACCTCGATTTTAAAAGTGTCTGAATCAAAAATAGTAAGGAAAATTTATGGCCCTGTAAAAGAAGGAGAAATCATGCGAATGATGAACAAATGTACTCAGAAGAAGACCTTCACTACGATTTATTGAGTCCAGAAGAATTGACTGGTTATGGTATGTAGAGAAAATGGGTCAAAACAGGCAGTCAAAGAGAATCCTGTATGATGATATGACAGGAGTGAGGCAGGTAGAAGACCGAGGTGATGGTTGCAAGATGTGGAAGCAAATTTGGTAAGAATGGGAATCAAGAATTGGAAACGCTCGGCATGGGTGGCGGCAAATATTGTAAGAAGCCAAGAGGTCTACACTGAGCTGTTCCAATTTGGAAGAATATTTTACTAACTTGATAAGCAGAAACTTATTTTAACTTAGGTTACATCTTAAATAAAACAATTTTATGCATTGATGAAAAGGTTATAAAAGATTCAGATGCATATAATGAAATTGTTTTTTCATCACTTCTGTCTAACATTATTGAGTCATTTTATTGTACAAGCTCAAACACTGTTTACATAATAAAGGGAAGTACAAAATCAGGATTTGTAATAAACATTCCAGTGTTTGCTCAAACTGTACTACAAGTACATCAACATACAAAATTTGGAAATACACACTATATGAAATAACTACCACATCTGCCTAAAGTATTAAGTGTATAGGAAAATGTCAAATCAGCTGGTAAAGTATTGCTTTAGACTGAACTCTATATCCCTGAGAGGAATGTGAGATAGAGAGACACACAGAGTAGACATGCGTATGCGTAGGCACATGCAGTGGTGTCAACAAACCAATGACTACTGAGTAATACCAGTCCGATTACACTATCAAAGCTGACTTTCCTCTCATCTGAAAAAAAAAACAATATTTCAGAGTACTGAAAACTTTTAAATTGCACAAAATACTTGTAACGCAACATTACATTTTCTGGCTTTTCAAATAACATTTTCCTTTTACTTCTACATTTCTTCCACATAAATCCCACTCTTTTAAACACTCACGTTAATGATTTAGCCCCCCATGAGAAATGGATTCTTTCTTTCACAATAGGTAGGAGTTTTTTAATAGTGGGCACAACATTTTGATTGTTATAAAAATCCTGAACAATATTCCTGACTACACAATTGCCAAAATCATCAACAAAAAGTTTGCTTTCCTCACATGTTTTACATTTTTTCTTGGCATGGAGTTTTCCTTCTGGACTGCATTTTCTTTGCTTTCTCCTATTTAATGAAGTCTTCTGATTTATTACATTAAAACACATCTTGTTTTGTTGCTTGATTTAGTGGGTATGTCAGTGAGTTCGTTGTTTTTCATCATCACATTTTTCAATTATATTACTAATTATTTCATGAACTTCACTGTGAACAATGAAACTTCATTTTCTTTCTTTCGATGACCCTTGCAGAGACATTGTGAATAGACAGCTACAAATAAACAAATAACAGGATAATTCATTCACTAACAGAAATTAACTAAAAGTACACTTCCTAAACGATAGTTCACAAATTCATATTGTTAATGTTACTATAAGACAACTAGTTGAAAAGCACTAAGTTGTATACACAAAACCAATAATAAGTAGTCTTTGAACGCAATGTGGAAAACCATGTGATGGTACAATTCTGGTACAATACTAAATTTATAAAAACATGGTACAAAAGACCATAATTATTGTATTCATTTATTTTTAACCATTATTTGGTAATAATTATTTAAATATTTCATAATCCCTGTAAAGTTTTGGTGAGTGGACTATATAACTATTTTATAAAACGCAGATGTGAATTGACAGGATTCCGACCGTTTTCATTGCAAAACGACAAACACAGCAAAAAATCGTATGTAACATATAGCGATAACGAGACAAGCCCTGATGACGTCAGTGGAAGGAATGCACATTTTCTATAAACAAGTCGAAGCTGTAAACAAAGGACAAAAGCCTGATGACGTAGTTTTTGCCCCACTTACGCAATGTGAAACAAAGACTCTGGGTCATTTCATCCTGAAGTGTGAACGTAGCCGGCCGGCAAGAAGTTCACCAAGTGTGAAATTTAACTTTTACACCACCAAAAGTGGTTAAATAACTGTCTAAAATATCAGAAATGTTTGGGGCGGTGAGGAATTGAACAGGTGTCATCGGCCGATGGATCGTCAAAAACTGCGTGCGTATAGAATCTGCCCAAAGTGTTTTCGTGGGTAGACACGACGGTGTGGGCCCGAAATCGATGTAAAGATTGTGCACGATCGACGAATCTTAGCAGTGCGGTGAGACCTGTCCAATATAATTTGGTGAGAACGTTCCAAATATTCTTTTTATTATTTCAAGTAAATCAACATCATTGTGTAATAATGACCAATTGAAAATTCATTCAATATAATGACCAATTTTAAACCAATTCAAAATTTAAATGAGCTCAGAATAAAATAAATTGTACCAGAGAATGAATGAGAGAGAGAGAGAGAGAGAGAGAGTGACCTAAATTTTTTAAGTGCTGGGTTGTGCAGGTATATTATACTATGTTTATTATGTTTACAACGTTTATTTCTTATTAATGTTTACAAAATAAATGGACTACGCCCCGAGGCATACTAACGTGCGTGTTTGGCACATAGTTCAATAGAATCATTTTATATGTACTTAAGAGTCTTTTTGATAATAAAAGGTAATGTCATTGGTAAAAAATACAAGTACGAGTGAGTTATTTCAGGTATATTTCGCAATTACTGGTTCGTCTACACGAATACTGGACCGAAAGGTAAGCCTAATATCTATGTTGTTGCACAATCTGGCAACACGGCGCCTGATAATTATTCAATGTTAGTAAATTAGTTAATTTTATGTGACACAAGGTTTGTATTATCACATTTGGCGCCCGAACAGGGACTCTACATAAAATTTAATTTTATGTGGAGTAATACCTACTAGGAAAGCGAAATAATTACCTGAAGTAATTGCGAAAGTACGCAAACACGTGAGTAAATAGGGTTATTGCGCTTACTTGTACTTAACTACTTACACTTAACTACTTAACTAAAAATGAACTTTTTCCATGTGAAAACTTACTAATTTTATTGGACGCGTTTCGGCTTAGTATCCGCCTTCTTCAGCTTTGGTAACAGACTGCCTTTGGTTACTTGTACTGATTGTCAATAAACTTATTATGTCCCTTGTTCTGGGCGTCATTTGTCAATAAACTTACTACTCTACACATTTTATTTAAAATTATGTATGGATAATTATTACCATAATATGGTACATATGTGTACTTACCGATTTCAATCACTGCAGGCCTCGTACTTTTCTTTTTACTATGCTTTTTACCTAAGGGGCCAGGATTCATTAACAGCGAGATTTTTAATACAAAGAAGGTGACACAAATGATAACACTGTTTTTATATTGAAAGTAACTACCAAATTTTAATTTCCCAAATAGATTTTGCATATACAACCATGTGCTCAAAATGGCGTCATACAGTGTTATAAAAAACAAAATGGTGGCTATTTTAATTTACTCTATTAATTCTTACGATTCTCATTTTGTCTCCAATCAAGGTTATTATGTACTTTTACCTTTAGCTGCAGCTCTAATCACTTATTATGCTTAAATCTCATCTACACACAAACCAATGCCCTCGGCATATATGTTCATGGCCATGTGCTCACTCACACACATTCGCCCTATTACAAATACATTTGTTCAGTTGTTTTATTTTTGATTAATGAGCTCATTAAAATAATAAAGAAATGATAATAGTGGACTTCTCTTAGTTGTGGTCTGCGCTGCTCCCTCGCTGGTGTTGGTTGTTTCCAAGGTGTATGGCCGGTGTTCGCCTCATGTTTTGTTGTTTTTACTTAAAGATGTTTACACTGATTCTACATGTTCTTTTCTAACTGTTATTACACTTGAGCATATATCGCTCCACAATAACAATTTTACTTGAGGAGCTAGTTGTTTTTAAACTTTTAATTTGAAACTGATCAGACAGCGATACATCGCTGTTGACGCTTTGAAGAACTACGTTGAATTGAGATAGAGGCAAATGTAAATTTGCGCTTGTGTGTGTGTATTTTACGTCATCAAGCTTTGTCATACAAGACAACGCCTAGTTGTATGCGTTGTAGTCAGTGCGTCATTGTTTTTTGTTATGACGGAACAGTGTTATTATCCAATCACAATGCATATTTAAAGTCATTCGTCACAAACACCGCCATGGCTTTTACCGGCTCTCGCATGTCCAACGGTGACCTTGGCATGGTACTCTTGCTGAATCTGCTTTGTTCCTTCGTATATAGGGACAATGGACCTAACCATTCTGTATTTTAATGATTAAACAATAAGACATTGAAAAAATACCTTTAGATCCCATAATTATACTATTGGGTCGTTATGTACTGTTACAAACCCCCTCAATGAAAGATTTTGTGTCGAGACACAAAAACTTTCATTGACTCATTCACACTTTCCTAAAAGGATCAGTCTAGATATGTCACCACAACCCCCTGTAATGTTACTATAAAAAAAAAATTTATCATCACTTACCCTTGGTCCAATGATGCTGATCGCACCCTCTGACCTTACTGGACTTCTCCTGAGAGATCCCTACACCATAAGGCCATGAGGCACTCTACGCTCCTGTTCTGATGCTCCAGCCAGCCCAGGACCGTGGTCACAACACCACAAAACTCTGAAACATTGCATACAAAAATTTAAAATAGTGGTCTAACATACTTCCATATCTACAACTGATATGTTCCCTTTTAGACGCATTGGTTTGTTCTAATTTAAAAGTTTAACATAACAACAACAAGACTTTAAAATGTATATTCTTTTACCACCACCAAACTCAATTTCTTCCTTGTAAGAAAAACAAACTATATATATAACTACAAATAACACCATATATAAACAATTCTTTAATATTCCCCAAAACACCTTCACCTACTTATTTCTACAAATTCAACCTACAACTACTATGGCAGACAAGTTTATTATTCAAATTTTATTACTCAACTTATAATCATTTATCTACTTCGTAACTGGTATCACACTATATTTTGCTCAACTTCATTTGTACCTTTAGACTTTCAACCTTTAAAAGCTACTATTCTTTGACATTTGTTACCGTCATTACCAATAACAATAAAACATCATAAAACATTAGACATTACACATTAACATTGTTACATTTACATTAAACAATTTACATTTACATGACTTGTACCAAACCTATATCACCTCATTACTATCAACAATTCTCTATTAACTTTTAATTATTTAACATTCATTAGATTCTATACAACAATTTCAAATTTATTCTTACCTTTCAGTTACAATTACCTTCCTACCATGAATTTTCCTTTTTTCTAACCTTTTTATCCTTACTCGTTTGGGTGACTCTCTATTATTCACTATTTTCTCTATCTTATTTTGGCATTGTCAATCTAACCTTACTACCCCTTTTTTTACTACTAACAACCGCTTCTAACCATTAACACATTATGACACCAATATCTCTATAATAACCCCCTTCACAAATCCCATTTAAAACCTCTGGCACCGCTCATTTTTGTACTAGTATGTGTGTTCCCTATCTATGCTCATTCCCTTATTGGTTCCTGACCCTTTCAGATAACCCTTTCCGGCACACAACGGTCCCTTCCTGTCCTAACACCTTTCGTTGCAGACTCCCTACACCAATACCCTTATTACAAAATATCACCATCAACAACTATAAAATTACCATTCACATTACTCACCTCTACATATAATCACTAACCACTGTGTCCCTAAAATATCTAACACCTCTTTATATATTATCAATATCTCAACACTTTATTTTCACTAACTCCCATTAACTCTATTTAACTAACTCCAATGCCCTTATTTATAATTATTACCCAAACTCTTTTACAACATTTCACCTTAATATACCACTAGAAAATTCATCACTTACCTACTAACAACAATACCTCTCCATATCCAAATATATTACCTGCTTAATCATTTACTAACCATTAGAATCTAAATCTCATAATATCATTTAAATTCCTTATCAATTATTTAAAATTTCACAGTACATAGTTTACACAAAAAAATACATAAAATACACAACAGCAAAAATACACAAATACATAGACATCAATACACAAAAAATATACAATCCACATAATCATTAAATCATTTACCAAAACTCAGTCATAAACAGTCCATCCTGAAAAACACTGTTCACATAATTAAATGTTCATAAACACAATTAGAATAATTAGCCTCCATCGTCAAATAATAGTCTTATCTTACGTATACATAACTCATTTTTAATTAAGTACATTATATCATCTTTTGTAATATAACTATTTAAATTTATTTTGTCCATTATACCATAGTAATACTCTGCAGGATTACTCCACATTACTATATCATAAAACTTGTCAACATTCGGTATGGTCCAGTCACCCTTAGTGTAATTAGTCATAATCAGGTAAGTTATATTATCATTGTTATCAACATCACCTCCTACTACCTCAGTTTCAATACAAGGTAAGTTTTTATTATATTTATCACTTCTCTCTCCACCTAACCTTTCAATAAACTCTTCATAATCTCTACATATCTTAAAAATCTCTACTTTTCTTTTTTTCTCACAATATCTCTCACTATCACACCAAGCCACATTTTCTCTCTCTACATTTGCATAGGGCACTACAACTTTATTCTCGCACCACCTATCAGGTGCACAAAAAATCCAGGGACAACTATTTGCAGACCTTTTGTCTCCAAAACCTACATCGAAGGCACTCTCGTCCTTTCTAAAAACATGTATATCACCCCCAAATACACCATTAAGGGAAGAATCTAACCCCTGCAATTCTTTTACAATTATGCTCTCTCTACACCCTCTCTTCAACCCTTCAAGACACACTATCATTCCATCATTATTATATTCTATTCCCCATAAAACCTCATTATTACTACTCCTGTTTACACAATCATTCTCTAACATCATACTTTTATTTATATTATCATAATTTTCTACCCCACTTACCTTGTCTTTGTTTCTATCTCATTTGTCTATTTCTCTACTCTTATTTTCTAACTGTATCTCATTAATTCTCTTGTCTAATTTATTAGAAAAATTCTCCTCTACTTGATCTAATTTTACATTTTGTAAGGTATTTTGCTTCTTAAGCTCATTCTCAAAACTATCTAATTTTACATTAAATGTACTATTCATTTGATTGTATTTGTCTTCAAATTTACTGTTCTGTTGTTCAAATTTGTCACTAATTAACGTGAATAAATCTTCTAACGAGATTTTGTTTTCAACTGCTTTAGGTGTTGAGCTAGCATGTTTTTCTAATAAAATGGATTCCGTGTCTGTATTGTCCATTTCCAGACTATTATTATTTTCTGCCATCGTTAATTTAACTATTTAAATGACTATTTATTTTTATTCGTACTTAATTATGCAATTACTAGTTACTTTGCTTCGTCAACATAACCTCTCGTGCACTAGGTTATGTCCCGTCTTATATCACCTTCTCTGTTTCTAAATCTGGCCTGTTTTATATAAAGTAATTTTATATAATGTCCACAGTTCAGGCGCCATTTGTCAATAAACTTACTACTCTACACATTTTATTTAAAATTATGTATAGATAATTATTACCATAATATGGTAACATATGTGTACTTACCGATTTCAATCACTGCAGGGCTCGTACTTTTCTTTTTACTATGCTTTTTACCTAAGGGGCCAGGATTCATTAACAGTGAGATTTTTGATACAAAGAAGGTGACACAAATGATAACACTGTTTTTATATTGAAAGTAACTACCAAATTTTAATTTCCCAAATAGATTTTGCATATACAACCATGTGCTCAAAATGGCGTCATACAGTGTTATAAAAAACAAAATGGTGGCTATTTTAATTTACTCTATTAATTCTTATGATTCTCATTTTGTCTCCAATCAAGGTTATTGTGTACTTTTATCTTTAGCTGCAGCTCTAATTACTTATTATGCTTAAATCTCATCTACACACAAACCAATGCCCTCGGCATATATGTTCTTGGCCATGTGCTCACTCACACACTCTCACACACATTCGCCCTATTACAAATACATTTGTTCAGTTGTTTTATTTTTGATTAATGAGCTCATTAAAATAATAAAGAAATGATAATAGTGGACTTCTCTTAGTTGTGGTCTGCGCTGCTCCCTCGCTGGTGTTGGTTGTTTCCAAGGTGTATGGCCAGTGTTCGCCTCATGTTTTGTTGTTTTTACTTAAAGATGTTTACACTGATTCTACATGTTCTGTTCTAACTATTATTACACTTGAGCATATACCGCTCCACAATAACAATTTTACTTGAGGAGCTAGTTGTTTTTAAACTTCTAATTTGAAACTGATCAGACAGCGATACATCGCTGTTGACCCTTTGAAGAACTACGTTGAATTGAGACAGAGGCAAATGTAAATTTGCGCTTGTGTGTGTGTATTTTACGTCATCAAGCTTTGTCATACAGGACAACGCCTAGTTGTATGCGTTGTAGTCAGTGCGTAATTGTTTTTTGTTATGACGGAACAGTGTTATTATCCAATCACAATGCATATTTAAAGTCATTCGTCACAAACACCGCCATGGCTTTTACCGGCTCTCGCACGTCCAACGGTGACCTTGGCATGGTACTCTTGCTGAATCTGCTTTGTTCCTTCGTACATAGGGACAATGGACCTAACCATTCTGTATTTTAATGATTAAACAATAAGACATTGAAAAAATACCTTTAGATCCCATAATTATAGTATTGGGTCATTATGTACTGTTACATGTTGACAATGAATGTTAGGTGTTTTGATTTTATGTGTGTAATTATAGGATAATAGTGGTTTTTTATAAAGGGTATATTATAAATATAATTTGTTTAACATGGCTGAGGCAGAAGAAACGTTTGCGGAGAAATGGGAGAAATTCCGTGACAGTTTCGAGAGGTATTTGGAAGAAAGGACTGATGATGATCGGCGTGAATTTAATGAGAGGGTTAAACAAATTCCGGAATTATACAAATTATTAAGAGAGAATAGTGGTGGCACTATTAGTGATGACACTAGTAAACGACGTAACGAGGTAAGTGAGGTGAATACAAGTGAAAATCAGGAAGAGGTTAGTTTAAGTGCAAACAAGGTGCTAATCAATAAGGTGAGTAACAATGATAATTTGAATAATGAGTTTACAGGTAGTAAGAACGAAATGATATTAGAAAACAATAATGAAAGTAATATGAGTGAAAATAAGGTGTTTGAGTGTATTGAGTCAGAGAGAGAGCTTGGAGAAAGTATTTTTGTACAAGGGGTGCAGGGGTTAGAATTTTCTTTTGATGTTGTGTTAGTGGGTGAAGAATCTTCACGTATTTTTAATAAGGACGAGAGTTCCTTAAATTTATATTTGGGAGACGATAGGTCTACAAATAGAGTTCCTTGGTGTTTTTGTGTACCTCATAAGTGGTACAGTAATTTTGAGTTAGTGACCCCTGCATATTTGGAGAGAGAGAGTGTAATTTGGTGTTATGGTGAGAAATATATTAAGACAGATAGTGTAGAAAAGTATTGTGAGAGATATGGTGAGAGTAAGAGAGTAATAGAAATTTTTAAAGTTAATAGAAAGTACAGAGAACTAGTAGAAAGGTTAGGAGTGGATGAAAATAGTAAATACTTACCTTGTAGTAATATTGAAATTGAAATAATCATAGATAATGAGAATAATGGTATCAAGCACTTACCTTGGGAAGTAACAGGTGTAGTGGTAGAAAATGATGATGATAATTACAATATGACTAACAAGATTATAACATATGATCTTACTGATGTAGACAGAACCATACTCGATCGTGACTTGGTATATGATATTGAAATTGTGAATGAATATGAAATGTTTGATAATTATTATGATTATAATGTTTCTAATAATAAAATTTATTCACTAGAAAATAAGATAAATAGACCTAAGATTAGCATGTTATTCAACGATGGAGGATAGATTGTTTTAATTGTGTAATGAACATTTAATATATGTGAAAAGTGGTTTTGAATTGGACTGCATATGGACTGATTTTTATTAATGACAAACTAATGAAGTTGGATTATATATTTTTCATTGTTTATATGTGTTAATATCAATGTATTTATGTTTTTGATGTTGTGTATTACAGGTAAATGTTATGTACACCATGTATGTTTTAATAATTGTGTTAATAATTAACAATTAACATGTTTTTGTTTAACTAAACAAGTTTAAATAATTGAATAATAATTAAAGATTATTACTCTTAATTACTGAATTAATATGTTACAAAAGAAAGTTGTAAATTATTAATTGTCATAGAAGTTTCTAATGAAGTTAAATTATTATTTAATTTGTAATGAAGGTAATTACTAATGAATAATAATAAATGATTAAGTAAGATGTACTTAATATTGAGATGTACTGCTATGAGTAGGTGAGAGATAAGTTTTATAAGACAATTGTCAATGACTGTGGGGTTCTTTTTGATTTGCAGTGGACTGTATATTGTCAAAATAAATAGTTAAAAGGCTTTATTCCCATGTAATCAGCAATGCATAAAAATTAAGCGTTTACTGACCTTGTACTTGTGCGTTGTAAATGTCCTGTTGTAAGCAACACTTTGGTGTTTTCTCGGCAGACCTTAACTTAACAATAATATTCCAACAAACGTTAAACACATAAATAAACACATGAAAAAAAGCACAAAGTAAAATAACAAGAGCGTTGAATAGTCTTTCTATTCTTGCGGTATGCGGGTATAAACGAAAAAAGAACTGAACTGCACGATATACCGTACACTACAGGAAAGAAAAACGCTCTAACTATGACTGCTGATTACAATGTGAATTGAACTTTGAAACAGGTAATGGGAGTGCATTCTATTAGAGATAATGAAATATAGATAGGGTGAGTTTAACTATTGTTATGAAACAAAATATCTGACATACCGGCCCCTTTGAACCAACTGGTTCAACAAGAAACATTAAAGAACATAAGAACAAATTTGATCCTTTGGAAGAGTATAATAAAACTAAATTATAAGGGGCAGTAGCCAATTGACTGGTCGAGGATTTTAGTAAATGGGAAGACGGGATACCTTAACAGAAGGACGGGTCAAGGTTCCACCGGCAGTCTTCATGTTGACGACACGTACCACTCCATCATTCCCTGGAGATACGGAGATGACTCTCCCGAGCTTCCACTTGAGGGGTGGCAGGTTTGTTTCATGAATAACGACTAAATCTCCTATTTTGAGATTTTCTTGAGGTCTGATCCATTTGGACCGTTCTTGAAGTGTGTGGAGGTACTCCATTTGCCATCTTTTCCAGAGATGTTGTGTGAAGGCTTGAACCAATTTCCAGCGTTTTATGTGATTAAGTGGTGCATTGGTTAGTTGAGGTTCGATCAGGGCATTAAGAGGTCCTCCAGTTAGAAAATGTCCTGGTGTAAGAGGTTGAAGATCTGAAGGGTCATTCGAGAGAGGAGCTATCGGCCTCGAATTAAGGATAGCTTCAACACGCACAACTAAGGTGGTAAATTCTTCGTACGTTAAAATGTGTTCACCTATGACTCTGGTGAGATGATATTTTGCACCTTTAATGGCACGTTCCCAAAGTCCACCTTGGTGAGGTGCACGCGGAGGAATGAAATGGAATGTGATACTGTTGTTCGTAGCAAAATCTTGCATCTCTGGTTGCTTCATGAGATCTTGAAAACATCTTTTGAGCAAAGAAGCAGCTCCTATGAAATTAGTCCCACAATCAGAGTACAGGTCTGATACAAGACCTCTCCTAGAGATGAATCTCGTAAGGGCTGCAATGAAGGCGTCTGTAGTTAAATCAGTAACCACTTCCAAGTGTACAGCTTTTGTTGCAAAACAGATGAACAGACAGAGGTACACCTTTATAGGCTGTATCCTGCGAAGTGTAAAAAACTTGACCGTGTAAGGGCCAGCATAATCAACTCCAGAAGCGTTGAAACAATGAGTAGGGGTAACACGACCGGCTGGTAGATCACCCATGAGCGGAGACGTGTTTGTTGATTTTGTACAAAAACATCGTACGCATTTAAATATTTTGAGCGTATAACACTGCGGGCGGAGAGGATCCAAAAGCGTTGAGATAGTGTTGCTTGGAGGAACTGGGGACCAGCGTGCAGGTACATGCCATGATAGTAATCAATGAGTAAATGAATAGTGACATGATTTTTTGGCAGAAGAATAGGATGTTTGGCATTGTAAGTAAGCGCAGAGTTTTTCAGTCGACCTCCGACACGGACTATTCCTGCATCATCAATAAAGGGTGCTAGACGTTGGATGCGGTTTGAGCATGTCCTTTTCTTGGAGAGTAGATCTATGTCTTCTGCAAAGTGAAGTCTCTGAATGAGCCAGCAAATGCGGTTACAGGCGTTATTTAATTCAGTTACTGTAAATGATCCACTTATGGTGGTTTTAAATTTCAAACGGGTTATAAAGCGAAGGACATAAGCCATTACATGAAGAAGAGTCTTCCAAGAAGAAAACTTTGTAAGAAATCCAAATGTTGGGACTTCTTTTGTGGTCATCATAAGATTAAGCACATTTGGTTTCATTTCAGGAATAGACTCCTCCGAAATTGGATGAAGGATAGATTGTGGCCAGGTCTGCGTTGATTTAGCGAGCCATGGTGGTCCTAGCCACCACTGACTATGTTTCATCAGAACCGTGGGTGTCAAGCCTCGAGAAGCACAATCAGCAGGATTGTCAACAGTTGAAACATATTTCCAGACGTGCGGTGAAACTAAGTCTTGTATTTGTGCCACACGATTAGCAACATACACCTTGAGACGAAAAGATAGAGTGCGTATCCAAGATAGAACTACTGTAGAGTCGCACCATGCTGAAATGTTGTCAATCTTGTGATGTTGTGAGGGCTGTTCTGTACAGTAATGTAGCAATTTGGCTAACATGTGCGCACCACAAAGTTCCAAGCGGGGAATAGTCACACACTTCAGTGGAGCTACTCTTGATTTTGCGATCAGCAGTCGTATGTTGACATCTCCTTCTGCGTCTTCTGTGCGCAGGAAGACACAAGCTGCATATCCGGATTCACTTCCATCTAAAAATCCATGAAGCTGGATATTGACTGCAGTTGCTAAGGATATGAAACGTGGTATCCTTAGCTTTTCTATTTCTGGAAGTTCTTTCACGAATCGTGACCACTTCTCGGAAATATGATCAGGTAATGGAGAATCCCAATCTAAGCCTAAGGTCCATACATGCTGCATTAAGACTTTAGACCAAAAAACTATTGGGGATATCCAACCACAAGGGTCATAAATCTGCGCAATTGATGAAAGTAAAGTTCTTTTTGTGTAATTACTTGAAGGTGTGTGCATCACATATGAAAAGACATCAATATCTGGGATCCATTTTAGCCCTAATACACTTGAAAATGGCTGTTCCGATGTGCGTAACATGAGGGGTGTCTCAGGATTATCTTGCATGACATTTTCTAAGAGTTTAGGATGGTTTGAAGACCACTTGCTCAGTTCGAATCCACCCTTTTTCAAAAGTAAAACAACATCCTCTTGAAGGTGGAGAGCTTCTTCCAGAGAATTGCTCCCTAATAGAGCATCATCAACATATATTTGCTGTTGGAGTGCTTCAGCAGCAAGTGGATGATTTTTTCCTTCGTCCATAATGAGCTGTTGTACTACTCTATTGGCAAGGTAAGGCGAGGACGTCATACCATAAGTGACAGTAGTCAATTGGTACACCTTTAGCGGGACTGAAGTGTCTTCTCTCCAGTATATTAACTGAAAGATCTGATCATCTTCATGAATGGATATCTGCCTAAACATTTGTTTGATATCACAAGAGAAAACAAATTTATGTTGACGAAAGCGAAGAATTATATCAGTAATGTCATTGTGCAACTTTGGACCCTGATGTAGAATGTGGTTCAGTGAGACACCTGAAGAAGATGGTGCTGATGCATTGAAAACAACACGGATTTTCCTATCTTTAAAAACGCCATGATGTGGCAAAAAGTAATGCGGCTTGTTCAGAGATGGCACAGATGTGCACAGTTTCATGTGCCCACATGCTAAGTAGTCATTCATAAAATTGACATACTGCTGTTTAAACTCAGGTTGTGATTCAAATTTGCGTTCCAGGGTATTAAACAGGCGTTGAGTCACCTAGTCACCTAGTAATTTTTTTTTTTTTTTTTTTTTTTTTAAGCGTTACAATAATTCAATAAACATAATAATAAAGAGCGTAATAATTAATAAAAATCTTGCTTTCCAACGTGCTGGATTCTGAATGAAAGATGCTATCCGGGCTGGACGGACCAAAACTGTAGGGTTCTTTTTGATTTGCAGTGGACTGTATATTGTCAAAATAAATAGTTAAAAGGCTTTATTCCCATGTAATCAGCAATGCATAAAAATTAAGCGTTTACTGACCTTGTACTTGTGCGTTGTAAATGTCCTGTTGTAAGCAACACTTTGGTGTTTTCTCGGCAGACCTTAACTTAACAATAATATTCCAACAAACGTTAAACACATAAATAAACACATGAAAAAAAGCACAAAGTAAAATAACAAGAGCGTTGAATAGTCTTTCTATTCTTGCGGTATGCGGGTATAAACGAAAAAAGAACTGAACTGCACGATATACCGTACACTACAGGAAAGAAAAACGCTCTAACTATGACTGCTGATTACAATGTGAATTGAACTTTGAAACAGGTAATGGGAGTGCATTCTATTAGAGATAATGAAATATAGATAGGGTGAGTTTAACTATTGTTATGAAACAAAATATCTGACAATGATTACAGTAAGGTAGAGTGTTTAAAAGGGAATAGTGCCTGGGTATAGATAAAGGCAGGTGAGTTAATCAATTGAAGTTAATAGGAGTTAGATAGTTAAGAATTTTGAAGTAAATAATACAAAGAGAGTATTAGATATTTTAGGGACACAGTAGTTAGTGATTATTTGTAGAGGTGAGTAAAGTAAAGGCTAAACATATATTGTTGTTGATGATATTTTGTAGTGGGGGTGAGGTGATAAGGAGTAGCCAATGTATAGCGTTGTGGCAGGTAATAGCGTAGTTTAAGGGAGTGTTTGCGAATTTTTTGGAAGGGCAAAATATTATGATTGTATATAGCCATGTAGGGAACACCCATCTCTGTGCAAAGACGCGCGGTGCTATAGGATTTATCGTCGGAATGAATTAGTAAAGGTGTTTATAGTTGAGAAATTGGTGTCATGATAGATAAATTTGGTTGTCAGTTAGAAGAAGGTGAGTAAGATTATAATAAGTAAAAGCATAGTGCATATAGGAGTCACCCAGACTAAACAAAGATTAGAAGGTGAAAGGTTAGGTAGTTAAATAGGTAGAAAGTTCCGAGTATAGAGGTAATAAGAAGTGAATTGGAATAATAATAATGTAATATGAATATTAATAATAAATTGGAAATGAATTTTATAATTATAATAAATAATTGATGGCTAATTAATGAAAGTTTAGAATTAATTAATTAATTAACTGAAATTGTAATTTTTATAATTTTAAATGCAAACTTAAATAGGTAGAACATGCAAATCTTAATCAGATTAAGTGTGAATTAACTATTTCAATGTATTAATGTTAATTATCAATGTTGATTAAATGTATCATATATGATGTGTTATGTTTTATGTACTAACATAGAAATTTTAACGTGATGTATAGGAAATAGTGTGTGTGGAGGAGAAAGAGGGGTAAATATTGTTAACAGCGCCAATTATTAACTGTTAATAATAATAATAATAATAATATCAATTTCAATAAGGTTTTATTAATTATTTTTTCTATAATTTGTTTTTCTCCATGTTTGAGTAATATTTGGGAGATTTATATGGGGATTTCCATGTTTTTTTTTATAATTAAATTAAATTCTTTTTCATATATTTGTTTCTTTTATAATTACATTAATTATAAAACAGAAAGAGTTAATTATTATCGATGGAATCGAAACAATTTTTACAATTCAGGGTAGTCCATGAAGAGAATGGCAATTCTATGTAATTCTTGTATGTTACATTTTTTGTATTTATATTTAGTTCAAGCAAATCCAGTGCTTATTAACACAAACCAGCACATAGCTAAGGGGAACCAGATCAGTTAAGGATAGAGTAATATACCAAGCCACTATTTTGATATTTTAATTTATTGTTTCAGTGTTTGGTGATGTTATGACGGCGGTCCTGAGCTGGCCAGCGCGTCAGAGCAGGAGCGTTACGCGCCTGATTGGCCTTATGGTGTTGGGATCTCGAAGGAGAAGTCCAGTAAGGTCATGCAGGTTCTGTCATCGTCATCAGACCACGGGTGAGTTATTGATTTTCTTTTATATAAATTGTAAGGGGGTTGTGGCAACATATCCTGGCGGTTCCCTTTAGGAAGTACGAATGTGTCAATGAAAGTTTTTATGCTTCGGCACAAAATCTTTCATTGAGGGGGTTTGTGATGGTACAATTCTGGTACAATACTAAATTTATAAAAACATGGTACAAAAGACCATAATTATTGTATTCATTTATTTTTAACCATTATTTGGTAATAATTATTTAAATATTTCATAATCCCTGTAAAGTTTTGGTGAGTGGACTATATAACTATTTTATAAAACGCAGATGTGAATTGACAGGATTCCAACCGTTTTCATTGCAAAACGACAAACACAGCAAAAAATCGTATGTAACATATAGCGATAACGAGACAAGCCCTGATGACGTCAGTGGATGGAATGCACATTTTCTGTAAACAAGTTGAAGCTGTAAACAAAGGACAAAAGCCTGATGACGTAGTTTTTGCCCCACTTACGCAATGTGAAACAAAGACTCTGGGTCATTTCATCCTGAAGTGTGAACGTAGTCGGCCGGCAAGAAGTTCACCAAGTGTGAAATTTAACTTTTACACCACCAAAAGTGGTTAAATAACTGTCTAAAATATCAGAAATGTTTGGGGCGGTGAGGAATTGAACAGGTGTCATCGGCCGATGGATCGTCAAAAACTGCGTGCGTATAGAATCTGCCCAAAGTGTTTTCGTGGGTAGACACGACGGTGTGGGCCCGAAATCGATGTAAAGATTGTGCACGATCGACAAATCTTAGCAGTGCGGTGAGACCTGTCCAATATAATTTGGTGAGAACGTTCCAGATATTCTTTTTATTATTTCAAGTAAATCAACATCATTGTGTAATAATGACCAATTCAAAATTCATTCAATATAATGACCAATTTTAAACCAATTCAAAATTTAAATGAGCTCAGAATAAAATAAATTGTACCAGAGAATGAATGAGAGAGAGAGAGAGAGAGAGAGAGTGACCTAAATTTTTTAAGTGCTGGGTTGTGCAGCTATATTATACTATGTTTATTATGTTTACAATGTTTATTTCTTATTAATGTTTACAAAATAAATGGACTACGCCCCGAGGCATAGTAACGTGCGTGTTTGGCACATAGTTCAATAGAATCATTTTATATGTACTTAGAGTTTTTTTGATAATAAAAGGTAATGTCATTGGTAAAAAATACAAGTACGAGTGAGTTATTTCAGGTATATTTCGCAATTACTGGTTCGTCTACACGAATACTGGACCGAAAGGTAAGCCTAATATCTATGTTGTTGCACAATCTGGCAACACGGCACCCGATAATTATTCTGTACGATAATCTTTTAAAAGATTGAAAGTAAGACAGCTTTCATACTTGATAATTTAATAGCCTGTGGTGAGCTCTAAAGCAGCAGCATGCAGAATTGCTAATAAGACATAAATATTATAAAAATGACTTACCGTATCTCACGACTGGGTTGATCCTGACACTCAAGGCAGGATAGACTGGTTGGGAAAAGGATGGGTTAAATGCACGGATTTCTACCTGCCGAGGAGGCCCGACTCGTGGATGATGACACTAGGATGGCTGGCGTACGACAAAAGCTACAAGTTCATATGCATGCATAGACCCTGCAAAACCCATAGTGCCAACTTCGGAAAATGAAAATAATGACCGGTTCGATCCAAAATATCGAACACCGGCCCCCGTTGACCGCAATGGGTCAACCACCAACTACACCAAAAGACATGGCCCAAAATGCATTACAAAAATTTGGCTTTTGGTGAACAGGAACACTCTCTGAAAATTACCCTCCAACATAGGAGGGGGTCACACGCAAACACAAGAAAATACAAACATACAGAAAACATGCAATTAATTAGAACCATGCCGAATAACTCCGCCGCGGGCGCATCGACCAGGCGAGCAATCCGAAAGGTTCGGGTAGAGCAGACCAACCCAATAACATCCAATAAACAATGGCCCAGCCAAACACAATGTAAAACTCAGCAAATCAACTTAGTTAGTTCCCTAGGTTTTTTTACATTTTTTTTCCTTTTTTATTTTGTTGTTGTTGTTGTTCCCTTTATTCCCCCCTTTTTTTCATTTTTTTTTTTTACTAATTTTGTTGTTGTTGATTTGTTGAGCATCCATAACTCCCAATGAACTGGCACAACGCCATGCCAGAAACATTCTACAATGTAAAATTCACTGCGGACAACAGCTGGAAGGAATCACCTGGGAAATCCCAGCAAAGTGTCCAGTAAGTCCACAACAATCATTGAAACTAATTCTGCTCACCCGAAAAAACAAGATAAACCCAATCAAGAAGATATAGGCAACCAGTACAATTTAACAGCTGGTCGTTCAAAAGAACCTGTGGAGGTTTTAGCTGAAGCGCGACGAACAACCCCGTCGCTCCCCGGAAACACAGCTGAAACACGGCCAAGAGGCCACATCAGGGGGGGAGAATTCTGTTCCTCCATAACCACCAGGTCCCCAACCATTAAATTTCTTGACTTAGACGACCACTTCGATCTGGCATGAAGTGCCGTCAAGTATTCCAAACGCCACCTTTTCCAAAAGGCTTGGAGCAAAGCGGCAATTTGTTTGTAATGACGGACGGTCCCTTCATTTAATGAGACTTCAGCTTCCGGGGGCGCGGTAATGGGGCGGCCAACCAAAAAATGACCAGGCGTTAGAGCCTGGTAATCACTAGGATCTGAGGATAGGGCAGTCAAAGGACGGGAATTTAAGATTCCCTCAATGCGAATGCATAACGACGAAAATTCTGCTATGGTCAGCGACCTGGTCCCAATCATGCGTTTCATGTGAAACTTGGCCGACTGGACAGCCCGTTCCCACAAGCCACCCTGATGAGGGGCAGACGGACGGATAAATTTAAATTCAATGTTATTGTCAACAGCAAAAGCTGTTATCTGAGCTGACAGGTCAGGATTGGAAAGAACATTTTTGAGCTCCCGTTTAAGTTCGGAGCGCAACCCCAAAAAATTACTACCACAATCCGAATACAGTGTTTTCGGAGCCCCACGGCGACTAATAAACCGTCTCAACACATAAATAAACTGGGGCGTTGAAAGATCCATAGCCACTTCAAAGTGAACTGCTTTAGTGGCTAAGCAGATGAAAATGCATAGATAGGCTTTGATGATAGGTGCCTTCCGAACAGCGTAAGCCCGTACCAAAAAGGGGCCAGCATAATCCATGCCGGAAGAATAAAATGGAGGTGCCGGATTAACCCTAGGGATTGGCAAATCCCCCATTAACGGGTTGGTGGGGCGAGGACGCGCCCTGAAACAAGGAAGACATTTCCAAATTATAGTTCTTATTGCCTGACGTGCGGACAAAATCCAATAACTTTGGGCAAGCTGAAATCGAACTTGCAAGGGCCCAGCATGACCTAACCACACATGGGTGTGATGAATTAGCAACCCTACTAGGTGGTGATGCTTGGGCAGTAAAATCGGAAAACGATTTCTAGTAACCGCAGAGTTGGTCAAGCGACCGCGTACTTGAATGAGGCCAAAATCATCTATAAACGGGACCAGGCGCTGAATGCGGACCGGGAGCCGCTTACCTAAACGGAGAGCCGCGAGCTCCTGTCCAAACACGCTGCGCTGAATGTAGCGTAAAATATACTTAACAGCCAACTTCTTCCAATCCATGGCTGTGGAAGCTTCAATCCACGAAGGCATAGCCCACCTTAAGATGACTGAGGTAACCCCTACCACTAAGGGCCACGAAGACAAGTGCTCAAACAATTCCACCCGGGGCTCCTGAGTGAGAAACGACGAGACCTTGGTCTCCAAGGCAACATCTTGAACGTCGTGATTCGGGCGATAATTAATAGGGGGCCAGCATAGAGAATCAAGCTTTAACCAATCTGGCCCTGACCACCACAATGTCGACGACCGGAGGCTGGAGAGTGACGTACCTCTAGAGGCTAAATCAGCGGGGTTAGAAACACCATGAACATGACGCCAAGATTTAGTATCGGTCCACTCGGTAATGGCAGCCACCCGATTAGCAATAAACGTCTTCAATTTAAAAGTAGGCATATTCAGCCAATCCAAGACAATCGTCGAGTCCGTCCATAAGAAAACTTGACTCAATTGAATACATGACAAGAATAAGCCAACATAATGACGAACAAGTTTGGCTAAAAGATAAGCTCCCAACAACTCCAAACGTGGGATTGATAAAGTTTTAAGAGGTGCCACTTTAGTTTTAGACGACACCAACGAAACCACCGGAGGACCAGAGTCAGTATAAATGGACAGATAGAGGACGGCCGCGTAACCCAACTGGGAAGCATCACAGAAACCATGCAATATTACCCTTTCAATATGCCCACCTTTAGGGAAGAATGGCCGGGAAATAGTAATGACCGAAAGATGATTCAAAGAGGACAGGAATTGACTCCAATAATCATTTAAGTCATCACTTAGAGGAGCATCCCAGTCCAAGCCCTCGGGAGATTTTGGAAAAAAGCCTTGGCCCTGAAAATCACTGGCGAAAGCCAGCCACATGGGTCAAATAATTGTGCCATCTGAGATAACACGACACGTTTAGTAAATTGAACCTGAGCATTGCTGCAACAGGCCAAAGGAGGAAATGAGAAGCAATCGGTTGAATGGTCCCAACTTAAACCCAGAATATCCTTATCCTTAGCAACGACGGAATCACTCGGAGCGGCTGATTCAGGTAGGCAGTCGGGTTGATTAGTGCACCATTTTTTCAAATTGAACCCTCCTGAAGACAACAACAGAATTAATTCCCATTGTAATTTGCAAAGCTCTGATTTTGAATCAGCGCCAGCAGCAATATCATCAACAAAAATATTACGGCTAAGTACCGCCGCTCCCGCAGGAAAATTAACTGCCTCATCCTGAGCCAGCCGCTGCAAGGTTCGCAACGCCTGAAAAGGGGCGCAAGCCAGCCCGTAAGTAACGGTACGCAAAGCGAAAACCCTTAGTGGGGCGGTAACCTCCTCACGCCATAAAATACACAGGTACGCCAAGTCCTCAGGATGCATAGCAATTTGGCGATACATCTGTTCGATGTCGCACGTGAAAACATGGCTAAACCGCCGAAACAAAGTTAAAACGTCGGACAGTAAGGTCTGCAGCTTAGGGCCGACACATAACATGTCATTTAAGGAAATCCCAGAGGACGTCTTCAAGCTGGCGTCAAACACCACCCTTATTTTTGAAGTATCACCTATAACTTTAAAGATACCATGATGAGGGATGAAATATTTTGGAAAATTGGGGTCAGACACCAATGACATATGCCCCTGAGCGACATAATCCGTTATAAATTGTACATACTGGCTCTTAAACTGACTGTTCGCCGCAAATTTCCTTTCTAACGCAAAAAACCGAGACATGGCTCCCTTAAGGGAATTTCCCAAAATGTGAGAAGAGTTTTTGAAGAACGGCAAGCGCACCTGGTAACGACCCGACGGCAACCGACTTGTTGACTCCATGTAAAACCTTTCAGCAAAGTGATCCTCTTCAGATAATTGGTGGGGTACAGCTGGAGGCTCTTCGACCTCCCAAAAACAATGAACTTGCTCAAGTAGGTTTGTTGTATCCGTTGATAACGTTGTGACGGAAGAATAAAAGTGGTGGAAATGACAGTGAAGCTGATGTGCAGATACTAGATCCAAAGGAAGGCCAGTGAGACCGCTAGCACAAGTCAATGCACAATTAAGTGAAATTGGGGCTCTACCCATAATCACAAACCCAAAACGTGTCCTAACTGCAACAGGCAAACCTGCACCCAAAGGAATAGTCTCTCCCATAAGAATAGCCGCTACAATATCGGCTCCAAACAACGCATCAATTGGGGCTGCTACATCGAAGGTAGGGTCAGCTAACAAAAGATCTTTTGTAGCCTGCTTAACTTCAGGCAACACCTGGAACCTAGGTGAGTCCGACGAGATCTTAGAAAGAATTATAAAGGCATGGTTAGATGCCACAACCTCGCGTTTTAAAGTTTCCAAGGACAGATGGCACACCTTTTTTGCTTTGGTGGCAATATCACCTACCCCATTGACACTTACTGAAGCGTCAAAACAAGAACACTTTAAGCGAGATGCACATGCTTCAGTTATGAAAGAAGCATGGGACGCGCTATCCAGGATGGCCCTAACTACAATATAACCACCCTTCGGAGACGACAAGACTGCTAGACAGGTGGCTAACAGAACCCCTGCAGGATGGGGCAGAGACACGGTCAGAGTAGTGCTAGACAGATCAACAAGCGATGACCCCGAAGCCTTGAGTTCAGCTGTGTCAGAAATCTGTGAACGAGACGGAGACGGACGGGCACTTTTGAAATGAAGTAAAGTGTGGTGGTACTTAGAGCCACACGTTTTGCACCAACCCGAATGTTTATGTTGGAGGCACGAAAGACAACATTTTTTATTTTTAAGACTTTGAAATCGCGCCCTAGGGTCCTTACTCAGCCACGCCGGACACTTGAGAAGCAAATGGGTCCGGGAATCACAATGAAGGCAACGTGAACCAGATGCATCCTGTTGCGTAACCTCCGCAGATAACGTAGACACAGCAAGAGGAGTAGCCTTAGAAAAAGAAACCTTCTGGGTTTTCTGGTGGCTAGTGCTAGGAAGAGCAGGTAAAGCCGATTCCAAAGATGCCCTGTTCTTTCTGTTCCGCCATAGCGGTTAAAAATGTCATAATTTCTGTTAGGGCAGGGAGATTCTCTTTGTCCGTAACAGACGTCTCAAAGCGTTCACGCAATGATAGATCCAGCCTAGACAATACAAAAGACGCATATATTGCTTGATATATATCAGCAATGTTTAGAGCTGACAACGCTGAAAAGTTAGCATTGAAGCTGTCCACCAACTTTCTAATAGACGCAGCTGATCGCATAGAAGCGGCTGGTAACTGAAGCAGATTGGTACAATAAACCCGAGCGGCCAAACGAGGATTGTGATAACGACTTTTAAGAGTTGACAGTGCAAGTGAATAACTCTCATCAACTATGGGAAGCGCGGCAACCTTCTCATAAGCCTCACCCTTAAGATGAGTCAGTAAATATAACAATTTTTGCTTTGGGGTGAGGGCAGGACTTTCGTCTACTAATGTGGTGAACTTTGACCAAAACTCGGACCAACACTTGGCCTGGCCATCAAAACAAGGTAAAGAAAGCTTCGGCAACTCATGAACGAGAACACCTGAGTGCCCGCCACTTGCCGATGAAAACCGACCGGAACCAACCGGTATCTCTGGTTTTGTTAGTTTGGACGCTAAAATGCTACCCCGGACATAAATATCCTTAATTTGAGCTACCACCGAAAAAATGTGGTCCTCGTCCAATCCCTGGGGCAATGACTCGGCCGATAGGTAAGGATCGACCTTACCTAGAAGGTCCTGATATTCTTCGGACAACCTGGAGGCCAAAATACCGGCTTCATGTTGATCCACGGCTCTCAATTGCGGCAACCCTTCCAACTTATTTATCAAATGCTGCAACGCAAGTATTCCCACCGAAGTGGTCCGGTCAAAAGCTGCCAGCAACAATTTAGCAGGCATACTGAATTAAAAAATATCGCGCAACCGACAACCACCCTTAATAAGAGAATTAGAAACTGAACAATAATCACGACCCGACTTAGCCTAACAGTGATCGAGATAACTAGGCGTCTCACACAACTACTTTTCATACACAATACCGAGCAAGGTAAATACAACAGTAAATTAGTGCACGGCAAAATACAACTTACACAATCCAACAGGCAAATAATACCAAACACAATAAATTAAACACGCAACAAATTGATTTACACAGCGCAAAAGCACGACAAAAAACACAAGTTGCACAAGATTACAGCACATACGGTGCAAAATAGTGGTACACAAAAGTGCACCCAAAAACAAACATGTATAATACCAAATAGAATAAATACACACAAAACACAGCAAAGTACAATGTACAACAATTCACCAGTTACCGAACCAAACACAAATAACTGGGACACATTAAATGCCAAAATTGATGGTCAACGCGTCGTGTATGGACAGGATAACGCATATGCAAAATATAAACTGCACCTAAAGGTAATGGCCAATGCCGAAAAAATTAAATACAAAGGCAGGCTATTCCAAAATCCGGATAACCTAAAACCGTTCCCTTTACGCCTGACAGTCGCAAACACGTAGCGCACAATTTCACGTGGAACGCGAACCGTAACAGGACGGAAACAAACTTCACCAAACTTGACCCAGTAATTAAACGACTACCCAAAAAACAAGGTGCAAAATTTTTACACAAAATTTGCCCACCTGGTCATGCACACACGACGACACTGCTGACACCAAGCAACAGCATTGAAACACAAACTCGTAGTTCACATGCGTACGTATTATACCGACGTGCTTCCGTGTGATAGCATGCAAATGACGAACATTCATGAAATTGGAAAAATTAACGGCATGCAAAACAACCACGAGCAGGCACAAAAAACGAAACGGCACGGCACGTTGGTAATAAAAATAAAAATCACGCAGCCACAACTGACTTATAACCCAATTACTGAAACTCGACCCACCAGCAGCAACATGCACAAAATTACGAAACACGTGCTCCCAGTCGTGACGGCAAGCAATTTGAAAAGCTAGCAACCTCATGAACCCTCTGGTAGTAAATAGATGTACGATAATCTTTTAAAAGATTGAAAGTAAGACAGCTTTCATACTTGATAATTTAATAGCCTCTGGTGAGCTCTAAAGCAGCAGCATGCAGAATTGCTAATAAGACATAAATAATATAAAAATGACTTACCGTATCTCACGACTGGGTTGATCCTGACACTCAAGGCAGGATAGACTGGTTGGGAAAAGGATGGGTTAAATGCACGGATTTCTACCTGCCGAGGAGGCCCGACTCGTGGATGATGACACTAGGATGGCTGGCGTACGACAAAAGCTACAAGTTCATATGCATGCATAGACCCTGCAAAACCCATAGTGCCAACTTCGGAAAATGAAAATAATGACCGGTTCAATCCGAAATATCGAACATATTCAATGTTAGTAAATTAGTTAATTTTATGTGACACAAGGTTTGTATTATCACAACCAGTAAGGTTACATGCAGTAAAATTACAAAGTGTATTGTCTGATTGCCTTTGTGACTGTATGCCAGTCTGACTGTGAACAGGGTACGCAGTTGTCATGAATCATTGGCCTTGACAAACTAACGATCCCAACACAGACACGGTACTCATACTTTATCCCCTCCATTAGAGACACACAGTTCAGTGTCATGCAGAACTCTACTTAGTAATGAATTTATCACTTCCACTAACTATATTAAAAAACATTCTGATAAGATTTTGAATGCTGCTGCTTCTGTTATTGTCTGTGGCAGGCTGCTAATGAAGAATTTAAGAAGCACGAACATCACCACAGTATTTGCTAGAGTGTAGCAGAAACAACCATATTTCCATGAATGACGTGTTTATTGCATCTTAAGAAATAGGCAAGACTTATTTCACAAAATATACTTTGTCAGAGATCTATTTTGAATAAAAAGTAATATGATAAGCAATTAAACTAATCTATTAAATTAAGTGTCACTCTTTAAAAGTAAGATGTCTGATGGTGTTGCTTGCTCATCCTGCTCCATGAAACGTAAAGCTACCTATAAAAATAAAGCTGCTATGTTAAATATGTCATGCATTAATAAGACAATAAAATTAATTGATTAATAAAAATAAGAAAATATTCTTACCGTCTAAGGCTTTACATCCGCCGTTATCTGTATCGATCTTCCAGCACATATTTTTTTTCATTTATTGTAATTTTTCTTCCGACATCATTTTGGTTAACCTGGATCTCGGATAAGCCGAGTTCAGTTAAACAGGATTTTACTATAATAGCAATAGAAAACAAACAACATCTGGACGAATGAAAAGAGGAAACACAAAGCAAGAGAATGAAGAGTTATTGAAAAGCAAGAAACAAAGCACGAAGAAAACATTGAAATGAATGCATTGAGTTATTTTACATGGTCCTTAGCCATAATCAAAAGGGGAAGAAGAATAGCAACACTCTATGTTGTACAATGACAGAATTTATTTTTTAACATCTGATGTACTGGTATTGACGTTTGACTGTGATATTCAAACAATTTGAAATATAATATATAACACAATGTGTGATGGTATTAGTTAAAAAACAGAACTTCATTATATTTACACAAAGTTATGATGGTGAAGAAAAATTTATTGATAAAATTCAAGACAGCAATGTAGGATGCTGACATCAGAACGTTTACGACAATGCATGGGAACACACTAGTACTAGAACTGCTCAGAAGATCCAGCAATTCCAGTGGCCTGTCACCCTTATCAAAGGCCAAGCTCTCACAACTAGTAAGCGTCACCTCTTGTCAATGGTTCAAGGGAAGTGAAAAGTTGAAAATGGCAGTAGTAATGAACTGGCTGAAATGTCTTGTGTGGATTTTTATGCACCTGTTTAAAAAGAAAGCTTATAACCTGGTACAAAAAATGGTAAATTCAACAGTCTCTCAGTTTGAGAAACAATGGTGAATATGTAGATAAATATTGTAATGTAACGTTTTACAGATACAGAAAGAGATGAGAATAGGCCTATTTATTGTCTGGAATTTATTTCTATCTTCCTTCTGGGTAGCGGATTCCTTTAAAATAATGTCCTGCGTTTGGACGCCATCTGTAATGTAACGTTTGTTACATTGCCGATAATAAAGTGTCAATTTGTATTTGTTTACTGAAAAAGAATTGTGAAGAAAAGTTTATTCTGAGACGGTAAAAACAGCCTTGTTGCGGTAATCGATTTCAGCTTCGACCGGCTAGACGTCTTGTTCGCAGGTTACGCAGTCTGGCTCGTTCGTTTGTCCACACTCCTTGCTGCTGCCTGTAATTTTTCTGAAACTGATCTAATACTCCTACAAATAACAACTCTTTTTAATCAGATTGATGATATTTATTCTTATTTCATTTATTCAAAACAAAATACTCGACCTTTTGGTAGAACAAGGTCATAGTCGGGTCGACTCGGTTGCTCCATTCGATTGTGCAAGTATACAAATTTTATTAAACATTAACTTTAAAACAATAATAATAAAATCTCAGGGTTCTGGGTTCTTTAAGACTGCTATGGAAGTCAGAAATGCAAATAACAAGTACAATACATCACAAATGTCGGTAAAATTAAAATCTTATTAACTAGTATTACGATAAATAAAGTTTGGTTGCTAGGTAACGGCGAATATTTTGGTTCACTAGGGTTAGTGGTGGACGGACAAAATGGCTGCTGATGTAGTCAGCTGAGAACGCTATCCGAAAATGTCCTCGCTCCGTCTCTTTGGAAATAAATGATTTTTAGTGTGTTCTCAGTTTTAATTTAAGTTTATTTATTTATTTTTTGTCACTTGTGTTCAGTTTGTTGGTGTTTGTTGAGTTAACCTGAGTGTTGTGTAGTCGTAGTTGGTTATAAACTCGAGTGATCTCACCCACACAGAAGTGTTAGAATTTTGCTTTCACTTTTGGTGATCAAAGTTTTTTCTATTTCTTGGTGTTTTCATCTGTTAATGGCAGTTAGTTTATTCTCTTCTTTTATATGTTAACTAATACTTTGATTTGCAGTTGTTTATACTGTTCTACTCGTTCAAAAACTGATTCCTTGTTTTACATTAAATTTTTTATTATACAGAGCTCATCTGCCCTCTCTTGAAGTTAACAATCGAATAATTATTTTCCGTTTCTTTGTCAACGGTCTTGCCCAAGAAACTCTGGCCTGCTATTGGTTAATACCTGTGAACTCTGGTGTCACATGACCAGTTTACAAAAATCAAATATCCTTACTCCTATGCTAAAAAATATTTCTTTTCTAGCTTAGATCATATTAAATTTAAGTTACTTAGTGGTTTTCCTTGTAAAATTATAGGTATTTTGATACCTCATTTTACATGAGTTGGTCATTATAAAGGATGATTTCTCACCTTTCAAAAGTTCTAATTTTGGGCCTATACTTTACTTTTACATTTGTTATATCACTTTACAATTCTTTAAATTAATCTATTATGTAATATTACCATTAACACAATTAAGTTCATCACATAAATTTTGTCCCCTTCCTGTTTTATCACATTGGTTTACTAACCTACTCATTTCTGACATTATTTCCTTTGTATTGAATTTGTGGCCTAGGCCATCAATAGCATTTCATTAATATATTCTAAATTACATTTATTATTACCTAGGTTTTTGGTTTTGCACCCTTTTTCCTGAGTTACATCTTATTACATGAGTCTTGACCCTTGACATGTTTTAACAATAGTTACTATAAAATCTTTTGACATATTACTTAAAGTAGTGTTTACATGGCCAAGTTTGCAATCATAAATTAACAAATAATATAATTAGAACAAAATCTTTTAACATGTTACCCTTAAGGTAATGGCTTCATGGCCCAATTCTACATTTATAAATTGACAAACACTCACAAACTACTTGGTGTACCATACTTCCATCCCATCAATGTTATCAAGCATTACTGGCTAATTGTTCATAGGTCCTGGTTTCTAGTACACAATTTTCTTACCTTGCCAGTAGGCTCAAACTAACTTACTATGTAGTTTATAAATGTTACTAACTACAGGTTTTGGTATAGAACACAAATACAACTACTTACACCAAAGCCTTCACTAACATCTGAATCTGAGATGAAACCGTTCACCACAGTTCACTATTGGTGTTATTTATGGGTTTTCCTTTTTTTTTTCTTTAAAAGTAATTAACCCGCACTTATGCTGTCACCACTCCACTGATACTTATTGTATTTATAACATATCTGATGTTTCACAAGCATCCTATTTGCCTAGTGTTTGTTTGTTTTTACATTGAGTAATAATAGGGATCATTAATTTTTACAGTTCTTTTCTGTTTAACTAGTGATTACTCTTGTTCCCCACTCTCTTACATCAACATTCTTTTAACAGGTTTGTATTTTATGATTTATTATACATTTTATTTGCTTACTGCACTCTTGTATTGTACTTTTATTTTAATTACATTTTATGACCTAGTTTTTAAAAGTTTATTATTCGTTTAAATTGGTAGAATAATTGATCATACCCATTCTGACTTCTACTGAATTGAGCAATTTTTTATTTAAGACAGGACTATTGTTATGTCGCGTTACAATATGTTCTGCAACAGTATATAATGTGTTTTTTATTAATTTGCGTTTCCTTTTAAGTCAGTTGGCCAATATTTTTTGAAAAATCTTGTATTTAGAGAGATAATTTATGATCTGCAAGGAAACTGTTAAATATTTTCATAGGAAAACACAATCATAAACATACATGAAAAGTAAAAGTTATTTATTTACTTATTACAGTCTACATACATTAATCATAATACAAATAAAACAAACAATATCACAATTAATTCTGTCAACTAACCATATGTATTTACTGGAGCAGACCACAGGCTTAAAACTACAATTACAAAAACAATATACTGTAGCCGACGCAGACAAAAGAGTCAGCACTGTCCATACAACAATCTGGAAAGTTTTGGTTGGTAGCAAGCCAGTGTGTGCATGTATTAAACCAAATTCCATATAATGTTTTTACAACTACAGGGAAGGCTAGCAAATATCAAAGACTTTACAAATCCATTTAATGAGTTAAGGCACTGGTCACTCATAGGCACTCTAAATATTTAATGGCAATATTGTTTAATTAATATTGAACGTTCATCAGCTATAAATGGTTATCATTTTTAAATTCTTGCAAAGGGAGTAGTAAAGACTTTTTACATGAAAAAGTAATATACAATTTCTACCATCCAGCAGATGCATATACAAAAAATTAGATTAGGTATGTAGATTTTTATAACAGGAAATGCTACTGGATGAATGGCCATTCATTGGGAGCTATCCGTTTGGACTATTTTATATATCCCAGAGCTGCCTAACTTCTTTCATACTGAAAGAGAAATCAAATTATACAATTTTATATATTTAATATAGAGCAATAGATACTCCTTTTATGCTCCTATTGAATGTTACCTACTGATACTTAACAGTGTTATTACGACAGTGCCTTTATAGTATATAACAGCATAACTTCCAGAGTTGTCCATAAACTAAACGATGTGTGCATCTTCTGCTGTTTGCTTCCCTAAACACTTAGTAATGATTCAAGTATGTTAAAGAAAATTATGGGCTAATTTTCTTTAAAGTATTCTGAACTGGTTCCATCTTTTCAACAGTTTTTGTAATGCCCTGCAATGAATAACAAACCCACTGCCAAGTATAATCTGTGATCAACACATAAAATGTTTCTTGTAAAAGAATTTAAATATATTTTAAAACAATATAATCTATTAAGTTATTGCTGTTAACTGAATGCATCACTTCATTGTCTGTTCCTTATCACAATATCCTTGAATATATATTTTTTTCAATGTTACTATCAAAATGTCCTACCTGCATTAGATTTTAATTTAACTACATGAGTCATACAAGTTTTTTCTCAATAAAATTAAAAAAAGTAATACGACATTTTATGTTACTACACGCAAACTAACATCTAACCATTCGGTGTAACACCGTTTTCATCTGAGACAGAGATAACTTTGAACCACATTAAGAATGGTTTCCTTCATAACTCATGTCTCAGAGCATGGGCATTCTGAGAAATAAAAAATAATCATAATCAGCAAGTATCGTAATAGTTTTCTTACTATTTAAAACAGCCTATTAATCCACTAAAATCGCATAATTATGGCACAACTTATTTAAATAATGGCAAAGAATAACTAGAGCATTAGTAACTTTAATTATGTTATCAAATATACGTTAACACTTTGGATCACTGCTCAGCACGTACATTATTCATGATTACACTGCTCAAAATTTCTTATTGCAACACTTTCCATGGTGTTTCAAAGCATACAGCACATTTTGTTCAGCATATACAGCATGTGTTCTGACAATTACATGTTGACACAATCAATCTGAACTGTGACAAAATTATAAAAATCATGAGACAATTAAAAACTTGTTGGCCTCAAAGTGTTAAGACTGAATTAACATTGTATGTTATTAGTGATTATGTTGCAGACAACCCTAGTGAGTCATACTGTATGATCAATTTGTTTGCTAGCCTTATACAATTTTATCATGTCGGAGTTTTCACAATAGTACTTAATTTCTCTCACAAGTGTTTTTACTCTGACATACGCATATTTCACACATTTAATCTGAATTATTACAGATTTACAATCATATAATGAATAACTTATTTACATTAATTCATTAAAAATGTATAGTAATATGTTACTAACATAATTATGACTGCATGTATCATGCTACTCTACTCTAGATTATCAAATCCATATGCATTAAATTTCCACATACTGCTTACTACAATGTGCAATTCAGTTAGCCTAGTCCATCCATTTTGTATTTGTTATTAATACCTGTCATAGTGCAACATGAATTGTATGATGTGTACTACAATTTTTTGTAGTATAGTGAAACTTGATCAAAAAGTGATTATCTGAACTGATGCTTTCTAGACTGGACATGTTCCCATGATTCAGAAAATAAAACAATATTTAGTCAGGAGTTCTATAATTTCGTATTCAATTGAGAGTTTTTATATATAATTACATTTACATATAATTGTACATGCTTTTAGATAGTTTCTTACCAGTTTAACGATATTGACTGTTTGCTATGGGAATGTCTTTATTTTGAATAATTTTTATAAAACATCCATGCACGGAAAGGTATCTTGCATACTAAAATTGCCTTCTTATCCAGTGCTTAGTTATACTAGAATCATTTTTAAGTAATGGCAAAACAATGGAAGTTTATGAACTATTGTACACATTCAAAGTGTAACTGCTACAGATTCATTTTTTTATTAGTTCTTTGCCTACTTTCTACCTTATTCTCCATTAATTCATTGCCAAACTTAACTTCATCTTTTGGTCTGATGTCTCATAAGCTTGAGTTTTTCATTATAGTTATACATTATTCGTTTATGTGTTATTCATTATTCATTCGTACGTTATTCATTATTATGTGGATACATTGACTTTTTTTGTTAGCACTGATAACTGTCAACATTTTGTTAAGCAGTATGATACAATTTTGTTATTTCAACTAGATATTGCTAATATGACTAGATACTGTATATAGCTGTCACACTGGATAGTGACAACACAAAGCCCTATTATATTCATTATTCAGAAAACCTGCCTTTATTTTATCAAACTATCAGAGACCATACTGTTGCTAGTATCAATGCCATAACTCTTTTTTTCTGGGCCCCTCTGCAAGAATTCTTTACAGGCCTCCCCTACTACTCTTCCTTATACAATCTTTAAACCTAACTCTTGATGGTACCAGAAGGGACAATAACCATTGTTAAACTTGCGTCAGTGTGGTTATGCTTCCCAGTTATGTTCAGCGGACTTGGAATATAAGTAGCAGTTCTTTCTTTATATAGCTTTTCTTTAGTTGTGTTTAACATTTTAGATGGCTTATTATTATTTTCTTCCAATGGTTCATGCCTATTGGTGAAAGAATCTCGAGTATGCTCGTTTGTATTTAATATACAGTAGAACTCCATTTATCCAAACTAATGAGTCCCAGACGTAATTCGGATATGCAGAAATTCGGATAATTGGGACAAACATAAGAAAAAGGTTATGTTGTGAAAGAAAATGCGAAAATTGCTAAAAAATCACTTTTGTTTATTGTTATTACATGAATACAGTATCTTAAAAAAAACCAGGACACACGTTTTGCAAAATGTTCACTTTTACTACAAAAAAATTAAAAATAATACTCGCACATAATTTTAATTTTAGGCGAGCAGTTGAGTAGAAAACATTGTACTGATCAGTACGTAAACTATGATGCATAGCTAATACAGTCTTATATGTATTTCATTTGTTATGTTTTTTTTGTTAGTACGGCAACTGCAATTTGAATAAACTTTTTTAGAAATTGAATTTTTTTTTAATTTCCTGTTAATGATTCAGATAATTGGCGATTCGGATAACTGGAGTTCAGATAAATGAAGTTCTACTGTACTAGTTTTACTTACACCTGAAGACGACCACAAAACGTTTAATGGCTGAAACATTGTGTGATAAATTTTATGATGGTGTTGTCTGACCTAACCCTTCTGATACACCTCCTTAATTCATGCTTTCGTTCCTTCTCGAATACTAACTCCTCCTTATAGCTTCGGCAACTACTAAAATTATATACCGTAAACAGAATTAACTATTCTTTGTTATCTGATGTATACTCAATTAATAGTTTGATTTTTATTTAATCTTTTATGTCACTGATTAATGTGTAAAATACTGATAATCAGACATCTCACTAGCTGCCAGTTACAATTTTGTCATTTATTGAAGTTATATGCATCTTGAAATTGTACAAATTTTATATTCATGAAGACAGGTTTAGGTCTATGTTTTACCTAAACTTTTCATGTAACTACACGTACTGAGTATATTTCTCTTGTTTATAGATCCTTTATTGAAGTGAATTCCAGTAAATAATTATGGAAACATACAATTGTATTAATCATATTCCCACAATAAATGATACTTTTGTTTGTTAAACTTTGTCTACTTTGTAAACTTTATCAAAATTTACTGTTTTGAGTTTCCTATGAACAAATTCTGTTTCATACAAATTATATTGGTCACAAACATGTTTAGAATTATGTTGTGACTGAACTCTTTGACTGTTAATACAGAATTTAATTAACAAAGTTCTTGTCAAAAGTACATCAGGATTAATATGTTGTGCTTTTGAATGTCTTCCATAATCTCTCCTCTAAAAAGACTTAGTTTTGAACCTAATCTCCAGATATTATGAAGAACTCATTAGCAAGTGCTCTGATTGTGTAAACATTTTCTATAAGACAAGTTTCTATTTTATTTATATCCCACCTTAAACAAAATTCTCTACATCTATTCTATTCTGACTGTAAAGACTTTTCCTAGGTGTAAATATTCTCTAAACATACAGTTAAAACAAAATAAACAGTTTTCATTAGTTTTTTTATGACAAGAAACGGTATCTAAATCATACACATTTTGGGATAAATTTATACAGTTAGCATTTGAAGTCTAAACCACTGTGTGACAAAATAATCATATTAAGACATTACAGAAGTTATTGTTTTGTGTTATCATGTTTTACAAAGATTATAAATTCTATTTGTTTATCAACTGTTTTATTAAAAACAAACATTGTTTTAATATTCACTACATTTCCTTATTTACACATTTACGTATTTCATAATAAAAACATAGAAGATAGTGTTTGGTTTATTTAACAACAACCAAAGCTTTCTACTACACATTCAAAACACAGCCAAATATAATTCTCCTCACAAGTGTACACGTAGACTACTGTCTGTATTCTATGGCATCAATATGTGATGGACTCGCAAAATGAACTAAACACCCTATGGTAATAAATAGACACAAAATATAAGAATAAAATATGAGTTGTGTATTTTAGACACTGACGGCTTGGCTTCCCAAATAGTACTTTTAATACACATTGGACTTCCAATGTTTGCATAAATTGGACTTCCCATACATTTCCAATCACAGACTCTTGGACATATTCTAAAACAGCTGTTCAAACTGAGAGAATGATATCAGCTGTTGTTGTTCATAGTGACATAAACATTAAACAAATAAACTATTATTATGGATCTGTCTTATCTGAAACAGTAGTTTATTCATTTTCCATAAATGAAACAATAATACAAAGTTAACCATTAATATATATAATAATTAAAAATAAGAATAACAGAAATTATATGCATTTGGACATATTATACACCCCATACATTAAAACTGATACTAAAGTACATATAAATACATGTATCTTTGCAATTATACCTTCTTCTTTTTGTCATGTGCAGATGTTCTTTGTGCTGGAGCTTTCCTTTTCATACTGGACTCACCACCTGTTGAAGAAAAAACTATTTTAATGGGATTAAAATATTGTAAGCAGTCAGTAATATAAATGAAGTTAAACTGTTTTAATATGTCACTGATATCCTCATTCTAATGCGTTTTTTAAAAGGAGTCACCACTCTGCCACATGAGTAATACAAATTTCTTGCAATTATGTAAAAGCAGTGTTTCTGTTTGTGTATCCATAACACAAGTAATTAGCGTTCTTTAAAAATATTTGAAGATCAGAAATAAACATTTTCCTTACATCAGGTTTTTACAAAAGTTTATTTACTTGACATGTAACACGTACACACGTAGTATGTTTCCAGCCACTTAATACAGATTACAGCTTTTAGTGACAGTAAAGTCAAATACATGGTCTGGCAGCGAAACATGACGCTTTTTGAAGTAGTTCTGTGTAGTGTAGCATAGAGCGCTGCTGTGATTGATCTTGTGCTCATGTTTGATAGCTCAAAGCATTTCAGTCTCCGTCAGCAAGACATCGCGCATTCGTAGTAGAAACTTTTTTTTTTAGCAATGAATCAGTGATTGTTACGCATAGTGCTTTTTGGCATCACTTCAACATTCATCGAAATGACTGTGGTCCAAGCTGCAATACCATATTGTTGTGGGTGGCGAAAACATATAATGACTTAACTTTGCAAACTTGATAGCACCTTTTCAGATGGGAAGATATGAAAAGAAGTAATTTTTTGAATTTTATGTTTGTCAACGTTAATGTAAAAGTTTTAGCAGTTCAATAAAGATGTCTATTATCGTCACAATCGTCTTATCAATTCATGGACAAGTTAACAAGTGAAATATGTTTCTTTAATAAACAAATTAAATATGGTGTATTAAGTAGTCAAAACACTATGAATTATTTCTATCCATTAACAAGAACAAAATATGAAGACGAAATGTATGTTTTCGTCATCTCTGCAGACATATATTGTCCAGAGAGTGAAAACTTGCGCACAAGGATAAATACATCCATCATTTTTCTTTTCTACCCATTTTAAAACAATACTGTTATATATTCTTTTTCATAACACCTGCAACAAATTAAAACATTTTCATTTAACCTGTATTGAGTAGTAAAAAGCTACTGTTTTACAAACTGTTTGGTTTTCTTGATATTTTAAAAGCAAATTTTTGGTACTTCTATAAAAAACAAAACTACATGAAAATGACGCTTTAAATATCGTTACTATACTTTTTCCTCGATGAGCCAAGATGTAATTGTAAAGCAAACAAAGTCAAGACATTTGATTGTTAAGACTATAAAGCATGAGAAATGGATTACAAACTAGTTGATATAACGATGTATCTACTGTTGAGCTGAGTTGTTGTGGTGGTATTCTCATCATAGAATTCAAGGCGCACGTTGTCAAACCATTAATTTGTTATTGTTAACATACACAACCGTTTTTGGAATGCTTACCTACCAACATCAGCATACATTAACATAACATAATATAAGGCTTAAAGTTTATGGTATTGTACAAAATAATCAATGTAAACTACATAAGCAAGAATCCACACACACAATACTCATGTTAAGAGTTCTAAGTAGAGGGCCTACAGTAAAACTATTGTACTAATATTTATACAAATTAAAAATTACTTTTTTAATTATCTTGTTGATACATCCTCTTCATTCACTTTTTTAATATTATATATATTGTAATATAACAGTGTATTGTTGTTCTTAATTTATGTGTTTTGAGTTTTGAAAAGTTTTATTTAGTGTAAATTGCCTCCACTTATGTCAAATACGGATCGGCTGCTGCAATCGATTTTGTCCTCGAGCTTTTTTCTTTTTCCAAATGCTTCGGTCCGTTCGCTGCTCACTCTCCTGTTGAATTACCTGTAATTGTCCTGTAAACCTTCAAATTATCTACAATGACAACTCCTTTGATTCCGAATAACAATATTTATTTTCATTAAAGTTGTTCAGAGAAACGAACAGTCAACTTGTGTCGAAAACAAATATGGGTCGGGTCGACTCTAGCGCTCAATTCGACTTTTACACTAACAAGATCCAAATAAATTGTTTATAATCATATATTAATTCTCAGGGTTTAAGGGTTCTTTTAGACTGTCATTGAATTCAGCAAATACATACAAAAATACAATACATTACAATGTAAGTAAAATTTCAAAATCTTAATACTATATCTTATTATTTTCCGTCGCTAGGCGACGACGCTATATTGGCAAAATGGCCGCTGAACGAACTAACCACGTGCTCACAAATTATTTTAAAATAAATGTTTCAGTGTTTAATGTTTTAGTTTTCAAGGTTTTCTTTCAATAAATGATCCCTGGTGTTATTCTGTAAGTGTAGATAGTGTCTACGGTAGTGTTGTGTAATCGTACCTGTAGAGTGGTTAATAGTTGAAATTGGCGTTATGAATTTGTAGCTTCTATTAGTTATAATTTTTCATTGCCAACGGTCCAAAAAACATTACTATTATTTAATTTAAAACTTCTTCATAGGAGCTCATCTGTTCACTGCAATAGTTAACAATACAATACTATATTTATATATTCCTGCCTTACTATTCAACGGTTCCGTGCCCTCACAATACTGGCCTGTGATTGGTCAACACAGAGTTCATAAGGTCACATGGTCAGTTTACAAGATTTCAATGTTCATCTGCCTATAAGAAAAATACTCCTTTTTCAGCTTTAAGTTTTCTTAAATTTAAATTACATCATTCTTTTCTTTATGTCATTGTGAACATTTTGCTACCTCATTTACTTACGTTGGTTAACTATAAAGGGTGGTTTTTCACCTTACAAAAATTCTAATGTTGGGCTTATACCTTTTATACATTTGTTATATCACTTTACAATTCCTTAAATTAATCTAATATGTAATATTACTGTTAAAACAATTAGCTTCATCATATAAATTTTGTCCCTTTGCTGTTTTATCACATTGGTTTACTAATCTACTCATTTCTGACATTATTTCCTTTGTATGGAACTTGTGGCCTATGCCATCAATAGCATTTCATTAACATATTTTAAATTACATTTATTATTACCTAGGTTTTTGGTTTTGAACCCTTTTTCCTGAGTTACATTTTTATTACACGAGTCTTGACCCTTAACAAGTTTTCACAATAGTTAAAAATAAAATCTTTTGACTTATTACTTAAGGTAGTGTTTACATGAACAAGTTTACAATCATAAATTAACAAATAATATAATTAGAACAAAATCTTTTAACATGTTACCTTTGAGGTATTGCCTTCATGGCCAAATTCTACATTTATAAATTGACAAATAATTATAAACTATTTGGTATACCATTCTCTCATCCTATCAATCTTATCAAGCATTACTGGCTAATGAATAGATTATTGTTCATAGGTCCTGGTTTCTAATACACATTTTCTTATTTGCCAGTAGGCTCACACAAACTTATAATGTAGTTTATGCATGTTAATAACTATAGGCTTTGGTGTAGAACACAAATACAACTACTTACACCAAAGCCTTCACTAACATCTTGAAACTCTATAAGTTACTTCAGACTCAAGATTTCAATATAAGTTTTTCAAGTAAATACACTCTTACCTTTGGTTGTATTTTCCCGGGTCTTACAGACGAAAATCCACTGCAGACAAGGTTATCTGGGTAGAAGTGCGAAATGATTACGCTAACTCATTTTCTACTGTCTAAAATACATACTTATTTTATTTATCAAAAATCGCACCCTTCTTTTACTTTCAACAAATGACAGTATCTTTGTTAAATTTTGTTTTAAACTACTATGATAATTGACATTACTAAGTACATTGTCAAAATTGAAAATTGAAAATGAACCAGTATATAACCACACACACACACACACACACACACACACACACACACACACACACACACACACACACACACACACACACACACACACACACACACACACACACACACACACACACACACACACACACACATTCTCTTTTTGTTAATGTTAAATAAACTCCCCTCTCTTAGAGATCTCTGTTTCTTATTAAGGTGTCTATAAAAGCAAATTTTATAATATAGTAATTAAAGTTTAAAAAGTGGTACTCATCCTAATAATGGTTTCACTCCAATGCACACCCATATTATTCACATGTAATAACTGTGACACAAGTTCACTAGCTGACCGATTTCTGAGTTCTCTCGCACTCACGCCACTGTTGGTACTGATTTTACGGTTTTTTGTTTCATGGTTCTCACTGATTTACTGATCTCACGTTATAAAATATGATCAAGTCGGCCGACGTAACTTTCTGCACTTAGATGCTGTTGTAGGCTGGCCACGCGCTACACTGTTTATATACTTTATACTTGTTAACAATTAATGTTTTAACCATTAACTGGATAGGCCGAATTAATTTTACGGCCTATATTGCACCCCGAGGCCACTGATTTACGAACTATATACTCCTTCCTGCTGCTGTCTATGTATTGTTCACTCTCTGATGACAAACTGCAGACCGTTTCACAAGAAGCCTGCTGCTTACTGGGCGGTTACGCAATACGTCTGGGCAATTGTTTAGGCTAACAATGTGCATTGCTGGTTACTGGGGCACCCCACAGGTGAAGTCTGTCAATTGAAAGTTAACTAAATTGATCAAATAAAATTTACATTTCTGTACCGTTACAATACCCCCCCCCCCAATAAGAGATTGAAGGCCGAGGTGTTCAAACTCTTATTGCCTAAACCCTAAGAGGATCAGTGAGGATATGGCGCCACAACCCCCCTGAACACTCTACTAAAATCATGGGTTCTTACCCCCCTAGTCTGGCGGCTGTGGCAGCACCCATCCGGTCTTACTGGACTTCTCTGTTTGAGATCCCAACACCATAAGCTCGGACAGATTCCCGCCACAGTGTCGCCTGACTTTATAACATTCAATTTAAAAAATCAACAAACGGCCTTCCATCACTCCATATCCCACAACTGATTTGTTTCCTCTTAGCCGTACTGGTTCATTGACAACGTACTGGCTCATTTTATATTATAAAATATATCTTAACCCTAGAAAATAATGTTAACAAAACAATATAGAATGATCACAGTTGCACACCACTATATAAAAATTATCCCGATTAGCGCTTTCAAGCCTCACAGCCCATCGTCAGATCGGAATAGGGAGAAATTATTTTAAAAACAAACCCTTCACCCCTCTCCCCCACCCTGCTCACACACAACAAGCTATAATATAAATGACCCTTCCCCACCCCCTAAACCCTGTCCCACACCATCTGTATAGTTACATATTTTTCTAGCAAATTCCTTGTGTTTCAGTGTGTGTGTGTGTGTGTGTGTGTGCGCGCGTGTGTGTGTGTGTGTGTGTGTGTGTGTGTGTGTGTGTGTGTGTGTGTGTGTGTGTGTGTGTGTGTGTGTGTGTGTGTGTGTGTGTGTGTGTGTGTGTGTGTGTGTGTGTGTGTATCCTTTTAAACTTACCCTACTTCCTCTCCACACACGTGGGTCAGTAAAATAATTTCTGCCTATTCCGATCTGACGATGGGCTGTGAGGCTTGAAAGCGCTAATCGGGATAATTTTTATATAGTGGTGTGCAACTGTGATCATTCTGATTGTGATTTCAACCACTAACACAAATTTCTTCATTAAAAAACAATATAGGTATACAGTAGTACATATATGTTCCAGTCAAATTAAATAATATTCCCCGTTCAATATTACTCCGCCAAAATAACACGTCAATTATACAAGTTGTCCTTAACTACTATATATATATTGTAAGAGACCCTGTATGCCGGTCCTTACAAAAATAAAACAGTAGAGGAAAATTTTATATAAAAAAATAAAATTTTCAATAAAAAAAAAATTTGTTTATGTTAATCAATGTTTGTAATTAATAAATAAGGCTGTTTTAAAGGTTTTGTAAAAATTTTAAGGATTAGGAAGGTATTTATTAACTATCGAGCACTTCTGGAAGATTTGAACCAAGTCTGGAGTTAAATAGATTAACTCCAGTCAGCAATCGATCGATGATTTTTCTTGCTGGTCCAATATCTCACTCAAATAAAATATTTTCTTCTTCTTGAAGTCCCTTAGCCTTAATAAATAACCTTAAATTAGCCTGTGAAATAATAACAGATAAAAAACAATTGAAATAAATGGATTTATTAAACAATTTAATAAATAATCGATTTTTTATCGATTGAGAACAATTATCGACTCTGTCTCAGGGAATTATCGATTGTGCATATAGTAGAAAAATTATTATTTATATTATAAAAAGGACAGGTTCTTTGAGCGATTATTAATTAATAGTCAGAGAAGGGTTACGAGAAAGTATAACATTAACAGTTAAAGTAAATTTAATAATTATTATTTAACAGTATTCAAATAATTCATATATATAATGTTTAAGAAAATTGTTTTGTCAGACCATATGTAGCTTCTATGACGTCACTCGAGGTGGAATGCAGATTTGTAAATTCAAAGCTGGCCGCTACTAGTTCTGGCAAAGTCACGGAAAAAGTCGTCGTGTTAAAAATTCAACAAAATTATCTTCATGAATGTTTGAAATGTCCCCGCACTGGTGTAATCTGTCTATTAGGTAGTTTGGTGTGTTCTGAAGAAGTGTTCCGTGTATATTGGTGTAAATTAAGTTATTTGGTATGTGTTCACTTCTGTTGGTTAGATTGTCTGTAAAAGTGGTTATGAGTTGTAGCGTGAATTATCTCAAATACATGGTTTTACTGTCTTAGATCATTCGTATAATGATGTTAGGTGTTATTTTTCACTATTGTCGTTCATGTTTTGGTAAATTTAGTTAAGAAAGTGTTTAATTCATATAACTCTCAATGCACTGATATTAATGGCTAACTGTTAGTACCATTTTCGACTCGGTTATAAGGAACGTTTTTTCACACAACTATTCAGCTTGATATTCAACAAAAGACTATCTTAACTTGGTCAAAATCTGGCCCAGTTAATCTTTGAAAAAGTATTGTTAACATATTTCGATTACCTATACACATGATACAATATTACATTATATATGGAATTTATTTATTTTATTCATCACTTTCATGAATTATGAACCTTATCATTGGTTTAATCATCTCATTCCTTTTAAATTGATGTATTATAGTCCATATCTGTGGACATTTTGTGGAAATTAACAAATTTCTTTCCCTTTTGGAAATATAGGCTCAAAATCTGATTTCCGTCTTTATACAATTTTTCTTCCATTTTAATTGTTATTAATACTATTATAATAAATTTTAATTAGTCATATTTCTCTTCCTTTCCTTAAATACATATAAATTGAACCTTTGAACTGGTTTTTTGTGTTAATCTCTGAATTTGACATTGCTCTTTAAAATTAATTAATTTATATATTTTGAAAATTTACAATATTTTAAGGTATATTTCCTTATTATCATTTTAACTCATAGGATCATTCCCAGTAGTGGTTAACTGCTTTACCTTATCTAAATCTTGCTAGTTTACAGGATTTATAAGTGAATTATACTGGTTTATATGGTTTCTGTGAATTCACCAAATGGCCTAGAGTTTAGAATTTTACATTTCTGTCTTTCTCAAATAAATTTAATCTTACCACTCCTCTGACTTTACATAGTTACTATTACATGAAAATAAAATGGTTTATAACTTACTGTGAGGTGTAGTATTTAATTAACACTACTGTTATAAAAAAATAATTATGAACATGATTTAGCCATCTGTACAATTGAACTTATTGCTGTCATGGTTTGAACATATACATTTAACTCCTTTTGAATTAACACAGCATACCTACTGAAACATTATTAATGGTATGTATGCTGTTATTTAGCAAACATAATTCATTTTAAACATATAATATAAATCTTATTTTCTAATAACTCTTACAAATACATTGATTTTATGGCTGTGAACAAACAGTCTATTTAAACATTTTAAACCTATGAATACTAAATTAATGCCAGTCCTTTCTGGTCTAAACCATTATTATTTATGATCCCCTTCATCAGTAAACATGACCACCCATACTCTAGTTATTAGCATCTTTTACAAATGTCTTGTAAATAAAGACTTACATTAAAATAATAAAATACTGGAAATCTTCCATTTTATTATTTTATTATGCTGTTTATTATTGGATATTAAAGTTGTTATATAGCATATTGATAAGTCATAGTATCACTAACTTTAAGTTTATTGCATTTCCAAAAAACACTTACACAAATTCACTTTCACTGGTGGTTCTGATATTTTGAGTCTCACTATCTCAGACCAGACCTTTAGTAATCATGGACTGTTAAGACTTGTTTATTTTCTTTATCACACAATCGCTGTAGTAGGTTCACTTCTTATAATACTATACAACACTTTATGTTTCTAAATAATTACATTTTTATAGGATTTTGGTATGTTATACTTTCTTTTTAATCGTTTTGGTGGGTTTGGGGTTGATGGTAGTTAATAATAATAATAGGTTTTACAACGGTGTTTCTTTCATACTATTTCTTCCTCTCCTCCTGTCTTCTTTCTTGTCCTTCTTCTTATCTTCTTTCTTGTCCTTCTTCTCATCTTCTTTCTTGTCTTCATTCTTGTCCTTCTTCTAGTCTTCATTCTTGTCCTTCTTCTAGTCTTCATTCTTCTGGTCTTCTTGTCTTCCTTCTTCATTCTTGAGTAAACCAAGGTACTTTGTGTTATCTCGACTGATGTTTAGTTTGGAGCATCGAAGTTATTTACTGATACGGACCTTGTTCTTCTCTAAAGGTTTCAGGGTATTGTTTTCTTCCTGATCACAAATTTTATTCTTCCTTCTTCTTGTCTTTGGGGTATTTTGGTGTTCACCACTCTTAAACTGATTCTCTTTCTTCTTGATATGGTGTTATTTAATTTGTTCACTGCTCCTAGCTTCCTGGGTAAATTACTGATCTTATAATATGAGTTGCCTTCAATACTTTCTTTGATATTTAAACAGTGGTTTTTATATAATGTAATGAGGATTTTTATCTTATCGTGGTTCATTCCTTTGATTTCATTAAATCTCATTCAATATTATTTTAACATATGTGGTGTAATTAATTTTTATGATTTTATATGACTTAATAAGTAGTGGATTTTCTGTCACGCTACAGAATGCCCTTCTCCAGAAGTAATTTTTTCAGACTATACTTGCTTTGTCTGAAACAATTGCTTATGATAATTATTCTAGGTTTGTTATTATTCTGGACTTCCTTCCATTTTAAAAATTTTCTTATTTATATTTGAGTTTATATCCTTCTCATTCTCACTTGATCTTCCTTGATAGTAATAGTCATCTGAGTTTCATATTTATTATTTCATTTTCATATTTCTTCTTAGTATTTTCTCCTTGGGATATTTCCTCCCTATCGTTCCCTACTTTGTGAGCTGCTTCAGTTCAGAGAGGCACTGTACGCTACTTCCTCTGCTGTCCAATACTTCACACATATTTGAGTACAGAGGCAAATCATCTCTGCTCAAAAAACATATTAATACTGCTGGAATTATCTACAGACAGATTAAAAAATTATTCAGAATAGTACACATTTGTTACTATTTAAAAAATATCTTTGGGATACTTCACTTATTACTTATTATATTTCTCAGAGATTTTAATATTCCTATCTCAGTTGTTCTTCTGACTCATTAACTGGATGTTTCATTCATTTGATATTATGGTAGGAAGCTCTTCTATTATTACATTTCTCAACTTTTCTTATCATATAAAGCTTTTGGTTATAAATTCTTTATTACCTTCTGTTTTTTTTTTTATTATAATCTGCATTGTTTATTGTAGCATATCTTTATGACATTTTTAGACTGTTTCTTTGTTCTTATTATTTCCACTTGTTCTATTTTCTAGAACTTTTTATAACTGTCATTATCACAATTGACATTTAATTCATAAATCATTTTATATTAATTCGTTTAATTACATATATCTTTGATATTACTCTCACATTATTCCTGTCATGGTTATTATACTTTCGAATGAATGTTTTTTATTAATTTTATAATGAGGTCATAATTTCTCCTCATACCACTTCAAAGTTTCATTATCTCATAATTCCATATAAGTTTTTGTATTTTATTATATTCAATCACTCAAATCGTATCAACTCAAATCGTATAAAAAAAAAATTTTTTTTTATTTCCTTTGACATCATTTTATGGAAAGGTTTTTACTCTTTATATTTAAATTAGACATGATCATACTTTCCAGAATTATTTGTTTTAATTCTAAAGTCTGTTTCCTTTATTCATCCCATTATGATCCTTTATAAACATGGTAAATATATTTGATGCTTACCATAAATATGGTATTAAATCTCTTCTGTTTATCTCACCAAAGTGTTTTATTAATAATTGGTTGGTAAGTTGTACTTACTCTTGGTTTGGAAACTTGATTTATACACAATTCAAAATTCACTCTTCTTATATTTCCATAAAGTTTTCAAATAATTGTATGTAATCTGTGCTTACTTTTCTTTTTAGAATTTATATTATTTCAATCTAAATTCTGTTTTATATTCATCTCTTCAAAATGTTTTTTCTCAAATTCTTGGTTAGTAAGGTGAACTTACAATCTTTTTAAATTTAGATGATTTCTCATTCTAAATTATTTTTTATATTCTTGCCATAAAGTTTTCTTCAAATAGTTGTTATGTAAGGTATTACATTGTTTTTGGAATTTAGACGATTTTTATTTCTAAATTCTCTCCTTCTTTATTATTATATTATTGCCACATAGTTTTTTCATAAATAACTGGTATGTAAGGTGATCTTACAGTCTTTTTAGAATTTAGATGGTTTATTTCTAAATTCCGTTTATTATATTCCTTCCAAATAGTTTATTTCTTAAATCTTTGGTATGTAAGGTGATATTATATTGTTTTTGAATTTAGTTGTTTTTTAAATTCTTTTTCTTCTCTTTCCAAAATGTTTCTTTTAAATAACTGTATGTAATTTGATATTACATTATTTTTAGAATTTAATGGTTTTAAATTCTTTTTATCTTCTTCTTCCCAAATGGTTTTTTCAAATTTTTAGTATGTAATTTGATATTACATTGTTTTTGAATTTTGTTGATTTTATCTTCTTCTTTCCAAAATGTTTCCTTTAAATAATTGTATGTAATATGTTATTACATTATTTTTGAATTTAGTTGATTTTTTCAAAATTCTTTTTCTTATATTATTGCCATAAAATTTTCTTCAAATAATTTTTATGTAAAGTATTACATTGTTTTTGGAATTTTGAGTTATTCATAAAATTTCTTCATGGATGCCTGGTTAAAGACACCCTTAATTTTATTTGAATTCATTTCCTTTATTTCGTATGTGTTGTTGTTATTGTTCTTAGAGACAATATAGGGACCAGTGTACAGAAGCAATAATTTTTTTGTTATCCCCTCTAAGGAACTGGGTAATTCCCTATTCTTCAACAACACCTTCTCTCCAACGGTATAATTAATAACCTTACCCATGCTTTTATCATACTTATTCCGCCGTTTCTCCTGATCTTCGGCCACCTTATTATGAAATTGAACTCTATTAAATATATATTTATGCTTTCTGGGGAACTCATATATATTCTCGATCTCCCTAGGGGGTTGTCTCTCGTACATGGCGGAGTATGGGGTTATTCCTACGGCTGGATGGTATGCCAGGTTGAGGAATTCTTCAGTGGCCTCCAAGTATTCTTGCCACCTCCTCTGCTGATCGTGGCAATACGTTCTTAATAGGCGCCCCACCTCTCGCAAGACTCTTTCGGCCGGGTTACTGCTCGGGTGGTATACTGATGTCTTGTATGTATGAACCCCCATTGACAACAGTGTATCCCGCCATTTCCTCCCCTTGAATTGTGTTCCGTGGTCGGTTATGATCGATACCGGTTTTCCGACGGTTGGGAAGTACTGGTTGATCAGGATTTCAAGAACTTTATTCGTAGTCGCCCGATTCGCTGGGTATAGCTTAACGAACTTGGTATAATGGTCCATTATGATGACGAGATATTTGTATCGGTGGCGGCCTCCACTGCGGGGAAATGGCCCGCAGATATCCACGAATACCTTCTCAAGTTTCGACTGAGAGGTTATCCGAATCATTTGCCCCTCTCTTTTCTCGTTGTTGGTTTTTACGAGTTGGCAAATGCGACAGTTTCTTATGTACTTTCGTACTTTCCGATTTATGTCTTTGATATGGCAGCTCTCTTCCAGGGCCTTTACCACCTTTAAGGCGCCCATATGCCCATATTGAACATGATAATTAAACACTATCTCCTTCTCGATATGGGTCGGAATAGTAACCTTCCATTCCTCATTATATAAAGATGGTCTTGAAAACAGGATTCCATTATGGATTTTATAATATTGGGAGATTGTCTCATCCCCTGCTTCCAATCTTGTGAGAATAGAGATTAACTTTGGGTCAGCTTGTTGGTGTGTGCTCAGGTGTTCCAAAATTGATTGTAGACCGGCGCTGCTGCTTAGAATATGGTATACTTTAAGAATACTCTCCTTCTCCCCCTCGAACGTCTGTTTGTCAATGTCTACTCTAGACAATACGTCCGCTACGACATTCTTCCTTCCGGGGATATACTCCCACTTAAGGTCGTATTCTTGCAGCAATAGTATCCACCGCGTTAACCTTCCATGGCTTAACTTACATCTCTTAAGGAACGAGATAGACATATGGTCTGTCCGGACGGTAACGGAATAACCAAGGATATAAGTGCGGAACTTTCCACACGCGAACACGACACTCAATAATTCCTTTTCTGTAACGTGGTAGTTTTTCTCACATTGATTCAATGCTCTGCTGGCAAAGCAGATCACAAGATGTTCGCCCTCCTCATCCTCTTGATATAAAGTAGTGCCGAGGCTGATGTCACTGGCATCACAATTAAGAAAGAAAGGTTTGTTAAAATCTGGATGGCGAAGTATAATGGGTTCAAGGAGTTTTTGTTTTATTAAAGATAATATATTTTGTTGTTCATTACCCCAGATCCATTTATTTTTGGATGACAGTTGCGGCTGAAATCTGGCAGTCAGTTCTGAGTACTTTTCCTGGAACTTGCGGTAATAATTACAGAGTCCCAGGAACGACTGTAACTGCCTTCGATTCTTTGGTGTAGGAAAGTTCTGAATCGCTTCGACCTTTTCAGCCGACGGTGAGATTCCCTGATCATTTAAGATGAAGCCTAAGAATTGTATTTCCTTAGCAATGAAATGAGATTTTGTTAATTTTAGCGTAATATTATTTGTCGCTAGCTTCTGTAATACGTGTTCCACACGGTAGCAGTGTTCCTCCCACGTTTCTGAGGACACTAGCAAGTCATCGACATATACGGTGGTGAATTGTAGTGCTTCTTGGCCAAGTATCTGGTCCATGCAGTGCACAAAGACTGCGACTGAGTTTACCAGTCCGAAGGGCAACCTCTTAAACTGGTAGTTCCGCCCTTCGAATATAAAGGCCAGATACTGGCGACTCTGTGGATGTAATTCCACCTGCCAGTACCCGCACACCGTATCCCAGGTACTGAAGTATTTGGTACCGTGGAACCGTTTTAAAATCTCCTCAATCTCACCGGGCGAAGTCCTGTCATTAATGATCATTTTATTTATTTCGCGCGCATCTAAACACAAACAGACTTGTCCGTTTTTCTTAGGAATAGCCACGATAGGACTTGTATATGGGGAATGGCTACTCTCTATAATGTCACGGTTAATCATTTGCTCTATTTCAGCTCTTACTGCTTGCTTTCGTGACTGCGCAATGGGGTAAGACTTCCGGTTAAAGTCCACTGTGTCTCGGAACTGTAGAGTACACTGGAAGTTTTTCACTTTACCGGGCTCATCAGAAAAGACTGATTTATATTTGTTATATATGTTTATTAATTTGTTCGCTTGGTTTATTGTTAACTTTTCACCAGTTATACCGCTCCGGAAATCCCTGATCTCCTGGATTTTTTGTGACCATAAATCTTCATTGGAGGTGTCGTCTATCCTTTGATCAATTATAGATGTTGGATGGATGTAGTTAATTTTTCGGATTTGCTGGTGGATACTATCGGGAATGACTTGGTCACTACCCACCAAGTTCGCCGTCCAAGTATGTCCGTTAGTAAACAGCGACAATGTTTCAGTTCTCAGATCAATGATGGCGGAATTCCTCCTGAGCACATCGCACCCGACCAGTATATTAAATGGCAGACCGCTCGCCACCAAGAATTCCATATCAATTGCTATACCACAGCTCATCACACTGGCGGAGACTTGCCTACGTATTGTTTTATTTTGTCGGCCAGTTGCACCCAACAAAACAATATTATTCAACGGCAACGTTGGTAAAGTTCTCCCGCACTCTTGCTGTATCCTCTCCAACTCCGTCATACTTATGATTACCAGTATCACCTTCGAACCAGTATCGATCATTAACTTGGCTGGGATGCCTTCTACCTCGGCGTCGACATGTATTATTTCATTATTGAAGTTATTGGTGGGATTACTGTTATCCTCTTCCAATAACTCATGTCTGATGTCCTTTAGGTAGCTGCACCCTATGACTGTGATACGATTGTTATTATACTTATGATTGCACTCATTATTATGATTATACCCAGTATTTAGGAGCAGTAATGGGTTCTGGCGATTTATTACTGCCTGTGCCCGTTTAAAGGCTCGGCATCATTATTCCTTTGAGCCATACTAGTTGATGCCTCAGTTGGGATGCTTAGAGTGGTTCCCTGTCGATCTGTCCTATGGTCTTCCGGTTGTTCGTGGTTAGACCTCCGTTCAGCGTCACCTAAACTATTACTCCTTCTTGCCGGATAGTACCTTGGTTGGTCCCGTTCTAGGCTCCTCTGCCTTTCTTCATATCCGCGGTAGCTGTTTCTTCGATTGTGGTTGAATCCTCGCTGTCGTCCATCTGTGGCTCGTATGAAATTCACTCTAGGGCGAGGGAACCTATTATTAACGGGATTACCATTATTGGGACCCGCACGATTATTATTATTATTATTATGGTAACAATCATTACCATAATTGGGGCTTCTCTGACTATTTGTGTTATTAGGGTAGGGATTGCGGTTACCCTGATAACCATTAGAGGGTCGACTCGGGTTTGGATGGTTTGGACCCGTATTATTATTATTATTGTAACTAGAATTGTTCACATTATTATTATTATTAAAACTGTTATTTTGCGGGTATGCCCGGCCTCCTTGGTACCCAGTGTTTATGTTGTTCGTACCCTGGTTGTGATTCTGATACGTCCTTGGTTCGGGCCCATCACTTCTTCTACGACTCTGTCGGTAGTAGTCTTCATTTTCATAGTTTTCGAGGAGTTCGGTCATTGCCTGGATGGTTTTTATTTGGCTGCCCCTCCTCGCACGAATTACTTCTTCATCATAATGATACGACAACTTATTTATTAGGCACTCCTCAGGTATGGCCGGTTCTAAGTGCTTGGCCATACATACCTTGTCGAGGAAATAAGCTGTCATCGAACTACCGACTTGTGGTTTGTAGTGGCCGTGACATATATTGTCTCTTATCAAATTTTGAGTTGTCTCCGACCAGTACTTGGCCTTGAAAAGGCTCTTAAATTGTTGATAATTGTCGATGTCGCTCCGGTTGGCCATCCATCAATGGTCATTCACCTCCCGAAACGACTCGTCAAGGATTTCCCTGTTCTGGACCCATCGGTTCCCTCTGTGTTTTTCGAGGTACTCCTCTATGCGTGCCAAGAACTCCATGGGCTTCCGTTTATATTGCCGGAAATTGAGCCATTCTCTGTTTTCTGACATGGGGAAATTATGATATCCAGATGGTCTGTTCCTTATCAACTCTATCTCCTCCTGGCTCTGACGCACCTGTCCGGTTATGTTCGCCATAGCGGCTTCCACGCCGTCGCATCTTTCGGTTACCTGTGTCCGCACTTTATTCACTTCTTCCAAGGCAAATTTCTTGGTCTCCTCCATTTTCGTTTTCTGTTGTTCTTGGACCTGAGTAATCTCCTTAGTTATCACTTCCCGGACTTCCAGCACTTCATTTTCGGTCTGACGACATCTTTCGTCTACTTCTCTGATCTGCTGGTTAACAACCACGACTTCCTGTTCTAACTTCTTTACTATGGATTTCTTCGTCTCTGTTATCTTTTTATTTATCTCCTCCTTGGCTAACTCAATCCTCTCGTCTAACTTATTCATGTTCTCTTGATTAACTTCCTTCAATTCTTCTCTCAGCAGTTGATTGTCCTCTCTCAATTCTTCCCTTAATTGTTGGTTGTCATTTTCTATTTTCCTACTGGTTTCTTCCATTTTCTCCTCTAAATTCTTATTATTTTCTTCCATTTTCCTTTCCATCTTCTTACTCAAGGATTGGTTGTCCTTTTTCAGGTCTTCCATTTTCTTATTCATAGATTGGTTATTTTCCTCCATTTTCTCTTCTAAATTCTTACTCAAAATTCTTACTGGTTTCCTCAATCCTTTTATTAGTATTTCCTATCTTACGGCCCAATTCTTCCTTTGTGGATCGGTTGTCTTCCCTCAAGTCTTCCTTGGTAGAATCCATTTTCTTGTTTAAATTCTCCTCCATCTTCTTTTTATTTTCTTCCGTTTTCTTATTACTGGATTTGATTTCTTCCATCATTATTCTCAACATTTCTTGCATGTCACTATTCTCTGCTCGTGATGGTTTCTCTTTCTCTGGGACATTGATTTCCCCCGACTGTGTTGTTACTTCCGGTTGTTCCTCTGGTGGTGCTGGTTGTTTCGGTTCCACCTGGGTTACTAACACTTCTGGGTCTTCAACGGGTGTTGCCTCCTTATCCCCCATGTCAACTTCTTTTTCGGCCTCTGCCGCCCTCTTTTTCGTAGTAGCTCGTCTTTGCATTTTTCTCTCTTCTATTAATTAATCTCTGTCTTTCTTAATTAATCGCTGCCAGGCTTATCTTATCAAGCCCTCTAAGTTGGACGCCACTTTGTAAGAGACCCTTGTATGCCGGTCCTTACAAAAATAAAACAGTAGAGGAAAATTTTATATAAAAAAATAAAATTTTCAATAAAAAAAATTTTGTTTATGTTAATCAATGTTTGTAATTAAGAAATAAGGCTGTTTTAAAGGTTTTGTAAAAATTTTAAGGATTAGGAAGGTATTTATTAACTATCGAGCACTTCTGGAAGATTTGAACCAAGTCTGGAGTTAAACAGATTAACTCCAGTCAGCAATCGATCGATGATTTTTCTTGCTGGTCCAATATCTCACTCAAATAAAATATTTTCTTCTTCTTGAAGTCCCTTAGCCTTAATAAATAACCTTAAATTAGCCTGTGAAATAATAACAGATAAAAAACAATTGAAATAAATGGATTTATTAAACAATTTAATAAATAATCGATTTTTTATCGATTGAGAACAATTATCGACTCCGTCTCAGGGAATTATCGATTGTGCATACAGTAGAAAAATTATTATTTATATTATAAAAAGGACAGGTTCTTTGAGCGATTATTAATTAATAGTCAGAGAAGGGTTACGAGAAAGTATAACATTAACAGTTAAAGTAAATTTAATAATTATTATTTAACAGTATTCAAATAATTCATATATATAATGTTTAAGAAAATTGTTTTGTCAGACCATATGTAGCTTCTATGACGTGACTCGAGGTGGAATGCAGATTTGTAAATTCAAAGATGGCTGCTACTAGTTCTGGCGAAGTCACGGAAAAAGTCGTCGTGTTAAAAATTCAACAAAATTATCTTCATGAATGTTTGAAATGTCCCCGCACTGGTGTAATCTGTCTATTAGGTAGTTTGGTGTGTTCTGAAGAAGTGTTCCGTGTATATTGGTGTAAATTAAGTTATTTGGTATGTGTTCACTTCTGTTGGTTAGATTGTCTGTAAAAGTGGTTATGAGTTGTAGCGTGAATTATCTCAAATACATGGTTTTACTGTCTTAGATCATTCGTATAATGATGTTAGGTGTTATTTTTCACTATTGTCGTTCATGTTTTGGTAAATTTAGTTAAGAAAGTGTTTAATTCATCTAACTCTCGATGCACTGATATTAATGGCTAACTGTTAGTACCATTTTCGACTCGGTTATAAGGAACGTTTTTTCACACAACTATTCAGCTTGATATTCAACAAAAGACTATCTTAACTTGGTCAAAATCTGGCCCAGTTAATCTTTGAAAAAGTATTGTTAACATATTTCGATTACCTATACACATGATACAATATTACATTATATATGGAATTTATTTATTTTATTCATCACTTTCATGAATTATGAACCTTATCATTGGTTTAATCATCTCATTCCTTTTAAATTGATGTATTATAGTCCATATCTGTGGACATTTTGTGGAAATTAACAAATTTCTTTCCCTTTTGGAAATATAGGCTCAAACTCTGATTTCCGTCTTTATACAATTTTTCTTCCATTTTAATTGTTATTAATACTATTATAATAAATTTTAATTAGTCATATTTCTCTTCCTTTCCTTAAATATATATAAATTGAACCTTTGAACTGGTTTTTTGTGTTAATCTCTGAATTTGACATTGCTCTTTAAAATTAATTAATTTATATATTTTGAAAATTTACAATATTTTAAGGTATATTTCCTTATTATCATTTTAACTCATAGGATCATTCCCAGTAGTGGTTAACTGCTTTACCTTATCTAAATCTTGCTAGTTTACAGGATTTATAAGTGAATTATACTGGTTTATATGGTTTCTGTGAATTCACCAAATGGCCTAGAGTTTAGAATTTTACATTTCTGTCTTTCTCAAATAAATTTAATCTTACCACTCCTCTGACTTTACATAGTTACTATTACATGAAAATAAAATGGTTTATAACTTACTGTGAGGTGTAGTATTTAATTAACACTACTGTTATAAAAAAATAATTATGAACATGATTTAGCTATCTGTACAATTGAACTTATTGCTGTCATGGTTTGAACATATACATTTAACTCCTTTTGAATTAACACAGCATACCTACTGAAACATTATTAATGGCATGTATGCTGTTATTTAGCAAACATAATTCATTTTAAACATATAATATAAATCTTATTTTCTAATAACTCTTACAAATACATTGATTTTATGGCTGTGAACAAACAGTCTATTTAAACATTTTAAACCTATGAATACTAAATTAATGCCAGTCCTTTCTGGTCTAAACCATTATTATTTATGATCCCCTTCATCAGTAAACATGACCACCCATACTCTAGTTATTAGCATCTTTTACAAATGTCTTGTAAATAAAGACTTACATTAAAATAATAAAATACTGGAAATCTTCCATTTTATTATTTTATTATGCTGTTTATTATTGGATATTAAAGTTGTTATATAGCATATTGATAAGTCATAGTATCACTAACTTTAAGTTTATTGCATTTCCAAAAAACACTTACACAAATTCACTTTCACTGATGGTTCTGATATTTTGAGTCTCACTATCTCAGACCAGACCTTTAGTAATCATGGACTGTTAAGACTTGTTTATTTTCTTTATCACACAATCGCTGTAGTAGGTTCACTTCTTATAATACTATACAACACTTTATGTTTCTAAATAATTACATTTTTATAGGATTTTGGTATGTTATACTTTCTTTTTAATCGTTTTGGTGGGTTTGGGGTTGATGGTAGTTAATAATAATAATAGGTTTTACAACGGTGTTTCTTTCATACTATTTCTTCCTCTCCTCCTGTCTTCTTTCTTGTCCTTCTTCTTATCTTCTTTCTTGTCCTTCTTCTCATCTTCTTTCTTGTCTTCATTCTTGTCCTTCTTCTAGTCTTCATTCTTCTGGTCTTCTTGTCTTCCTTCTTCATTCTTGAGTAAACCAAGGTACTTTGTGTTATCTCGACTGATGTTTAGTTTGGAGCATCGAAGTTATTTACTGATACGGACCTTGTTCTTCTCTAAAGGTTTCAGGGTATTGTTTTCTTCCTGATCACAAATTTTATTCTTCCTTCTTCTTGTCTTTGGGGTATTTTGGCGTTCACCACTCTTAAACTGATTCTCTTTCTTCTTGATATGGTGTTATTTAATTCAGTTGTCTTGATTATTCATCTCTTCTTTCACAGCACTAACACTTAACTAAAAATGAACTTTTTTCATGTGAAAAACTTACTATTTTATTGTACGCGTTTCGGCTTAGTATCCGCCTTCTTCAGCTTTGGTAACAGACTGCCAGCATTTTGTAACGGTTGTATGGAAGGTGAAGTGGGGGTGGTGTGTGGAGGAAGGGGATTGGCGCGGGGATTCAACTTACTGTTTGTTTTCTGTATAATTGTGTCAAAAAGTGTATGTGATTTATATTGTAATTGATCGTTGAGTATGTTGTTTGGTTGTGTTGTGTGGTGTTTATATATTTCGTATTGTTCAGTTGTGTTGAGTTTTTGACCTTTGGGTATGTAATGTAAAATTTCAAGATTAGTGTCTATGTTGGTGTAACTGTGGTTTTCTGTGTGTATGTGTGTGGCAAATGCAGAGTGTATATTGTTGTTGGTTAAAGCTTTTAAGTGTTCAGAATAACGGGATGAAAAAGATCTTCCCGTCTGGCCTATGTAGAAGCTATTGCAGTCATTACAATTTAATTTGTAAACACCTGTTTTGTTATATTTGTCTATGTCTGTGTTTGTCTTACTGATGTGTTTTTTGATGGTATTGGTTGTTCTGAATGCTATTTTGTATTTGTGTTTTCTGAATGTATTGGCGATTTTGTGTGTGTATGAGTTGTGGTATGTGAGTGTGATGTACTTATTGTGTTGTGTGTTGATGGTATTTAGTGTTTTGTTGTTTTTGTTTTTGATGCGTTTGTGTAGTATGTTTATTAAATTGGGGTTATAACCGTTTTTTATTGCTATGTATTTTATTGTGTTGAGTTCGTCGGTGTAATCTTGTTTATTTAAGGGTATTTTAGTTAGTCTATGGAGCATATGGTTGAAGGCCGCATGTTTATGTTGTGTTGGGTGGTTTGATGTGTTGTGTATAACCATGTCAGTTGTGGTTGGTTTCCTGTATATTTTGTACGTGTGTGTATTGTTATTTTTGTTAATTGTTAGGTCTAGAAAATGTATACTATTGTTTTGTTCAGTTTCCAGTGTAAATTTTAATTTGTGGTGTATAGTGTTTATGTATTTGTGGAAGTTTTCAACTTGTCTTGTGTTGCCTTTGAATAAAAGTAATATATCATCTACATACCTGTGCCAGTATATAATTTTGTTAGTGTACTTGTTGTTGTTTATTATGTGGTTCTGTTCAATGTTGTGTATATATATTTCTGCTAGTATTCCTGATATGGGGGATCCCATCGGGAGTCCTTCTGTTTGTGTGTATATTTTGTTATTGTATGTAAAGTAATTTTGTTCAGTTATTATTTTGGTAAGTGTGATGATTTCTTGTATGTGTGTTTCAGGTGTGTTGTTTTGTCTGAGTAGTTGTTCTAGTGTTTGTATGGTTTCTTTGATGGGGACATTAGTGTATAAATTGGTTATATCAAAAGATGCCAGAGTTGAGTTATGTGGGATGTGTATGTGTTCAGTTTTCCTGACTAGGTCAATGTTGTTTTTGATAGAGGTGTTGTTGCTGAGTTTTATGTTTTCTCTGATTATTTTGTCTAGTTGTTTTGCTATTTTGTGGGAGGGGGCCTGTGTGTTGTTTATTAATGGTCTGATTGGAATGTTAGTTTATGTATTTTTGGTAATGCATTTAGTTTAGGGGGGTTAGGTTTTATTTGTTTAAGGTATTTGGCGTTTTCTGGTTTGATTATATGTTTGGTGTTGTTTATAAATTTATTAATCTGTTTATGAAATTTTAGTGTGGGGTCTTTATTTATTTCCGTTATATTATTTTCGTTGAAGAAACTTTCGATTTTAGTGTTTAATTGGTGTTTGTCCATTATGACGCTAATGTTACCTTTGTCGGCTTTTAGGATTGTTGTGTTGTGTTCGAGTAACTTGTGTTTTACACTATTGAGTGTTTTTATTTCATTGTTGTGTATTTTTGGTTTTGTATGTGTGTTTTGAAGTTTCCTTTTTATGTCGTGACGTATCGGGTCATGGTCGTTGAGGTGCGTGTTTTGTACAGCCGTTTCTGCGTCTATGATGATGTCGCGTATGTGTTTATTGTGATTTTTGATGTTAGTTGTATTGGTATTCAAATTATGTTTCAGTCCTTTGTTTAATAAAAGACACACTCAACAGACAGGCATATAACTTACACATGAAACTCACACAAATATTACACCACACAGAACTTGAAAATGTAATACAACACACACAAGACAACATAGAAAAACTCAAATTGACAATACAACATCGACACAACAAAAAAATAACTAACCTCACAACACACACAATTGAATCAATCCCTGAACCGGCACACATATTCCACGCACGCGTAGTCAATACAACACACATTAATTTCACAAAAGATGAAATGGATTTATTAAACAAAGGACTGAAACATAATTTGAATACCAATACAACTAACATCAAAAATCACAATAAACACATACGCGACATCATCATAGACGCAGAAACGGCTGTACAAAACACGCACCTCAACGACCATGACCCGATACGTCACGACATAAAAAGGAAACTTCAAAACACACATACAAAACCAAAAATACACAACAATGAAATAAAAACACTCAATAGTGTAAAACACAAGTTACTCGAACACAACACAACAATCCTAAAAGCCGACAAAGGTAACATTAGCGTCATAATGGACAAACACCAATTAAACACTAAAATCGAAAGTTTCTTCAACGAAAATAATATAATGGAAATAAATAAAGTCCCCACACTAAAATTTCATAAACAGATTAATAAATTTATAAACAACACCAAACATATAATCAAACCAGAAAACGCCAAATACCTTAAACAAATAAAACCTAACCCCCCTAAACTAAATGCATTACCAAAAATACATAAACTAACATTCCAATCAGACCATTAATAAACAACACACAGGCCCCCTCCCACAAAATAGCAAAACAACTAGACAAAATAATCAGAGAAAACATAAAACTCAGCAACAACACCTCTATCAAAAACAACATTGACCTAGTCAGGAAAACTGAACACATACACATCCCACATAACTCAACTCTGGCATCTTTTGATATAACCAATTTATACACTAATGTCCCCATCAAAGAAACCATACAAACACTAGAACAACTACTCAGACAAAACAACACACCTGAAACACACATACAAGAAAATCATCACACTTACCAAAATAATAACTGAACAAAATTACTTTACATACAATAACAAAATATACACACAAACAGAAGGACTCCCGATGGGATCCCCCATATCAGGAATACTAGCAGAAATATATATACACAACATTGAACAGAACCACATAATAAACAACAACAAATACACTAACAAAATTATATACTGGCACAGGTATGTAGATGATATATTACTTTTATTCAAAGGCAACACAAGACAAGTTGAAAACTTCCACAAATACATAAACACTATACACCACAAATTAAAATTTACACTGGAAACTGAACAAAACAATAGTATACATTTTCTAGACCTAACAATTAACAAAAATAACAATACACACACGTACAAAATATACAGGAAACCAACCACAACTGACATGGTTATACACAACACATCAAACCACCCAACACAACATTACACCGACGAACTCAACACAATAAAATACATAGCAATAAAAAACGGTTATAACCCCAATTTAATAAACATACTACACAAACGCATCAAAAACAAAAACAACAAAACACTAAATACCATCAACACACAACACAATAAGTACATCACACTCACATACCACAACTCATACACACACAAAATCGCCAATACATTCAGAAAACACAAATACAAAATAGCATTCAGAACAACAAATACCATCAAAAAACACATCAGTAAGACAAACACAGACATAGACAAATATAACAAAACAGGTGTTTACAAATTAAATTGTAATGACTGCAATAGTTTCTACATAGGCCAGACGGGAAGATCTTTTTCATCCCGTTATTCTGAACACTTAAAAGCTTTAACCAACAACAATATACACTCTGCATTTGCCACACACATACACACAGAAAACCACAGTTACACCAACATAGACACTAATCTTGAAATTTTACATTACATACCCAAAGGTCAAAAACTCAACACAACTGAACAATACGAAATATATAAACACCACACAACACAACCAAACAACATACTCAACGATCAATTACAATATAAATCACATACACTTTTTGACACAATTATACAGAAAACATACAGAAAACAAACAGTAAGTTGAATCCCCGCGCCAATCCCCTTCCTCCACACACCACCCCCACTTCACCTTCCACACAACCGTTACAAAATGCTGGCAGTCTGTTACCAAAGCTGAAGAAGGCGGATACTAAGCCGAAACGTGTACAATAAAATAGTAAGTTTTTCACATGAAAAAAGTTCATTTTTAGTTAAGTGTTATTTAATTTGTTTACTGCTCCTAGCTTCCTGGGTAAATTACTGATCTTATAATATGAGTTGCCTTCAATACTTTCTTTGATATTTAAACAGTGGTTTTTATATAATGTAATGAGGATTTTTATCTTATCGTGGTTCATTCCTTTGATTTCATTAAATCTCATTCAATATTATTTTAACATATGTGGTGTAATTAATTTTTATGATTTTATATGACTTAATAAGTAGTGGATTTTCTGTCATGCTACAATATATATATAGAACAAAGTATTCCTAACATATGTAATGTTTATATGTAAAGTCTATATGAACAGTAATATACCCATCTTATTTTCCAAACACTATCTTGGCTTGGACGTTCTTTCAGTTTTTTATTTTAAATAAATATTTTAATCATTGTTTTCATCAATCACTATTTAATCTACCATTACCTTTGAAATTTAGTCCAAAATAAATTTAACTTTATTATTAAAAATCATCTTTTCAATTAATTTAATTACCAAATTAATTTACTTTTTATTTCATTAACAGTTTCAAAATTAATTACATTTGATCAAAATGATTTTACATTAACAACATCCTATCACACAAATATTAACTGTCTCACAATCAAAACATTAAGTCATTTCCTTACATCATTCAAAAAATTTACCTTCATTTCTTCACACCTGGCATTTCTTTTTATTTCATAATAGAATTTTGCTACTGGCAATGATTCAGCAGACTACAACATTTTTGTTATTGTCAAATCAGCTTCAACACCTCTGGCTGTAAACACTGGTCACAACAGACCATCTACCTGTTTACATAAACACTTGTGTGCCAGACTTGTTTTCATAAACACTCATTCAGTCTAAACATTCTGCTTACCACATACTAACACCTGTACTTCACTTTTCAATTTTTATAAATCTTTTAGTTAACATATTTATCTCCTATTTTTTCCAACTCAAATCGGATATATATTTTTGGTTCACCACAATTACTTGAATAACATTTTACTAAAAACCATTTGATTTTAGTTACTCATGGTTTTGGTTAACATAATACGAACATAATTCAAAATGGAATTCATTAATACCTCCTGTTAATTATTATTATTAGTTAACAACATAAAATAGTATTATTATTAGAATCAATCAATACACACATGGTTACATGAAGCATTTTACAGTGCACACACAATTAATTTCACTATAATAGATTTACAAATCTTCATCATTACTTGTTCAGTTATATCACACTTCATTGTCCAAGGTTGAGAGGTCTGAACCGTAAAACAAATACTTGCAATTGTCCATTTATTGCTTTATTGTTTACCCTCCATCGTCAAAAATTAGTCTTGGTTTCAAATAACAGTTTTCAATTTTATTTACACACATATGGCTATCTTGTGTGTAACAACCATAACATTTCACAGGTTTTGTAAAATATATAAAAACACTTGGTAAGTTTCACAAATTTTTTAATTAACTCTGACAGCTGTTTCGACTAACTTAAGCCATTGTCAAAGAGCGAGTGAATGAAATTACTGAACACAGGATGTAGGGGAGTGTAGGTAAACATCTGTTTAGGGCGTATCTGGAACATCTGTGTTGTGACGGAGAGGGGGGGAGTGTGTGCATGAGACAAGGGAAGCTCTGGTGTCTTTAAAAACTAAATACAATCATGAATGCAAAATATAAAATTAACTGAACTAAATATAAACTGAATGCAAAATTTAAAATAATGATGAACATACAAAATAATATAAAATAAACTGAACTAAATAACAGATTTTAATAAAGGGGATACACAAAATTCAGTCTGTTCATTGGTTAAATTTTTGTTATTTTTTATTGCTTTTTTAATTTCTAAAATTTCTAACAAATCCATTTTTTTACCTTTTTGTATGTTGTGGAGTAGTGTTATGTTTTTTGTGTCTATGAAGTGATTGTGTTGTAAGCAATGATCTGCAAAACCTGTATTAGATGTATTGGTTAAAATCAAGTAAATAAATCAAGTATTTTCAAGTAAATACACTCTTACCTTTGGTTGTATTTTCCCGGGTCTTACAGACGAAAATCCACTGCAGACAAGGTTATCTGGGTAGAAGTGCGAAATGATTATGCTAACTCATTTTCTACTGTCTAAAATACATACTTATTTTATTTATCAAAAATCGCACCCTTCTTTTACTTTCAACAAATGACAGTATCTTTGTTAAATTTTGTTTTAAACTACTATGATAATTGACATTACTAAGTACATATAAGAAAATTGAAAATGAACCGGTATATAACCACACACACACACTCTTTCTCTTTTTGTTAATGTTTAAATAAACTCCCCTCTCTTAGAGATCTCTGTTTCTTATTAAGGTGTCTATAAAAGCAAATTTTATAATATAGTAATTAAAGTTTAAAAAGTGGTACTCATCCTAATAATAGTTTCACTCCAATGCACACCCATATTATTCACATAACCGTGACACAAGTTCACTAGCTGACCGATTTCTGAGTTCTCTCGCACTCACGCCACTGTTGGTACTGATTTTACGGTTTTTTGTTTCATGGTTCTCACTGATTTACTGATCTCACGTTATAAAATATGATCAAGTCGGCCGACGTAACTTTTTGCACTTAGATGTTGTTGTAGGCTGGCCGCGCGCTACACTGTTTATATACTTTATACTTGTTAACAATTAATGTTTTAACCATTAACTGGATAGGCCGAATTAATTTTACGGCCTATATTGCACCCCGAGGCCACTGATTTACGAACTATATACTGCTTCCTGCTGCTGTCTATGTATTGTTCACTCTCTGATGACAAACTGCAGACTGTTTCACAAGAAGCCTGCTGCTTACTGGGCGGTTACGCAATACGTCTGGGCAATTGTTTAGGCTAACAATGTGCATTGCTGGTTACTGGGGCACCCCACAGGTGAAGTCTGTCAATTGAAAGTTAACTAAATTGATCAAATAAAATTTTAAATATTGTATTTTATGGTTTTGACCTCGCAACCTTGGATAATGAGGTGTGATATAACTGAATAATGAATGATGAAGAATTGTAAATAAACTGATAGTGAAATTAATTGTGTATATTGTAAAATGTTAAGTATATGTGTATGTAATGGAAATTGTTGTGATAATAATAATATTAATACGAGGGCTATCCAGAAAATAACAGACGTTTTGACCGACCGCGGCGGTGGGCGGGGATAGAGCCGCCATCTTGGTGTCAGAACGTTCCTACACTCAGTACACATCCAGCTGTGGTAGCGTGCGGTCTGTGCCCCTCTTACTTTGCTCTCTGTGACGTGTTAAAATGTGCGCTGCAATAGAAAATCCTGCCACTTGTGAGGTGCGTTCTGTGATTAGGTTTTTGTTGGCAAAAAATCACAAACCAATTGAAATTTATCGCCAACTTTGTGATGTGTACGGAAAAGGAATAATGAGTGAAAGCCGAGTGAGGCAACGGTGCATTGATTTTAAAAATGGACGTACCAATGTTCACGATGAGGACCGCAGTGGTAGACCTAGCCTTGTGACTGATGAACTGGTGATGAAAATCAACGACAAAATTCGTGAAGATCGTCGTTTCACGATTACGGAACTTTCAAAACATTTTCCCCAAATTTCACAGAGTTTGGTGCATGAAATTGTGGCGGAAAAGCTTGGTTACCACAAATTTTGTGCTAGGTGGAGTCCGAAAATCCTAACGGAAGACCACAAAAAACAGAGATTGGCTGCAGCACTAACTTTCCTCGAAGATTACGACAAAAATGTAACAAAGTTATCGATCGTATCGTAACTGGGGATGAGACTTGGGTGAAGCATGTCAATAGTGAAACAAAAAGGCAGTCGATGGAATGGGGACACACAAATTCTCCCAAGAAACCAAGGAAGTGTTTGCAAACACTGTCAGCAAGAAAGATCATGGCTACTGTGTTTTGGGACTCTGAAGGAGTGATTCTCGTTGATTTTCTTGAACGTGGCACAACAATTAACTCAGAGAGGTATTGTGAAACACTGAGAAAGTTAAGGCGCGCGATACAAAACAAGCGTCGGGGAAAACTTAGTGCGAAGGTTTTGTTTTTTCACGACAACGCACGTCCACACACGGCCAATCGTACCCGAGAGCTCTTCGATGGTTTTGGATGGGAGGTGTTCGATCATCCACCATACAGCCCGGATTTGGCGCCGAGCGACTATCACCTCTTCCCAGCGATGAAGACATGGCTCGCTACACAATGCTTTGATACTGACGCCGAACTGCATGCCGATGTAAACCAGTGGTTGAAATCGCAGGCGGCAGATTTCTACAGAGACGGTATTGAAAAACTTGTGCCACGGTATGATAAGTGCCTTAATTTGAATGTCGATTATGTAGAAAAATAGCTTAAGAGTGTACCTTTCAAATGTATATAATACAATTTTGTTTTTTCATTTTGTAAATTTTTTATTTCAAAACGTCTGTTACTTTCTGGATAGCCCTCGTATTTGCAATCTAAATAAATAACAAAATTAATTTTGAAGATAGTAATTAGCGAATTGTAATTGTTTTGATAGCAATTGAACTTGTATTTTCAATAATGAATTTGAGATGCTTTAATATTTTGATTGATTTAAATGTTGTATAATTGAATTTTTTCTAATGAGTTGGAATTATTTTATGAGATGCGAATTTGAGAATTAATCAATAAATAAATGTGAAATTGTTGAATATGAAATAACACTGTTGTTAAATGTTTCAGAGGTTACGTGGAAGTATTGGTGTGTATGGTGTGTATATTTTGTGTTCATGTCAATAAGTGGACAATGTACTGTAAGTATAAAGCTTATAACACCAATCAGATAGAATAAAATGTTTACAGGTGTGAAAAGATTTGGATTCAATAATATAAATGAATTGAGATAATGGTATTAAATAGAAACTGTAATTAAAAAGTAATAATAACTGAAAGGTGAATTAAAATTATATTTGGTTTGAACTGTAATAAACAGACTTTGACAAATATGTTAACATTAAAAGATTTGTGGAAATTAAGGGTGATGTAATTTTGAGTGTTGAGACTGAGAGTGTTTATGAAAACAAGTCTGGCACACAAGTGTTTATGTAAACAGGTAGGTTGTGTGACCAATGTTTACAGCCAGATGTGTTGAAGTTGATAACTGTTGCAGTTTGATGAATCAGTACCATTGAGCAGATTCTATTATGAAATAAAAGAAACATCTGATGTGATGGAATGTAGGTAATATTTTTGTTGTCTTTTGTAAAATGTAATTAAAACAAATGAGATTGATAATCAGGATTTGAGGAATTAAATTAAATTAAATTAAATTGGTAATTAAAGTAATTGAAAAAAAAAAGAATTTTAATAATGAGTTTAAATCTATTTTGATTTGATAAATAATAAATAAATAATAAACAATATGTACTTTATTTAAAATTGAAAACTTTATTTATGATACATAACTTGTATTTTAGTTATAAGTATTGTGAGTTAATGTAATCCTGTATAATTAATGTGTCATTTTGACTGGGCAATATTGTACGGGGAATATTATTCAATTTGATGGGAATTTATGTGTACTACTGTTAACCTATATTGTTTTATTAACACTATTTTCTAGGGTTAAGAGATATTCTATAATACAAAATGAGCCAGTACGTTGTCAATGAACCAGTACGGCTAAGAGGAAACAAATCAGTTGTGGGATATGGAGTGATGGAAGGCCGTTTGTTGATTTTTTAATTGAATGTTATAAAGTCAGGCGACACTGTGGCGGGAATCTGTCCGAGCTTATGGTGTTGGGATCTCAAACAGAGAAGTCCAGTAAGACCGGATGGGTGCTGCCACAGCCGCCAGACTAGGGGGTAAGAACCCATGATTTTAGTAAAGTGTTCAGGGGGGTTGTGGCGCCATATCCTCACTGATCCTCTTAGGGTTTAGGCAATAAGAGTTTGAACACCTCGGCCTTCAATCTCTTATTGGGGGGGGGGTATTGTAACGGTACAGAAATGTAAATTTTATTTGATCAATTTAGTTAACTTTCAATTGACAGACTTCACCTGTGGGGTGCCCCAGTAACCAGCAATGCACATTGTTAGCCTAAACAATTGCCCAGACGTATTGCGTAACCGCCCAGTAAGCAGCAGGCTTCTTGTGAAACAGTCTGCAGTTTGTCATCAGAGAGTGAACAATACATAGACAGCAGCAGGAAGCAGTATATAGTTCGTAAATCAGTGGCCTCGGGGTGCAATATAGGCCGTAAAATTAATTCGGCCTATCCAGTTAATGGTTAAAACATTAATTGTTAACAAGTATAAAGTATATAAACAGTGTAGCGCGCGGCCAGCCTACAACAACATCTAAGTGCAAAAAGTTACGTCGGCCGACTTGATCATATTTTATAACGTGAGATCAGTAAATCAGTGAGAACCATGAAACAAAAAACCGTAAAATCAGTACCAACAGTGGCGTGAGTGCGAGAGAACTCAGAAATCGGTCAGCTAGTGAACTTGTGTCACGGTTATATGAATAATATGGGTGTGCATTGGAGTGAAACCATTATTAGGATGAGTACCACTTTTTAAACTTTAATTACTATATTATAAAATTTGCTTTTATAGACACCTTAATAAGAAACAGAGATCTCTAAGAGAGGGGAGTTTATTTAAACATTAACAAAAAGAGAAAGAGTGTGTGTGTGTGTGTGTGTGTGTGTGTGTGTGTGGTTATATACTGGTTCATTTTCAATTTTTTTATATGTACTTAGTAATGTCAATTATCATAGTAGTTTAAAACAAAATTTAACAAAGATACTGTCATTTGTTGAAAGTAAAAGAAGGGTGCAATTTTTGATAAATAAAATAAGTATGTATTTTAGACAGTAGAAAATGAGTTAGCATAATCATTTCGCACTTCTACCCAGATAACCTTGTCTGCAGTGGATTTTTGTCTGTAAGACCCGGGAAAATACAACCAAAGGTAAGAGTGTATTTACTTGAAAAACTTATATTGAAATCTTGAGTCTGAAGTAACTTATAGAGTTTCAATTCTACCTACTGTATTGAGCGGTTTTAAGTTTTGGGATGGGGCTACTATTCTGTCGCATTACATATGCTCCCCTACCAAAACATGTTTATTTTTCTTAGCTGCAGGTCTATGGAAAATTAACTGTTAATCTCCTGTTTCTTACATTATTCAAAATACTTTTTCATTTCAGACACATTGTATGTGCCCTTCACTTTGTTATTACTTGGATTGGTCAAAACATAGGTGTTGTTACTGTTGTCCTTGATTACCACAAATGGTCCATGGTATAGCAGCAGAAGTTTTTTCATTACTCCTTCCGTACCTCTGGGCTGCTGTCTATTTCGTATAAGAACTCTTTCTCAGACTACAAATTTGAGTTCCGGTATCCCACTATTTCTTCGCTTATTTCTACTCAGCGCTATCTTGTTTCCAATTCGATGGTATACTCTTCCAATATCCAATTCTTCTTCGGGCATGGCGGGGAATGTAATTAATTGAGTGAGCTCACGCGGTAGTGGTCTTGAAAACATCATCTGATATGGGCTTAGTCCCAGCGTTTCATGGTATGCTATATTTAAAAAAAGTTCAGTATTGGTCACGTGCTCGCTCCAACTTTTGTGATTGCTGTGGCAAAAGGTCCTGAGAATGCGGCCCACTTCTCGCAATACTCTTTCTGCAGGGTTGCTTGAAGGGTGATATATGGAGGTTTTGTAAGTTTTTATCTTCCTAGATAATAACGCTTCTTTCCATCGTTTGCCCTTAAACTGGGTTCCATGGTCCGTTATCACTGATTCTGGTGTACCGACATCACTGGTATACTTTTCCAGTAATATTTTGACAATGACTTTAGTTGAGGCCTTGCTGATTGGGTAGAGCTTGGTATACTTGGAGAAATAATCCCATATTATTACAATATATTTGTATCGGTGTCTTCCACCGCTTTTTGGAAAAGGTCCGCAAATGTCGAGGAACACCTTCTCTAATCTTCTGTTCGACGTAATGGTCATGAACTCTCCTTCCTTCTTGGCATTGTTTACCTTCACGTTTTGGCATATTGCACATTTCTTCACTATCATCCTCACCTTTTTGTTCATCCCCTTCATGTACAAGTGTTCTTCTAACGCCTTGACTACTTTGGTCGGCCCCATGTGCCCATACATCTGGTGATAATTGTTCACTATTGATTGCTCTAATGATTTAGGTACACTTAACTTCCATTGATTAACTTTAATACTGGGTTTCGTGAAAACTAGCCCATCATGAAGTTGATGGTATGCTGTTACCATAGGGTCGTTATTTTCAATGCGTTCTATAATTCTGGCCAGTTTTTGGTCTAATGCTTGTTCTTCTCTGATATTGCTTAAAATGTTTGCCAATTCTTCTATGCCTGCTAATGAATAAATTACTTTGCCAATATCCTCTCTGTCAGGTTCGAAAGTCCCCTTTTCTAAATTTATTCTTGACAAAGCGTCCGCAACCACATTCTTCTTCCCCGGTACATACTCCCAGGTGATGTTATACTCCTGTAGAGCCAGGACCCAACAAGCTAGCCTCCCATGGCTCAATTTACATCTTTGTAGAAATGAAATTGATTTGTGATCAGATCTCACTGTGATCGGGTATCCCAAGATGTAAGTGCGAAATTTGTTGCAAGCAAATACTACGCTTAGAAGTTCTTTCTCTGTAACATTATAGTTACGTTCACAGTGGTTTAGTGTTCGACTGGCAAAACTTACAACTCGGTGATCTCCTTCACAATCTTGTTGATAGAGTTCTGCACCTAAACTTGTATCACTTGCATCGCAATTAATGTAGAACCTTTTTTCAAAATTTGGATGATGTGGCATAACCTCTTCTAAGAATTTTTTCTTGATTAGATTGAAAGTTATGTCATCTTCACTACTCCATTTCCATTTGTACTTGGATGATAACAGATGGTTGAAACGGGATGTCAACTCAGAGTAATTCTTTTGAAATTTTCTGTAATAGTTACAGACCCCTAGGAAGGACTGTAACTGCCTGATGTTCTTAGGTTTGGGGAATTCCTGAATGGCCTCCATCTTCTCTGGAGCTGTGGTTATGCCTGTTTCTGAGAGTACAAGTCCTAAAAATTGTAACTGGTTAGTCAATAATTTTGATTTTTCAATTTTCAGTGTAATATTGTTGGTGGCTAGTCTTTGTAGAACCATCTCTACACGCTCACAATGCTCCTCCCACGTGGTGGATGTAATCAATAAATCATCTACATACACCGTGGTGAACTCCAGTACCTCTCTTCCTAATATCTGGTCCATGACCTTGACAAAAACAGCAACAGAATTTACCAGACCAAATGGTAATCTTTTAAACTGATAGTTGCGACCATCAAAAATAAACGCAACATACCTCCGGCTGTTGGGGTGTAGCTCAACTTGCCAATATCCGCATACGGTGTCGAGGATGCTCATGAACTTGCAGCCTTCAAATTTCTTCATAATTTCATCTATTTCGCCCTGTGATGTTCTATCATTCACAATGTTTCTGTTTATCTCCCTGGCATCTAGACACAACCTGACTGCCCCATCCTTCTTCTGCACAGCGACAATTGGACTGGTGTAGGGTGACGAACTGGTTTCAATAATCTCTTGTTCCAACATTCTGTGTATCTCTTTTCTGACTGCTTGTTTATGTAATTGTGCAATGGGGTAGGATTTTTTATTAAATTTTATTGGGTTGTGGAATTCTAATTCACAAACAAAGTTCTTCGCTTTCCCAGGTAGATTTGAGAAAGTGTTTCTGTATTTCTGGTACACATTCACCAACCTTTCCTTTTGTTCTATTGTAATTTTTTCTCCTCTGGTGACTTGAAATGAATATATTTCATTTAATTTTTTATTCCATTCTTTATTTTCAGGGTAGGTTGATCTTTGAGGTGGTGTCCTAAACTCCTCTCTCTCATCTTGGATCAAGGTGAATGAATGTCTATTGTGTGTGGCACTATTCTGGCCTAAAATTTCACTCGACCATTCACCCTGTTCGTTGGTCAGTGTTATTTTCTCACTGCCAATGTCAATAATTGCTGAGTGGCGCCTTAAAGCATCGCACCCTATCATAACCTTAAACGGTAACCCTTGGGCCACCAGGAACACCACTTGGATCACCTTTCCGTTGCTCGATACATCTATTTGTACCTGTTGTCTTACTGACTTGTTCATCTTGCCAGTAGCACCTACTATCACCATATTATTAATTGGTAGGGTTGGTATTGGTTCTTTACTTATTGCTTTAATTCTATTAAACTCCACTTTGTCAATGAGTGATACATTCGCTCCTGTATCAATTATAATTTCAGTTGCTACCCCTTGCAATTTAGCATCGATAAAAATTATTTGATTGTTATCTTTCTTCTCTGAGTACTGTCCTTCTTCCATAAGGTCATTTCTTATGTCCCTTAAATAATAGTTTTCATTGATTATCTGGACTTCATTTCTTGTAATATATTTGTTTATTCGCCCGTCCAATTCTCGTAGTGATGGGCCGGTCATAGTTCTCACTGCTGTGTCTAGTTTTCCGCCCAGTCTACTTGCTGATTACTTGTTGTGGTTTCTCCAAGGTTTCTTGGAGAACGATCTCGAGAGCTTCCCCTCCCGGGTTGGTTTCCTTCTCTTCATCTCTCCTATTGTTATTATTCGGATACCTCCGGTCATAGTTTATATTGCGTCTCCATTCTCGGTTTCCGCCACTATTGTTATTATTATTTTGGCTGCGGCCGTTATTTTGGTTGCGGCTGTTATAATTGCCTTGGTTATTTCTATAATTGCTATTGTTATAGTTATTGCCACCATTTCTATTATTATGGTTATTGTCATTATTCCCATTTCGGGCTGGTTTGACCTTGGTTGTTGGTCTCTCCCGTTATCTCCCCTGTCCATCTGTGACTGGTCATACTGCCTCCTTGATTTCCTATAATAATCTTGGTGTTCATAACTCCCAAGCAGTCTCTCCATGTCAGCTATTGTCTTGATCTGGCTGCATAGGGTGGCTTGTACAATCCCTTCATCAAAGTAGTGTGCCATTTTGCTGATTAAGCATTCTTCAGGAATTTTCGGTTTCAAGTTGCGTGCTACACACACCTTCCCGAGAAAGTAGGCTGTTGGTGACTGGTAATGGGAGTCATTGTACCTTCCATGGCAGAGATTATCTCTGATTATATTTTGTACTGACTCTGACCAGTATTTTATCCTGAAGGTTTGTTTAAACCCCTCATACGTCGTTATCTCATTTCTGACAGCCGACCACCAGTTGTCGGTTATTTCTTTGAAGCTGTCATCCAGTAGATTCTTTATCATTGTCCAGCAGTTCTCTTTAGTTCTCTGTAAACATTCATCCACACGCTCTAGGAATTTCACTGGGTTCCTGCGATAATTCTTAAAGTTTATATTTTCTCTGTTGTCCAGCATATTATGTTGAACACTGCAGGCTGGTCTATAGCTCACTCAGTCGAGATCCTCTCTCAGGTTCTTTAGCTGTACTTCCTGGATGTTATCGATTCTTCCCGTATTATCATTGGTTTGGTTCTTTACCCTGTTAATTTCCTCGTTAACTCGTTCGATTTTTTCTGAGGTGTTAGTTTGTAGTTTTTCCAATCTTTCTTGTGTTCCTGGCTGTACCTCTGCTATCCTAACTTGGTTGATGTTGTCTGCTTGGTCTATTCTGGCGTCTAACTCTGCTCTGACCTGTACAATTGTTTTTTTGTTTTGTTCCACCTTTTCGACTATTTTGGCTGTTTGTTGTTCCTTTCTTCATTATATTCCTCTACCCTTTTGCCAAGAGTCTCGTTGATATTTTCAATTTTTTCATCAATTTGTTTTAATTCTCCCTTTTGTCCATCGATAATTTCTCTCAATTCTTTGTTGGAACTCTCAATTTTCTCATTTATTTTCCTAAAGTCTTCCTTAGTACTCTCATTTGTACTATCTATTTTCTCGTTTATTTGTCTTAACCCTTCTTCATTTCGGTCAAACTTTTCGTTTTGTTTTCTGAAATTTTCATTAGTTTCTTCTCTATTCCTGTCGAATTTTTCCTCCATTCGTTTCAATAAATTTTCATTGGTTTGTTTATTATTTTCTTTAATACTATCAAAATTTTCATTTGTTTGTTTAATATCCTCCTTCATACTACTCATTAATTCCATAAATTTGTTCCAATCTGGTCCTCCTCTAGCTTCTTCTCCGTCACCCGCCTGTTGTTCCATTTCGGTGTCCGGTACTGTTTCTGTCTCTTCTTCCCGTCTATCTTCTTCTGTTTCTTGGTCCTTTGCCAACCTTTTCGTCACTCCTCTGGTATGCATTTCTGTTTTTTCTGACAGTCGCCAGCTGAAATCGGGTTTCCTTTATCGTTAATAATTACGTTAGGATCGCATTAGCGTCATTACATTAGCCTCACTGGTTCGACGCCATCTGTAATATAACAGTGTATTGTTGTTCTTAATTTATGTGTTTTGAGTTTTGAAGAGTTTTATTTAGTGTGAATTGCCTCCACTTATGTCAAATACGGATCGGCTGCTGCAATCGATTTTGTCCTTGAGCGCCCCGTTCTTTTTCCAAATGCTTCGGTCCGTTCGCTGCTCACTCTCCTGTTGAATTACCTGTAATTGTCCTGTAAACCTTCAAATTATCTACACTGACAACTCCTTTGATTCCGAATAACAATATTTATTTTCATTAAAGTTGTTCAGAGAAACGAACAGTCGACTTGTGTCGAAAACAAATATGGGTCGGGTCAACTCTAGCGCTTAATTCGACTTTTACACTAACAAGTTCCAAATAACAAATTGTTTATAATCATATATTAATTCTCAGGGTTTAAGGGTACTTTTAGACTGTCATTGAATTCAGCAAATACATACAAAAATGCAATACATTACAATGTAAGTAAAATTTCAAAATCTTAATACTATCTCTTATTATTTTCCGTCGCTAGGCGACGACGCTATATTGGCAAAATGGCCGCTGAACGAACTAACCACGTGCTCACAAATTATTTTAAAATAAATGTTTCAGTGTTCAATGTTTTAGTTTTCAAGGTTTTCTTCCAACAAATGATCCCTGGTGTTATTCTGTAAGTGTAGATAGTGTCTACGGTAGTGCTGTGTAATCGTACCTGTAGAGTGGTTAATAGTTGAAATTGGCGTTATGAAAGTGTGTTCTGGTAGGTAATCAGGATTTTCAAAAGTTCTGCATTTATTTGTTGTTTTGATTTAAATATTTTCGTCTTCCAATCTTCCACAGTATTTGTAGCTTCTATTAGTTATAATTTTTCATCGCCAACGGTCCAAAAAACATTACTATTATTTAATTTAAAACTTCTTCATAGGAGCTCATATGTTCACGGCAATAGTTAACAATACAATACTATATTTCTATATTCCTGCCTTACTATTCAACGGTTCCGTGCCCTCACAATACTGGCCTGTGACTGGTCAAAACAGAGAGTTCATAAGGTCACATGGTCAGCTTACAAGATTTCAATGTTCATCTGCCTATAAGAAAAATACTCCTTTTTCAGCTTTAAGTTTTCTTAAATTTAAAATACATCATTCTTTTCTTTATGTCATTGTGAACATTTTGCTACCTCATTTACTTACGTTGGTTAATTATAAAGGGTGGTTTTTCACCTTACAAAAATTCTAATGTTGGGGCTATACCTTTTATACATTTGTTATATCACTTTACAATTCCTTAAATTAATCTAATATGTAATATTACTGTTAAAACAATTAGCTTCTTCATATAAATTTTGTCCCTTTCCTGTTTTATCACACTGGTTTACTAATCTACTCATTTCTGACATTATTTCCTTTGTATGGAACTTGTGGCCTAGGCCATCAATAGCATTTCATTAACATATTTTAAATTACATTTATTATTACCTAGGTTTTTGGTTTTGAACCCTTTTTCCTGAGTTACATTTTATTACATGAGTCTTGACCCTTAACAAGTTTTCACAATAGTTAAAAATAAAATCTTTTGACTTATTACTTAAGGTAGTGTTTACATGAACAAGTTTACGATCATAAATTAACAAATAATATAATTAGAACAAAATCTTTTAACATGTTACCTTCGAGGTATTGCCTTCATGGCCAAATTCTACATTTATAAATTGACAAATAATTATAAACTATTTGGTGTACCATTGTCTCATCCTATCAATCTTATCAAGCATTACTGGCTAATGAATAGATTATTGTTCATAGGTCCTGGTTTCTAATATACATTTTCTTATTTGCCAGTAGGCTCACAAAAACTTATAATGTAGTTTATATATGTTAATAACTATAGGCTTTGGTGTAGAACACAAATACAACTACTTACAGCAAAGCCTTCACCAACATCTCAATCTGAGATGAAACCCTTCACCACCATTCACTATTGGTGTTATTTATGGGTTTTCCTTTTTTTATAAAAGTAATTAACTCGCACTTATGCTGTCACCACTTCACTGACACTTATTGTATTTATCACATATTTAAATAATAATAGGGATTGTTAATTTTATTCCCCACTCTTTCACATTCACTCATTTACATAAAGGTTTGTATGTATATTCTTTACTTGCTATAATACATTTTAATTATTTATTTTATTATTTGTATTGTATCTTTTTCTTATCTTTTATATTGTACAGTCTTTTCTGTAAGTAAGGTTTGTTTATCTTTATCTGGTTTTAATAGGATAGTATTGGTGATTCTACCTACTGTATTGAGCGGTTTTAAGTTTTGGGATGGGGCTACTATTCTGTCGCATTAATATATATATATAATATTAATTTTTTATTATGTGTAGAAAGAAAAACCATTAAGCGATTAAATTTTTTCCCAATAATATTCACCTAAAGAAGTATCTGTTAAAGATGTATCCGGATCTCGTGCTCTGCTCAGCCCAGCAGATAGATCTTTCACACTTCCATTAAGTTCTTCCACACACCTCTGCAGTTCTTTCATCCTCTTTGACAAAAACCTGATTTTATGCGACTGGCGTTTCATTTGTTGCTGATGGAACACACACTGTAAGAACACATAATTAACAATACCACTCAAACCTCAGTGTCACAATTATAATAGTTTACAACAAGTTTTCATACACGGATGTGTGCGCACATACAAACCCCACTGCTGAGGTGTAACAGGACAAAAAGGCATGTTGTCATAATTATGGGGTTCAGGGATTTTACATTGTATTTTTATTGTATTTCATTATTTTGCACACACATACAAGAGTAGGACAATTTTCCCGGTGTAAAAAGACAACGACGCAGATTCAGCAGAGCAGAACGATGCCGAGGCCAAGATCAGACGTGCAAAACCGAACGCATATAATGGCTGCATGAGTGAACACAGACTCTCAATATAGATTTTTCATTGGTCCACAATACGTGTCGTCATTAAAAAATGATAATGACGTATCAACAATAACGTATAAAGCAGGGTGTTGGCCGTAGGAAACAAAAGACGGTGACGTCATGATACTACTACATACGCAGATTTTGCATATGACCTGTTCTCAGTCTGCATTACCAACTCAGAGCGTACACACGTTCAATTGTGTGCTAGTCAATTTTGCCAGCAGAGGTGATAAAAAACTTTGCAAAAATGTAATCAAAACATACAGTTAAAGTCAGTGCACAGTTATAAAAATTAAATAAGCAAAATTCAGTGAAACAAAAAAAAAGAAAACAGACAGATCACAAAGTTCGGCCGGACATCCGCCGCCAATCATGGAAAACGTCTGAGGATCGCCATCACCACTACGATTCAGGGAAGTCCAAAAAATTCAAAATTCTAAATATTGTAACATCACAAGATGTCACCTAACCTAAGTGTATGTTATCAGATTTCATAAAAACAGAATAACCATGTAAATAGGTATAGAATAGTCGAAATAAACAAGAAAGAAGAAACCAAGAGGGAAGAATAAAGCAGAAGTGCCATGTGAAACAGTAACCCAATAGCTGTTTGACACTACAACTAGACTGAGACTAAAACAAACTAATGGACAGAATAAATTTAAATTCGACTGTCAATTCAGTAAATGGTTGATGTAAACCGAATGTCATTTATAAACAAAAAATAAACTACTGAGCAGTTAAATACTGTGAAAGCAAAATCAGCATTTTGCTGATAATAGATGTGACAATGAACAGTAGATAATGAATGCCAAAACCAATGTTAACAATGGCTATATAGTAGGAACTAAGATGTATTTCAGCATCAAATATACTTGTTAGAAAAGAGAACTATTTATAAAAGAGAATCTTATACAAATAAGATGTCTCCATAATTTACCGAATTGAGAACCAATAGGCATTATTAAGGCCAAATTTCAATGTAGACGATATGCCTTAGCAAACTTAGACCAAACATTAGTCAGTAAAATGACTATCGATGATTATCACAAGTGTAGACTAAAATGCACAGAACTATGGTTATGCATTGACATAACAAAAAATGTTATTAAAACAATAGGTTTAATCATAATTTTAATTGTAAATAGTAGCTTAAAACAAACTAACGGGAAACGAAATGTCATAGTCAGTAGGATCATTTATTACAATGTATAGAATTAAGGTGTACAAGTAAAGTTCAGCAAAAAACGTCAGTACAGCATTAATGGTGTTCGCGCATAAACATTTGATTAATAAAATGTTATGTGGATACAAGCAAGGTTAACCAAAAGTGTAAAATCGGCGATTCATAAAGAGCAGACGACAGTAAGAATAATGTACCCGAACGTTGATTTTATAACAATGTCGGTTAGAGTGAAAGTAATTCGAGAATGAGTGATATCAAATTGAAGGAAAAAGAACAATCTTTAATTTGATAGTAATAATGACCCAATCGCAACTGTATTTAGTGCGGGAGAGATGTTAGCATCATTCTAAAAATGTACATCGAGAAACTGTTTATGAATAATAACACAAATGACAACTAGCTGCTACCGCAACATTCGACGGTTAGGAAAAGCCGTTATCAACTGTCAAAAAGTGACACGTCACGCCGACTCACCGGCGAAAGCCAATCAGAAAATTGGTTAGTAATCAACATTTTTACCTAAAGCCGATCCAAGAGAGGGGTATATAAAGACAAACCAGCGAATTTTGACAGAGACCTTTACTAACTAGCAAGCAGAACAGACGTACGCCCGTCACCGCCACGTTTTTTAATAACACTTAGCGTCAGTTACATTGTACATCGGAACCAATAGTTTAACAACAAGAAATTTTACTTCAAGTTCATCCACAACCAACAACAGTGTTTAAGTGCAGTTTTATTTTAATTTTGTGCGGGAATGACGAACAGAAAATAATTTATTGTCATTATTCACGATCCATTTTAATCAGAAGAGGATCGCATTATTCTGTTCTTGTGCGAATTAGTGTCGAAACCAAGTAATCATTATAATCCGATTACTTAAGTGATAAGAAGTTTTAATTAGATAATTAAAACTCTGAAGGTAAAAGTGCAATTATTATTAATCTTGATCTGAGTGCAATAACTTGTATTTTTTGCCACCATAACCTGTACTGACGCACAACGCAAAAACAGTATTTAAGATTACACCACGTTTCGATTTATTATTCAAATTTGTTATTAGTAAGTAAGCTATATGTTAGTTGTAAGGGCTCTCAATTGATAAATATTGTCACTAAAAAAGCAAGCGTTGATGAAACGCACGATCTTTCAGTAGATCGTTTTTTTTCAATTACTTGGCAAAAGTAACCTAAAACTTTGTTGATCAATTGTATTATTGGATATTGTGTAGACATATTTGTTTTCTTTCGTGTCTCAAAGAATTCACAACTGAGATAATAATAATAATAATAATAATAATAATAATAATAATAATAATAATAATAATTGTAATAATTTTCATATTAAAAATAAATAGTATCTGGACTTAACCAGATTTATAATTCATGTTCTGAGCAAGCCGTATGAGGCATATAAAATAACTAACTTTTAATTGTACAACTTTGTATGTTTACATTAGGTGTATTTTTTGAATTCACTATAAGGGTGCAAATAAACCCATTATTAACAGCATCACCTGATTTGATTTATTTTTGAATAATTAAATATTTTCTTTTAATAAACTTAAACAACCTTCTGTTGTGTTTAACATATTGGAACAGCATTGCCAAAAAGTGGTACTCAACTATTTTAAATTTTCTTTTCATCTAGTAATTTTTATGTGTGGGTTTTACACGGGATTTTCCCTGAATAAATCCGTGTGGCGCCCACTAATTTAATAAACAAGGTAACATAACCTTGCAACCAAAGGGAGTTGATGATTGTAAGCTGAGTTGACAGTTTAGTGAACTTCAAGTAAACGCAATCAGGTACGTAAAAGTATATGTTTGTTTATAATATTGTCCAGACTTTACGGGACTTGGCATACTCAGACTACCTGCAATCAGAAGAAGTTTCTACTACCAGTTTCAACCAGACGAGAACTATTATCAAGCACTCAACTGCTATACTTCATGTTTTAACTTAAGTTAATCTAGCATTTAATTATAATCAACTTCATTATTTATTTATTTAATACAAGGGAATTCTTTAAAAAACAAGTATAATTAAACCATTGTAAACACTGTGAGTAACTTTGAATGTTGTATGGTAAAATACTTTACTACATTAGTCACCTTCAAGTAGAAATAACCATTCTCAACATTGAGTTATCTCAAAAGAACACTTCACCCATAGATGAATTTTGCTTTAATGAGACTTTTAATATTTTAACCACGAATTTAAATTTAAACAGCAACCACTCTTTTATTTTACTTCAAGTTAATTGTAAACACACGCGTTTTCATTTTATTACAAATAGAGTAGACAACCCGTGTGGCTTTAAACGGAATTTAACTATTATTTTAGTACAATTACTATAAACAAATAAACATATTAATTTTAAGTAACCACCCCTAATAATCGAAGTATTATAAATTGACGCATACAACGCGGGGCATTAACTTTAACATTAACAAATAACCCCGAATAGCGCGTTTACTTATAAATTGGCGCACCAACTAGTGTGGCTTAAAAAAAAAAAATATTAAATAAATATATTTTTTATATTTTATATTAGCCCGGTAGACACGAAAAATTAACATGCCGCACACCCACCAATACGATACAAGATATAAGGACAGTAGGGTAGGAGAGATGCAACGGGATGTAGATACAGACGAAGAGCAACCCACAGACGAGATGGGAGTTATTACAATCAATAATATCGAAACTAGTGCCGACGAATTACCTCATGTAGAACCAGAGATGGAAATAATAGTCAGCGACCAACCGAACAAAACAACAGAAGGGACGAGGATGGAGAGTATGATGATGAGAATGATGGAACAGATGACGAAAAATAATGACTCGATGAATAAAAATATGGAAACATTGAAAGAAGATGGTAGGAAATCCCGGGAAGAGAACCAAAGGAATATTGAGCTATTGAATAGAAATATAGAGTCAATAAGAGAGGACCATCGGGACTTAAATAGAAACCTGGAATCGCTTGGTAAAAATGTAGAATCGCTGAAGGAGGACCTAAATAAAAGGATAGACAATACTCATAAGTCTATGGACGCGCTGAACGGTAAAATCGACGATAACAGCCAGGCCATTAGAAAAGAATTGAACACCACCTTAATGAAAATTAGCCAAAAAATGGATGACATGAATAACCGGAAGTGGGGAGAAGAACGGAAGGTATCCGAAGACAAAAACATGGAACAAATGAGTCCAGAGCTGGAGAATAATGAAGAAGGAAAGGACGATGACAACTCAGAGATAGGAGAAGTATCAAATGATGAATCCATGGAAGAATTAAGTATACAATTCAAAGACACGATAACCAAACTGAGGATAAAGAAGACTCGAAAGCATTGGTGCCCGAGGATACACACCATAGGAATGAAGAGAACATTCAGCATAAAGAAGCTATCATTAAAAATGTAAAGGACAAGGTAATAAAGAAAACAGGAGAGAAAGAGACAAAGATAAAAAGAATAATACGCTCTAAGAAAACAAGGATTACAAAGGAAATATTAGAAATGACTAGGAATGGATTAATTAACTTCGTAGGCAACCCAATTATTCGTCATAGGGCAAGGACCAATGGTAAGAAGTATAAACAAGACTTCATGAAAATATTAAAAATAGATCACCATAAAACCGTGGGTAAAAAATTAAATAAGAATCCAATTAAATTAAATATACCACCAAATAAAATACACCAAACAAAATCAATCGATTCCTTAATGCATAACCGATCATTAAACCATTTAATTAATGACCCAGATGACGGAACGATTAAAACAACGTTACGTGCCATTGACTATGTTATGACCGAGAAGGTCATAAACAATGAGGTATTTAAGGCGAATATTCCTAGAAGAAAGAAGCTTCACAGGGAGAAGGAAAATGATCAAGAACGACTGGACCAGCTTATTGAAAGGTACGCCCAAAGAATAAGGGAAATGCGGAAAAAGAGGGACCAAGCGGTGGAAGAGTCCAACCAGGAGAACAAAGGTCAACCCGGATTAGAAGAAGGGCCAGACATAAATAATAGCCCAGGCCCAGAGTACAATGAACACAGGAATACCAAAGATGATGAGAGGAAGAAGGCAAGGAAACGGGGAGCCAACGACTATCTAGTAGCCGCCAAGTGGAAGAACCGCATGATAGGAATAGAGTGGAAGAGCACAAATAACCCCATGAATATCGACGAGTAAGAAATGATTAATATTAAGGAGGGATAATATGTAATAGTAAGCAACATTCCTCACCCAAACGTTTATGGTATAAAAGATAAAATATATAGATATAAAAAAAAAAAAAAAAAAAAAAAAACCACTACCATAAACAAACTCATTTGTTGTTAAACTACCAAAAATGTTGAAGGTAACTAATTAGCTATAACTAGTCAATCTGCCTTATCAAGTTACAAAAGTGTGTAGATTTAAGATGTAAGCCAAACCATTTGTTAATGATGAAAATTTACCAGACCTATTACCCCAAGGGATAGAAAATTATATAAGGTCAATCAAATGATTTAATAAGAAAATACAATTACTGTACTATACCTAGAGAAAAATATGTATCCAGATGAATATTCTATATGACCTAATGTTTATAAAATGATTATGGTATACCTCTCATAAAACTCAAATGTTAAATTAAAATCGTCCAGAATAAAGGTTCACCCAACTAACCTTTGAAGGAGTAGAGAGGCAGTATAACAAAGTGTGTAAAATAAAAAGAAGGACTTTATTATGGAATGTAAGGAAAGAAAAAATAATATTTGTGAAACAAACCATGAAAACCCCAAGAATGTCTATGAAATTAGATATTAGTATATTGTCAAATGATATTGTAATTACCGCATAGTATATAGTGTATAAAATCATCCAGAATAAGTGAAAACCACCATCACTTGAAGGAGTAGAGAAGAAAAATAACAAAGAGTGTTAATTGTAAGAATAACTATTGTTATAATGAAATGAAAGAAAAGAAAAATGTTTGTCAATTATCAAGTATTATACATCATAAGAATATGTCAGAGAACATCAGAAAAAAAAAAAAAAAAAAAAAAAAAAAAATTTAGTATACAAACAATGTAAGCCTGATAATTCAGGATGAATATAACTCGTTAAGAAAGATTTAATGAACCATGGTGAAAACAGAAATATATTGTAAACTCTAGATAGAACAAACAAATGCATAAGTACTATAAGCATCAAAACAAGTGTATAATCTTAAGAATATTTAAATGAACCACAACAAATTGTTAACTAGTACATAAGTAACTAAATAGCTGATAAAAGCATAGCTAAAAAAAAAAAAAAAGTAATTACCTGTAAGAAAGAAAATATGTTAGCAAGTATAAAGATAGAAATGTGATCTAAATGAAAACCTCTGATACCTTGAATATTATAGTGAATATATTATATTATTGAATATGAATGATATGTGATATTTTTTTTGAGTTGTGATAGTGCAACTATTGCCAGGTGCAATGTTTATTTTTTACTCAGACAGAGAAGAGTAATGCCTCTGAATCTGAGAATGTGTAGTGAGGAACGGCAGAGGATGTTAGCCATAGTGAGCCACCCTGATTCCAAAACCTCTACTACAGTTAGGGAATTATATTGTTTTATTATATCAAGGAATATTATGAAAGAATCTGTGAGGTATAAATTATAATAACCATCAAAATCATCACGAATGCAAGGATATGTGATGAGAAAGTAGAATGTGAATAAGACAGGGAATAGTTAACTTGAGAAACAAGATCAATTATAGCTAAATGACTTAGAGAGTAAGCAGCTTGAAAATACTAGTAAATTAAGAATTGTACCATTGTATAAAAAGCCAACCTAGAGTAATACACCAATAATATGTTTAAAAAATCAGAGAGTACAAGAGAAAAATTTTTTTATTGAAGTATACTAAGAAACTGACATGAATTGATAATTTTACAAAATATAAATTTTTCAAATGATCAATTTTAAAGAGGGTGTATATGTAACATCACAAGATGTCACCTAACCTAAGTGTATGTTATCAGATTTCATAAAAACAGAATAACCATGTAAATAGGTATAGAATAGTCGAAATAAACAAGAAAGAAGAAACCAAGAGGGAAGAATAAAGCAGAAGTGCCATGTGAAACAGTAACCCAATAGCTGTTTGACACTACAACTAGACTGAGACTAAAACAAACTAATGGACAGAATAAATTTAAATTCGACTGTCAATTCAGTAAATGGTTGATGTAAACCGAATGTCATTTATAAACAAAAAATAAACTACTGAGCAGTTAAATACTGTGAAAGCAAAATCAGCATTTTGCTGATAATAGATGTGACAATGAACAGTAGATAATGAATGCCAAAACCAATGTTAACAATGGCTATATAGTAGGAACTAAGATGTATTTCAGCATCAAATATACTTGTTAGAAAAGAGAACTATTTATAAAAGAGAATCTTATACAAATAAGATGTCTCCATAATTTACCGAATTGAGAACCAATAGGCATTATTAAGGCCAAATTTCAATGTAGACGATATGCCTTAGCAAACTTAGACCAAACATTAGTCAGTAAAATGACTATCGATGATTATCACAAGTGTAGACTAAAATGCACAGAACTATGGTTATGCATTGACATAACAAAAAATGTTATTAAAACAATAGGTTTAATCATAATTTTAATTGTAAATAGTAGCTTAAAACAAACTAACGGGAAACGAAATGTCATAGTCAGTAGGATCATTTATTACAATGTATAGAATTAAGGTGTACAAGTAAAGTTCAGCAAAAAACGTCAGTACAGCATTAATGGTGTTCGCGCATAAACATTTGATTAATAAAATGTTATGTGGATACAAGCAAGGTTAACCAAAAGTGTAAAATCGGCGATTCATAAAGAGCAGACGACAGTAAGAATAATGTACCCGAACGTTGATTTTATAACAATGTCGGTTAGAGTGAAAGTAATTCGAGAATGAGTGATATCAAATTGAAGGAAAAAGAACAATCTTTAATTTGATAGTAATAATGACCCAATCGCAACTGTATTTAGTGCGGGAGAGATGTTAGCATCATTCTAAAAATGTACATCGAGAAACTGTTTATGAATAATAACACAAATGACAACTAGCTGCTACCGCAACATTCGACGGTTAGGAAAAGCCGTTATCAACTGTCAAAAAGTGACACGTCACGCCGACTCACCGGCGAAAGCCAATCAGAAAATTGGTTAGTAATCAACATTTTTACCTAAAGCCGATCCAAGAGAGGGGTATATAAAGACAAACCAGCGAATTTTGACAGAGACCTTTACTAACTAGCAAGCAGAACAGACGTACGCCCGTCACCGCCACGTTTTTTAATAACACTTAGCGTCAGTTACATTGTACATCGGAACCAATAGTTTAACAACAAGAAATTTTACTTCAAGTTCATCCACAACCAACAACAGTGTTTAAGTGCAGTTTTATTTTAATTTTGTGCGGGAATGACGAACAGAAAATAATTTATTGTCATTATTCACGATCCATTTTAATCAGAAGAGGATCGCATTATTCTGTTCTTGTGCGAATTAGTGTCGAAACCAAGTAATCATTATAATCCGATTACTTAAGTGATAAGAAGTTTTAATTAGATAATTAAAACTCTGAAGGTAAAAGTGCAATTATTATTAATCTTGATCTGAGTGCAATAACTTGTATTTTTTGCCACCATAACCTGTACTGACGCAAAACGCAAAAACAGTATTTAAGATTACACCACGTTTCGATTTATTATTCAAATTTGTTATTAGTAAGTAAGCTATATGTTAGTTGTAAGGGCTCTCAATTGATAAATATTGTCACTAAAAAAGCAAGCGTTGATGAAACGCACGATCTTTCAGTAGATCGTTTTTTTTCAATTACTTGGCAAAAGTAACCTAAAACTTTGTTGATCAATTGTATTATTGGATATTGTGTAGACATATTTGTTTTCTTTCGTGTCTCAAAGAATTCACAACTGAGATAATAATAATAATAATAATAATAATTGTAATAATTTTCATATTAAAAATAAATAGTATCTGGACTTAACCAGATTTATAATTCATGTTCTGAGCAAGCCGTATGAGGCATATAAAATAACTAACTTTTAATTGTACAACTTTGTATGTTTACATTAGGTGTATTTTTTGAATTCACTATAAGGGTGCAAATAAACCCATTATTAACAGCATCACCTGATTTGATTTATTTTTGAATAATTAAATATTTTCTTTTAATAAACTTAAACAACCTTCTGTTGTGTTTAACATATTGGAACAGCATTGCCAAAAAGTGGTACTCAACTATTTTAAATTTTCTTTACATCTAGTAATTTTTATGTGTGGGTTTTACACGGGATTTTCCCTGAATAAATCCGTGTGGCGCCCACTAATTTAATAAACAAGGTAACATAACCTTGCAACCAAAGGGAGTTGATGATTGTAAGCTGAGTTGACAGTTTAGTGAACTTCAAGTAAACGCAATCAGGTACGTAAAAGTATATGTTTGTTTATAATATTGTCCAGACTTTACGGGACTTGGCATACTCAGACTACCTGCAATCAGAAGAAGTTTCTACTACCAGTTTCAACCAGACGAGAACTATTATCAAGCACTCAACTGCTATACTTCATGTTTTAACTTAAGTTAATCTAGCATTTAATTATAATCAACTTCATTATTTATTTATTTAATACAAGGGAATTCTTTAAAAAACAAGTATAATTAAACCATTGTAAACACTGTGAGTAACTTTGAATGTTGTATGGTAAAATACTTTACTACATTAGTCACCTTCAAGTAGAAATAACCATTCTCAACATTGAGTTATCTCAAAAGAACACTTCACCCATAGATGAATTTTGCTTTAATGAGACTTTTAATATTTTAACCACGAATTTAAATTTAAACAGCAACCACTCTTTTATTTTACTTCAAGTTAATTGTAAACACACGCGTTTTCATTTTATTACAAATAGAGTAGACAACCCGTGTGGCTTTAAACGGAATTTAACTATTATTTTAGTACAATTACTATAAACAAATAAACATATTAATTTTAAGTAACCACCCCTAATAATCGAAGTATTATAAATTGACGCATACAACGCGGGGCATTAACTTTAACATTAACAAATAACCCCGAATAGCGCGTTTACTTATAAATTGGCGCACCAACTAGTGTGGCTTAAAAAAAAAAAAATATTAAATAAATAAATTTTTTATATTTTATATTTTATATTAGCCCGGTAGACACGAAAAATTAACATGCCGCACACCCACCAATACGATACAAGATATAAGGACAGTAGGGTAGGAGAGATGCAACGGGATGTAGATACAGACGAAGAGCAACCCACAGACGAGATGGGAGTTATTACAATCAATAATATCGAAACTAGTGCCGACGAATTACCTCATGTAGAACCAGAGATGGAAATAATAGTCAGCGACCAACCGAACAAAACAACAGAAGGGACGAGGATGGAGAGTATGATGATGAGAATGATGGAACAGATGACGAAAAATAATGACTCGATGAATAAAAATATGGAAACATTGAAAGAAGATGGTAGGAAATCCCGGGAAGAGAACCAAAGGAATATTGAGCTATTGAATAGAAATATAGAGTCAATAAGAGAGGACCATCGGGACTTAAATAGAAACCTGGAATCGCTTGGTAAAAATGTAGAATCGCTGAAGGAGGACCTAAATAAAAGGATAGACAATACTCATAAGTCTATGGACGCGCTGAACGGTAAAATCGACGATAACAGCCAGGCCATTAGAAAAGAATTGAACACCACCTTAATGAAAATTAGCCAAAAAATGGATGACATGAATAACCGGAAGTGGGGAGAAGAACGGAAGGTATCCGAAGACAAAAACATGGAACAAATGAGTCCAGAGCTGGAGAATAATGAAGAAGGAAAGGACGATGACAACTCAGAGATAGGAGAAGTATCAAATGATGAATCCATGGAAGAATTAAGTATACAATTCAAAGACACTGATAACCAAACTGAGGATAAAGAAGACTCGAAAGCATTGGTGCCCGAGGATACACACCATAGGAATGAAGAGAACATTCAGCATAAAGAAGCTATCATTAAAAATGTAAAGGACAAGGTAATAAAGAAAACAGGAGAGAAAGAGACAAAGATAAAAAGAATAATACGCTCTAAGAAAACAAGGATTACAAAGGAAATATTAGAAATGACTAGGAATGGATTAATTAACTTCGTAGGCAACCCAATTATTCGTCATAGGGCAAGGACCAATGGTAAGAAGTATAAACAAGACTTCATGAAAATATTAAAAATAGATCACCATAAAACCGTGGGTAAAAAATTAAATAAGAATCCAATTAAATTAAATATACCACCAAATAAAATACACCAAACAAAATCAATCGATTCCTTAATGCATAACCGATCATTAAACCATTTAATTAATGACCCAGATGACGGAACGATTAAAACAACGTTACGTGCCATTGACTATGTTATGACGGAGAAGGTCATAAACAATGAGGTATTTAAGGCGAATATTCCTAGAAGAAAGAAGCTTCACAGGGAGAAGGAAAATGATCAAGAACGACTGGACCAGCTTATTGAAAGGTACGCCCAAAGAATAAGGGAAATGCGGAAAAAGAGGGACCAAGTGGTGGAAGAGTCCAACCAGGAGAACAAAGGTCAACCCGGATTAGAAGAAGGGCCAGACATAAATAATAGCCCAGGCCCAGAGTACAATGAACACAGGAATACCAAAGATGATGAGAGGAAGAAGGCAAGGAAACGGGGAGCCAACGACTATCTAGTAGCCGCCAAGTGGAAGAACCGCATGATAGGAATAGAGTGGAAGAGCACAAATAACCCCATGAATATCGACGAGTAAGAAATGATTAATATTAAGGAGGGATAATATGTAATAGTAAGCAACATTCCTCACCCAAACGTTTATGGTATAAAAGATAAAATATATAGATATAAAAAAAAAAAAAAAAAAAAAAAAAAAAAACCACTACCATAAACAAACTCATTTGTTGTTAAACTACCAAAAATGTTGAAGGTAACTAATTAGCTATAACTAGTCAATCTGCCTTATCAAGTTACAAAAGTGTGTAGATTTAAGATGTAAGCCAAACCATTTGTTAATGATGAAAATTTACCAGACCTATTACCCCAAGGGATAGAAAATTATATAAGGTCAATCAAATGATTTAATAAGAAAATACAATTACTGTACTATACCTAGAGAAAAATATGTATCCAGATGAATATTCTATATGACCTAATGTTTATAAAATGATTATGGTATACCTCTCATAAAACTCAAATGTTAAATTAAAATCGTCCAGAATAAAGGTTCACCCAACTAACCTTTGAAGGAGTAGAGAGGCAGTATAACAAAGTGTGTAAAATAAAAAGAAGGACTTTATTATGGAATGTAAGGAAAGAAAAAATAATATTTGTGAAACAAACCATGAAAACCCCAAGAATGTCTATGAAATTAGATATTAGTATATTGTCAAATGATATTGTAATTACCGCATAGTATATAGTGTATAAAATCATCCAGAATAAGTGAAAACCACCATCACTTGAAGGAGTAGAGAAGAAAAATAACAAAGAGTGTTAATTGTAAGAATAACTATTGTTATAATGAAATGAAAGAAAAGAAAAATGTTTGTCAATTATCAAGTATTATACATCATAAGAATATGTCAGAGAACATCAGAAAAAAAAAAAAAAAAAAAAAAAAAAAAAATTTAGTATACAAACAATGTAAGCCTGATAATTCAGGATGAATATAACTCGTTAAGAAAGATTTAATGAACCATGGTGAAAACAGAAATATATTGTAAACTCTAGATAGAACAAACAAATGCATAAGTACTATAAGCATCAAAACAAGTGTATAATCTTAAGAATTTTTAAAATGAACCACAACAAATTGTTAACTAGTACATAAGTAACTAAATAGCTGATAAAAGCATAGCTAAAAAAAAAAAAAAGTAATTACCTGTAAGAAAGAAAATATGTTAGCAAGTATAAAGATAGAAATGTGATCTAAATGAAAACCTCTGATACCTTGAATATTATAGTGAATATATTATATTATTGAATATGAATGATATGTGATATTTTTTTTGAGTTGTGATAGTGCAACTATTGCCAGGTGCAATGTTTATTTTTTACTCAGACAGAGAAGAGTAATGCCTCTGAATCTGAGAATGTGTAGTGAGGAACGGCAGAGGATGTTAGCCATAGTGAGCCACCCTGATTCCAAAACCTCTACTACAGTTAGGGAATTATATTGTTTTATTATATCAAGGAATATTATGAAAGAATCTGTGAGGTATAAATTATAATAACCATCAAAATCATCACGAATGCAAGGATATGTGATGAGAAAGTAGAATGTGAATAAGACAGGGAATAGTTAACTTGAGAAACAAGATCAATTATA